>CM077079.1:7360362-8016707 GCA_039513925.1 Platanthera zijinensis | reverse complement strand
GAGCCCAACAGCGGAATCATCTTCGGAGCTCAAGGGGCTTGGAGTGCGTTGTTACTTCCACAATCTGCCAAAATGTCACATCTCGAAAGGTAGAAACAAAGTTGTGGGTTACATACCCTCCGACCCTATCACACCGGGGTCACTCATTGGCTAGGCGGAGAAATGTAAGATACCGACTCGCCGAGGCGAAGCAGGATCAGGGGTGCCCGTTGGATAGAACCTGATGGCGACCACCATGCCCGGGCCCCCTGAAGAGGCTTCGCCTCGGCGGAGTCGTGTATCTTACTTTTCTTTATGTAGTAATGAGTCCAACCCCCGCTGATAGGGTCGAGAGGGTCATGTAACCAAACTCTTTTCCCCTTTTGGGATGTTGAATTTTGGCAGAGTCAGGTAACATGCTCCAAGCCCCTTAGCTCCGAGATGATTCCGCTGTCAGGCTCTCACTAGCTGGTGGGTTCAGGTTGATCTCTCGTGGAGCCAAGTCTTTTGCTCCGAGATGATTCAGCTGCCAGGCTCTCACTAGCTGGTGGTTTCAGGTTGATCTCTCGTGGGAGCCAAGTCCTTTTGCTCCGAGATAATTCCGCTGCCAGGCTCTCACTAGCTGGTGGGTTCAGGTTGATCTCTCGTGGGAGCCTTTTTGCTCCGAGATAATTCCGCTGCCAGGCTCTCACTAGCTGGTGGGTTCAGGTTGATCTCTCGTGGGAGCCAAGTCTTTTTGCTCCAAGATGATTCCGCTGTCAGGCTCTCACTAGCTGGTGGGTTCAGGTTGATCTCTCGTGGGAGCCAAGTCCTTTTGCTCCGAGATGATTCCGCTGCCAGGCTCTCACTAGCTGGTGGGTTCAGGTTGATCTCTCGTGGGAGCCAAGTCTTTTTGCTCCGAGATGATTCCGCTGCCAGGCTCTCACTAGCTGGTGGGTTCAGGTTGATCTCTCGTGGGCCAAAGTCCTTTTGCTCCGAGATGATTCCGCTGCCAGGCTCTCACTAGCTGGTGGGTTCAGGTTGATCTCTCGTGGGAGCCAAGTCCTTTTGCTCCGAGATGATTCCGCTGCCAGGCTCTCACTAGATGGCGGGTTCAGGTTGATCTCTCGTGGAGGTGATCCTTTTACCTTGAGGGGGTCTCGCCACCCAGGCTCTCATCAGCTGGCATGGCAGGTTGACCCCCCCAGGAGGTTAGATCTTTTTACCCTGAGGGGGTCTCGCCACCCAGGCTCTCATCAGCTGGCACGGCAGGTTGACCCCCCAGGAGGTTAGATCTTTTTACCCTGAGGGGGTCTCGCCACCCAGGCTCTCATCAGCTGGCATGGCAGGTTGACCCCCCCCAAGAGGTTAGATCCTTTTACCCTGAGGGGGTCTCGCCACCCAGGCTCTCATCAGCTGGCATGGCAGGTTGACCCCCCCAGGGGGTAAGCGTTTTACCCTGAGGGTGTCTCGCCACCCAGGCTCTCATCAGCTGGCATGGTAGGTTGACCCCCCCAGGAGGTTAGATCCTTTTACCATGAGGTGGTCTCGCCACCCAGGCTCTCATCAGCTGGCTTGGCAGGTTGACCCCTCGGAAGAGGCCTCAGTCTTTCGATACCGCGAGAGCAAGCTTCACTCAGCGAATATGTTGGGTTGGATGTTTCTTTCCGAGCTTGTGCCAACCTCGAAAAGAGCGGGGATTGTGTACAACCCCGTATTCGCGACGGGAGGACCCAAGCAAGGCATAAGACATGCTAGTAAGTTTTAAGCTTTTGAGCCCTTTTGAGGGCGGGGGCGGCGAGTAGGCAGACACCCGTCCCGACATGATAGGCGTGAGGGGAAGCTGCGGGACCGGGCCGGAGTCCAGAGGCGCACCCCTGCCTCGCGGCCAGGCAAGGCAGGGGCGAGCCCGGCCCGGGGCCGGGTTCTCACCCCTGCCTCGCGGCTAGGCGAGGGCAGGTGGGGCGAGACCGCCCCGGGGCCGGTTCTCGCCCCTGCCCTCTCGCGGCCAGGTGAGAGCAGGCGGGGCGAGACCGGCCCGGGGCCGGTTCTCGCCCCTGCCTCGCGGCCAGGCAAGGGCAGGCGGGGCGAGACCGGCCCGGGCCGGGTTCTCGCCCCTGCGCTCGCCGCCAAGGGAGAGCAGGCGGGGCGAGACCGGCCCGGGCCGGGTTCTCGCCCCTGCCTCGCGGCCAGGCGAGGGAGGCGGGGGCGAGACCGGCCCGGTGCTGGGTTCTCGCCCCTGCCTCACGGTCGCACCAAAACTGTTGAAGCCATGTAACCCAACTCCCGCCGATAGGGTCGAGAGGGTCATGTACCCAACTCTTTTTCCCCTTTTGAGGATGTTGAATTTTGGCAGAGTCAGGTAACATGCCCCAAGCCCCTTAGCTCCGAGATGATTCCGCTGCCAGGCTCTCACTAGCTGGTGAGTTCAGGTTGATCTCTCGTGAGAGCCAAGTCCTATTGCTCCGAGATGATTCCGCTGCCAGGCTCTCACTAGCTGGTGGGTTCAGGTTGATCTCTCGTGGGAGCCAAGTCTTTTTGCTCCGAGATGATTCCGCTGCCAGGCTCTCACTAGCTGGTGGGTTCAGGTTGATCTCTCGTGGGAGCCAAGTCCTTTTGCTCCGAGATGATTCCGCTGCCAGGCTCTCACTAGTTGGTGGGTTCAGGTTGATCTCTCGTGGGAGCCAAGTCCTTTTGCTCCGAGATGATTCCGCTGCCAGGCTCTCACTAGCTGGTGGGTTCAGGTTGATCTCTCGTGGGAGCCAAGTCTTTTTGCTCCGAGATGATTCCGCTGCCAGGCTCTCACTAGCTGGTGGGTTCAGGTTGATCTCTCGTGGGAGCCAAGTCTTTTTGCTCCGAGATGATTCCGCTGCCAGGCTCTCACTAGCTGGTGGGTTCAGGTTGATCTCTCGTGGGAGCCAAGTCCTTTTGCTCCGAGATGATTCCGCTGTCAGGCTCTCACTAGCTGGCGGGTTCAGGTTGATCTCTCGTGGAGGTGATCCTTTTACCCTGAGGGGTGGTCTCGCCACCCAGGCTCTCATCAGCTGGCATGGCAGGTTGACCCCCCCAGAGGTTAGATCTTTTTACCCTGAGGGGTCTCGCCACCCAGGCTCTCATCAGCTGGCACGGCAGGTTGACCTCCCCAGGAGGTTAGATCTTTTATCCTGAGGGGTCTCGCCACCCAGACTCTCATCAGCTGGCATGGCAGGTTGACCCCCCCAAGAGGTAGATCCTTTTACTCTGAGGGGGTCTCGCCACCCAGGCTCTCATCAGCTGGCATGACTGGTTGACCCCCCCAGGGGGTAAGCGTTTTTACCCTGAGGGGGTCTCGCCACCCAGGCTCTCATCAGCTGGCATGGCAGGTTGACCCCCCAGGAGGTTAGATCCTTTTACCCTGAGGGGGTCTCGCCACCCAGGCTCTCATCAGCTGGCTTGGCAGGTTGACCCCTCGGAAGAGGCCTCAGTCTTTCGATACCGCGAGCAAGCTTCGCTCAGCGAATACGTTGGGTTGGATGTTTCTTTCCGAGCTTGTGTCAACCTCGAAAAGAGCGGGGATTGTGTACAACCCCGTATTCGCGACGGGAGGACCCAAGCAAGGCATAAGGCATGCTAGTAAGTTTTAAGCTTTTGAGCCCCTTTGAGGGGCGGGGGCGGCGAGTAGGCAGACACCCGTCCCGGCATGATAGGCGTGAGGGGAAGCTGCGGGACCGGCCGGAGTCCAGAGGCGCACCCCTGCCTCGCGGCTAGGTAAATGTTTGACATCACTGAGCAGATTGGATTCAGGTGGCTACAGTTAGGTGACCCGAGGTGGAGTCCTGAAGGTGGAGTGGGGACGTACCATGCTCAGGAGAGCTTTGAAGTGCGGTAGTTTGTACCGACTGATGAGGACCATGACGTGCGGTGGTGTACCCATGGTGAATTGTTGTGGTGATGCAGAAGATCGTCCTTCTTTGACTCGAATTATGCGAGTCAGTTTCTACGATCACGTTGCGGCGACGTTCACGGGTTGAGCCAGAATAGAGATGAGCCAATTGGAGCTGGTCGGCTGATGCCTTAGACTGAGGTGGTGCTACGTGCAGACTTGCTTGGTGTAGTTGTTGCTGTGTTCGGTCAACGCTTCAGGCAGGAGGTGGATTCGGATCCCGAACCAATGTGGTGATTGTTGAATTCATTGGTCCGAATCCGAATCAGTTTTTTTTTTGAAAATATTTACCAAATCTTTGCCATCAAAATTAAGAGAATAAAATAATAATAAGGAAATAATAGTTTATTTATTGGGGGGATTTCCCGTGAGTTGCCAGGAATGAACCCATGGATTAATATATATCCCCCACCACCTGTGAGGTTGAAAGATATATAAACGGAGAGGTGAGTAGCCGCCTGGAGGGAGAAAGATAGCCGCCTCGGATAACCTGAAGGAAGACGCCGCCCCGTGCTTGCGTTGAAGGAAGGCCGCCGCCGCCGCTGGTGGTTGCCGGTGGTGCGACCCCGTGCGACAGCATCAGCGTTGTTGCTGCTGATCTCGTCGTTCTTGCCTCGTTTCTTCCTCCAATGTGGAACCCTCGACGCATCCCCGACTTTGGAGATGATAGCCGCAGGTCTTGGAGGTGAGGGTGTTTGCCGGTCTTGGAGGAGTTGATGTGGTGCGGGCATGACGACGAAGGCCTGCGGTGGTGCAGTAGCCTTAACAAAGTTTCTCTCCGGCGGTGCGGGCGTGGCGGAGAAGGCATGTAATGGTGCAGTGGCCTTTGTACAACCCCATATTCGCTGGGAAGGACCCAAAGGCTTCAACAGTCAGGATTGGGTTAGTCTCAGGCTAACCTTGGGTTAACCCTGAGGCATGCTCGTAGAGTTCTCGCCCTATAGAGCTGAGGCATGCTCGTGGAGTTCTCGCCCTATAGGAGCTCTCGCCAAGGGCAGGCGAAGCTGAGGGAACCAAGGCAGATAGTCGAGCTCTCGGCAGGAGAGATCGTCGACCGACCAAGGCAGATGTTCGAGCTCTCGGCAGAGAGATCGTCGACCGACCGGAGCAGGTAGCTTGACTACGGAAGCTCCCGCCTTAGGAAAAGCTCCCGCCCAGGGCAGGCGAGAAGGCCTTAGGTGAGCCTTCATTTGCATTGACATCGTGACTACCTAGCGCGAGAACCTTCCTGGCAGAAGCTCTCGCCAAGGCGGGCCTAGAGGGGACCCAGCGAGAGCCTTCTAGGCCGGGGTTCTCGCCAAGTGGGCCCACGGGTGGGACCCGGAGTCCAGAGGAGATTATTTTATTATTATTATTATCCCAAGGTAAAATTACCCAAATGCCCTTGGGAGGACAGCGGGATTTGGCTATTGGCAGACCCCTCAGGGGTATTTCAGTATTTTCCGGTCAAAGGAAGACTATAAAAAGACCCATAGGGGCTCTTTGGAAGGCAGGACTTTCATTACTCTCCAACTCTAGTGCCTTCTGAGGAGCTCCCAGCCCAGCATTTGGCTTTGGAGGGAAGCTCTCAGAGATCTTCCGGGTGTGTGGTGGGACCTCCCAGCTGAGGCTTTGGGTCAGTCTTTTGACCTTAGCAACCAGTCAAGGGTTCGAGATAGAGAGAAGTAGGCATCGGCTGCACTCTGGTTTGTGAACTTCGTTGGGGTCATTTTTGGCTTCAACAGTTTTATAGTGCGGTGAGCGTGGAAGCAGCCGGTGTAAGAAAATCTCGAGTTAAGTCCCATGCAGGAGGCGAAGGTGAAGGATCAGGCGCAGGAGGATCCCCACCCGGGTGGACGAGGCGACGAAAAGATGTTTGAGGACTTCAGGCGGGAAGTCATACAGACGATCAACTTGGCTTCTCGGCAAGGAATGAGTGAGAGATGCCGCAGGTTCCTGTGGAGGTGGTTCCGCTGCTAGGCGAGAACGCTCCAGGCAGCGCCCCGGGAAGGAGGTCCCGGTGGAGGCAGGCGAGAGGGACGTGGCCGCGCGGGAGCTTTTCCCAGGCCAGCGTCTCGAGAAGGAGCTTCCGGCGGATCTGGCGAGAAGGAGGCGACGGTGCGGGAACTCTTCCCTGGGCATGGTCTCGCGGATCGGTCCAGCCAACCGAGGTCGCGAGATGTGCCTTCTCGCCAGGCTGGAGGGCGAGACCCCCTTTAGTGAGCTCATTGTCTCGGCTCCAGTGCGGAGGGATTCCGGGAGCCGGACATGACCTACTACACCGGGAAGGATGACCCGGTTCAGCACGTGCAATGGTTCGAGGACGTGGTGTCCATCAGGCAAATGTCGGATGCCTTCAAGTGTAGGCTTTTCGCCATCACTCTGAAAGAGAAGGCCAGGGACTGGTTCCACCAGTTGCCGGCGAGTTCCATCTACAGTTTTGAAGATCTGCGCAGAGGTTTCTTGTTGAGGTTCTCGACTTCAAAGAAGCGGAAGAAGGAGGCTGAATGCTTGTTTGCAGTGAGGCAAGGGCCGGAAGAGACGCTGGGTCACTATGTCGATCGGTTCCAAGAGGAGGTTCTCCTGGTCCAGGAGGTCCCGGGGTACGCGCTGATGCTTGCCTTCACCCTGGGGCTGAGACCAGGGTTTTTCAGCATGGAGTTGAAGAGAGTGCCCCCTCTCTCTTTTGAGGAGCTCATGGAGAGGGCGGCGAAGGAGATAGACTTTGAGAGGGCAAAACCCTGCGTTTGCGAGGAAGCTGGCCAGGTTGGCCGAGGATGATGTGAAGGAGCCGGTAGTGGGGAAGGCAGAGAGAGCAGAGAGAGCAGAGGGAGCAGAGGGAGCCGAGGGAAGATAGGAGAAGAGAAGAGCCCCGAGGGCAGGGACAGCAGCATGGGGGGGCCAGGGAGCCAAACAAACCGACTGGGTTGGAGGCCTCAGGAGGGTCGCCCCCAGGGCCGGGAGGGCTTCAGGGAAGAGATAACTTCCGGGAGCCGAGAAAGGCTGGAGCAGGGAGGATGGCGACAAGGACCAAGGGGTCATTTCCCACCGCCGTAGGAGGCTATGGAGGTGGGAAGGGGAAGAGGAAGAAGATTTCGGGGAGCCGGAAGAAGGGGAGGAGGAGAAGGAAGAGGGGGCAGAGTGGGGTTGCCTTATTGTGATCGACTTCCATCAGGAGGAAGGTCACGCAACGGCCACATGCCCAGAGTTTCTGGAGATCAGAGGGGCCAGAGGGGCCGGAAGGCAGGATCCGCCTGTAAGGATCGTTGAAGTACAACGGGAAGAGGTGGAGGACAGATGTGAAGACAGGATTGACGTGGGGACCCGAGGAGGGATCGGAGTGATCCACGGGGGAGTGGGGATCGAGGTAACCCGCAAGGGGAGCCTTCAAACCATGTTCCGCCGAGGGGTCGCCTCGACCTCCCAGGCTCCACCCCCAGAGGAGAAGATCACTTTCTCATCCGCGGATATGCCAGACTACGAGGATCCGTTCTGCGACGCGCTTGTGATCCAGACAGCGGTGGAGAACTATACTGTCTCCCGGATACTGGTGGATAATGGGAGCTCGGTGAATGTGATCTTCAAGAAGGCTTTCGATGAGATGAGGGTGGAAGGAAAAAGGGTCCTGGCTTCTGATGGACCGCTTTTTTGGCTTCTCCGGCGAAAGGAAAGAGGTGGAAGGAGGAGTATTCCTGCATGTGAGGCTTGGGGGCGTCTCACGGAACTGTCGGTTCGTAATCGTGGACGCCCCGAGTAGTTACAATGCCATCTTTGGGCGCCCCCTCATCAGCGCCTTTCGCTGTGTACCCTCCTCGTACCACCAATGCCTCAAGTTCAACAATGGAGGGGTGCAGGTTAGGATCAGGGGGGATCCGAAGATGGCAAGGCAATGCTATGTGACGGCGGTTAATACCGTATCGTGGATGGCGGAGGCTGAGGAGTTGGAGAAGGAGATGGCTGAGCAGGAAGGGGTTGAGAAAGGGGAGATAAACCTCGGGGAGGCGATGGAGGTTGTTGAGGAGTTGGCAGAGGTGGAGGAGATCAGCCTAGAAGAGGCGAGAGGAGTGATGGATAAAGAAGAGCAGAGGCAGGAGGAGAGCCTGGAGGAGGCGATGGAAGTTGATGAGGTTGGGGGAGAGGAGCTCGAGTTTGAGCAGGAAGAGGCAAGGGTAAGTTGGGAGCGGTCGGGGCTGGAGCCGGCCGAAGAAGTGGTGGAGATGGAGGTGCTTACAAGAGCGGGGGAGGCGCAAAGGATTCGGATCAGCGGAGGCTTGAGCCTCGAGGATCAGGAACGGATGCGAGCCTGCATCCAAAGCAACGTCGACATCTTCGCTTGGAGCGCGGCAGACATGCCGGGCATCGACGCGGACGTGGCATGTCATCGCTTGAACCTGGATCCCAGAGCCCGCCCCATACGCCAAAAGATGAGGGCCATCGCCACCAAGCTAGAAGCCCCCATCCGAGAGGAGGTCCAAAAGCTCCTGGACGCAGGCTTCATCTCAGAGATCCAGTATCCAGGCTGGATCTCCAATGTGGTAATGGTGAAGAAGGGAGGAGGAAAATGGCGCATGTGTGTTGATTTTTCGTTATTAAATAAATCATGTCCCAAGGATTGCTACCCCTTGCCTCGAATCGACGCGCTGGTTGACTCAGCCGTTGGTTTTTCTCTTATGAGTTTTTTAGATGCATTTTCAGGTTACCACCAGATCCGGATGCACCCTCCTGATGTCAAGGATGTTTCCTTCATCACGAGAGAGGGATGCTTCAGCTATAAGATGATGCCCTTCGGGTTGAAGAACGCAGGGGCGACGTACCAACGCATGATGGATCGAATCTTTCGAGATCAAAGGGGAAGGAACCTGGAGGTCTATGTGGATGACCTCATGGTCAAGAGCAAGTGTGTTGATTCCCACCTGCGAGACTTGGAGGAGACATTTGCCACCCTGCGAAGGTTCAAGATGAGGTTGAACCCCTTGAAGTGCGTCTTCGGGGCTAGTCGCGGGAAATTCCTCGGACACCTCTTGACTCCCGCGGGGGTAGAGCCTAACCCCGATAAGGTTAAGGCTATCCTAGACCTGGAATCGCCTCGCAGTGCCAAGGAGGTCCAGCGCTTGACCGGGAAGTTGGCCGGGCTAAGCAGGTTCCTCTCTCGGTCAGGGGATAGATGTTCCTCTTTCTTCAAAGTACTTCGTGGCAACCAAGCATTCGAATGGACGGTCGAGTGTGAAGAGGCATTTCAGGGGCTGAAGAGACAACTCTCCCAAGCTCCGTTACTTCAAAGCCCGAAGGAAGGGGAGGACCTGGCCTTGTATCTCGGAGTAGGGGGAGAGGCAGTGAGCTCCGTCTTGGTTAGGGAGAGGGGAAGAAGCAGTTACCCGTCTATTATGTCAGCCGAATCTTAAAAAAGGCGGAGCTCCGATACCCCATCCTAGAGAAGCTAGCGTATGCTTTGGTCATCTCAGCTAGGAAGCTTCGCCCTTACTTTCAAGCACACTCGATTAGGGTGGTAACCGACCATCCCCTTCGCAAGGTCTTGGAGGGGGTGGAACATTCAGGAAGATTGCAAAATGGTCCATCGAACTAAGCGAGTTCGACATTTCTTTCGTCCGAGGCTCTCCATCAAGGCCCAGGCCGTAGCGGATTTTCTGGCAGACTATGTTACCGAGGCCGAGGTTGAAGAACCAAGGCCGCAAGAAGCGTGGAAGATGGTGGTCGACGGGGCCTCAGGAAGGCACTCCTGGGAGGAGGTGTGGTGTTGGTAAGCCCTCAGGGAGTTACCATAGAGCAAGCAGTGACTTTCCATTTTCCTGTAACCAATAACCAAGCGGAGTATGAGGCTGTGATCGCTGGCCTTCGCTTGGCAAAGGAGCTGGAAATCCAGGATGTGGAGGCCTTCACCGACTCCATGGTGGTAGCATCGCAGATCCGAGGCGAGTTTGAGGCCCGGGAGCCTACCCTCGCAAGATATCTATCAAAGATAAGAACTATTATTGGAGGTTTCCGTTCTTTTTCTATTCAACATGTTCCCAGGGAGGAAAGCATGACAGCTGACCGGTTAGCAAAGTTCGGGCCTCGGGGTGGAGGTACCCTAACCGAACTATTTCGGCCAGCCATTGAAGAGGGAGAGGTGATGAAGGTGAATCGGCGGTCCTCATGGGTAGATCCGTTGGTGACCTTCTTGACCACGGGAGAACTGTCGGAAGAAGTTAAGGATGCAAAGAGCTTTAGGCACAAGGCGGCTCATTACCTGATGCTGGAGGGGAGTTTGCATCGGAAGATGCTGTCAGGGCTCCTCGCGAGATGCGTAACCGAGGAGGAAGTCCCGAGGATCCTGAAAGAGGTGCATTCTGGAGAATGCGGCAGTCATTCAGGGGGAAGGACATTGGAAGCAAGGGTGGTAAGGCAGGGATATTTCTGGCGGACCTTAAGGAAGGATACAGCTGAATTCGCAAGGAGGTGTCAGAAGTGCCAAGTACACGCTCCTCTCCAGCTCCTGCCCGCCCAAAGGCTTCGAAGCATCACGGCGCCATGGCCCTTCGCCATTTGGGGAATGGATCTGGTTGGACCCTTTCCCCAGCTAGCGGGCAGAGGAGGTTCCTCCTAGTTATGATTGATTACTTCTCCAAATGGCTGGAGATCAAGCCGTTAGCCAAGGTAACCTCCCAGGTCATCAGAAACTTCGTTTGGGGGGAGATCATTTGCAGGCACGGATTGCCCCAAGCGATAGTGACGGACAACGGTCCTCAGTTTGCCAGCGAAGAATTCATTAGTTTCTGCACCCAATTGGGAATTGACCTCAGGTTCGCCTCTGTCCATCATCCACGGAGCAATGGCCAGGTGGAGGCGGCAAACAAAGTCATTGTCAACTTGCTCAAAAAGAAGGTGGAAAACCTGAAGGGTAGCTGGGTGGAACAGCTCCCTTCCGTCCTGTGGGCCTTGCGAACAACTCCGAACACGGCCACAGGAGAGACCCCCTTCAAGCTCTCTCATGGGTGTGAGGCCGTCCTCCCTGTGGAGTTCGAGGTTCGGTCCCCGAGGGTCGCGGCCGCAGCTGAGAGAAGCGAAGCTTGGAGGGTGGAGAATGAGGAAGGGTTGCGTCTCTCATTAGATATGATGGAAGAGCTGCGGGATGTTGCCGCCATCAGGCAAGAAGAAATAAAACGGCGAATGGCCCGGTACTTCGATAAGCATATCAGAGTCAAGCAATTCGCCGAGGGGGATCTAGTACTGAAAAAGGTCGACGCTGCGGGAAGGTCGGCCGCGGTTGGTAAGCTCAACCCTAGCTGGGAAGGGCCTTACATAGTAGAGAAGGCTCTGGTTAACGGAGGCTATTATCTCCAGGATGCGGAGGGAAGGACCTTGAGTCACACCTGGAATGGTGATGACATGAAGCGCTTCTACCCGTAAGAGGGAAAGAAGGATTGTGATGTTGTAAACAACTATTGCATTTTCAATAAGTTATTTCAGAATGTTGACTATCGCTGAGTGAGCTATCTTTACGTTTTTGTTTTGACTGACTATGACTCCTCGTCTCAGTGATAGGATAGGCCTGGTTGAAGGAATCTTCATCAACACCCCGAGCTCGGCTCGGCCCCAGGTAGACCCGCTGCGCAGGCTCTCATCTAGCTGGCAGGTCCGAAGGCTCGCCTGTGGGGGAGAGGTTTGGTTATCTTCATCAACACCCCGAGCTCGGCTCGACCCCAGGTAGACCCGCTGCGCAGGCTCTCATCTAGCTGGCAGGTCCGAAGGCTCGCCTGTGGGGGAGAGGTTTGGTTATCTTCATCAACACCCCGAGCTCGGCTCGGCCCCAGGTAGACCCGCTGCGCAGGCTCTCATCTAGCTGGCAGGTCCGAAGGCTCGCCTGTGGGGGAGAGGTTTGGTTATCTTCATCAACACCCCGAGCTCGGCTCGGCCCCAGGTAGACCCGCTGCGCAGGCTCTCATCTAGCTGGCAGGTCCGAAGGCTCGCCTGTGGGGGAGAGGTTTGGTTATCTTCATCAACACCCCGAGCTCGGCTCGGCCCCAGGTAGACCCGCTGCGCAGGCTCTCATCTAGCTGGCAGGTCCGAAGGCTCGCCTGTGGGGGAGAGGTTTGGTTATCTTCATCAACACCCCGAGCTCGGCTCGGCCCCAGGTAGACCCGCTGCGCAGGCTCTCATCTAGCTGGCAGGTCCGAAGGCTCGCCTGTGGGGGAAAGGTTGGGTTATCTTCATCAACACCCCGAGCTCGGCTCGGCCCCAGGTAGACCCGCTGCGCAGGCTCTCATCTAGCTGGCAGGTCCGAAGGCTCGCCTGTGGGGGAGAGGTTTGGTTATCTTCATCAACACCCCGAGCTCGGCTCGGCCCCAGGTAGACCCGCTGCGCAGGCTCTCATCTAGCTGGCAGGTCCGAAGGCTCGCCTGTGGGGGAGAGGTTTGGTTATCTTCATCAACACCCCGAGCTCGGCTCGGCCCCAGGTAGACCCGCTGCGCAGGCTCTCATCTAGCTGGCAGGTCCGAAGGCTCGCCTGTGGGGGAGAGGTTTGGTTATCTTCATCAACACCCCGAGCTCGGCTCGGCCCCAGGTAGACCCGCTGCGCAGGCTCTCATCTAGCTGGCAGGTCCGAAGGCTCGCCTGTGGGGGAGAGGTTTGGTTATCTTCATCAACACCCCGAGCTCGGCTCGGCCCCAGGTAGACCTGCTGCGCAGGCTCTCATCTAGCTGGCAGGTCCGAAGGCTCGCCTGTGGGGGAGAGGTTTGGTTATCTTCATCAACACCCCGAGCTCGGCTCGGCCCCAGGTAGACCCGCTGCGCAGGCTCTCATCTAGCTGGCAGGTCCGAAGGCTCGCCTGTGGGGGAGAGGTTTGGTTATCTTCATCAACACCCCGAGCTCGGCTCGGCCCCAGGTAGACCCGCTGCGCAGGCTCTCATCTAGCTGGCAGGTCCGAAGGCTCGCCTGTGGGGGAAAGGTTGGGTTATCTTCATCAACACCCCGAGCTCGGCTCGGCCCCAGGTAGACCCGCTGCGCAGCTCTCATCTAGTTGGCAGGTCCGAAGGCTCGCCTGTGGGGGAAAGGTTGGCTCCTGTAATACCTTGTTCTTAACCACTTCTACGATACCCCGAGCTCGGCTCGGCCCCAGGTAGACCCGCTGCGCAGGCTCTCATCAAGCTGGCAGGTCCGAAGGCTCGCCTGCGGGGGATAGGTGGAGTCCTTGACTTTTTGATCCCTGGTTCTTGGTTGGTAGTTACTACGTTACAACGAGCTCGGCTCGAACCCCGGTAGACCCGTTGCGCAGGCTCCCATATAAGCTAGCAGGTCCGACGGCTCGCCGGTGGGGTAGGGGTTTAATTGGTTGGAAAAATACGAGGGAAGGGCCCTGACCTAGACTGAAGGCAAGGCCCTAAAGGTCTCGGCCAGTAAGGGTCTCGGCTCCAAGGTCGCGGCCAGTGGAGGTCTCGGTTGAAGGGGGGGTTCTCGCAAAAGGAGGCTCCCGGCGGACCTGGGCAGGACGACTTAATCAACGGCGCAAGGTTCCCGCCTAACTGATATCTAAGGAAGGTCACCCTAAAGAGACTAAGGGTCTCGGCGGGAGCTCGTGCGGAAGCCGTTCGGCAGAGTAATATACGTTTAAAACACAATGACAGTGAAAAATGAAACATTACTTTATATAAAGTTAATTACAGAGGTGAGGAGCTTCTCGCTCATTACAAAAGGGTATTCAAAATAAAAGACACTTTAAGGGGACGCGCTGTAATCCCCACTGGTGCTCTCGCTGGAGTCATCGCCAGAGCCCTCTTCGGATGTCTCGCCAACGGCGGTAGAAGACCTCGGGGCGTCTGAGAGAGGCGAGTCCGGCGCGCCCGGAGGTTTAGGAACTGGATCGTAGAGCCAAGGAAGAAGCTGGCGAGCGTCGATGGTCGCGCCGTCCTCCCGAAGCAGCTTGACGTCTCGCAGCGTCTCAAGCGTCAGCTTGACGGTTGCCTGAGCGTTGGCTTGGAGCAGCTTGTCAACGTCGTACTCCGAGAGGTAACGACTCCGCAGCCTCGCATCTAGCTCCGGAGGCGGGACCTTCGCCAGTTCTGCGCGAAGCTGTTCCCTCAAGAGGACGCTCTCGCAGCGCGCGTTGGCCAGCTCTGTGCGAAGCTCCCTGACTTGGGCAGAATCCTGTGAAAAGAAAAAGAGGGTTCAGCCTGAAAACATCGCGCCATCATAACTTTGAAAAACGAAAGCAAGGGTTCGGGAGGGTCTCGCTTACCTCAGCCGCAGGGCGTAGAGACAGCGCCAGCCGAGCATCCGCAAGCTCTTGTTGAGCTTTCGCGAGTTCTTCTCCCGCGGCGTGCGCTCGAGCCATCGCGTCCTCCCTCGCCTTGCGCATATCGGTGAAATTCTTGTCAAGGGTGATGCTTCGGCGCGCACACATATGCGTGAGCTCGAACGCGCGCAATAGGGCCCGGGTGGCGTCGAAGGCTAAAAGGCGGGTGGACATCTGGTCAAACACGCCGGCATCCTCCCGGCTGTAGAGACCATACCCAAGCGAGAAGGCCTCGCCGGTCACATTCTCCCCCTCCGCCCATCTGGGAAGGAGGGTTGAAACCCTGATCGAGTTTGACTCAGGGTCCCATTCCATCTGAGGCTTCCCCTCCGAGTCGGCGTATCTAACGCCGAAGCCAAAGTTCCGGTGCCCTCTCGGCACCTCCGGGGGCGGGACGCTGGCGGAGGTTTCGGCGGCGACCACTTCTCCACCAGCCTCGCTTGCGGCCGATATATTCCTGGCGGAAGCCTCGGCACGGCTCTTGGCGGCGGCATCCATCTCGCTGGCCATCTGAAGGATCGCTTCAAAGGACCTGCCCTCGGGAGGAGGTTGGACAGGCGGGACGGCCGGGGCTTTTCCCTTCTCAAGGGCAGAGGGTTTCGGCCTCTTCAGCGTGCGGAGAGAAGGAAGGGGGACCTTTCGCTTCTTGGCCGGTGGCGGCATGGAAGGAGCTGGATCTTCTCGGCAGGCGCTGGCACTAGCTTCCGCGAGCGCAAGGGAGCCTCTCGCCGCCAGACCCTCAACACCCCGGCCTTCAGCGAAGGGTTGGCGCAGAGGGACCTCCCGCTCTCCTGCAAAGGTAAAACGCTTTAGCACTTCAGCGCAAGAAAATCTTTGATAAAAAAGGGAATCTGAGGCGAGACCGTACCTTCGCCCGAGTGAACAAGTGGGAGGGAGTCGATGTCCCGCCGAAGATAGGGGACGTCGAACTCCTTGGTCCCGAAGAATTCCAGGATTGCGCTCTCGCGCGATCCCAGAGCGGGCGGCTTGTAGGCTGCGTCTTCATACTGGACGGGCTGAAGCGGGACGTTGCCGAAGTCCCCGCTGACGTAAACAAACTTCTCGCCCCAATGGTGGTGCTTGTTGGCGAGACCGGTAACCTCGAGCTGTTGTCCAGAGAAGAAAACTACCCCCCCTTGGCACGGAAGTTGAATAGCTTCCGGAAGATGGGCAGGCTAAACTCGATCCTCTCGGATCGCATATAGCATATGAATGCTATAAGAATCGCGACGGAGTTCGGGTTTAGCTGGGCGGGAACCACCCCATAATAGCGGAGAGCTAGCCGAACCTCCGGCCAAAGGGGGAGGCGAAAACCCACCTCGAAATGCTCAAGGGGGATGGCAAGCTCTCCCGCCCCGGGAGTATTCACCCTATCGTGATTCCCCGGGTTCCGCGCCGAGAAGCCGGCGGGAACGTAGCGGTCGACGATCATGTTGTATTCATCGAGGGTGAGCTTGCAGGAAGGGAAGAGGTGTTTCTGGAAGGCTTCCGCACAATGGGCGTGACCCTTGTTCTCGCCAGGCATGGCTAGTTCGTGAGTAAGAGCGAGAGCTGGAGCGAGAGCTGGAGGGGGGTCGAAGCGGAAGCAGGAACGCGAAAGCAAGGAGGGAAGGCTGAGGTTCCGGATCGAAGAAGTAAATGCGGTTGGTAGACTTCTCTATTTATAAGAAAACGTAATCATCATGAATTCATCCGACGGAGAGAGAAAGTGACGGCGGAGTATAGCTGTCAGAATCCGAGCTAACGGCGCCTCGATTCTCCCCCTCGGGATGACAGCGGTCAACGGTCGTTTCGGGTTTCGGCGCGACCTCCTAGATTAGCGCAAACCTCCTAGATTGGCGCAAGCATCCCAGATGGGTGTAAGCGTCATAATTGAAAAAGCCGCGCGGAGCAATCAAAAGAAAAGGAAAAAAAGAGAGACATGGATAGAAGCGAGATCCTCGCTAGCGCAAGCTGGGTAAAACTTAGTTAATAATAATGTTTATTACAGATACGTTGAAAAAAAAAGAGAGATACATGGGGATTCAAAGCGGGAGGGCTAATAGGGCTTCCAGCTCCATCGTCCTCGTTCTCGCCGCCTAGTTCTTGGGGGCGCCAACGGGTTGAAGTAAGACGATAACGTGGTACACCCAAGGTTGATCCGCCTGGCATAATCCCGGATCTGCGAGATGCACCTCCCTGGCGAAGACTCGGCGGAAGGCCCACCCAGGCAATTAGTCTCGCCCAAGAAGAAATCCCGCTCCAGAGCCTCCAGCCTTTGCTCCACGGATTCGCGGAATGCTTTCGCCGCGGCAGTGTGGGCACGGTCTCGCCGGATAAGCTTGGCCAGGATGACCGAGATCTTCCTCCGTCTCCCCTTCGCGCTCCCAGCGCTGTTCAAAGTTTCTTCTATCTCGCCAGACGAAGGGAGAGGGGACTCTTCATCTTCTTCTTCCTCCTCCACTTCTTCCTCTTCTTCTCCTTCCTCGTTGACGCCCGACCGCAAGCCAGGATCACCTGCGGAAGAAACACACGAGAGTTTTGGTCAAAGCATGACAATCAACAGTCCAGAAAAGGGTTTCGCATACCTGCGGTTGGGCGAGAACCGTCAGCCAAAGTTGGACGGGAAGGCCCAACCCCTCCGTTGGTTCCATAAAGGAGGTGAAGAGGCTTGCCCAGCCCCGGGCGGAAGGGCTCGCGCACGATGATCCCGGCCTGGCCGGAAGCACGAGGGGAGTTGTCTTCTCTCAAGGGACGATCAGCATCCTTGAGAGTAGCGGAAGGTTCAGAAGCCGCCCCTCCCGCCTGCAGGATAGGATCGGCCACCGCAGGAGGCTCCTCAACGGTTCTCGCTTCATCTTCCCGGGTGGTTAGACCCGGGCCGGCGGGAGCTGGCACTGCGAGAAGGCGGTTCAGAAAAGAAAGGGTCGGGTTGAAATATTGACAAGGGAAAATGTACCTATCGTTCCGGTCTCGGCTGGATGAATCCCCTCCGAGACCCGCGTTTGGTCCTTGGGTGAATGAGCGGGCAGGTTCGAAGAACTTGGCGGGATCTCAGCGTCATCGTTAGGAGCGGGTTCCTGCGAAAGCTTACTTTAATCATCGGATCTAGTGCACAGTCAGCTCGGTAGGCACGGTTGAAAGGCTTACCTTCAGCGGGGAAGGATCCCCCGCAGGATTGGGAGTGGGGGAAGGAGGCTCCCTGTTCTCGCGAAGAAGGTCCCGCCGGACCGCCTTCGCCCTTCTCTTTTCCTTCTTCTTTGGGTCAGAAGGCCCGGCGGTAGACGTTTTTCTCGCTAACCATGGAGCCACCGCCGCACAGTTAGCCAGAGCCCGCGCTTGGGCAGCGGCTAGCCGGTCTTGGAGGTCTTGCGGAAGCGGTTTGGCAGCGCGTTTGGGATGCATGGTAAGCTCGCACGAAAATCCCTGAGGCGAGAGCTCAGTTGGAAAACCGTATTTTAAGGGCAGGGCGTATGGACGCCTATCGGTGCATATTTATAGCCGCAGTGGGACCCACCAAAAGATTCCCTCGATAGGCGGGCACGTGTCCAGCGAATATTTTGGGGGTTGGACTTGTCTTGTCGAGCGCAGGGCTAGCTCGAAAAGAGCGGGGATTGTGTACAATCCCATATTCGCTGGGAAGGACCCAAAGGCTTCAACAGTCAGGATTGGGTTAGTCTCAGGCTAACCTCGGGTTAACCCTGAGGCATGCTCGTAGAGTTCTCGCCCTATAGAGCTGAGGCATGCTCGTGGAGTTCTCGCCCTATAGGAGCTCTCGCCAAGGGCAGGCGAAAGCTGAGGGAACCAAGGCAGATAGTCGAGCTCTCGGCAGGAGAGATCGTCGACCGACCAAGGCAGATGGTCGAGCTCTCGGCAGGAGAGATCGTCGACCGACCGGAGCAGGTAGCTTGACTACGGAAGCTCCCGCCTTAGGAAAAGCTCCCGCCCAGGGCAGGCGAGAAGGCCTTAGGTGAGCCTTCATTTGCATTGACATCGTGACTACCTAGCGCGAGAACCTTCCTGGCAGAAGCTCTCGCCAAGGCGGGCCTAGAGGGGACCCAGCGAGAGCCTTCTAGGCCGGGGGTCTCGCCAAGTGGGCCCACGGGGTGGGACCCGGAGTCCAGAGGAGATTATTTTATTATTATTATTATCCCAAGGTAAAATTACCCAAATGCCCTTGGGAGGACAGCGGGATTTGGCTATTGGCAGACCCCTCAGGGGTATTTCAGTATTTTCCGGTCAAAGGAAGACTATAAAAAGACCCATAGGGGCTCTTTGGAAGGCAGGACTTTCATTACTCTCCAACTCTAGTGCCTTCTGAGGAGCTCCCAGCCCAGCATTTGGCTTTGGAGGGGAAGCTCTCAGAGATCTTCCGGGTGTGTGGTGGGACCTCCCAGCTGAGGCTTTGGGTCAGTCTTTTGACCTTAGCAGCCAGTCAAGGGTCGAGATAAGAGAGAAGTAGGCATCGGCTGCACTCTGGTTTGTGAACATTCGTTGGGGTCATTTTTGGCTTCAACAGCCTTGACGGAGTTTTTCTCCAACGGTGCGGGAGTGGCGACGAAAGCATGCGAGAGTGCAGTGGCCTTGATGATGTTTCTCTCCGGTGGTGAGGTTTGACGTCGATGGCGTGCGTGAGTGCAGTTTGCCGTGACAGTGCTTCTCTGGTGGTGGCGGGTGGTTTGGTCGTCATCGGACGATGAAGGTTCTCGGTGAACCTTGTGCGTCCACTGTGCTAGCGGATTGCAGTCCAGATTATTCTTTCTCTCCCGCAGACCGAGCGAGTCCGGCTCCTTCGCGGTGTTTTCTGTAGCGAATTTCGGTACATTTCTTCATGTATTATTATTGCAGTTATATTAATTATATATGCAAAATTTTGTTCAGATTTATGTGTCTTGTCAACCCTGTATTAATTTGGTTGCGCCTAGGGGATAGTTTCTGTGTTATATCCCAACATTTCCTATCCTTAATTTCTACTTCGAATTCTTGCAACAGAAGAACCCATTGAATCAATCGCAACTTTGCGTCTTTCTTCTCCTTGAGGTAACGGATCGCAGTGTGATCCGTGTAAACTGTATTTTTTATGCATAAGGGATAAGATTTAAACTTCTCAAAGGCGAACACGCCCGAGCGAAAAATCGTGCCTGAGCGAAAAAAATTGAGCCGAGGTTAAAAAATCGCGCCGGGGCAGAATAATCGTATCGGGGCGAAAAAAATGCGCCTACGCGCCTGAGCGAAAAAATGCGCCTGGTGTAAAAAACGCGCACGAGCGAAGAAATGCACTTGGACGAAAAAATTACCCTCGGGTGAAAAAAAATGCTATCGCCCAAAAAAATGAGTCCGCGCGAAAAATTCCCCAGGGCAAAGAAATCCCGTCCAGGCAAAAAAATTGCGCTCGACAAAAAAAATCGCGTCCGGCCAAAAAAATCTCATCCGGGTGAAAAATCGCTCCCGAGAGAAAAAATTGTGCCGGGCAAAAACAACACTCCCGGGCAAAAATAATGCGCCATTGCTTAGAGTAATTTGTAGGAAGAAGTTTCGAAACTCAACATTGATCAATGTTAGTTTATATGAATGAAAATTTTTCCACAAACGAACAATAAAAAATAAAGGTCAATTCATATGACAAAAAATCATCATACAAATGAACAAAAGAATTGAATTTAAACTCAATATCATTTTTCATGTGTATTAATATTGAATTGAAAGTCAATACTTCAATATCAATATCCATGAAACGAACGGCTATCGTTTTTTCCATTCCTTTCAACATAGCTATTAAGCGCATTGAATTTTCTATGATTCTCACTTGGTTCTTCGTCAAGAAGTTAGGAAATATGTTAAAAGCTGATCATTTGTGAATTTGTATTTTTCTATACTTTTCTTGTTTTTCTAGTATGCAAATGTTGATTCTAGTATGCAAATGTTCAGTGGGTGCAAATGTAGAGGTTAGCATTCGATGATGATCGGGAGACTTGAAAGTAGTTAACGTTCGATATTGTTTTGTCAAACAACTTAACAACTTCTACGTTTGAAACACACGACAGTAGTTGTTTTTTCAAACAGTTTTACAGATTTTGTCATCATCCTGCAAAACAGTTGATTATTTCACCACCGTTTCTCACCATTATTTCTCACCACTGCTTCCTCAGTCGCTGCAGCCACACTAAACTAGTGCTCTGTTTGTCGCGATGTTTTATGAGTGGGGTACCGTGATTTTTTTAAAACGCCGCACCAAACTATTCTTTGGGGGCTCCACAGTGGCATCAGCCACCACTATTTTTAGCGGTGGCCCGCTTTTTCTGAGTCGCGGAATACTTCCGCGACTCAGAAAAAGCGGCAGCGCTGCAACCTTTTGACTATAGTGCTGTTGTTTTATATTTTAAAATTATTAAATAATAATAATTATTAATATTTAGGTATAATTATGATATAATTATATATTATTTAATATTACTGTATATATTATTAATATTATACGTTATATATATTGTTACATTATATTATAAGTTATAATACAGATATGTAAATTATATAATATTACTTTTTTAATTATGTATAAGTTGTATATTTAATTATTTATAATGTTTATTTATATAATATTCATAAAATAATATATTATTAATCAATTTTTTTTATATCTCTACTAATATGGGAAAACTACTCTTTGGTGAAACATTGCATGATGTCCCTATATTGCCCTCATAATTGTAATCATAATTACACAATTATACCAAACTTTATATTAATATATTATAAAGTCAATATCCTTTTAAGTAATTACACAACTTTACAATATTAATCTACTAATATGAGAAAACTACTCTTTGGTGAAACATTGCATGATGTCCCTATATTGCCCTCATAGTTGTAATCATAATTACACAATTATACCAAACTTTATATTAATATATTATAAAGTCAATATCCTTTTAGGTAATTACACAATTTTACAATATTAAAATACAAAAAATAAAAACACTAGATACCCTAAACCTATTCTCTATAGGTAGGAATTACAAGAGAAAAATTAATGTTTTAACGTTAAAATATAATTTGTTTTATAAAATAAAAATTGTCTTCTTGATTTATATTTTTTTACGATCATTTTGAGTACTCATATGTATATGTTGCGGGTCGGGCGGAGTCCGCCCGAAGCGGGCGGCGGGCGGAGCCCGCCGGGAGCGGGCGGTGCCCGCCGTCGTCTGTCGGGTACTGTCGCGCGAGGCCATAGGGGCGGGTGCCGCCCACGACAAATGTCGCCGCCCACGACAAATGTCGCCGCCCACGACAAATGTCGCCGCCCACGACAAATGTCGCCGCCCACGACAAATGTCGCCGCCCACGACAAATATCGAACCCCGCCGATTGTCGCACCGCCGTCGAATGTCCCCAGGGCCGAAGGTCCGTGCCTGTCACTTGTAGTATTTATAAAATAAAATATTAAATAATACTGTAAATGTTGTTCATCTGAATAAATTTGTAGATTCTGGCATCACGTTCAAAACAATTGATTATTTCACTAAGTATTGATTTTGGCCGCAGAACGATAAACAGGGAGCCTAGGATGGCTACAGTGCTGCGTGCGGGAACATAACATAACTGAGGTGAGCTGTAGCAGTGCAGTACAAATACTTGTGAATTTCTCGGCCCATTTCTTCGCCCCAAATCCCAATGAACCCTCGCTCCGCCATCCTCCTGCTACTTCACTTCCTCACCTCCGCCGCCGCCGGCGAGATCTTCACCCCCTTCAACATATCCGCGCTCTGCTCCTCCCAATTACCCGACATCTCCTCCCTCCCCTCCGACCGCCTCACAGTCCTCATCTCCGCCTACCACCCCTCCCGCTCCACCCTCCTCCGCCGCCTCACCCTGTCATACTCCTCCCTCCCATCGGTCTCCTCCGTCCTCGTCCTCTGGTCCAACCCTTCTTCCCCTCCCCCATCCCTCCCTCATCACCCCAAACTCCATATCCTCCGCCTCCCCTCCCCTTCCCTCAACCTCCGCTTCCTCCCCATCCCCTCCCCCCTCCTCCGCTCCCGCTTTGTCGCCGTTGCCGACGACGACGTTTTTCCGTCCCCCGGCGCCCTCTCCTTCGCCCTCTCACTCGCCGCCCGCCATCCCCGCTCCCTCCTCGGCTTCTTCCCCCGATCCCACGCCCTAGATCTTTCCTCCAGATCGTGGATCTACACCCTCCACCGCGATCGCTACTCCATCGTCCTCACCAAGCTCATGCTCCTCCGCGCCGATTATCTGCATAAATACAGCTGCAGCCCCGCGCTGATCGCCGCGCGGGCGGTGGTTGATCGCGAGCGCAACTGCGAGGACATCCTCATGAACTTCGTAGCCGCGATGGAAACTGGTGAGGGCCCGCTGCTCGTCGCCGGAAGGGTTAGAGATCACGGCGATCCGAGGAATCAGGATGCCGGCGGAGCCGGCCAGGCCCGACGAGTGGGGCTAAGCGCGAGGAAGCAGCATTGGGAGCGGAGGGGAAGGTGCATCGCCGAGTTCCACCGGCTACTGGGTGTGATGCCCCTCAGGTACAGCTACGGTAAAATGGTGGACGAGATCGGAGAGCAGGGGCTGTGTAGAAAGGGCGGGAAGCTGGTCTCCTGTGAACAGGACGCCTGACGAATTCGTGCAGTAATTCCTTATCACTAACTCTTCTCTATTTCTTCGTCTTCTTCCCACGAAATTCCCGATTCAGAGACCGCGAATTCATCATTCATGGTGGGATTCCAGATCTGATCGCAAGGAATCCGTCGAAAATCAACACGTGCTGTCCAGAGATTAGGTTTCCGGCCATTTCGCTCACTTCTTAAACGCCGTCGGAAAGAGAATCAGGATTTCCGGCCATCTCCACCACTCCTGTTTCACCGTCTTCTTCAACGATCCAATTGGTGAATTAGAAGAGCCATAGGCTCCGTTTGGGAGGACTTATTTTCACTGGTCAAGCAGTCACGACCGCATGAATCGGGTCTTAATTAAGGCCGGATTCATGCGGTCGTGACCGCTTGGCCGGTGAAAATAAGTCCTCCCAAACGGAGCCATAGTGGGAGCTCTATGCTCCGTTTGGCACTGGGGTGCCGGTTAAACGCATGAGTTAAACCGTCGTTCGTTAAGGATCACCTAACAAACATCATCGGTTTGTTTGAACATAATAGTGGTTGAAGTTATTTAGGTAGGCGATAACGAATAACAATTTAACTCCCATGTTCATGACCGTCACACCCATGCCAATCAAAGCCTAACAATCATCAAGCAATCCATACGATCACGTATGATTACTTGTCCATTTGGATTACGTATGATTACTTGTCCATTTGGATCGCGTATGATTACTTGTCCATTTGGATCGCGTATGATTACTTGTCCTTTTGGATCGCGTATGATTACTTGTCCTTTTGGATCGCGTATGATTACTTGTTCATTTGGATCGCGTATGGTTACTTGTCCATTTGGATCGTGTGTGATTACTTGTCCATTTGGATCGCGTGTGATTACTTGTCCATTTGGATCGCGTGTGATTACTTGTCCATTTGGATCGCGCGTGATTACTTGTCCATTTGGATCGCGTGTGATTACTTGTCCATTTGGATCGCGTGTGATTACTTGTCCATTTGGATCGCGTGTGATTACTTGTCCATTTGGATCGCGTGTGATTACTTGTCCATTTGGATCGCGTATGGTTACTTGTCCATTTGGATCGCGTGAGATCCAAATGATTCACACGAGATTCAATCCGATCTCACAGGATCCCCGTTTGAAATGGACATTTGGCGGCACAAACCGTGTGGCTCAAATGGATCATTTGATAATAAAAACTGACCAAATTGTAACACTCCACCTGAATTCCTATGATGGTACGAGTTTGATTCGATCGTCCTCTCTTCACTCGCCTCATTAAATCCCCGTTATGGCTACTATTCATTTATCATCATCGAGGTCGAATCTATGTCCGACACTATTAATGCCGTCTAATTGGGATTTCCATCCCAACCCTAGATTTCTATACAAAATCATATGGCGATATCCGCATCTAGGCCGTTTAACGAGGCAAATCTTTTGAAACCACGCTTGAGATGTAAATTTTCGCCTAGGTAGAAGATCATTTCGATCTACTGATTCACATTTACTAACTTCACATCTTTTGCATGTGGGCGAATTAGGAGATCGAAATGAATGATCTCCTATCCGGACGGAATTTGAATCTGGACCTCGGTTCCAAAAAGTCCTCCAAAGTGAGTTTATGCGATTCATCAATCCTAGCCGATACAATCTGATGGGCTTCATCACATCATGCCTAACTCCTCGCTCGATTCCTACAACGAGTGTGATAAATCAACATACGAAGGGATCACGTGCCCCACGGCTCATACGAACCAAACTTTATACAAAATCATGCTATGGACTGAACCCGGAAGCCTCATATCAAATGTAAATGCCGTCAAAAATGTTAAATGAACTTTAGACCCGGGAGAAGAATGTCATCGCTTTTGCCACAAAATTCGATCTCACGATATGGCTCCATTTGCCTGCCGTGGCGTTTTTGCTACGACGAGTTTTGGCAAAAACGCTACCGTCATAGAATGCTCAAACATGACAAAGGTTGTGACAGCCATCACGACAATAAAGGTAATTTTGAACATAAAAGAGAATGAAGTTCGTTAGGTGAGGTCGGACGTTCACACCCAACGATCGACGGCTCATAATCACTGCATTCACGACCGCTACGACCATGCCAAATGGAGTCCAAATGTCTCGATGATTTTGGGCGATGCTTGCAAATTTTTCTCCCTCACACGATAATATTCGGTTTATCTTTTTTTAGATATCATAACTTACATCGTATTTCCCACCATTATCTCAAATTTTTTGTTCGTCATTTTTTTTAGGTTTACGACACCCATCAATCAAAAATTGTAGGTCTTTAGTTTTGTGCAAGTTCCTTTTAATATGTGCATCTTAGGCTTCGTTCGGTTCAGTGTTTCGCCTCTTCTGTTTGGAGCAAACGGCCCCGGACGGCGGGTAAACAAACGGCTGCCGACGGCGTTTGCTCCGTTTGCACCCACGACAAGGAGAAAACGGCCCCGTTCCGCTCCGTTTCGATCCCCACCTCTCCCCCTCCGGTTCGACAGTGACATTTCGGCTCACTGGATGCATGAGCCACCACCAAACCAAATATAACCTTAATCATTCTTTCATCTCTCTCCTCCGATTGGCTATTTATTTTCGGGAGATTTATCACTGACAACATTTGGGCGGTCTTTGAGATTAACCATTTCCTTTCTAATACTCAAAGGGCTTCATACTCTTGTTTTGCGCTTAAGTTTGATTTTTTGGGTTAAGCTTGATTTTAAGCTTGATTTTGCGCTTAAGCTTGATTTTCTAAACCCCTAAGCTTGATCTCTAGAAGGCTTATGATCGGGCCAAAGTACATCTTAACCCCCTCACCACCCGTATAAACAAGTGTAATACTCAATATCATGCGATTATTTCATCACACTCCGCTTTGTCCATTGCTATTTCGCCACATACTTATTTCATCTAAGGAAGCACTTTTGTGACCGCCCGTTGAGTATTAAGGCTCTGTTTGGCACGCTGGTGGCGGTCATGAACACAGGGGTTAAATTGTCATTCGTTAACGCTCACCTAAGGAATTTCATTCACTTTTATGTTCAAACGAATAATGTTTGCTAGGTGATCCTTGATGAATGACGGTTTAACCCATGCGTTTACGACCGCCACCACCATGCCAAACGGATCCTAAAACTAATTCGGTGACGCATTTTGGAAGAGCGAGTGTCTGTTGAAACTCATTTAAAAAAGTATGACTATTTTAGGATGAGCCCCCCTTTTTATATTTACTATTTATTGTTGTTGTTTTTGTCGCCGAAAGTAGTGCTTAAGAGGACCGGGATCCTCTTCATTCGGGACCCCAAATGGAGGACAATTTCATGGTTTAGATGCATTCTTACTTGATCTAATGATGTAGAATTTTTTGAATAAACAAAAATAGAACATGTTGAGATTAATGAATCTGTCGGATCAACCTCAAAAAGATCTGGAATATGAAATAGATATTATTCATTTCACTTGAAATGGAGAGAATCTTGATATTGCTTAAGGATCCTCCGAGCCCTGAAGAGTGCAACAACTCATAGGAGAGCAAACTAGTGATTAGGGCTTTAGAAGGATCCTCTGAGCCCCAAAGAGTGCAACAACTCGCAGGAGAAGAACTCTAGTGCAAAGTATTAGTAGTTGCATGTTAGCTAAGAATTTGGCTGGATGCTCTTGAAAACTAATGCTTTTTTTAAAAAAAATATTCTAAGTGGAATCATAAAAGAAGGAAGGATGATAGGTTAGTCACCAACTATTCTATCCCTCCTTCATTTGAAGAGGTCGGTATAAAGTATGCGTAGATGTGCGGGATTTGATGCAGTGTCCGACAATTAGAGACGGAGAATCGATTTCTGGCAGCGTAGAGAAAAAACTTGGTGCATCTCCCTATCCCACCATAGATGACCTCGTCTTTCGGTATCATCTCTTTCCGGTAGAGTTCTACTCTCGTCTCCTCACGTCATTCCAAACGGAACCTTAGTACATACATAACTCCATAAGGTTTCTTATTACACGACGTATTGAATTGATAGCCAACATCTCCCTTTCCCACATGTTTTAGAGACTCTCCATTGATCTATGTCAACAACAATCTAAAATTGCGCCTAACTAGCTAGAGCAAACTTTCAATATTCACATTGCTAAGATATGACTCTCTCTCTCAAATTTTTGTGCCCTTCCATCTCCCAAATTTTCTTGTACTAGAGATTGAAATTAACTAGGGAGCGAGATCCGGGAAGAATCACTTACCATCACTTCTTAATTATCTTTGTAGCATTTATTCTTTGAGCACCATTAGTCTCTGTTTGGCACAACGGTCGGGAACACGATAGTTACGACATCATCCATTTGGCGGAATTTTGATTCGTTGGGTTTGGGCAAAATGACATTGTCATGAAATTTATGCTTGACATGACAATGGTTCTGGCCATCCC
The DNA here is from genome assembly GCA_039513925.1 of Platanthera zijinensis. Classification (NCBI taxonomy): domain Eukaryota; kingdom Viridiplantae; phylum Streptophyta; class Magnoliopsida; order Asparagales; family Orchidaceae; genus Platanthera; species Platanthera zijinensis. Next base: position 7,989,529 of record CM077079.1, on the reverse strand, counting down.
CAAGGGAAAAATAATAATCTTAAACTTAAAAATGAAAGAAGTTTGTTAGGCAATGTCAAACATTCACGAATGACGGATCCATGACCGTTACGTTCACGACCACCACCGCCATGCCAAAGGTGTCCTTAGTGTATGGATCTAAACTCCTCATATAAAATATAATCCAACTAAGAGAGCCTAAAAGAGGTAGATTTGAAAAAAATGTTTGAATGGAAATGGAATACATAAATATTATTTTAATATTGGCTTTGATTCAACCCTAAACTAATTAAAGTTGCATTTTTTTTTTGAAAATTTTCAAGTATCATACAAAAAGTCTTTAAGAATTTTTTTTTCACTTGATTAAAAATTTTATTGTAGTTGAGTGTGACATTATTAAACTCATTGTAATAATCCAATTGTATGGGCTTAGTTGTGGGTGAATGAAACAAAACTAGGGTAAAAAAGAAGTGTTGGTTCATCCACTTTCCCTCTTTCACTAATTAGAAGATAATCCAAAAGTGCTTACAATACTTGGCCTTCTCCTTTATATAAAAGGAGAGCCTACATTTGCACAAGAGAAATAATAATATGACGCAATAACAAAGGAGCATTGAAAATAAAAATACATAGCCTTTGCTACACCGCTTACAGGTGTGCATTCAGCAAAGCTCGTGTGCGTTATTAGGGTGCTGTTTTTAGCAAATTCATTTTGACTGTTAGTAAATTATTACCACTAGCAAATCATAAAATTTGAAAATGCCTATTTGAAATCAAATGATTACTAGCAAATTACTCAAAAAAAAAATTCCAAAAAATAAGTGTTTGTGATATAATATATCATTTAGCATTACAAAATTAGACTAGTTATAATGATTTTTTTGCTACAAAAAGGATAATCCAAAATTTGATCTTTAATAGCTCTCAAAAATATATCATTTAGCATTATAAAATTAGACTAATTATAATGATTTTTTTGCTACAAAAAGGATAATCCAAATTTTGATCTTTAATAGCTCTCAAAAATCTCTGCAATATTGTTAGATTTAGATATCACAAAAGCTATGATAATACCTGAAATAAGCTACATTTAGGTCTTAATCTAAAAAAATGGCAATACCAAAAATCTTGATGTCGGGCTGAAATGGGCGAGAAAAGTCGAGGTTTTCGGCCTATAGTTGGCGAAAGCAAGCAGGGAAGAAATATCCAAGTGGAGAAAAAAAACCAGTGCAAGCTGACAATGAAGACTGGCGGAGAGAACTAAACGATAATACACGGTGGAGAGAAGTCGTCGGGCGATGACGGCGCAAGAAAAATCTTGAGTCGAGCGGGGGAGAGAGAGCAGCGGATTTTTAGGGCTGAAATTCCACTGGTTTGCTAGTACTATAATATGAGGTTCGAAATTAAAGTAAAATAACATTGAACCGGATTTAATAAGGTTTGCTAACAACAAATTTGAATTTGGGAGTAATAACACCCTTATTTTAATATTATATTTATTATTTAAACTCATTTTATATTGAAAATATATTTTAAAGCTAATATGAAACTTAACAAAAGAATCTTCATATCTAGGCTCCATTTGGGGGAATTTATTTTCACCGGTCAGGCACTTACAACCGCTTGAGCGGTGAAAATAAGTTTTTCCAAACGGAGCCTTAAGCTCTCAACTATAGTTCCGTTTGTCGCGGTGTTTTTGGGCCTGTGAGTTCGGATAAAAACTTCACTGTGATAAAATGTATGTTTGGCATGACAATGCTTGTATGTCTGTGACCGCTTTCACTACCGTGTTCGTCTGTCAAAAGGAGCCTAAATTTGGATTGTATGCCAATTCTTCCAAATTGCTTAGCCAAAATATATTTATATTCAAGAATAGTAAAATTTTATTATATAACTCAGCAATTTATGATTATAAAACTGCCAAAAATCAGAATCATGTATTAAAATAGCTTAGCCTGAAACTTCGTACATTTGCATCCTATAAATGTATGCTCTACCTGTATATGATTTTAAAAAAAAAAGAATAATTTCATATTTTTTCAAAATGTAAAAAATTTAAGCTTAAAAAACAATAAACAACGTCAGTTCGTAGATCAAATTTTTCATTACTAACTTTCGTTTTGAAATTGTCCTCAATTTTTTTGCTTCTCATACATCATATAAAATAGATACTATTGCTCACTTTCGTGCGCCAAATCTTCGCTGTCCTGCGAAAATCTTAACCGAAGATTTAGTGGATGCGCACCATGTTCCTAGCCGTTTCAACAATCTTGATCGCTTGGCCGTGCCCGACAATATTCCCATCGCTTGCATGCCACCATTCACGTTAGGAGATTGAAGGATAGGTGGAGTTCTACGCGAAGGGCCCCCGAGCATCAAGAGTATCATCGAGCATCGGTAAAGCCCGTGCTAAAATGCATGTTCCACACATGGGGACTAATTTGTTAGTGCGATACTTCAACCTAAGATCACCGCGCGCTACCCCCAATTCCGCATTGTATTTTCGCTACCATGAATTTTCGGGCATGATTGATCTAAAATAGGATGATGTATTTTCGCACATAATTTGTACCTTTGAGACCAAGATGATATTACAAAATCTTATTAATGCTCGAATATATAAATAAATAAATAAATAGCTGGGGGGCCCTTGCCTGCCGACGACACGGGGTTCCTAACATTATTTTACCGGGAAAAACCCATTATTAATTTATTATAGCCGGAAGATCTTCAGCTTGCAAATCCAAATCCCTACCGCGCTTCTCTTATCGCCGGCCATGGAACAGCCCAAAAATCCCGCCGCATCTCCTCCTCCGCCGCCTCAGTCTGCTGCCGCCGGCGACACCAAAACAAGCAAGACCAGGCGGCAGCCTCCGAGCCCGGAGGAGATGATCGCCTTCTACGAGTCCAAGGGCCTGGACCGGCAAGCCGCGTCTCTCAAGGCCATCGAAGACCTACAGTCCCTCCTCCTCCGCGGCGCCGACGCTTCTCGCCGGGACCGCCTCCCTCCCGCCGGCGACCTTCAACGGAAGCTCGACAATGCCATCGCCAGGCTCGCCATTCTCGACATGAAGCTCGACTCTAAGCCCGGCTACCCCGAGTCCCTCGCCGTCGGCGTCGCCTCGGGCGCCCTCCTCGGGGGACTATCCGCCGCCCTTCCCTCCGCCCTCCGTGCCCTCGGCGACACCTGGCGCTCCGTCGCCTCCGCCGCCAACCACCGCACTCCTCCCGGAAGTCGAATCAGATGAGGACTTCCATGATTTTGCTATTACGTACTTTATGGACAAAAATCATAGGGAGACTTTTTTATGCCTACCAGATGGCATGAACCTAAAGTGGTTACGTAACCGCTTCCTCCGAGGGGAATAGTAGTGTTAGATTCAGATATGTTTATGTTATCATGTTATGGGTCTTTAGATTGGTGTTATGTATGTTTTGATTTTCTGTTTATTGTAGACACTACTGTACGAGGACTACAACCTCTGTGTATGTTATATTGTTATTGGACGTTATATTGTGATATTGATAATTGTATTGCTAATTACTGCTGCATTCTTTTATAAACAGAAAATGTCTACGGATGGCTCTGAAAATTCGGCCGACGAGGAGGAGATAAGTAGAAATTATTTGATTGCCCATCATCAGAATGTGGTAGCAACAGTAACTTTGGTGGCCGAATATATATCTTCATTACGGATTCCAGTACCACGTATGACTTCAAATCAAATAGGAGATAAATGGCTTGGAGAACTGCTTCGTGGACCACGGGTTAGATTTCATGACTCATTCATGATGAGTCAAGAGATTTTCATGGATTTACTGCATGCTCTAGAGGAGAAGTGTGGATTTCAGGGAACAAGAAGGACTGCATCCAGGGAAATCTTAGCGCTAACGATTTACATATTATCGCATAACGAATCAATGAGAAAAACAATCGAGCGCTTTCAGCATTCAACAGAGACTGCTAGCAGATTTTTTTCTCGCGGCCTACGTGCGTTGCTGAAATTAGCAAAAGAAGTAATTCAACCATCGGACAGGAATTTCAGCAGTACTCCGCCAGAGATTTTGTATGATAGACGGTACATGCCTTACTTTAAGGATTGCATTGGAGCAATAGATGGAATACATGTTCACACATGTGTCCCAGTTGGAAGTCAAGTGCCTTACATTGGGAGACGCGGCACTCCAACTCAAAATGTAATGGCAGCATGTGATTTCAACATGTGTTTCACCTTCGTTATGCCGGGCTGGGAGGGATCAGCGCACGATAGTCGCATTTTCAATTTCGCAACAAGTGATCCCCGTTATGAATTTCCGAATCCACCGCAAGGTAAGTATTTAAAATTTTGCTCGTTTGTTTATTACCATGAAAAAGTATTCGTCATAATTTTTTTGGGAATAATTACAGGAAAATATTACTTGGTTGATTCTGGTTATCCTCTGCAACGAGGATACTTAAAACCGTATCAGGATACACGCTATCATCTACCAGACTTTGCTCGTGGTGGTCGTCGAGCCGAAGGACGGCAAGAAATATTCAATCACGCACACTCATCTCTAAGAAGTGTGATAGAACGATCATTTGGGGTTTGGAAGAAGAAATGGGCCATACTAAGGGACATGCCAAGCTATCGTTTTGACAAACAAATAGCCATTGTGATCGCCACAATGTGTTTGCACAATTTCATTCGGCGGCACCCCTCGCGTATGGACATTGATTTCAGTGAATACGAGCAAAGAGATCGAGACCAGGGTATGAGCTCACAAAGCCGGCAAGAAACATGCACTGACACGGCAGGTGGGGTGGAGGAGATGATCGCCCTGCGTAATAGTATTGCTGATCAGCTGTGTGAGGCTAGATCGTAGAAATTCCTAAATGTTAGGATGAACTTTAATTACTGGTGTTATAAAAGAACTTTTACTTCGTATTGTCAATGAAAGATTGTATCTTCTCATTATTTAATTGAATCGTAATTTAATAACTGAAGAAAAAAAATCGAAAACTCTGTTTTGTATCCAAACAAACTTTTCGAAAACTCTGTTTTGTAAACTCTGTTTTACCCAAACAGTTTTTTTTAGCAAAACTCTGTTTTCCAGAATCAGCACTTTCTCAATCAGCAACAGCTCATCAGCAGCTTTTCATCAGCAACAGCCCAACCAAACAGAGCCTTAGTGGATGCGCTCCATGTTCCTAGCCGTTTCAACAATCTTGATCGCTTGGCCGTGCTCGACAATATTCCCGTCGCTTGCATGCCACCATGCCACCATGCCACCATGCCACCATTCACGTTAGGAGATTGAAGGATAGGTGGAGTACTACGCGAAGGGCCCCCGAGCATCAAGAGTATCATCGAGCATCGGTAAAACCCGTGCTAAAATGCATGTTCTACACATGGGGACTAATTTGTTAGTGCGATACTTCCACCTAAGATCACCGTGCGCTACCCCCAATTCCGCCTTGTATTTTCGCTATCATGAATTTTCGGGAATTTTTAATCTAAAATAGGATGATGTATTTTCGCACATAATTTGTACCTTTGAGAACAAGATGATATTACAAAATCTTATTAATGCTCGAATATATAAATAAATAAATAAATAAATAACTGGGGGGCCCTTGCCTGCCGACGACACGGGGTTCCTAACATTTTTTTACCGGGAAAAACCCATTATTAATTTATTATAGCCGGAAGATCTTCAGCTTGCAAATCCAAATCCCTACCGCGCTTCTCTTATCGCCGGCCATGGAACAGCCCAAAAATCCCGCCGCATCTCCTCCTCCGCCGCCTCAGTCTGCTGCCGCCGGCGACACCAAAACAAGCAAGACCAGGCGGCAGCCTCCGAGCCCGGAGGAGATGATCGCCTTCTACGAGTCCAAGGGCCTGGACCGGCAAGCCGCGTCTCTCAAGGCCATCGAAGACCTACAGTCCCTCCTCCTCCGCGGCGCCGACGCTTCTCGCCGGGACCGCCTCCCTCCCGCCGGCGACCTTCAACGGAAGCTCGACAATGCCATCGCCAGACTCGCCATTCTCGACATGAAGCTCGACTCTAAGCCCGGCTACCCCGAGTCTCTCGCCATCGGGGTCGCCTCGGGCGCCCTCCTCGGGGGACTATCCGCCGCCCTTCCCTCCGCCCTCCGTGCCCTCGGCGACACCTGGCGCTCCGTCGCCTCCGCCGCCAACCACCGCACTCCTCCCCCTTAATCACCTATTAAACATTTTAAGTGGAGAATCCATTTGTTTCTTGTTATCGTTGTTGTAATGAATTTGATGTTTTAGGAGAGTTTATTAGGTATGAATCTCTGCCTTTCTAGGATATACTTTTGACACTAAGCATCTTTTAATTAAGAGATTTTTACACATTTTATCATATTTAATTTTGGCACTTGCTAAGCTTTAATATTGACATTTTACAGTCTTTTAATTGAATATTTAGGATGTAAATTGTATAAAATGACAATATTGCAGATATTTGAGAGTGCAAAATATCAAAATTAAATAATTAGAGTGCAATATGAAAAGAAACCCTTTTAATAAGAGGGTATTTACTATTTAGTGCCAAAAACCTCTATTTTGGAGGACAGATGATTTTGGTTCAAAATCAAATTTTTCTGTAAATTTGAATAGTTCAAACTCCTTATTCCAGCCATTGTGTTTCATTTGAAGGCCATGGAAAGGGTGAAGATGGGCTCAAGCTGCCTGCTTGCAATTGAAAACCAACCTCAATAGGTCGGTTTTGGTTTTGGTTGCCAATTCCAATTCCGTCCCTCCAAAACCGAATAATTTCATATTCCGGGTGCCGAGATATGCGAACCTAATAATTTCTCGCTCTTTAGGGCATGTGCATGTCCGCAGTACAAAATACTAGAATTGGACACAATAATGTCTAGCTTTTTAGGGCATATTTGGTTTGGAGACATCTCTAATGTAGCCTTATTTAAAGATGCAGAGTTACAGCATCTTACCTTAACCATGTTGAGGAAGGGATTCAAGAGTCTGGGCAGAGCAGCAGGATTATGGATGAGTAGCTTAGCATTGGGTAAAGGTTGGAGTTTAGGAAGTGGGAAACCTGCTGTATGGCTGTTTCCCTGTCATGGAGGTCGCCGGAGAGGAAATCATAGGGCGCCGGCTTGCCCGTGTCCACAAGAGGATCCCACCGGAATCCTGGCCGGTCTGGGATGGTGATGACCACCGGCAGGTGGCTGGTGTTGAAGGCCATGTAGATCTCCCTCTTCACTGAATCAATCTGTTTGTACAGTAGAACCATGTTTTAGAAATTGGAGTAGAAGTTGCTACTTGTAAATATTGGGCTCTGTTTGGCATGCCTTTGACGTTTGAGCGGCCTTGACAATGTGAAACAATGGTAGTAAAAGCACAATGGTGACAGTTTTTTTGCCCAAATTTCACTTTCTTGGGGTTTGACCGTTGTGGGAAATTAGCATTTGGAAACGTTTGTCCAAACGTTATTCTTTTATCATTATTATTATTATTGTATTTACAACTGTCCCACACTCCCACCACTCTAGCAAACATGGCCTAAGTTTTAAGGTTCTAGAAATAGTATCATACCAGTGAGAAGGCGACAAACCGGCTCGTCCCAGACCAGTCGGGAGCACCAGGGTGGTGGCCGTGCCATTGAAGTCTGTCGGACGTGGGGAAATCATCGAGGCCGATCGATTCACACTCACTGCATGGGGTTTTGAATGACTCTTCTTTCTTAGATCACAAGCAGAAGCCATAAATATACGAGGAGAATCTGATTGCTTCGAGTTTGCGCAAATGTTACCGGCGGAATTGGGTCATGAGGCGGCAGAATCTGTAGAAGTCGGATAAAGCTTCCTCCTTTTCATCCCACCTGAAGTAGCTCAGCTGTAGAAAATGTGAGGTGATTGATGAATTAGTCGAGTTTTTGTGGTTTGAGTCTTGAGCATAAGATGAAGTGCACTGCAGAGTATATTACATAATTATCATGGCAGTATGTGTTGTTGTTACCTCCTTTAGTGTGGCCATATTCATCTCCCATGTGAATCATGGGTACTCCCTGGCACACAACCCATTAATAATATCAATTATATATTATAAGCAGCCACTCTAAAACCAATTAGTTATAAATAAAAGGGGCTTAACAAGGCTGAAATCATGCTAAAAGCCTAAAAATCCAAAGATCCCAGAATCTATATAAAGCACACAAGGTTAAGTGGGTTTTTCAAAGGGAGACAACATTCTCAACAACACCCATGTGAAAACTCAAAATAATTATCCATAAGAAGCAAGGGTTAATTATCAGGACCTCTCTTGAAACTTTACATTATTAATTATAGGGGGCCTCCGCTCTACGTTTTTAAACTTTGCATATATTAGCTAAATTCATGTTCGAATGCTAAATTCATTTTAAGCCGCTCAAGTAAATAAGCTTATAGAAACAGCTCAAACTCCAGCCCAAAACTAATCAGTGTTTTCCAATCTAGGACTAAGAAGAGCAGTTTCTGTGCGCTGCTCATATATGAGCATGGTGAGCACAAAAAATTTGCGCCGTCCATCAAAAAAAAACACAACTTGATTGACATTGCATATGCACTGTGCACACCATGCTCCATATGTGAGCAATGCATTCAAAATTTGTTCATCATCTTAACATACACCTTACTTGTAGGATCTCCGACCTCTAATAACTTGATTGACCTATCCTACTCTAATATCGTGTTAAAATAAGAACAGTCAACCTAAACCCAATTGATTGTAGGTATAGAATCCTAGAATCTATATAAAGTGCACAGCGCTACGCAAGTTTTTTGATGTGGGATTTAGGCTTCATTTGGCACGGCTTTTTTTCCCTAGTGAGTTTAGACAAAAAACATCACTATAGTGGAATGTATGTTTGACATGCCAATGGTTATGACCGCAACCATGAAGAGAAACTAGTTTTGAACATAAAAGAGAATGAATTTCTTAGGTAAGGTCGGGCGTTCACAAACGACAGCTCATATCCACCGCGTTCATGACCGGCACCGCAATGCCAAACGGAGCCTTAATTCTCAACAAATAACGACACTATTTTGAAAACTCAAAATTATCATCCATAAGAAACATATATTAGCTAGATTCATGCTAAAGTTCTAATTCCATGATATGTAACAATGCCAAATTCAAGTTCAGCTCCTTAATAAGATTGTAGTAACAAGTCTATCTCAAACTACTTACCCAGAGTCCCAGACATACCTGAGAAACCATAAGACAGAGGAAGAAGTTTCGCATTTGCCTTCTCCTCAGCCTTCGCACGGATAAGCTCGCAAACTCTCCCTCCTGGGGAGTTCCATAAGAAACATATATTAGCGGTTGTATTAGATCCGTCTCCCCTCGATCTAATTTGGGGGCAGTTAACATGGGCTGTTACTCTTTAAGATTATTTCTTGCCGAAGATAGAAAAAATAAAGGAACTCATAAGATTATTTGAGTCAAAAGTCCCAAATTAGTCCCTCAACTATCATACTTTTTAGAAATCGGTTTTTTTTTCTTGATTTTGGTCCCTAAACTTTCTGACCCAAGTGATATATTGATAAAACCTTTCACAGTACAAAGTTGTAGCATTTAAGTGGATTTATTTAAGAATAAGTGGCATTAAGGTTTTTCACTAGGGGTATAAGTAATACTGAACCGAACCACACAGTTCGGTTTTCGTAGGCGACGGTTTGATTACGGTTTTAAATTTTGAAACCGCAAGATTCAGTTCACAATTTTTAATGCTAAACCAAATTGAACCATATGCCTATGCCGGTCCCAAGCCCGGATGAAAAATGATGAGAGTTGTGTTAGGTTGACGGCCAGCATAAAATTTAATCACCCTTATGAATATAGATCATTTGAGAAATTGTGCAAAAGCAAGGTTGTTCCCCTTAAGGAACACGTCGCATGATACGAATACGGCGTCTTGGCAAGGACCGCTGCATCTCCAGGACTTGAGTGTAGTGTTAAATATGCAAGAGTCCTCGTCGTATGGTCCATATGCAACGTCTTGGCAAGGACCGCTGTACCTCCAAAAAAACTTGGGTGTAGTGTTAAATAGGCAAAGGTTCTCACATATTAGATGTCCTAGAGAAGTATGTCATTGGAATTGTGATCGACTTAGGTTTGGAAGTTGAAATATAGATATGCTAACCAGGAAAGTAATGAAAGTAGTGGATACAGTGATTAGGAGAAAGATAAATATTTTATGTCTACAAGAGACTAGATGGGTGAATGAGAAAACTAAATTTTTAAATAATTTAGATTTTAAATTATGGTACACAGAAAAAAAATAAAACAAATAGTACAGTAGGTATTATTATGGATACTACTTGGAAGGATGAAGTTGTTAGGGTAAGTAAAAAAGGTGATAAAATCCTATCTCTTAAATTGATCACAAGAAAGGAAACTATTAATATGATCAATGATTACACGCCACAAGTAGGATTAAGTGAAGCTATTAAAGTGCAATTTTGAGAAAACTTACATGATTTAGTAAGAAAAATCTTACAAAAAGAAAAGATTTTTATAGAAGGAAACTTAAATGGACATATAAAGAAGGAAAATGTAGATTACATAGCCATTCATGGAGAATATGAATATGGAGAAAAGAATGAAGAAAGACGAACTATTTTAAACTTTGACGTAACACATCAGCTAATTGTATCAAATATGCTTTTCATAAAAAGAGAAGATCATTTAATATGTTTAAAAACAGATCAAATAAGTCACAAATTGATTATTTTATGACCCGCAAAATAGATAAAACAATTTGTAAGGATTGCAAAGTCATACCAGGAGAAATTTTGACAACATAACATAGGTTAGTGGTGTTAGATGCACAAATTAAATATAATAAATTTAAGACAAGAACAAAAATATTGCAAAAAATTCGGTGGTGGAACTTGAATATGAAAAAACAGGTTGCTTTCAAGACGACAGTTATGAAACAACTAGTTGATGACCCTTATATTGATCCCAATGTCTCATGGAAAGTTATGTCTTCACATTTAAGAATAAGTGGAAAGAACGCACTTGGAGTATCAAAAGGTCGTGCGACCCCAAATAAAGAATCTTTGTGGTGAAAAGAGGAAGTTCAAGACAAATTGAGCGCAAAGAGGGTCAGCTATAAATCACTGTATAGTTGTAGGAATGATAAAAACTTGCCAGATATAAAGTCGCCAAAAAAGAAGCTAAACATGCAGTAAGTAAAACAAGAAGTCAAGCTTATGAAGAATTTATAAGTGACTAGATACCAAAGAAGAAGAGCGTGACATATATTAAATTGCTCGAGCTAGAGAAAGAAAGACAAGAGATTCAAGTCAAATAAAATGCTTAAATGATGAAACAGATATAGTTTTGACGGATGATGTGAATATTAAAGAGCGATGTAAAATATATTTTTATCAACACCATAATGAAACAAAAGACAATGAATTGAACTTGAAAGAGTTAAGTAAATTAGAGTAGTATAAAAACATAATGTTTTATCGTAAAATTCAAGTATCAGAGGAAAAAATGATCTAAATAAGATGAAAAATGAAAAGACGGTTGGGTCAGACGATATACCCATCGAAGTATGAAAATATATAGGAAATGAAAGAATTTTGTGACTTAAATGTTTTTTAATAAGATACTGGAGTAAAAGAGTATGCCAGAGCAATGGAGAGAAAGTATCTTGATACCTTTGTATAAGAATAAAGAAGATATACAAAATTGTGTTAATTACAGAGGAAATAAATTCATGAGTTATACCATGAAACTATATGAACGAGTAATAGAAAAAAGAGTAAGACGAGAGACTAACATCTCAGAGAATCAATTTGGATTAATGCCAGGGAGGTTGACCATGAAAGCTATACATCTCTCGAGGAGACTCATTGATAACTATCGAGAAAGAAAACAAGATTTGCATATATTGTTTATTGATCTTGAGAAGACATATGATATAGTTCCAAGAGAGATCTTATGGAGAGTCCTAGAAAAGAAAGGTATAAATGTTTCATATATTGACATAATCAAAGATATGTATACAAATTCAGTGACAAGGGTGAGGGCATCTGGAGGATTAACACAGGAATTTCCTATCACTATTGATTTACATCAAGGTTCAACTTTAAGCCCTTATTTCTTTAATATTATCTTAGATGAGCTCACAAGACATATCCAACAAGCAATACCTTGATGTTTATTGTTTGCGGATGATATCGTTTTGGTTGATGAGACGCGCGAGGGTGTAAACACAAAACTTGAATCTTGGCGAGATACTTTAGAAAAGAAGGGTTTTAGGTTGAGCAGGGCAAAGACGGAGTATATGGAGCTTAAATTTAGCAGTACAAGAAGGACAAATGACTTCTTATTAAGTTGGGTAATCAAGATATTTCCCGTAGTGAGTGTTTTATATATCTTGGATCGATAGTTCAAAAAGACGAGGTATTGATAAAGATGTGACACATAGAATCCAAGCGGGTTGGTTGAAGTGGAGAGACGCGTTAGAGATCTTATGTGATCGTAAAGTACCACTAAACCTTAAGGGCAAGTTTTACCGTACAACAATTAGACCCGCGATGTTCTATGGTTCTGAGTGTTGGACAGTGAATTGTGTACATGAGCAAAAAATGGGAGTTGCGGAGATGAGATTGCTTAGGTGGATGTGTGGACACACGAGGTTGGAAAAAATTAGGAATGAATGTATCAGGGATAAGACATGAGTAGCACCAATTGCAAAGAAGATGCGAGAAGCTCGTCTAGGTGGTTTGGACATGTACAAAGGAGACCATTAGAGGCACCTATTAGGCATTGTGAGAGTCTAGTCACTACTCACTAGGCATGTTAAACGAGGGAGGGGTAGACCAATAAAGACTTGGAATGAAACTATAAGGAAAGACATGATGTACTTAGGCATTAGTGAGATTATGACAAGATAGGGCACAATGGAGACAAATGATCCATATAGCCGACCCCACTATAGTGGGATAAAGGCTTGAATGTTGTTGTATTTATAATATAATAATAATCTGAAAAGATAGAATCTTAAATAAATAAATTTTGTTTCAAATATATAAAATATGTATCAATGTTTCAGATTTTTAGTTGCATACAAATCATGCATGCCGTTTATTTTTTTATTCCCGATTTTAGATTATGTATTTTTTTTAAAACCACTTTCGGTTCCAATGGTCTGCGCGATTTAATTCTTTTTCAGATTTTTGAAACCATATAGGGATGACTCAATTTGCGGTTTTGCTCCAAACCGAACAGTCACACCCCTATTTTTCACCGTCATGCTTCCCTTGAAAGTTAAATGGGTTTTAAAGTAATATATGTAATTTGTTGCCTTTAAATTACTTTAAAACTCATTTAACTGTTAATAACTAAAGCACAAAAACCTAAATGCAAGTTTTTTTTTTAAAAGTCCACTTTAATTGTCGCAACTTCTTTTTACTGTGAGAGATTTTAACGAGTGTTATAAATGATCCATTTCACTTGGGTTGGTAAGTTGAGGAACTAAAATCATGAAAAAAAGCAGCTACTAGATCTAAAGGGTATGATAGTAGATGAGCTGACTTGGGGTCTGTTTGGCGTGACATTTTTTGCTTCGGTGTGTTTGAGAAAAAACATCGCAGTCATAAAATATGTGTTTAACATGACAACGGTTATGACCGGTGCCAAGAAAAAAAAATTAATTTTTAACATAAAAGTAGATGAAGTCCCATAGGTGTGGCCGGGCGTTAACAAACAATGGTTCATAACCACTGGGTTCACGACCGTCAACACCGTGCCAAACAGACCCTTGGTATTTTTGCCGATTATTTGATTATTGAGTGTTACCTCACCACAATTCCAGCTCAAGTTATGATTCTCCCCATCTCTGTTATCTTCGCCATTTGCGGAGTTATTCTTGTTATTGTATGTCACAAGATCTGCCAGGGTGAATCCATCATGGGCACAAACAAAGTTGATGCTGTTCCAAGGCCGCCGTCCTCCCTCCTGGTTCATGCTATATATTAGTTGATATGTTATAGAAATTACTGCCGGATTGGGCGTGTAAATAATCAGATAGTTTCCAGAAACAGAAAAAAGTAGGAATTCCCAATTCAGGTGTAAAAAAAACAGATTTTGGCACTAAGCACATTCCAATTAGGAAGATTGATGTAGGACAGGAGTCACACCAGCCTGTCACCTTGGCATCACCACCAGGAGGCCCACGGCATTTATTAGGGCTGCAACCCATATGATGAGCAGAGACGAGGGCGAGCTTTGGGCCTATTCGGGACTGATTTGGTGACTTACCATATATGACGTGCCCGGATCGACGATCCGACTCCGTGGATGCGTCCGGATTCGCATTGCAAATCAAGTTCATATATAGCTTTGTAATTTTTCAGATTTTATTTCATGTCGTTTTGGCCCAGAGACCAACGACCAATCATAGCCGTTGATTCCGGGTGCCCTAATTTTTATTTTTTATAAATATGAGGTTTAAGGCTGCTATCATTCTCATTGCTGAAATTTGGAGAGTCTTCTTCCTCATTTTCGGTGATCTTTCCGCGGTGCTGACTCCGTGGAACCCCTAGGTGACGATCCCTTGGGTAAGCCTTGTATCTTTTGATTTTTTCCCTCCTCCCCCATCCCCCACCTCCCATTTTTGTTGTCGAGCCCTTGCAAACAGCAACCCCCATCTGTTTTTCCCAAACCCAGCCACCACCCTCCCTTAATCAGCCCTCTCTGTTTTCCCAACCATCGTCGTAGAGTCTATAGGTTTTTTTGTTACGTTTAGGTGCCACAATTGTTCTTCTCCTCACTTTGGAGGCCCCGAGTCCACTTGCACTCGCTCTCACAGAGCCCCGTCAGAAATACCTTCACATTACTACGACAGTTATCCTCGATCGCAGCACACCACTTTTAGAAATCGTGTTGACCCGCCGACACGACCACACTATGGTAGAGACGATCAGTATGATGATTGTTGTCGTTCTTATCTGTACATGCGAGCGGATCGTGTTGATCCTTCGACACAACTCGGTTACCTTAATGATGATTATTATGAGGATAGTCATTCCGAGAGAGATTTTGAGAGTCAGTTTCGTACTACTGCCCCTTCCTTTGAAGGCTCATCGAGTCCTGAGTCTTTCAGTTATTGGCTCAGGGATATGGAATATTATCTCAATCATTTTGAGTTATTTGGTGAGCGTCGCGTCAAGTTTGTGAAACTTAGACTTTTAGATCAGGCGAGGGCATATTGGGTTAGCGTTGAGAGGACCCGCAAACGAGACCGTCTTCGTCGCATCACTAGTTAGGTGGATATAAAACGTACATTGTGTCAGAGGTATCTGTCTTCGTCGTATCAGAGTCGATTGCTCGACCAATTATTTTCCCTTCAATAGGATCCATGTCTTTTGCTGAGTACAAGGATCGCTTTGATGAGTTAGTTGTGAAGAGCGATATCCGAGAGGACCCAACCAAGACCATTACAAGATTTCGGTTTGGGCTTTGATCTGACATTCGTACTAAGGTAGTTTATCATAGCTCGGAGTCCCTCGAGCAGACATATCAGCTCGCCCTTCGTTATGAATAGTCATTGAGATCCGCAAGAGCTGGTCGATGAGATTCTTACCTTCACCTCCGCAGTACGAGTCCCTCCCATACTGGGGTCACCATGACGGCTACCACTGCCCTGTCAGCCACGACTGAAGTGATACTTGATGCGGATTACTCTCACCCTAGAGAGGTGCTTAGCCCAACGAGTGACCTATCTCTTATTTCTGACCCGTCTCTTGTGACCCCGACTGAGAGCGAGCCGGAGCGACCTACTAAGTCTGTAGTGTTGTGTCCCTCACCCACACCTCCTCCTCTGCCATACACCAGGTTAGTTAGCACCTCAACCACAGACCCATTTTCTGACACCGCACCCACGGATCCATTATTGAGTGTAGGTCTGTGTCGCTCTCCCATTGTCATTACCCGAAATCACATCACGACTGAGAGCCCAAAGCCTGATGTTGATCTTGTAGTGACTATGTCACCCATTCACGGGGACAGGACCCCTTATGATGACACTCACATGGAGGATCATGACCCTAGTGACGAGTTTTACGATGACTCCCTTGTTGAGCCTCCTGATGACGCTTGAGCATACTAATATTTTGAGGGCCTACCTTATGTCGCATCGTACCCTCGATGAGTTTTGAGACGCACCACCTGCTGACCCACCAAATGAGCTCTTTCTTATCGGGAACACGCACCACACTCGAGAATCATGTCTTCTAGTCGGTGTACACGACTTTCACTCAGGTGATCGTCTTATCCGTGATGACTTTTTGTACACACCTCTTGGTGAGCCCCCTGATGTGCTACGTTCCCCGAGAGACATTTGGCTCTTTACGAGCTTGTATTTGAGTATAGATGTCTCTCGCGGTCATCTCAGCACTCGTCTCACACGGGATGAGTTTTTCTACACTCCACCGAGAGAGCCTCCTGATAGGCCACCTCCCTTGATAAATTTTCAGGTCATTATTAGATTTCCCATAGAGAGTATGTTGTGTCGGTCATGTGTCATTTACATCATTTGCATGAGTCTGTTGAATCGTTTTGTCATTATTTGCATGAGTCTATTGTGTTGTCTGTTTGTCGTTTGCATGCGTGTCATGATTCGATCCGACGAATAATCCATATACGTAATAAATCTTATAAATCACATGCGGGTGATCATTGGCAAGTACATGTACTTCATGAAGGCGAGCAGGTGATGGTAAGAATCTGCGTTGTGAGGCTCCGTGCGAGGCTTGCTAAAATCTTGAGCGTTAGCCTTTACAATCGTTTTTACCATCCACCACTCAGTCTACCCCCGAGCCTTTTCCACCACATTCATTGCCCCGTGCTCAACCCATTTCTGACTCCCACTTACCCGGGATCCTGTCCCCAACGGTTCCACCATTGGCACCTCAGATCCCACCGGATCCTTCTACTAGTGTGTTGTGAGATGAGATTATCACTGAGATCTTTACGCATGAGTCCGTCTCCTCTACAGACGATCTTGTGTGCCGCTACCTGATTTGTTGGCGCGGACGACCCTTCACCGACGACACCTTGTGGCTACCAGCGAAGCTTAATCGACTCGCCCTAGACTTCGACTTCAGTACGACCGTCTTCATTCAGTGGAGATGGAAGCTTTTCAGTCCGGAAGAGTTGATTGGCAAGGATACTCTTCCATCAACGACACTTAGATGACCTCCAGTAGACCTCTTTGAGTTTTACCTGGCATACAACGAGAGAATTTTGATCCCTATTCATCGGGGGATGAATTCTTCAAGCTGGGGAGATTGATGCGGAGCAGAGACGAGGGCGAGCTTTGAGCCCATTCGGGGCTGATTTGACGACTTTCCATATATGACGTGCCCGGATCGACGATCTGACTCCATGGATGCGTTCGGATTCGCATTGCAAATCAAGTTCATATATAGCTTTGTACTTTTCAGATTTTATTTAATGTAGTTTTGGCTCCTAGACCAACGACTAATCATAGCCGTTGATTTCGGGTGCCCTAATTTTTATTTCTTATAAATAGGAGAGTTAGGGCTGTCGTCATTCTCATTACTAAAATTTGGAGAGTCCTCTTCCTCATTTTCGGTGATCTCTGCGCGGTGTTGACTCCGTGGAACCCCTAGGTGACGACTCCTTGGGTAAGCATTGTATATTTTATAGTTGTTTATTTGGCACTTGTACTTGTAGTGGATATATGTTTAATGTATTATTAGTTCAACAGTTGTGCAACTTGCGGGATATATTCTGTGAATGCTTAATATTATTCACGCCTCTATTGTTTGTCAAATTGGTATTTTGCCTCCTTTAATTAATTATTTGCGACTGCACATGCACCTGCTATTAAATTTATAATAATTAATTATTTGTTGTAATTTTAGCGGACTGCTCTTGCACTACATCGCATTTAGGGCTGCATTTAGAGGGCACATCCCGTGTTAGCCTACCATTGCATCAAATTGACATCAGAGCCCTAGGTTAGGGTCATTTGCATGTTACGTAGTGGTAGGGAGTATCGTCAGTCCATTTCAAACCACAATCACACCGACGATAGGACCGCTAGTCCACAGACGAACATGACACCCGTTGAGTTTCAACGTTTGGTTCTCGACCGATTTGAACGGATGGGAGCCCAATTCGAAACTCTTAGAGGTGATATTACGAGGGTTAGCACGAGGGTAGATCAGTTAAAGACACTTAGAGATCGAGCGACTCCTCCCCCTGATGAGGAGCCCCACTAGGGTCCACGAGACGCAACACCTTCTCCGGAGAGGCGTGGTAGAGAAATCCCTCGCCGAGATCCCCCTCCCTTTGTAAGAGGTAATTATCGTCGTGGATACGAGTATAGGCGAGATATAGGGAGGGATCCTCCTGATGAGCCTCGTCCTCCCCCACCCCGTCATAGAGATCGAGCACGATACGATTATGATTATGAGGATGATTATGGTGACTATCGTGAGCCGCGCCATGAGATGGTCCCTGAGGAGGATGATATCACCCGATGTATTCGCATTGATGCGCCCTCCTTCGACGGTCACCTAGACCCGAAGGCATTTAGCGATTGGCTCATGGACATGGATCACTATTTTGACTGGTTTGAGATGAGCGACGAGAGACGAGTGCGATTCGCCAAAATGAAATTGATCGGTCAGACAAAAATTTATTGGTCGAGTCTCGAGAGATCACTTGAGCTGGATGGCTACTACCACATCACCCGATGGGATGAAACGAAGCAGCGCTTACAAGATAAGTACCTCCCATTATCGTATCAAAATCAACTATTAGACTAGATCTACGCGCTATGTCAGGGGACTCTCTTCGTTGCAGATTATGTGTCCCGATTTGACGAGCTAGTAGTTCGCAGGGATATTATGGAGGAGCCCGTCGCCACTGCATCACGCTTTCGTGCGGGACTTAGAGCGGACATCCCGAGGGAATTAATTCCCCATAGTATGGAGACGGTTGAGCAGGTCTTTCAACTCGCGCTAGAGTACGAGCAGTATTTACGTACTGCTGGCCCGAGTAAGGTCACCACTCGGCTCGACGCCACCATATCTAAGAGACCCCATCCTGTCACGACTACTGACACCCCTCGCGCAGACGCGACGAGAAAAGCTATTATAACTGGGGGCATCCAATGTTATCGGTGTTCTGGAAGAGGGCATTTTGCAGTGCAATGCCCTACTAGGAATTTATTGATTGAGGATTCGGACGAGCCCAGCACTGAAGTTGAGGACGTAGCCCTTAAGGAGATTACCGCCGTTGTAGAGGACAGATGAGAGAGCGATGCAGAGAGATCTCTAGAGGTAGGAGTCCTCTGACGCATCCTCCACACCCCACATGCTGAGGAAGATTGACGCCACACCACTATTTTCTTCACGTACTTCCCAAGTGCAGGAGGCCCCTACAAGCTCGTTATTGATAGTGGGAGTTGCGTAAACATAATTGCTAAGAAAGGGTTGGAGAGAATGCAGCTTACGGCTAAACCACATCCGCATCCTTACCGTGTCTTATGGGTGGACAAGTTTACCACTCATGTCACACAACGGTGTCTGGTACCGCTCCGTTTAGCGACCACAGAGGACAGGTTTGGTGCGATGTCATTCCTATGGATGTCGCCCATGTTCTGCTCGGGAGACCCTGGTTATATGATCGTGATGCCGCGTGTTATGGCCGGTCCAACACGCATGTATTCTTCGACAAGGGTCAAAAGATTACCCTTACCCCGACCCAGCCCAGGGATCCTCCCAAGAGCAAGGTCGAGTCATCTGCTAGTGCGGGATATTCGAGACCCCTTCATGTCTTGAGGAAAGGTGATTTCCTGAGAGTGAGTTTTGAGACAGAGGTTATGTTTTGTGAGGCGGCCACGATGGAGACCAAGACACCTAGTGAGACTGAGACTAATGAAGTCATTGTTGAACCTCTGGATGAGCCTCCGGATGAGCCACTACTCCCTTGGGAGGTTCATGAGGATATCATTGACTTTGTTGTAGATGACCTACTTGTTCCCATGGACACTACCATTATTAGTATTTTCCTTTTGGAGGGCCATCATGCTATTGTTGACCTCCCTGAGATTACGTCCCCAAGAGGCTTATTTGACGAGCTTCCCTGCCTGCACTTTAGTGATGGATCGTGTATCTACACTAATGATCATCTTACACGTGATGAATTTTGGTATACACCCCTGGTGAGCCTCCTGATAGACCAGCCCATATTAGAGATATCCAAGTCATTGCTCGGCTTTTCTCTAGGAAGTGTGTTGAGTATGTTGTTCTTCATTTGCATCATTCGCTTCATTTTTATGAGTCGGTTGAGTCACTTGTTCATCATTTGCATGCACTGCATGAGTCGATCAGTAACAAAATTGTAGCTTGTAATGATTATTATAAGCATCGTGCAGACCAGCACGGGCGGGAAAAAATCTTTGAGGCGTGAGAGCAAGTATTGATTCACATTCGATCTGAGAGTGTCCCACAAGGACCAACAAAGAAATTAAGCGCACGCAGAATCAGTCCATATACAGTCGTACGACAGATTGATACGAATGCATATGAGATAGACATCCCTCATAGTATGGGCATTAGCCGAGTATTCAACGTAGATGATTTGACTCCTTACTATGAGGAGCACGTGTACGTGGACTCCTTTTCCACACCTCTACCAGAGCCTTCTTCTCTCATAGCCTCTCTACCCGAGTCTTCATCTCATATTGCCTCCACCAGTCCCTCTTTGTTGTTACACGCGGAGTCGCGCCATACAGATCACATTGCACCATCACTGACAGACATAAATACATCATTGGCAGACAGAGATACATCACAACCAAACGGAGATACATCAGTGTCACCCTCTTTTACTGACGACGTGCTTCAGATCATCGGTCAAACTTCTACACCGCGGGCGGGTGAGATACTACACACTATCTTGGCCGTTGGAGTGTTCGGCCACCACACGACGCAACATGGATTTCTTTAGAGGAGTTTGAGAGACTCGCCCCATGGCTACATAGCAAATACGACCACCTTCACTCACCGGAGTTAGAGTGTTTTCAAGACGGGGGGAGTTGACGGCGCGCCACGATCGACTCACGCGCATTCCCATAGGAGACGGCGATTCGCTGCCCGGACGGACGATCAGAGGCCGTGGTTACGTCTAGGTGGTCGATCATAGTTGATTTCATATATGGGTTTTGTTGTTTTGAGTTGTATTTTGCCCCCGATCGGTCTAGATATATGTGAGCCGTCTGATTGCGACGGTTATTGGATTTCTTTCTACAACAGTTATTTTTTTAGGTTTAAATAGTGCAGTGACGGATTGTGGAGGCATCGTAGGTTCGCTGTAAGCAGGAATCACCAGTCACTTTCAAGAGCGACTCCTGGGCTTTCTTCCTCGGTGAGACGCCGAGCAACTCCTCCGCCCCCATCTCCGCTCCATTCCAGCCGCCGCCAGTCACCTTCCTCATTCCCCATCCAGCCCGCAACCCCTCCTAAAGTCGTAGCCCTTTCTTCCCCTCTTTTTGGGTTTCTTTTTCCAGTCATCGATCTACGCTTCTACCCTACCTGTTAGCTTCCTTCTTTCCACCTCCGGACTACCGTGCAACCACCTCCTCCACCGACGGCCACAGTAAGTTCCCCTCGTCCTTTACATCTCTCACCTGTAGCCTTCCTCCCCTCCCGTCGGATCCACGCCAAAATCCCGCTCCACATGTCGTCGGCTCCAAACAATGTTGGTTTTATTGGCTCCTACCCGGTTCAAGTGAACCGGGCCACTTTATATATATATATATATTATATTATAATATATATATTATATATATATATAGGGGGCACTGTATTTCCGCGCAGCGCTTTTTGGACAAAAAAACGCGCTCCTCGGAAAAATGAAAAAAACACCCCATAAACAGCATTTTTAGAAAAAGTGGTCAACATGAAAGTTGTAGATCTCGACGAGATCTACAACTTTCATGTTGACCACTTTTTCTAAAAATGCTGTTTAGGGGGTCTATTTTCAAAAGGCGCGAATGGAGGTCCGCGCAAAAAAAAAATCGTAATATTTACCGGGCGGAACCCCCTTCGCGCCTTTTGAAAATAGACCCCCTAAACAGCATTTTTAGAAAAAGTGGTCAACATGAAAGTTGTAGATCTCATCGAGATCTACAACTTTCATGTTGACCACTTTTTCTAAAAATGCTGTTTAGGGGGTGCTTTTTCCGTATTTCCGGGGAGCGCGTTTTTTAGAGCAAAACGCGCTGCGCGTTTTTGCATTAATCTGATATATATATTATATATATATATATATATATATATAAATTAATGAAAGCATGCTCCGCATGCTTTCATTAATCTATATATATTTATATATATATATATATATGAATTCAGATGAACGGTGGTAGAAAACAAGAGATCCCCGCCTGTGTGGAGTAAGCCGTCCCCCCCTCTCTCTCCTCTCTCTCGCGCTCGTTGAGAGAGGTGTTGCCGTCGGGCATGGTGGAGTTTCTCGCCGGCATTGCAGTGGACTTTCTAGGGAGTGGAGAGACGCGGCGTCGACGGCGTGCGCGTGTGCAGTTAGCCTCGACGGAGTTTTTCTCTCCGGTGGTGGCGTTGTTCTCCGGTGGTGGCGGTGGTTGCGGTTGAACGTCGGACCTCGGCGTTGAAGGTTCGGTGAACCTTGTGCGTCCGCTGTGCTAGCGGATTGCAGTCAAGATTGTCCGCATGCTTTCATTAATTTATATATATATATATATATATATATATGAATTCAGATGAACGGTGGTAGAAAACAAGAGATCCCCGCCTGTGTGGAGTAAGCCGTCCCCCCCTCTCTCTCCTCTCTCTCGCGCTCGTTGAGAGAGGTGTTGCCGTCGGGCATGGTGGAGTTTCTCGCCGGCATTGCAGTGGACTTTCTAGGGAGTGGAGAGACGCGGCGTCGACGGCGTGCGCGTGTGCAGTTAGCCTCGACGGAGTTTTTCTCTCCGGTGGTGGCGTTGTTCTCCGGTGGTGGCGGTGGTTGCGGTTGAACGTCGGACCTCGGCGTTGAAGGTTCGGTGAACCTTGTGCGTCCGCTGTGCTAGCGGATTGCAGTCAAGATTGTCCTCTCTCCCGCGGACCGAGCGTGTCCGGCTTCTCCGCGGAGTTTATGTATCGGATGTTTAATTTTTTTTTTTTTGATATTATTGTTATAATATATTAACGTTATTTTTCTTATTTTTGACTGTCCATTGGAATTTGTGGAGCCAATTCCTAACAAGTGGTATCAGAGGCAAGTTCGGTAGACGACCGTGATTGGACGTTCTAGGAAGGGTTTGACTGCGGTGGTGAACGACTAGGTCCTCTTCCCACTCTTTCAGATCCGACCTTTGAACAAATCAAGTCTTCTAGTTTGTTGGCGACAGTCATGGCAGGGAAGAACGCAACGTTGGATAGATTTTCCGTAGAGAAGTTCAATGGCGGTGGAAATTTTAGCCTATGGCAGATTCGAGTTAAGGATATGTTGGTCCAACAGGGTTTGATTCGAGTCTTGCGGGGGCGCGACAAATTATCCACGACGGTGAAAGATGAGGAATGGCAGGATCTTGATGAAAAAGCCACGAGCACAATCAGGATGTGTGTTGCTGATCAGGTGCTCTTCAACATCGGGACTGAAGAGACGGCAGTCGAGCTTTGGGAGAAGCTGGAGCGACTGTACTTGGCAAAATCCGTGACGACTCGATTGTTGCTGAAGCAGCGCCTCTATGCGCTGAAGATGCAGGAAGGTGGCAACCTGCAGGAATACTTCAATGTGTTCAACGGTCTTCTGAGCCAATTGCATGTGGTTGGCTCGAAGGTAGAGGAAGAAGACAAAGCTCTCTTGCTTCTTACCTCGCTCCCGGCATCTTTCAAGCACATGGTGACTACGCTCCTGTATGGGAAAGATACGGTGGGGCTGGAAGAAGTCACGTCGGCGCTGTTATCCAGTCAGATGTTCAAGGACCCCACTCCTAGGGGTGAACAGATCTTGGTAGCGCATGAACGCGGGAGGAGTTTTGACAAAGGATCGAGCAGTGCACGAGCTCGGTCGGCGTCGAAGAAGGCAGTGACGTGTTACCACTGCAGACAGGTTGGTCATATTAGGAGAAATTGTCCGCAACGTGCAGGAAGTTCTAGAACTTCGAAGGATGTCCAAGATGCGGGCATGGTGACACTCGACCTGAAAGGAGATGACGGTTTTTATTGCGTCACTGAGAGTCAAGGTGACTCTAATAGCTGGATCTTGGATTCGGGTGCTTCGCAGCACATTTGCTCAGATGCGGCGATGTTCAGTTCCCTGGAGGTGACATCTGGGTCGGTCTTTCTGGGTGACGGCTCAGCATGTAAGGTCACGGGGATTGGTACGGTGAACTTGAGGACGCATGACGGAGCTATGCGTAGACTTGATCAGGTACATCTGGTACCTAAGTTGCGCAGGAATCTGATTTCGTTGGGCAGATTGGATTCCAGTGGTTGCAGTTTTGCAGCGAGAGATGGAGTTCTGACGGTGAGGCGAGGGCGCACCGTGCTCATGCGAGCTTTGCAGCACGGTAGTCTATACCTGCTAATGGGGACCACAATGCGAGCTGGTGAGCCCATGTTTTCTGCGGCCGACAGAGGTGATAGTCGAGGTGGTGCAGTGGATCGCCTTCCAGGGACTCGGGTTCGACGAGTCAGTTTTTGCGATCCGGTTGCAACGACGTTCAGAGGTTGAGCCGAGCAGGGATGAGTCGACTGGAGCAGGTCGGCTGACTCCTCAAATCGTTGAGGTGGTGCTTCGCGCAGTTGTGTGCTTCGTGCAGGTGGTGGTAGTGGAACCAGGGTATGAGCCAAGGTGGTGTTTGTTGGTTTTATTGGCTCCTACCCGGTTCAAGCGAACCGGGCCACTTTATATATATATATATATATATATATATATATATATATATACAAAAGCACGCGGAACATGCTTTGTATATATATATATATATTATATTATAATATATATATTATATATATATATATATAAATTAATGAAAGCATGCTCCGCATGCTTTCATTAATCTATATATATATTTATATATATATATATATATGAATTCAGATGAACGGTGGTAGAAAACAAGAGATCCCCGCCTGTGTGGAGTAAGCCGTCCCCCTCTCTCTCTCCTCTCTCTCGCGCTCGTTGAGAGAGGTGTTGCCGTCGGGCTTGGTGGAGTTTCTCGCCGGCGTTGCAGTGGACTTTCTAGGGAGTGGAGAGACGCGGCGTCGACGGCGTGCGCGTGTGCAGTTAGCCTCGACGGAGTTTTTCTCTCCGGTGGTGGCGTTGTTCTCCGGTGGTTGCGGTGGTTGCGGTTGAACGTCGGACCTCGGCGTTGAAGGTTCGGTGAACCTTGTGCGTCCGCTGTGCTAGCGGATTGCAGTCAAGATTGTCTTCTCTCCCGCGGACCAAGCGTGTCCGGCTTCTCCGCGGAGTTTATGTATCAGATGTTTAATTATTTTTTTTTGATATTATTGTTATAATATATTAACGTTATTTTTCTTATTTTTGACTGTCCATTGGAATTTGTGGAGCCAATTCCTAATATACAACCCTACTGATATCAGCCCACGCCACCACCTCTTCCTCCCTCTCAGTCGATCTCCACTCAGGCCACAACCTCCTACCAACAACCTTCCTCCCCCCTCCTTCTCTCTCTACCCCACTCAAGCCACAACCTCCTATCAGCAGCCTTCCTCCCCCCCTCCGTCTCTCTCTACCCCACTCAGACCACAACCTCCTACCACCAGCCTTCCTCCCCCCGTCTCTCTCTACCCCATCATCCCCATTCCTGTTAGTCCCCAATCAGCCCTAAACTCCCTCCACCAGCCACCCTTAAGGCCCGCTCAACTTATGTTCAGCCCAGATCCACACTCTCAGCACCTTCCCAGCTCGCAGTGACCTTGGATGCCCGCCGTCCAAGGTTGTCAGGATCGCGATCCGGATCATAGGATCTTACGATTCTACGATCCAGATGTTGTAAATTGATTCTAATTTTGTACAGCGATCCTCGATCCGAACCTACTATCTGATCCGATCCTACCTCAAAATGATCTCATCTAGGATCTTGATCCTGACAACCTTGTCGCCGTCAACCTTCTTCGCCGCTGCCTGCATGCGTAAGTTGTGGTATACAGTCTTATCTATTATGGTTGTTTATTTGGCACCTGCACTTGTAGTGAATATCTATTTAATGTGTTATTAGTTCAACAGTTGTACAATGTGCGGGATATATTCTGTGAATGCTTAACATTATTCGCGCCTCTATCGTTTGTCAAATTGGTATTTTGTCTCATGTAATTAATTATTTACGACTGCACGTGCACACACTGTTAAATTTATAATAATTTATTATTTGCTGTAATTTTAGCAGAGCGCTCTTGCACTACATCGCATTTAGGATTGCATTTAGAGAGTCCATCCCGCGTCAGCCAACCACTGCATCAAATAATTTATTATCGTACAGCAAAAGTCAGAAATATACCTGATATATGTTAGGGCTTCCGCAAAGGCAGTGAGCAAAAGCTCCAGCGAACCCATCAGTGCCTTTTATAAATTGCCGCACCACATCGCGGTACTGAGTTAAGCAGAAAAACGACTTCAGTTATTCATAGAAAAGAGAGATAAGAGAACGACTAAGTTAAAAGCCACATCATTGGACAATTTGGACATTTGAAAAAGATAATAAATAAAGAGCATAAATAACACAAAAATTAAGTTTTATTACCTACAAATTATCATATCCAAACTGGCAGACAACAAAAAACTCAACAATATTCTTACATAAGAGAAGTAAAATGATTATTAACCACACACTGCACCCTTTCGGTGAACAGGAGACAACCGTCAACAACCAAACTGCCACAATAAGGTTGGAATAGAAAAAGCACGAGAAAGCTTGAGCATAATTCCTTTGAGTCGCGGATGAGAGTATAGTGTCACATATGGAACTCGTGTTGCCTCGAGCACTTAATATAGATCCCAAGCCTCTCCGGATATAACCATGGATTTAGTTGAATGCTTAGATTCCAAGGCGACAAAGCAGGCAGGCCCAATGGACACACCCATGCACACATCTAGGGGTTTGTTTGGTGCGGTGTTTTTGCTCCGGTGAGTTTGGACAAAAAGCGTTGCCACCATAATATGTTTTATTGACGTGACAACGGTTATGACCACCACCAAGGAAAAAAAACTAATTTTGGACATAAAAGTGGATGGAATTCCTTAGATGAGGTTGAACGTTCATGAACAATGGTTCATAACAACCACGTTCATGACCACCACAGCCATGCCAAATACACTCTTAATAAAGATCCGACATGTATCAGGAAATTCATATTGTCTTATGCACTTACGATAAATATTAGGCGCCCCGACACATGAGGATGCCCCATATGGTGATTTCAAGAAACTCATGTAGTCTTTATGCACTCATGATAAATATTAGGCCTCCCCACCTATAATCGATTGATTACAAGTTGGATGCATAGATTGTAACAATATCAAATATCAAACATCATACAAGTTAATAAGGGAGGGGATAGTGTTGTTATATTGTTATAAGATAGTTCATCCTTATAGGCTATATATAGAGCCATTGTGTTTATATAAGGGAGGGGATAGTGGTGTTATATTGTTATAATATAGTTCATCCTTATAGGCTATATATAGAGCCATTGTGTTTATCTAATAATTAAAATCAAAGTTTTTACCACTCAAAATTTCGTAACTTGGTATCAGAGTGGAAAAAAACCTAGCCCGTGCGCTCCATCGGTCGCTCCCACTGTGCGTTTTCTTGATCTTCCGCATCTGCTGACAACCCCCCCTCCCCGTTACTGTCAGCGACCCCCTCCTCTACTGTCGTTGCCACCTTAGTCAGCCTTTCCAGCTGAACTCGTCGACATTGGTTGCGGTCGAGGAGCCGCAGCGGGTATCAGCCACAACCACACACTGCGTCTGTTTCCCTCTGGTCAGGGGTGTGTCGTTCTCGTGTTGCGCATGCCTGCGGAATGTCTCACGCACTCCGACAACATGATGCGGTGACCGAATCTAAGCATGGAGGAGCCATCACTTGAATCGGTAATAGGATGGGGTAATCAGTGAAGGAGCCGATCCATGACAACGAAGGAAGGTACGATGGTGGAAGTCTTCAAGATGCTGGGCCACGTTGAGATGACTGCATTGTTGAGGGTGGTGGGCTCATCGTACAGACTAACGAAGTTGGAACTTCTACCGGTTGATCTAAAGCTCGATGGATCAGCCACCTACCTAAATTGGTCACACCGCACGAAAAAATCTTTGCAACGAAGCGAGTTGGGGGTTTCTTGACAGGAGAGTTGTAGAAGCCAGAAAACACAGCAGGAGGAGATGAGTGGGAGTCAACCCACATGACGATGTTCACATGGCTTCTCAGCTTAGTAGTCTTATCGATCGCCACCACTAGATGACCTGGAGACGGCCATGGAGGTTTGGGACAAGCTGAGGAGTACATATGATAGAGTGAGAAACACTCTCTTCCAGGTGAAGGGAGAAATTGGCGACACCGCTTAGGGAGAGAAGACGGTGCAAGGGTATGTCTCAGAGTTAGAACGGCTATGGGTGAATTACGATCACGCCTCCGACGGGATAGGTTGTAGGAACTCAAAGTGTTGGGACTCAAAGATCATCGTGGATGAGAGGACGAAGAATTTTCTGAAGGGATTGGATGACAAGTTTGATCAGCGGAGAACCCTAGTTCTGTCCAGTGCGAAGATTCCTACACTTACAGAGGTCATCTTAGCCATGATCCACGAAGAGACACGTCTAAAACTACATGCAGGGACAGGAGGGTCCACTACTGTGAAGTCAGGACTAGCGGCTGTTGGCTTTGATGTTCTAGGACAAAGAGGAGAAATCCGACAGTGCTGCAATTGTGGGGAGGCAGGTCATCTGAGGTATGCCTTCCCGAAACCGCCCCAAGGAGGGGGATTTGGGAGGTGGCCGTGGCCGTATCCGGGCACATGGTGGCCGAGGAGGCTACCGAGTCAATTTTGGGCATGACCGAAAGTGAGGAGGGAGCTGACAGTATTTATACTGAGAAGGAGAAGACCCTACAGAGCACGATGAAAGCATTAAGAGGAAATAGACTGGTGACGACAGTATGAGTGAAACTGGGGGGAGCTATGTATGCCCACCAAACAGAAGGCACGGGTGGATCTCTTGCTCTAGCATCCATATCCTCCTCTAGGGCATCATATTGAATCGTCGACTCAAGCGCATCACGACACATGACGAGAGATGCGTGTGAGTTCTCCTCATACACTCACCTACCTATTGCAGATAACATCCATGCGGTGGCTGCGACTTTCCAACTAGTGATCGGTAAGGGTAATGTCAATTGCACACGTTCAGTAAAACTATTTAATGTTATGCATGCTCCTTCTTTTCAGTTATCCTTTTATTTGATAGTTTCATAATCATTCAACTGAGATGTGTTGTTTCTTTTGATATTCCCAAGATGACTTTCCAGGAGAAAGAGACGAGGCGGATACTTGAGATTGAGACTTAGCATGATGGGTTATGGTATTTGGATCAGGAAGGATTGGATGCAGCTCTTTTATCTGTGGCAGAGAAGACACGAATTGGGGTGAAAATATGAGTACAGATGATA
This sequence comes from Platanthera zijinensis, assembly GCA_039513925.1. Lineage (NCBI taxonomy): Eukaryota > Viridiplantae > Streptophyta > Magnoliopsida > Asparagales > Orchidaceae > Platanthera > Platanthera zijinensis. The sequence goes on along the minus strand of CM077079.1, from coordinate 7,959,829 downwards.
TGTTGATACTCCAACACCAGCGATTGAGGCACCCCTCTTTTGGCACTTTAGGTAGATTATTTCCTGCTATTTTTGGAAAAAAACAAATAAAAACAAACCAATATGTGATGTTTGTGACTTAGGAAAGCTTACTAAGAGTTCTTATGTTAATACGGGCCAAAGGAGCGCTTCTCTTTTTGATGTAATGCATTCTGATGTATGGGGGCTTTGCGCCGTAAGTTTTTTGCATGAATATAAGTATTTTGTGATTTTTATTGATTGTGCATATTGTGTTACTTGATTATATCTAATGAAAAACAAGAGTGAGGTATTTACCTGCTTCCATAGGCATGTCCAGACACAACACACAATAATGGTTAAGGTACTAAAGTCGGATAATGTGACAGAGTACACTAATAGGGCAATGGAAGAGTACATATCAGTCCATAAGATACTGCATCAGACCATTTGTGCATACATACCTGCACATAATGAAGTGGCAAAGAGGAAGAACATACATATTTTTGAGGTGGTAAGGAGTATGATGCTCAACGTGAAGATTCCTCAGAGTTTGTGGGGATATGCGGTATTGACGGAGGCACAACTGATCAACATGATGTCATCACAAGTTCTAGGGTGGAAGTCCCCGTGTTAAAAGCTGCAGAGACATAATGGGGGATAGTTTCATTGAAGGTTTTTGGATGTGTGCTTTATGAAGGATAACAAACCGAGTGTTGGGAAACTTGATGCGAAGATAGTCAAGTATATTTTTGTAGACTACTCTCGTACTCAGAAGGGGTACGTATGCTGGAGTCCAGTGAAGAAGAGAAAAGCTTCGTGAGCATGGATGTTCACTTAAGAGAGCTGGAGCAGTACTACCAACAAAGGGAAGCCTCACCCATACCAGATTCGCCAGATACCAAAAGTATGATACGAGAGAGGGAGAGTTTGGTGACAAATTTGGGAGTATGGAAGGGAGGATCAGTGGAGGAGTAGGAGAGTGAAGGGGAGCAAAGGAGGAGAGGGAGAGGTGTTAGGTCTACGACTTGGGGGGGGGGGTTACTTACATATAGTAAAAAGGGGAAGCTGATTATAGGATCAGTTTCAATACCTTCAGTCACAGTGCCCAGTCCAATACTTTCAGTCACAATGCCCAATCCCTTAGCCACGTCGGTCCCTACTCCTGGATCACCACCACCACCTTGAGGTGATATCCTTCCTACTACTCCTTCCCCAACGGTGACGTTACAGAGGATCACTCGCAACAATGCGGGAAACCCTCCTGATAGATACGGTTGAGATCTTGTTTTTTTGTCTCTTATGATAATATCTTTTTTTCACATGGAGCATTCATTGTATCTTTGGATGATATTATTGTACACAACAATTGACAGGTTGCTAAAGATGATCCAAAGTGAAAAGCAAGCAATAAAGAAGGAGATGAGAGCCCTTGAGAAGAATAAGACTTAGGCGCTGGCATAGCTGCCAAAGAATAAGAAGATCGTCAGTGAAAATGAGTTTTCACTGTGAAGCAGAACCCAAATGGATAGGTTGAGTGCTGTAAGACCTGGTTAGTTACAAAGGGGTATAACCAGACTTATTACATCGATTACGACGCAACATTTGTACTCGTGGAAAAGATGAGCGCTGTCAGGATTTTGATTAGCTTGGCGGTGAATGGTGGATGGAAATTGCACCAAATAGATGTGAAGAATGCATTTCTTCATAGAGATCTAGCTGAGGAGATGTACATGAAGATACACCAGGGTTCAACACAGATAAGACAGAAGACCGAGTCTGCAGGTTGAAGAAGTATCTCAATTGATTGAAGTAGTCTTCTCGAGCGTGGTTCGACAGGTTAAGGAAGGCCATGATTGAGATGAGATATCAGCAGATAAATGTTGATCACACTGTGTTTTACACGCAGAAGGAAGGCCACATCACCATGCTTGCGGTGTATGTAGATGACATGATCATCGCAAGGGATAATGTGCAGGAGATTGGCCGCCTCAAGGGGGCCCTGGGAAAAGAGTTCGATGCGAAGAATCTGAGTCTTAATAGGTATTTATTTGAGATTGAGATTGCCTGCGAGACAGAAGGAATGGTTCTTTCCCAAAGGAAGTATACCCTAAATCTCCTCACAAAGATGGAGATGATGGGGTGCAAGACTGCTGTGACACCAATCGATCAGAAGTGCAAACTAAGTGTTGAGGCCGAAGAACCAGTTAATCGTAAGATGTATTAGAGGCATGTTGGAAAGTTGATTTACTTGAGCCACACATGCCCAAATATCTCCTTTGCAGTGAGCGTAGTGAGCCACTACATGCATGATCCAAGAAAGGGTCATATGAATGCAGTGTACCAGATTCTTCGATACTTGAAGAATGCCCCTGGAAAGAGGTTAATATTAAGAAGGAACGAGCACGTGAAAATTGAGGGCTACTATAATTCTGATTGGGCAAGCTGTGCAGATGACATGAGTTCCACCTCAGGTTCTTGCATATTTGTGGGAGGTAACCCTGTCTCCTGGATAAGCAATAAACAATCAGTGGTGGCCAGATTAACAATAGAGTCGGAGTATAGAGCCATGACATTGGGAGTTGAAGAGATCCTGTGGCGGAAGGTGGAGTTGAAACTGGATCGAGAAGATAAGATGAAATTGTGGTGTCAGAGTCAGTCAGTCATCAATATTACAAATAATCCAGTCCAACATGATAGAACCAAGCATATTGAGATCGATAGGTTCTTCATAAAGGAGAAGCTGGATTATGGACTACTTGAACCGAGTCATGTCTCGACCAAGGGTCAGACACCAGATTGCTTGACCAAGGAACTCAGCTCAGAGGATATGATTAAAGGATGTGACAAGATGGATACATTGAATATCTTTCGCCAATCTTGAGGAGAAGAGTTGTTATATTGTTATAATGTGGTTCATCCTTGTAGACTATATATAGAGTTATAGTGTTTATCTAATAATTAAAATCAAGTTTTTACCACTCCGCTTTCACAAAATATAGCTTAGAAGTTCAGGCTAATAAAGATAAATACAAAAGAGTTTCTTACAAACCAAAATATCCACAATCCCAACTCGATGAAACATATCAAGACTTCTTTACATAAAGTTGTATTGCATTATCCAAAAATATACTTGAGGCTATTCTTATAGAGATGTGGGACTTACTCTGCTAGTACTTTGGCTAGGGTCGTGAGCCATGAATAAACATTTCTTATCTTTCCTGCATAATACAATCTGTGATATGTTATATTTTTGGAGATGAAGACTGAAAAAAGCATTACCAAACTAAGACCTAGCACACAAAATCTTCTCATAAGGCCCCGTACTCATACCAGGTATGTTTCCCTTACAAATATGTTGGACACGTCAGGGATATGTATGTATCCCCGGAATAAAAGAAATGAAATTCTGTATGCATGGATACAAACTTAGGAGGAATGAGGTTTTAGTGCGTTAGACATGGCCGCAACATCAAGTTCATTTCCCGTTGTTGTTGCGCATCGTTTCATGCTACTGCATCGTTTCATGCTACTGCATCGTTTCATGCTACTGCATCGTTTCATGCTACTGCATCGTTTCATGCTACTGCATCATCCTTTGATATGCAATTTTCCAGGAGCATCCGTGACCGCTCTATGTTCATCCATCAAACTGCAAATCATATTACTGTCCATATCATTTATGTCGATGACATTATCATCATAGGAAATGATGAACAACACATTGTTGATGTTAAGAGGGATATGAATTCTGCATTTGAAATCAAACATCTTGGATTACTAAAGTATTTTCTTGGAATTAAGGTGTCTAGATCCGCAAAAAGGATTTTTATTTCTCAGAGAAAGTATGTTGTTATGTGCTTATTTGGCTAGAGATCGATGGAGGCGACATTAAGCTTAAGTCCCATCGAATTTATTTTACTAAGTAATTAATTCAGTTAAGAATTAATTATTAATTCAAATAAATTGGAAAGTTGTGGAGCCGGTTGGCCTTGGGCTTGAGAAGGGAAGGTGGGCGACTCGAGAAGGTAAGGGCAGCTTGCTCGAGACTAAGGGATGAAGCAGCGTGCAGCCTGCTAATGAATGGACTGTGCAGGTGGCTTGATAAAAAATCAAAGGGAAAGCGGCCCGGTGCGTCTCATGCTGACGAGGAAGGAGCAGAATGAAAATGCAGCTGGCGGGGTCCTTCCCTGGAGGAGTACAAAGAGGGAATCACGAGCATGCAACCTTCATCATTGATGAAGCAGAGCAACGTCGAAGAGGTTCCGTGGTGGGAGAATAAGAGGAGTGGTGTCGATGAGGTAGCTCGGGGGAGAAGATGCTGTCGTCGATGAAGTTGATTGCTGGAGGCGTAGCGTGCTAGACGAGTGTGCTGGTAATGTTGGAAGGTGGATGAGCGGCGGGATCGATGGGCAGGGGGCGTCAATGAAGAAGAACGACAATGTTGTTGTTGTTTCAGACGGGGAGGGCGCGTGCTGACGAGGAGATGTGCAGACGGGAGTCAACAATGGCTGGGTCGACTGAGGAAGGTGTTGGGGAAGTCGATTAAAGATGAGCTAGATAGAGGCTGATGAAGCACTGATTAACTATGACTACGACTCATACTACTCTATATTGGTCGACTTTATATAATGACTCGACTCAAAATATATAGTATACTAATAATATAATAATAAGATAACTGGCAGGTGGATCCATAACATATGTGTTGGACCTTCTTGAAGAAATTGGGTATCTTAAAGTCAAATCTGTGGATAGTCCCACTGATTTCAAGCACAGAGTTCATAAGGATGACTCTCTTGACTTAGAATGAAAATTAACATTTCAACAGTTGTTAACAAAGTTGATATACTTAACCACTCGACCTCATATGTCCTTTGTTATTAATCTTGTGAGTCAATTCATGCACAATCTTAAATTCCATCATTATGAAGCTGTATAACAATTCGTCGAGATAAAAAATGCATAAGGAGACGGCTATTTGTAGACTATTGAACTCGACAGCCTGGAGGCTATTCACAGACCATTGAACTCGGCAGCCTGATGGCTATTCACAGACCTCGCTAATAGAGTACTCGACATCCTCAAGGAAGAGAGTATGGGCAAGTAACCATACCCCCACAGGCAGATTTGTCTATAAATAGACCCCCAGGGGTATGACACTTTGGAAGAGGTCGACCCCCCCCCCCCTCCTAAGTTTGATACTCGCCAAGTCCGTGTCTTTCTCATACCTCGCTCAGTTTTTTGGTTGTAGAGTGTTGAAAGGGGGGCCCGACCCATCTTGGGAAACCCGGGGAAGAAGAAAGAAAGCTCCAGCCCGACTGCAGTCGGTGCACTCCAACCAAATCTCTCCGGGGCCCATCTTGGGAAATCCCGGGAAGGTTGTTGAGGCTCGGTCTTGAACCGGAGACCTCCTTTATCAAGCTCCTTCATGGAGTCCTGATACCCAACTGAGCTGCAACAACCTTCCCGGACTCCATGGACTCCATGAAGGAGCTTGATAAAGGAGGTCTCGGGTTCAAGACCGAGCCTCAACAACCTTCCCGGGATTTCCCAAGATGGGCCCCGGAGAGATTTGGTTGGAGTGCACCGACTGCAGTCGGGCTGGGGCTTTCTTTCTTCTTCCCCGGGTTTCCCAAGATGGGGAAGAAGAAAGAAAGCCCTAGGTGCACTCCAACCAAATCTCTCCGGGGCCCATCTTGTGAAATCCCGGGAAGGTTGTTGAGGCTCGGTCTTGAACCCGAGACCTCCTTTATCAAGCTCCTTCATGGAGTCCTGATACCCAACTGAGCTGCAGTTGGGTATCAGGACTCCATGAAGGAGCTTGATAAAGGAGGTCTCGGGTTCAAGACCGAGCCTCAACAACCTTCCCAAGATTTCCCAAGATGGGCCCCGGGGAGATTTGGTTGGAGTGCACCGACTGCAGTCGGGCTGGGGCTTTCTTTCTTCTTCCCCGGGTTTCCCAAGATGGGTCGGGCCCCAGCCCGACTGCAGTCGGTGCACTCCAACCAAATCTCTCCGGGGCCCATCTCGAGAAATCCCGGGAAGGTTGTTGAGGCTCGGTCTTGAACCCGAGACCTCCTTTATCAAGCTCCTTCATGGAGTCCTGATACCCAACTGCAGCTCAGTTGGGTATCAGGACTCCATGAAGGAGCTTGATAAAGGAGGTCTCGGGTTCAAGACCGAGCCTCAACAACCTTCCCGGGATTTCTCGAGATGGGCCCCGGAGAGATTTGGTTGGAGTGCACCGACTGCAGTCGGGCTAGGGCTTTCTTTCTTCTTCCCCGGGTTTCCCAAGATGGGTCGGGCCCCCCTTTCAACACAGAGGAGAAGTTTTTCATAATTTTTGGGTACATGGTGAAACCTCCCTGCTGAAGCACCTAGGGTGTGTTTGCAGACATCTCTCTCTCTCTCTTGCTCTAGCCATCCGAATTGTGACATTTGACTGCAGGATCAGTAACCTTAGGCTACACCTAGATATGAACATTTGAAGTTGGGATTTTCCTGGCTTCAACAAAGTTGTTTTGAGAATTCATAAGTATCTTAAGAAAGCTCGGATCCTCTGTAAGAACAATCGGCATGTAGATGTGCAGGGCTTCTATAATGATAATTGGGTTGGATCTACCACTAATAGAAGATTTACTAGTGGTTATACTATGTTTATGAGAGACAATCATGTGTAGAATGTGGTTGATAAATCTTCTACAAAGGTTGGATATAGAGCCATGACCTTGACTACTTATGAGCTCACGTAGCTGAAAGCTATTTTGGGAGAACTGAACTTTCCTGTTTGAGGATCCATGTCTCTCTATTATGACAATTAGATTATTATTCACATAACATCTAATCATATCTTTCATAAGAGGACCAACCACATTGAAATTGTTTGTCATTTTATTAGAAAGAAATTCAAGTAAAAATTATTTCCTCTCGGTATGTTCCTTATGATACACAATTGACAAACATGTTTACTAAAACTGTGTCGAGTGAGAACCTCCATAGAAACTCTTTACATTTGGGGATGTTAGATATTTATAATATTCATTTGAGAGAGGGTGTTGTGATTCAAGCTAGCGGTGTCCAAAAAGCCTGTTTGGCCCGGGCCTGGGCTTTTGACACCTGGGCTCGGGTCTTGGCCTCACTTTAGTTGGGCTCGGGCCTAGCTCGGGCTCCCTCTCAAAGAAGGGGGCCGACAAGGCCCCCAAGGCCGGCCCGGGCCGAGCCGGGCCCAGGCCGACCCAGTTATGAAATAGGCGTAAAATCCCGTCTATTAGGCGGAATTTCCCGCCTATTTTGGAAATCCCGCCAGCTGGTGGGATTTCAAATAAGAAATCACGAAAGCAGGCGGGATTTCCAGCAGGAAATTCCGCCTGGAGGGATTTCCATCAGCTGACGGGATTTGATCTTGCTTGGGTGTCGGGCCCAGGCCAGGCCCGGTGCCTGGGCTTAGCCGGACCTGGCCCAGGCCGGGCTATGAGCCGACATGGGGGCCCTGTTGGGCCCCTAGAGCCCGGTCTGGGCACGGGGGTGGCTTGCCCGGGTCCGGGCCTAGGCGGGTTTTTTCCGGGCCGCCCCCCCGGACCCAGTCTTTTTGAACACGACTAATTCAAGCTCATAATGGTGTGGTAAGACTAATAGGGAGTGACGACACTCTAAATAATTTAACCATCCACTAAGGAGAGACAGCTTCTCGACATGACATATGTCTACAGGTATCACTTTCTTCTCCTTTTGATCGCACACATCTCATGTGAAAGTTCTGCATAAAAACATAACAAAAGGGTGAAATGGGAATTTCAGCCCAAACTCATCCAAAGCAACTTATTGAAGCCATTATGTTTTCTAAATCCTCTTAATAGTTAAAATAAAACTAGCTATGAATGCCATCTGGCTAAGATATTGATGTTATAAGCTACTGCATCAGACTACATAGAATTCCAGATATACTACAAAGCTGTTTTTATCCTTTCTTTAGAAAAGAACAATATAAACTAACCTGCCCATTCCATTCTGACCAAATTCCCCAATGAGGGAACCGACCAACTTGGTAAAGGCCTCCCGCATCCCATGCCTCAGCAATCAGCTATTACATATAAGAAAATAAATTGCAGATAAACACCTATGTTTCCCAAAGAAAAATTTAACAAGTCATTAAAACAATTGCAAGGCTAGCTCCAGAACCAATCTAAGACAAAAAAACAAAGTTAAGATATGTCATACCAACGTAACATTACATATAATGTTAAGAATAATTACAAAAATCTCCCCTCTAATTTTGCCCAATTACATGGCCGGTGACCCTCCCCATTATCTTTTGAAAATACCAAATCATCCACTCTATGCTTACATTGTTAACATAAAAGGGTGGCGATCACGGTCACGAAGTGCACGGTCAACGGCGGGAAACGCCGTACTGCCGGCCTCATAACTGCTCAAGGAAGGAGGAGGACGACCGTACATGACCTCGGACGGAGTCATCTTGCTGGCAGAGTGGTAGGACGCGTTGTAGCAGTACTCGGCCCAATACAACCAACTCGTCCAAGTGCGCGGCTCGTCCATAACATAGCAACGCAGGTATGTTTCCACGCCTCGATTGAGTACCTCTGTCTGCCCGTCTGTCTGGGGGAGGTGAGATGTGCTGAAACGTAAAGAGGTCCCTTGTAAGCGGAAGAGCTCCTTCCAAAAGTTGCCGACGAACGTCGGGTCACGGTCTGAGATGATCGCCCGTGGTATGCCATGAAGCCGGACAATCTCGCAGGCAAAAAGAGCGGCGACAGATTCGTCGGTGTAAGGATGGCTCAGCGCTATGAAATGCTTGTATTTGGACAATTTATCCACCACCACCATGATGACTGACTTGCCCTGAGACCTGGGCAGCACATCAATGAAGTCCATGGAAACAGTATCCCAAATCTGATGAGGAATCTCCAAAGGTGTGAGTAACCCGACTGGGGAGGTGGTTTCATACTTCTGGCGCTGGCAAGTCTCACACTGCTGAACAAACAACTGGATGTCACAACGCATCCCCTTCCAGAAAACATTGGCCCGTGCCCGCTGGAGAGTGTGAAGAACACCGGCATGACCACCCGTCGGAGAGGAGTGAAACTCATGCATCATAACTGCCCTCCAGGCAGACTTCGAAGGAAAGACCACGCGGCCTTGATAGAACAACCTGTCATTCTGAAGATGGTAGCCCGGAATTGTCTCACGTGCCTGTCGAAGAGCTTCCACAATAGGTTGCAACTCAGAATCACGCTGTACCTCGTCCTGTATCTCGTTAATCGAGTCAAGCAGTGGTGTAGTAATCTGAGCGAGGGCGCCCTCAGGTAAGCGGGACAAAGCATCAACAACCCGATTGTCCTTCTCGTGTCGGTAGACGATCTCATAATCATACCCTAGAAGTTTGGTCACCCACTTCTGTTGGAGAGGAGAAGAGACCCGCTGTTCCAAAAAATGTTTCAGACTCTGATGGTCCGTTCGGATCTTGAAATGTCTTCCCAACAAATATGGCTGCCACAGGGCCACCGCATGAATGATTGCCAACATTTCCTTCTCGTAGGCGGACAACCCCAGCGTCCGAGAACCCAAAGCCTTGCTGTATAAGGCTATGGGAAGCCCTTCCTGCATCATTACAGCACCGAGCCCCACTCCAAAAGCATCAATCTCCACTACAAACTCCTTGGTGAAGTCGGGAAGCGCCAAGACCGGCGTAGTCGTCATGGCCTTCTTGAGTGCTTGGAAGGCCTCCTCCGCCTCATCCTGCCAGAGGAAGGCGTCTTTCTGCAACTGGGTAAGAGGCCGGACGATCTTGCCGTAGTCCTTCACAAAGAGACGGTAGTATCCGGTAAGGCCTAAAAAACCCCGTAGAGCCCATACAGTCTGGGGTCGTGGCCAGGACAACATACTCTCAATCTTCCGGGGGTCGGCCTTAACGCCCTGAGCCGAGACTAAATGTCCCAAGTATTCCACCTCCTCCTGACCGAAGGAGCACTTGGACCGTTTGGAGTAGAGCTAGTTCTGGCGGAGGATGGAAAAGACTTCTTCAACATGAGCTAAGTGCTCCTCCCAACTGGGACTGTATATGAGAATGTCATCGAAGAAGATCAGCACAAAACGTCGAAGGAGCGGACGAAAAATCTCGTTCATGTTGTCCTGAAAGGTGGACAGCCCACCGGTCAGCCTGTTGGCCATCGCCAGGAACTCATAGTGGTCGTCGTGTGTCCTGAAAGTTGTATGGTGGATGTCGCCCTCTCGCATAAGGATCTGATAGTAACCGGACCGCAAGTCCAGCTTGGTGAACCGCTGTGCGCCGTGCAGTTTGTGACGAACCAAATATTGCACGCAGCATATTATAAATTCAGTACGATTTTACGAGAATATTTCATTTGTTTTTTTTATTTGTTTATTTGAGTTTGATATTTTCATTTGTTTATTTGAATTTGATATGATGGTAAGTGGACTTAAGCTTTAGCTTGAAAAAGGTATGGATTATGATAGTTTTGGGTTAACTATTTTTTTTATGTGGCTGGTTGTTATTGTGCTGGATAAGGTGGCTGAGTGGGTCTTTTGTGTTGACACTTGGGCTCATGATTTTAACACTTGGCTAAACAAGTGGTACTTATTTGGAAGATGGGCTCTGTTCTGGATAGATGCTTTTTGGCTTTGTGTTCGGTTCATTACACCTGGAGCGGTGCTTGGCTTGACCTTGCCGCTTAGTCACTGTTATAAAATCAAGCCGGGCTATTGCTTCTCCCGCACTGCTTTCGTCGATCTCCTGCTCCTGCGAGTGTTTCTTTTCCGTCGCCTTCTCCCTCTGGCTGCTCCAGTTCGACCGAGAACTCTCTTCTCCTTTACCCCCTTCTCGGTGCCGTGCTCCTCGTGCCACCGGTTGGTGTGAGTGCCTTGCCGATCTTGCCTTGCCTTTGTGCCGCCGATCCTGCTAGGTCGACGACTCTGCCAGGCCGATTAGGGCTGCGGCTCCTCCATTTCTCTTCTTCTTGCTGCCGCGAAGCCGCCACTGTTCTATTCTCGGTATGTATCGTGCCTTGCCGCTGCTATTATTTCTCTGGATGGCTTCTCTTTATTCTTCCCGAGCTTCCTCTTCTCTCTTATTTACCTCTCTCATTTTCTGTAGCCACTGTTGCGCCTTTTGCAAGCCGCTGCTGCTTTCCTCTCTGTGCCTTCGACTAGACTGTGCCGCTGCTGCTACCTTGGAGTTCTAGGAAGGAGTTTGCTACACTCCGGCGATCCTTCAAGGATCGGTTGTGTAACATCCTTCTTCCTTCTTCTCCCGCTGTAAGCATGCTTCTCCCTCTCTTTTAATTTCTGTCTTAGGCTGAAATTACTTCAGAAGTTCACTGTTATTTTGGGGCTGGTTTGAGGTGTGCTCGTGGACTATTTTACCTACAGAAACAAATTTTTGGGTTGTTTGGACTGTTTTCTATAGCTGTTGTTTGGGCTGTTTTCTATAATTACTGTTGGGGGCTGTTTTATGGTTCTTTTATGCTGATTTTACGCTACTTTTTGATGTTGGTTGTGCTGATTAGTGGCTGGACAGCAGGTTAAGAGGACGGGAAGTCCATTTGGGGGCTGGTTTGGCCCATTCGAGCTATTTTATGGCTGTCCAACACTAATTGAGGGCTGTTTTTGAGGATTTTAAACGTCTTTTCCCTCTTACTTTTACGGTTTATCGATTTCAACTATTCAAAGTTGTTAGTAAACAATAATAATCCTAACATATTATACTATGAGTAAAACGAGACGCAACCCGAACTATATGCATCTTATTTCAGTGGTTTCCAAGACTAGGACAAACGAGGATGGCGTCCCGCGATAATCATGGTAATAATACAGCAAAGAACAAGGGTAAAGGCAAAGCGTTGGTGAGTATTTTATTTCTTGAATTATGTTTATTCACGTACTTTCATATTATTTTATTTCCAAGGACACTGCCTGTGCATATGAGTTTAAAACTCAATGAAATATCGCTAATCAAATCAATGTGGGCGAGGGGAAAATTATAGCGATACAAACATTTTTTGAGGGAAAATTATTTTATTAAAAACTCATATGTTATTTTAACGTTTAAGAAAGATAATAAAACATAAAATCCGGCATAAGGAAATACGAAGGTTTCGAATCCTATGATGTAGAAGCATCTACTGATGGATTCACCAGTAGGGGTGAGCATACAATTTTGCCCTTCGGGGGTGTGGCCAATTCAAGTTGCATACCTAAGTATTTCTTATTATATGTAATCAAAAGGGTGGGATTTCAGGAAGGAAACACAGATGTATATATAAATTATTTATTGTATTGTAAGCATATTGGTAGACCCTTTTTTTGCTGCATGTATAACTGTTTCATGAAATAATTGTCTAACATAGTCATATTTGTATGACTAATCCAGTTGAATTCCATGTTTTTAGGCAGCAGGAGCAAGTCTCAGCGCACCACAGAGGATTCCGCCGGAAGAGCTGGCGAAGGTATGGTTGAAGATCTTTGTCGGTATCGGGGAATGCCAGGAGAATCATCGAATCACAAATCCAAACTGCGAGTGCGATTATTGTATCTATTATTATTCCTAGATTTGTAATTGTACCTGGTGTAAATAAATAAATGAAAGAAACAAAATGGTTCATTTCTGAATGTGTACTACTGTGACTCAAATTTTGAAAACTTCTGATTATTCCTCATATCATTTGGGGGAAACCTGCTTTAGGGTTTTCACACAGTTCGTCCAACAATTCTTCAATCAAGGGAATATGAAATTTGTCCTTTACAGTGACACTGTTCAGCGCGCGGTAGTCTACGCAGAACCGCCACGACCAGTCCTTCTTGACCAAGATGATCGGGGAAGAAAATGAGCTCGTACTGGGGCGGATGATCCCCGCATCTAGCATTTCCCGAACACTGCGCTCGATCTCCGCCTTCTGCATGTGCGGGTATCGATAGGCCCGGATGTTGCTAGGCTCCACCCCCGCCTTGAGAACGATCTGATGATCCCGGAATCACGGTGGTGGGAGAGTGCGGGGTCCTAGAAAATGTCAGCATACTGTTCTAGGAGAGACTGCATCTGGACAGGTACCTCAGATGGCCCGATGTCGGTCGACTTCACCCCCAAAAGCACTGTCATCATGTTGCCTTCTTCCCCAATACGCTGTAGGCTTCAGACAGAGACCTCCTTCACCGGAGAGGATTTTAGGGCCTTCATACAAAACTGTTTCCCATGCTGTAAGAACTCCATAGTCATGTCGTCCCAATCAAAGGTGACTCGCCGTAGCTGTCGCAGCCAATGTACCCCAAGCACCATGTCTGAACCTCGGATGAGAAGAAGATAAACATCTGTATGACCCGTGTAGCCTTGTATGTTGAGCTCCACCTGCTTCATCACCCCCTCACACTGCAGCTTGCTCCCATCGGCCACCATCACCTGAAAGGAAGCCCCTCGATCGATCACGTGACCCACTCGGCGTGCCACCTCAGGGTGGACGAAGTTGTGGGTACTCCCACTATCTATCAGAATCGTCACACGTTCCCGTAGGACCTTTCCCGCCATGAGCATAGTGAGGGGGGCGTTGCAACCCTCCATAGCCTGTATCGATACTCCAAACTCAGTCACCGCCGACTGCTCTATCAAGCCCGGCTCGGGAACTATGCCCACCTCCTCCTCGGCCTCCTCATGTAGCATGAACACCTGGACCTTTTGACATTTGTGCCCTGGAGCGAACTTCTCATCACAGTTGAAGCACAACCCTTTTTCCTTCTGCGCCTGAAGTTTCGGCCAAGTCAGCCGAGTGACGACCGGCTTGCTTGGACCCTAGGATTCCCTTCTCACCACCGCCGTGGTGGTAGTAGTACGTGCTGTGCTGCGAGAGTGTTGCCTATTGTAGCGTTCCTCCTGTATCCGAGCCAAACTGATCGCATGGTTCAAGCTGCGAGGCATGTAGGATTGGATCTCATCCCGCAAATAATCCTTGAGACCCGACACAAAACAACTGAGTAATGTCTTCTCCTCTCATTGTACTCGGTTAGCCAACTTCTCGAACTCTGTACGGTACTCCATCAATGTACCCTTCTGGCGCAGCTTCTGTAGGAGTGCCTCAAAGTCTTCGTACTCTAATGGCCCAAAACGAGCTGTGAATCCATCCACAAAGTCGGTTCAGTGCACGTAGTCCTTGCACCTCAGGAACCACTGCACCCATTGAATAGCATCATCCTCCAGGTGGAATGATGCTAACTGCACCCACTGCCCCTCGAGAATCTCCTGATAGCTAAAAAACAGTTCCGCTTTCTGCATCCACTCCAGGGCGTCACCCCCACTGAATTTGGGAAAATTCATCCGCGTTAACTTTGGCGGCACGTACGGCCGTGGACTGGCCTGTCCACGCCACCCCGCCTCCTGTCCATACTCCGCCAACCTTCTTGGTTCCCGGGGTTCAAAAGGCATGCCCGAAAACCCTTGACGAAACGGCCCCGCCGCTGGAACATCATCCCACTGCATGCCTCCCCCGAACCCCACGGGCTGCCCCCTTCCGGCCGGGTGAGGCAGCAGGCCCTCCCCCCTCCATATGGGGAAGTCGGCCACCCACCACCTCTAACGCCAAACCCGCCTCTTGGGCCCAACCCGTTGTCCACCACTGCGCCAAACCCGTCTAGGCCTCCCCCGCCTGCGCCGAACCCACCTGCGCAAATCCCGCCTGCGCCGATCCCGCCTGCGCCGATCCCGCCTGCGCCGATTCCGCCGCCGTGGCTAGACCCGCCCCTTGCTGTGAGCCACGCGCCCCAATCCCGCTCCATGGCTGATCCCGCCTGCCCCCCGTTTCCGCCAATCCGGTGCGGATCGGCCCGTGGAACGGAAGATCCGCTCGGATCCTCTTCCGACACGGCCTTACCCTTCAGATTTTGTGACAACAACGCCATGATCTCCTCCATTCCGGTGTCGATCCGTTCTTCTAGACTTTGCGTGGATGTTTTCACGTTTTCCTCGATGGCGGCCACCGAATCCGTCAAACCTATCAGATTTTCTTCTAGGGTTTCCAAGCGGCCGATTTCGTCTTGCGTTCGAGTAGTCACCGTGGTGGAGAAAAGAGCCTCTGATACCAAATGATAGGAAGAGGAAGGGGAAGAGAGAGACCTAAAGGAGAAGAACTAGAGAACTAGAGTTGAGTAGAAGAGAAGAGGAAATACCTTGTAATAATCTTGCATGTCCACTAAGAGAGCCACCCCGGGGTATTTATACCCGGCGTTGAGAGGGGCCGGCCGGCCCCTCCCCATATGTGGGCTGAACCGGTCTGGTTCGGCCCCCATACCGCTGGTCTTCAATTAGAGGGAGAGGGGGCTGAACCGGTTTGTTCGGCCCCGTTGTCGCCTTTGGTTTCCTTCCGTCTTCGCGTGTATTGATGCCCAAATAGCCGGGCTCCGTCCGGGGACGTAACAGTGGCCTAGTGCACAAAGCATCTCCGCACAGCGAGGATCTGGGGAAGGGTCCCACCACAAAGGTGAAATGTAGGCAAACCATACCCTGCATTTTTGCAAGAGCCTGCTTCCAGGACTCGAACCTATGACCTCAAGGTCACACAAAAACACCTTAACTGGTGCGCCAAGGCTTCCCTTCACTTACATTGTTAACATACTGTTACGCTCCTGGACGGAGCCCGGCTATTTGGGCGTCAATACAAGCAAAAGCGGAAGGAAACCAAAGGCGACAACGGGGTTGAACCAACCGGTTCAGCCTCCTCTCCCTCTAATTGAAGACCGGCGGTATGGGGGCCGAACCAGACCGGTTCAGCCCCATATGGGGAGGGGCCGATCAACCCCTCTCAATCCCGGGTATAAATACCCCGGGGTGGCTCTCTTGGTGGACAAACAAGATTATTCCAAGGTAATTTCTCTTCTCTTCTACTCAACCCTAGTTCTCTAATTCTTCTCCTTTAGATCTCTCTCTCTCCCTTCCTCTTCCTAACATTTGGTATCAGAGGCTCTTTTCTCCACCATGGTGACTACTCGAACGCAAGACGAAACCGGCCGGTTGTAAACCCTAGAGGAAAATCTGATGGGGTCGATGGATTCGGTGGCTGCCATCAAGGAAAACGTGAAAACATCCACACAAAGGCTAGAAGAACGTAGCGACACCCGAATGGAGGAGATGATGGCGGTGTTGGCACAAAATCTGAAGGGTAAGGCCGTGTTGGAAGAGGATGCGAGCGGATCTTCCGTTCCACGGGCCGATCTGTACCGGAGTGGCGGAAACGGGGGGCAAAGGACGACGGAAGCCTCAGCCAGGGAGCGGGATCGGGGGGCGGGACTCGCAGCAGGGGGTGGATCGAGCCAGGGTGGCGGGATCGGCGCAGGCGGGTTCGACGCAGGCGGGTTCGGCGCAGGCGGGTTCGGCGCAGGCGGTTTCTGCGCAGGCGGTTTCTGCACAGGCGGGTGCGGCGCAGGCGGGGACAGCGGCTTGGGCCCATGCGGCGCGTTTGGCGCTAGAAGCGGCGGGTGGCCGATTCCCCCATATGGAGGGGGGGAAGGCCTGTTGCCTCACCCGGCCGGAAGGGAGCAGCCCGTGGGGTTCGGGGGAGGCATGCAATGGGGTGGTCAAGGTGTTCCAGCGGCGGGGCCGTTTCGTCAAGGGTTTCCGGGCATGCCTTTTGAACCCGGGGAACCAAGAAGGCTGACGGAGTATGGACAGGAAGCGGGGTGGCGTGGACAGGCCGGTCCGCGGCTGTACATGCCGTCAAAGTTGACGCGGATGAATTTTCCCAAGTTCAATGGGGGTGACGCCCTGGAGTGGTTGCAGAAGACGGAACTATTTTTCAGCTATCAGGAGATTCCCGAGGGGCAGTGGGTGCAGTTAACATCATTCCACCTGGAGGATGATGCTTTCCAGTGAGTGCAGTGGTTCCTGAGGGGCAAGAACTACGTGCACTGGACCGACTTCGTGGACGGATTCACCGGTCGTTTTGGGCCATTAGAGTACGAAGACTTTGAGGCACTCCTACAGAAGCTGTGGCAGAAGGGTACAGTGATGGAGTACCGAACAGAGTTCGAGAAGTTGGCTAACCGAGTACAGTGGGAAGAGAAGACATTACTCAGTTGTTTTGTGTCGGGCCTCAAGGATTATTTGCGGGATGAGAACAAGTCCTACATGCCCCACAGCTTGAACCATGCGATCAGTTTGACTCATATACAAGTGGAACACTACAATAGGCAACACTCCCGCAGCACAACGCACACTACTACCACCACGGCGGTGGTGAGAAGGGAATCCCAGGGTTCAAGAAGGCCGGTTGTCACTCGGTTGACTTTGCCGGAACTACAGGAGCGGAAGAAAAAAGGGTTCTGCTTCAACTGTAATGAGAAGTTCGCTCCGGGGCACAAATGTCAAAAGGTTCAGGTGTTCATGCTACATGAGGAGGCCGGGGAGGAGGTGAACATGGTTCCCAAGCCGGACTTGATAGAGGAGTTGGCGGTGACTGAGTTTGGAGTATTGATACAAGCTATGGATGGCTGCAACGCCCCCCTCACTATGCGTATGATGGGCAAGGTTCTACGGGAACGTGTGACGATTCTGATAGATAGTGGGAGTACCCACAACTTCGTCCATCCCGAGGTGGCACGCCGAGTGGGACACATGATCGATCGAGGGGCTTCCTTTCAGGTGATGGTGGCCGATGGGAGCAAGCTGCAGTGTGAGGGGGTGATGAAGCAGGTGGAGCTCAACATACAAGGCTACACGGGTCATACAGATGTTTATCTTCTTCCCATCCGAGGTTCATATATGGTGCTTGGGGTACATTGGTTGTGACACCTACGACGAGTCACCTTTGATTGGGACGACATGACTATGGAGTTCTTACAGTATCGGAAGCAGTTTTGTATTAAGGGCCTAAAATCCTCTCCGGTGAAGGAGGTCTCTGTCCGAAACCTACATCGTATTGGGGAAGAAGGCAACATGATAACAGTGCTTTTTGGGGTGAAGTCGGCCGTCATTGGGCCATCCGAGGTATCCGTTCAGATGCAGTCTCTCCTAGAATAGTATGCTGACATATTTCAGGAGCCCCGTTGTAACAACCCGGGTTTAGGCCCACTTGGGCCGCCCCACGGCGTTGCCGGCCTACCAGCAGCCCGGGTTTAGAGCTCAGAGGCCCACGGCGTAACCGTGCAGCTTGTCTCGCCCCACGGCACTACTGGTAGTAAGCCTAAACATCAAGGCCTGCAAGCTCAATGCACCCCAACCCATCACTATGTCTGTTTCTCAGCAACAGTAAGTTGTTGCCACGGGGTTTCGAACCCGCAACCTTCATAAAACTCTCTTCCAACAGAGCTCATCACCAACTGAGCTCGTATTAAATAATACGGAGAAAATGCGGGTTGTGACACCCGCACTCTCCCACCACCGCGCTTTCGGGATCATCAGATCGCCCTCAAGGTGGGGGTGGAGCCTACCAACATCCGGCCCTATCGATACCCGCACATGCAGAAGGCTGAGATCGAGCACAGTGTTCGGGAGATGCTAGATGCGGGGATAATCGCCCCAGTACGAGCTCATTTTATGCCCCGATCATCTTGGTCAAGAAGAAGGATGGTTCGTGGCGGTTCTGCGTAAACTACCGCGTGCTGAACAATGTCACTGTGAAAGACAAATTTCCTATTCCCCTGATTGAAGAGTTGTTGGACGAACTGCACAGCGCACATCGGTTCACCAAGCTGGACTCGTGGTCCGGTTACTATCAGATCCTTATGCGAGAGGACGACATCCACAAAACAGCTTTCCGAACACACGACGGCCACTATGAGTTCCTGGTGATGGCCAACGGGCTGACCGGTGGGCTATCCACCTTTCAGGCCAACATGAACGAGATTTTTTGTCCGCTCCTACGCCGTTTTGTGTTGATCTTCTTCAATGACATTCTCCTATACAGTCCCAGTTGGGAGGAGCACTTAGCTCATGTTGAAGAAGTCTTCTCCATCCTCCGCCAGAACCAGCTCTACGCCAAAAGGTCCAAGTGCTCCTTCGGTCAGGAGGAGGTGGAATACTTGGGACATTTAGTCTCGGCTCAGGGCGTCAAGGCTGACCTCCAGAAGATTGAGAGTATGCTGTCTTGGCCATGACCCCAGACTGTACGGGGACTACGGGGCTTCTTAGGCCTTACCAGATAAGACCGTCGCTTTGTGAAGGACTACGGCAAGATCGCCCGACCTCTTACCCAGTATTGCAGAAGGACGCCTTCCTCTGGAAGGATGAGACAGAGGAGGCCTTCCAAGCACTCAAGAAGGCCATGACGACTACGGCGGTCTTGGGGCTTCCCGACTTCACAAAGGAGTTTGTAGTGGAGACTGATGCTTCTGGAGTGGGGCTCAGTGCTGTATTGATGCAGGAAGGGCGGCCCATAGCCCTCTACAACAAGGCGTTGGCTCCTCGGACGCTGGGGTTGTCCACCTACGAGAAGGAAATGTTGAAAATCATTCATGCGGTGGCCCTGTGGCGGCCATATTTGTTGGGAAGACATTTCAAGATCCGGACGGACCATCAGAGTCTAAAACATTTCTTCGAACAACGGGTCTTATCTCCTCTCCAACAGAAGTGGGTGACCAAACTTCTAGGGTATGATTATGAGATCGTCTACCGGTACGGGAAGGACAATTGGGTTGTTGATGCTTTGTCCCGCTTACCTGAGGGCGCCCTCGCTCAGATTACTACACCACTGCTTGACTCCATTGACGAGATACAGGACGAGGTACAACGTGATTCCGAGTTGTGACCTATTATGGAGGCTCTTCGACAGGCACAGGAGACAACTCCGGGCTACCATCTTCAGAATGACAGGTTGTTCTATCAGGGCCGCGTGGACATTCCTTCGAAGTCTGCCTGGAGGGCAGTTATGATGCATGGGTTCCACTCCTCTCCGACGGGTGGTCATGCCGGTGTTCTTCGCACTTTCCAGCGGGCACGGGCCAATGTTTTCTGAAAGGGGATGCGCCGGGACATCCAGTTGTTTGTTCAGCAATGTGAGACTTGCCAGCGCCAGAAGTATGAAACCACGTCCCCAGCCGGTTTACTCACACCTTTGGAGATTCCTCACCAGATTTGGGATACTGTTTCCATGGACTTCATTGATGGGCTGCCCAGGTCTCAGGGCAAGTCAGTCATCATGGTGGTGGTCGATAAGTTGTCCAAGTACGGGCATTTCATAGCGCTGAGCCATCCTTACACCGGCGAATCTGTCGCCGCTCTTTTTGCCCGCGAGATTGTCCGGCTTCATGGCATACCACGGGCGATCATCTCAGACCGTGACCCGACGTTC
Organism: Platanthera zijinensis; assembly: GCA_039513925.1. NCBI lineage: Eukaryota > Viridiplantae > Streptophyta > Magnoliopsida > Asparagales > Orchidaceae > Platanthera > Platanthera zijinensis. The sequence goes on along the minus strand of CM077079.1, from coordinate 7,939,529 downwards.
GTCGGCAACTTTTGGAAGGAGCTCTTTCGCTTGCAAGGGACCTCTTTACGTTTCAGCACAACTCACCACCCTCAGACAGACGGGCAGACAGAGGTACTCAATAGAGGAGTGGAAACATACCTGCGTTGCTATGTTATGGACGAGCCGCGCACTTGGACGAGTTGGTTGCATTGGGCCGAGTACTGCTACAACACGTCCTACCAATCTGCCAGCAAGATGGCTCCGTTCAAGGTCGTGTATGGTCGTCCTCCTCCTTCCTTGAGCAGTTATGAGGCCGGCAGTACGGCGTTGCCCGCCGTTGACCGCGTACTTCATGATCGTGATCGCGCATTCGCCGCTTTGCGCGTAGCACAGGACCGCATGAAGGTGCCGACTGACAAGCATCAGAAGGAGCGGGAGTTCCAGGTGGGGGATGAGGTCTTTCTCAAGCTCCGCCCCTACAAGCAGTTGTCCGTGGCCCAGCGGTCAAACCAGAAGTTGGCACCTCATTAGTATGGCCCCTTCCGGATTATTCGGCGAGTGGGCCCTGCTGCTTACATGTTGGCGTTGCCAGAGATCGAGGATACATCCGACCTTTCATGTCTCCTTGTTGAAGTAGAAGATCGACGACTTTGTTCGATCCAGTCCTCTCCTGCCCGAGGCTACAAGCATGGGAGCGCTGCGTCTGATACCTGAGGAGATTCTGATGATCAAGTGGAAGCACTGCGGCGTTGAGTACCGTCCAGAGCTACTAGTCAAGTGGAAGAATATGACCGCGGCGCACAACACATGGGTGGACTTGCTGGAGTTCCGGGAGCTTTACCCCGATTACCACCTTGGGGACAAGCTGGTTCTTGATGGGGAAGGGAATGTTACGCCCCCGGACAGAACCCGGCTATTTGGGCATCAATACACGCGAAGGTGGAAGGAAACCGAAGGCAACAACGGGGCTGAACCAACCGATTCATCCCCCTCTCCCTCTAATTGAAGACCGGTGGTATGGGGGCCGAACCAGACCGGTTCAGCCCCCATATGGGGAGGGGCCGGCCGGCCCCTCTCAATCGCGGGTATAAATACACCGGGGTGGCTCTTTTGGTGGACAAGCAAGATTATTCCAAGGTAATTTCTCTTCTCCTCTACTCAACCCTAGTTCTCTAATTCTTCTCCTTTAGATCTCTCTCTCCCCCTTCCTCTTCCTAACACATACATGCACAAAAAAACTTCTGAGCCGGTAACTATGCAAAGTTAGAAGGGAGGTCCAAATAAATGACCCTATAATGTCATATTGATTCAAGAAATGAATAAGCATTAGTACCTTGACCCCTCCAAGGATTGGATCATTACTAATCATGTCAATAAGTGGAGGATCACTAAGAGGAGTTCCAGTTGTCATTGTATCCCCTTCTACTTGTCTTCCATATGCATTAACTGCATCCCATAAACTTAAGAAAAAAGAAGGATGTAATATAAGCACAATATATATTTAGGCTACCAATTTGGGAACATCGAGTTGGCCTATATTGATAATAATAGAACTACCTGCTGGCTCTTGTCATTATAGAAGCAAGGTCAAAGCGGAAGCCATCAATGTGCATCTCTGTAACCCAATATCTGCAAAAAGATGCATCTTTCATTCCACAAAAAGTAGCATGGAGGACATAGGAATTGAAGTCCAATAAGTTGCACTTCTGTGATCATATTTCAAACTTTTAATATGACTCCGTTGGATGAACATCAATAAGAAGCTACTCATTTGCTTCACCTATACCTTTATAGATAAAAGCTCCGTTTGGCGCAACATTTTTGTTCTAGTGAGTTTGGATAAAAATGTCACCGTCATAGAATGTATGTTTGGCATGACCATGGTTATGACCGCCACCAAGAAAAGAAACTAGTTTTGAACATAAAAGTGAATGAAGTTCCATAGGTGAGGTCGGGCATTCACGAACGACAGTTCATAATCACCGCGTTCACAACCGCTACCGCCCTTTGATATTAATATTATCATAAGAGTATCTCTGGGGGTGAATACTAATATGTTAAACTAACTCAGAAGAAACAAAAGGCGATAGCATAGCAAATATCCAACATAAAGGAATGGATCAATTAAACTGTTCACAACTTCTTTGCAACTTCCAAGGATGATATTATTTAGCGAAGTTCAAATAAAATTTAACAAAATGTTAAGATTATTAACAAACTATAGATCTAGCATCATGATAGATATAAACTACTTAGACAGTGAAGGAATTTGACCAATTAAGATTCTAGAGTTTTAAAGATACTTGAAGCTTCAGATATTTCATATTCATTGAATATTATTTTACCTTAATAGAAAGACTGACTTATTGCTTTCAGTTGCGTTGAATTCATAAATTGAAATGTCCATCCTCTGTTATGCACGAATCTTACGCTACACTAATATATGAAAGAATTTGTTTCCCTTGGTATAATACAAAAGGAATAATTACCAAAACTTCCCATGGAAGTTAGTATAACTATAGGTTGCACCCCTCTTATTTTTGGAATTATAAAAATCTCCCATGTAAGTTTACATTTTGTTGTTATATTAAGAGATGAGGGTGATTATGTAATATTGCTTTATTTTGTTGTAGGCTCTCTGTATCCATTGTAATAACCTAATGTAAGATAAGCCTCCTCTTTTCGTAACTTGGTATCAGAGTGAACTGCCACACGAAAAGGATGGAACCCTAGCCCGCTTCGCTTGTTCGATCTCGTCGCTCGCTCGATCGCTTCCTCTGCCTCCAGCTTCTCTAGCAACCCCAGCGCCGACCAGCAACGGACATCCGCTCCCTTACCAGCGGCGACTAGCAACGTTTCCTGCGACCCCTTACTAGCGACGACCAGCAGCGCTCCAACCACATGATGCGGTGATTGATTCTAGAGCAGGAGGCATCGCTTGATACGGTACCAGATGCGGTGATCGGTGAGGAAGTTGATCCATGGTGTCGAAGGATGATATGCTAGAGGATGTCTTCAAGATGTTGGGCTCGGATAAGTTGGTCATATTGTTGAGGGTGTTGGGTTCATCGTATCGACCGATGAAGTTGAAACTTCAACTGATTGATCTAAAGCTAGATGGACCGACCACCTACCTGAGTTGGTCACGATGCGTGAAGAAAACCCTTGCAGCGAAGCAAATTGGAGGCTTCTTGATAGAGGCATTGAAGAAACTAGAGAACCCGGCTGGAGGAGAGGAGTGGGTGTCAACCCACATGACAATGTTTATGTGGCTTCTCAGCTTGGTATACCTATTGATTGTCGCCACGGTCGATGGCCTAGAGATGATCATGGAGGTTTGGGACAAGTTGAAGAATACATATGATGGTGTGGGGAACACTCTGCGGGTCTTCCAGATGAAGGGAGAAATTGATGACACGGTTCAGGGAGAGAAGACGGTGCATGAGTATGACTCCAAGTTAGAATGTCTATGGTTATATTACGATCAGGCCTCTGGCGGGATGTGTAGCAGCGACTCACAGTGTCGAGTCTCCAAGATCATCGTGGAGGAGAGGACCATGAAGTTCCTGAAGAGATTAGATGACAAGTTTGATCAGTGGGGAGCCCTACTTCTGTTTGGTACGAAGATTCCCACACTTACTGAGGGCATCTCTGCCATGATCCAGGAGAAGACACGTCTCAAACTTCAAGCAGTGACAGGAGGGTCCACTACTGTGAAGTCAGAGGTTATGGGCACCCGATTGGGATTTTGTAACCGGACGAGAGAGAGAGGTCCCTCGCGGGGTCGGCATGTCCTCGCTTGGATCTAGGAGGTGCTATGGATGAAGGCGGAGAAGAACCCGAGAGCAGGAGCCTGGAGGAGGAATGGTGACATTGCCGCAGGAGAGAGGAAGCAGCGACACAATTGCGCGGATAGGGCTTTTGGATGGAGGGGAGAAGAACCCGAGGGGAGACAGAAGGAGGAACTACGACGTTGTCGCGGGAGAGAGGAAACATCAGTACAGTGGTGCGGTTAGGGCTTCGTGCGGTAGTCAGAACAGCGAGGGGTTTCGGGAACGGGAAGGGGAAAGGCAAGGTTAGAGAGAGAGGAATTAAAGAGAGAAATAAGAGAACTAAATTCTTGCTTGCTTCCAACTTGGTCCAACCAGCCCATAAACATGTTCATAATTATGCCCCGCACTTGGGCTTTAGACACATGGGAACTAAAAATCATAACAGATAAAAACACAAAACGACAGAAAGTAATTTAAACAACAAGAATAGCATTTAAGTGTTGTAGCATTGCCGCCCTCGTCGGAAGACAGCTTGTCCTCAAGCTGAACCAAAATGTCCCCAGGCGGAGATGTCTTCGTCATTGGGAGGGTCATCTATTTCAAGCCAGAATAGCCGCTTGCATCGGTGGTTGAGGGTGAAGGGTTTGTCGCAGTTGAAACATAAGCCCTTCTCGCGACAGACCGCCATCTCTCCCTGGGATAAACGACGCCGGAAAGTGGGGCGCGGTTAGTCTTCTTCGTGGGAGGACTTGGAGTCAGGCCGAGCAAAAGGAGGGCGGTTGGTGGCGAAATCTCTACGGTCTGGAGGCGGGCAGTCCAGCAGAAGTCAGCGCTCGGAAGCCCGCACAAGGCTCATGGCAGCCATTAATCTGGTCGGGCATTGGAATTCCACATCCCAACAAAGGCGTTCATGGAGACTGGCTATGAAGAGGGGAACCCGCTGCTCTGGCAAAACGAAAGTTGCTCGCGACAGCAGAATCTGAAATTGCTCCAAGTACTCATCAATGAAACCAAATTGTTTGAGGCCTACAAGATCCCCGAGGGGATTTCCCGCCAATGGCAGCCCGAAACAGAGGGTGCACGCGTCGAGGAAGTCTGCCCACGAGGAGTTCAGGTGTTCCTGCATGAGTTGGGTGAACCATAATTGTGTCAGCCTGAGGAGGTGGAATGAGGCAATGCCGACCCGTTCATCTGCTGGAATCTGTTGATTAGACAAGAAAATCTCACATCGGGTGATCCACGGAAGTGGATCTTCACACCCTTCATAGATGGCAAAATTCAAGCGGATGGAGGGAGGGAAGGGGACCTTCTGGTCTGGGTAACGCGGAGTCCACCCGACCGGTTGATGGAGAGGCCTCATTGGCCACCGGTGGCGGAGGCGAGGTGCCCTATAGGGTGTCTAGACGGGCATTCAAGGCATCCATCTTAGCATTTTGGGTGTGGAACATGGCCCGGAACAACTCCACAATCTGAGTGAGCGAAGGACCACCGTCGGCCATGGAGGGAGGCTGCATAATAAGAACGGAAGGGGAAGGCAGCAACCCGGTGGCTGTGGAGGCCGACGACGAGGGCGCAGGTGATCAACGTGATGAGCGGAGAGCGTTGTGGTAGGTGTTGGAGAGGGAAGCGCCGACGTTTGGCTCTGATACCAAAATGTTATGGGCTCCCGATTGAGATCTCATAACTGAACGAGAGAGAGAGGTCCCTCGCGGGGTCGGCATGTCCACGCTCAGAGCCCGGAGGTACTATGGCTGGGGGCGGAGAAGAACCTGAGAGGAGGAGCCTGGAGGAGGAACGATAACGTTGTCGCGGGATAGAGGAAGCATCGACACAGTTGCGTGGCTAGGGATTCACGCTGTAGTCGGAACAACGAGGGGTTTCGAGAACGGGAAGGGGAAAGGCGAGGTTAGAGAGAGAGAGAGAGAGAAATAAGGGAACTAATTTCTTGCTTGCTTCCAACTTGGTCTAGCCAGCCCATAAACATGCTCACAATTATGCCCCCTGAGTGGGGAACCAACAGTGCTACAATTGTGGGGAGGTGGGTCATTTGAGGTATGTCTGCCCTAAGCCGCCCAAGGAGGGAGATTTGAGTGGTAGAAGGGGATGTAGTTGTGAACGCGGTCAGGCTCGTGGTGGCCGAGGAGGCTATCAAGTCAATTTGGGCATGACTGAAAGTGTGAAGGAAGCTGACATCATCTATATGGAGGAGCAAACCTACAGAGCATGATGGAGGACATCAAGAGAAAATAGAAGGGCGGAGGAAGCAGGGATGGAACAGGGGACGCAACTATGTATGACCACCCAACTGTTGGATCTCTTGCTCTTGCTTCCATATCCTTCTCTTGGGCATCAAATTGGATCATTGACTCATGTGCATCATGACATATGACTGGAAATGGAGGAGAGTTCTTCTCCCACACTTGCTTAACTGCCACAGATAATTTCCAGACGACAGATGGTACTTTCCAACCAGTGGTCAGTAAGGGTACTGTAAATCGTTCAGGTTCAGTAAGGCTATCCAATATTTTGCATGCTCCTTCTATTCTAGTTAGTCTTTTATCCATTAGTTCCATAATTATTTAACTGAGATGTGTCGTTTTTTATATTCCCAATATGACTTTCTAGGAGAAAGGGATGAGGCAGATATTTTGGACTGAGACTTGACATGATTGGCTATGGTATCTGGATCGGGAAGGGTTGGACGCATCTCTTATATCTGTAGCAAAGAAGGTAGGAGTTGGGGGACAGAAGATGAGTGCAGAGGATGTGCTAATACTCCATCACTGATAGTTGGGGCACCCTTCTTTTGGCACTTCAACTAGATTATTTTTTGTTATTTTTGAAAGAGTAACTAAAACCAAATTAGTATGTGATGTTTGTGACTTAGGCAAGCTTACTAGGAGTTCGCATGTTAGTACGGGTCAGAGGAGCATAAAAGTGGATGAAGTTTCTTAGGTGTGCGTTTACCAATGACAATTTAACCCCTATGTTCATGACCGTTAACAACGGCACAGCTGATCAATAGGATGCCATCACAGGTTCTGCGATAGAAGTCCCTGTGTCAAAAGTTACAGGGGCATAATGGGGGGATTCTTCCATTGAAGGTATTTGTTTGTGTGTGCTTCGTGAAGGACAACATGTCGAGTGTTAAGAAGCTTGATGCAAGGGCAGTCAAGTGTATCTTTGTGGGCAACTATCGTACTCGGAAGGGGTATGCGTGCTGGAGTCTAGTGGCGAAGAGATGCTTTGCGAGCATGGATGTCCACTTTAGAGAGCTGGAGCAGTACTACCGATAGGAGGGAGCCTCGCCCATACTAGATTCGCCAAACACCGAAAGTATAAGGCGGGAGAAAGAGAGTTTGGTGACAGATTTGGGAGTATAGCTGGGAGGATCGGTAGAGGAGGAGCAAGAGAGTGATGAGGAGAAGTGGGAGAGACGAGGTGTTATGCCTACGACTCAGGGGGAGTTACATACAGTGGGATGGGGAAACTGACTACAGTACCAGTTCCAGTGTCAAATCTAGCTTCGAATCCCTTGGCTACGTCGGTCCCTACTCCTGGGACACCTACATTACCGCCATCCTCAGTTCATATCCTTCCCCCACTCCTTCCACAGCTGTGATATTATGGAAGAATATTTGCAGCAATATGAGAAATCCTCTTGATAGATACGATTGAGACCTTGCTTCTTTTGTCTATAATGATCGTATCTCTTCTTCTCACTGAACATTCATTGCATCGTTGGATAATATTATCGTACCTAACAATTGGTAAGTTGTCAAAGACAATCCGAAGTGAAAAGTAGTAATGAAAGAGATGAGAGCCCTAGAGAAGAACAAGACTTAGGAGCTGACACAACTGCCAAAGGATTGGAAGGCCGTCGGGTGCAAATGGGTTTTTACCGTGAAGCAAAACCCAGATGGGCAGGTTGAGCACTAAAAGGTTTGATTGATTGCCAAGGGATACAACCAAACCTATGACATTGATTACAACGAGAATTTTGCACCCATGGCAAAGATGAGCACCGTTAGGACTCTGATAATCTTGGTGGCGAATGGTGGATGAAAGTTGCACCATCTAGATGTGAAGAATACATTTCTTCATAGAGATTTAACTGAGGATACCACCAGGGTTCGACATAGCTAAGACAGAAGGCAGAGTCTGGAAGTTGAAGAAGTTCTTCTATGTGTTGAAGCAGTATCCTCGAGCGTGGTCGACAGGTTCAGGAAGGTCATGATTGGGATGAGATATCAACAGATCAATGTTGATCACACAGTGTTTTTTAACAGAATGAAGGCCAGATCACTATGTTGGCGGTGTATGTGGATGACATGATCATCACATGGGATGATGAGGAAATTGGCAACCTCAAGGGGGATCTGGGTAAGGAGATTGAGGTGAAAAATCTGAGCCTTCTTAGGTATTTTCTTGGGATTGAGATTGTTTACGTGACAGAGGGAATAATCCTTTCCCAAAGGAAATACGTCTTGGATCTCCTCACAAAAACAGGGATGTTGGGGATACAACCTGCTGCGACACCAATCGATCAAAAATGCAAACTAGGTGCTGAGGTCGATGAACCAGTGGATCGTGAGATGAATCAAAGGCTAGTTGGGAAGCTGATTTACTTGATCCACACACCCGAACATCTCCTTTGCAGTGAGCGTGGTGAGCCACTACATGCATGACCCAAGGAGGGGTCATATGAATGCAAATATGCTATGTACTAGATTCTTCGATATTTGAAGAATGACCCTAGAAAGGGGTTGAATTTCAGAAAGAACTGGCATGTGAAGATTGAGGGCCATTGCGACTCTAACTGGGCAAGTTGTGCAAATGACAGAAGGTCCACTTCGGGCTATTGCATATTTGTGGGCGGCAGCATGGTCTCCTGGATGAGCAAGAAATAGTCAGTAGAGAGCCAGGACATTAGGGGCCGCAGAGCTCCTGTAGCTGAAAGGGATGTTTTTGGAGTTGAAGGATCGAAGAGATAAGATGAAGTTGTGGTCTGACAGTCTGTAAGTCATGCAAATAATCTAGTCCAACACGATAGAACCAAACATATCGAGATTGATAGGTTCTTCATAAAGGAAAAGTTTGATAGCGGCTACTAGAGTTGAGTCACTTCTCGACCAAGCGTCAGACAACAAAGTGTTTGATCAAGGGACTCAGTTCAGAGGATATGATCAGGGGGTGCGACAAGATGAGGTTAGTGAATATCTTTCGTCAATCTTAAGGAGTGTTGTTATATTAAGAGATGAGGGTGGTTATGTAATATTTGCTTTATTTTGTTGTGGCCTATATGTATCCATTGTAATAACTTAATGAAAGATAAGCCTGCTCTTTTCGTAACTCATTTCATAACATCTATGCACAAAAGCACCCCCTTGGAGTAAATCTTTGGGGGATTTTTTGTGCATGAATGTTGTGAAATATAACTTACGAGGGAGTTTTTTTGTAATTTAAAAAATAAGAGGGGTAATATGTAATTTAGCAAACTTAGAGGGAGATTCCGGTAAATAACCAAATACAAAATGAGAAAAGAAAAACATTCTCTGAATCTATAAAAAAAATGTCACACATAATACTTTGATTTCTCATGTATCGTTTATGATCAGAGCACTTTGGAAATGAAAATATTAAGGAGTTACCATTGTTTTGTTAATTTAGCTAATATATGTACTGATGACGCGTAACGCCCACTACAGGTGTATTCCCCCTGGAGGCGGTGATCTGCTACCCAGCCAGACGATCCGAGTCTGTGGTTGTGTCTGGATAGTCAGTCCGAGTCAATATCATATATTACTTTTATGTTTTACGATGTATTTGATGCCCGATCGGCCCGGACATTATGAGCCGTTCAATTTGGGTACTCCAAGTGATTTTAGGGTTATAAATAGGCATGCACCGGTTCATTGTGTGGGATCAGATGTTCAATTACCAATTCTGAACTGTCGGTTGTGTGCTTGGAGAGATTCTGAGAGCAACTCCTCTCTAGTGTGATGCCAGGGCATCCCCATTCCTATTCCGCCACCGCCTCCCCCTCTCCCACCACCGTAAGGCCACCTTCCCCCACCCCGAGTCCTCCCTAAGCCATTTTGACAACCCACGCCTCTGTTTTCCTTTCCCCCGCAACCCGTTAGTTTCTGGTGCGACGCCAGGACTCTCGTCCCCCTTCCGCCTCCGCTCCACTGTGGAATTCCGGTGACCCTATCCCCGCCCCTCTTCCCTACAATTGATATCTACAGTTTCTGAGAGCCCTTAACCCCGCCCCTCCAAGAGTCAAACCCCCTTCCACGACCAGCCATTCCCTTCAACCACCCCACAGCCGCCAACCAACTTCCTCTCACCGTGCACCTCTATTAAAGCCAACCCTCCCTTGGCTGGCCTCCATATACATCACCCTAAACCATGCCAGCATTGAACCCGTGACCGTCACTCCCCATTCCCGGTCTGAAGCCTGCAATTAAGGGTTGTTTGCGCCATGCACGTGTAAGTAGTATTTGGAGTTTTAAAATTTCTATTGTTGTTTACTTTGGCACCAAATCTGTAGTAGATACTTATTTTATATGCTACTAGTTCTTGTGATCGCTTGATTTGCAGGGTTTATTCCACGTGTGCTTAAAATATTCGCGTTTCATTCGTTTGCAAATTCAATCGTTTTTACTTAACCAAAGAAGTTTGTGATTTCCTGTGCACCTATTAACTTTATAATAATTAATTATTGTTGTAGTTTTTGCGGACCAATTATTGTATTATCATTATTCTCATCACATTTATGAACTGCATTTAGAGCATTCACCTCCGAGTCGGTCTACCACTGCATCATGTACTAGACAGGGATGTGTGCATGTGAGAAAACTCAATACTGCCATTACTAAACAACAGTTCCTTTGGCACTAAAGTAACATAGATGATGATAGGGATTTTCAATTATACATTCATTTAATGTGTCATCACCAAGAGCGGACCTACGTAGGGCCGAGTGTGGGCGACCACCCATACTGAATTTTAAAAATACAATCTTTCAGTAGTATAAAATAGGTTTATTATGACAGATACGTTTAAACCAATATATAACCTTAGTTATTAAAGGCGCAAGGTGCACCAAGACGCATAAGGGTTTTAGAGCCTAGGCGCAAGGCTCAATGCGCAGGCGTGCGCCTGACGAATGCAAGGTGCAACCACATTTATTTTAAATAATCAGCATCAAATATCAATTCAGCTTCTCGATCAAATTCTTTATCTAGTCTAATAATTAATCATTCATTATTATTGTTTATATCTTTTCAAAATTAGAATCCTGAATATTATCTGCGCCTTGTGGGTAAACTGATATACTTTGTTGCGGGGAAGAAAACTGAGTTCGAAGTTCAGTAACGAACGTACGAAATATATAAGTGAGTTCGGTACGATCTCATAGTAAATATATTCATGTCACTCGAGAGTAATCGTCAATAAATGTAACAAAGTATCGATACCCAACTACACTAGAGACTTTATAAGGGCCCCAAATATCAGAATGGACAATGGATAAAGGAGTACTACTCTAATTACAGACAGGACTAAAAGAAACTCGATGTTGTTTACCAAAGATACATGACTCACAAGAAAACTCATTCAAGGAGACATCCGGAAGAGCTTGCTTTAGAATCTGGAGGGGAACATGTCCAAGCCGACGATGTCACTCAACTGAGGATACAATAAAAAAGGTAGATGGAAGGACATCAAGAAGATAGAGCCCATGAGATAGCCGTCCGCTACCAATAATATTCGGTGTTCGCCGATCCTGCATAACAAAAGAAGATGGTGAGAATGTAACATGACAATCAAGGTCATGTGTAAGTCGGCTAATAGAAATCAAGTTGAACGGAGAGCCCGGAACATGAAGAACAGAGGTTAAGGAGAGGGTGGGTGTGAGTTGGATATCAGCAGCTCCTGAGACAGGTGTGGAGTCACCATTGACAACAGTAATGAATTCGGGATGAGGAGCAGCCAAGTATTGCGGAGGATTTTGGCAAGTAATGTGGTGGGTGGCACTAGAGTCCACAATCCAGTGGGAACTTCGAGATAGACATGTTATAACTTCATTGGCGATGGAGGTCACGGAGCCCGAGGAGCGGGCAATTACCCCTTGGAGTTGTTGGAGCTTGGTGCGGATAACATCAATGTCAGACTGAGCATTTGAGGAAGTCGAAGGAGTAGTCAAGGACGGAGACTCAGCCTTCGTAGAAGCAACAAGGTGGGGTGACAGACCATGCTTACGATAGCAGATAGCCTCCAGATGATTTTCCCGACCGCAGAAAGTGCATTTAAGGGGGGGGGGTTTCCAGTACGTCCTCGTCCCCGAAACGAATGGCGACCCCCGCGGGTCAAGGTACCACAAGTGGAGGGATGTGGTGAAGGTAACTGAAGAAGAGCTGGAGAGGGAGGCAGAGGAGCCTCGGGTGGTGGAGTGACCTTCAGAAACATGAAGCAGACATCAGAGAGAGGAGTAGTGGCAAAGGAGAGTATCTGAGCTCGAACACTGTGCAGATGCGGAGGAACCCTTGCCATCATCATGGCAATCCCGACAGATTCTTTCTGTGCTCGTTGGGCAACCAAGTCATTCTACTTACAAATCCTGAATATTATCAGCGCCTTGTGGGAAAACTGATATACCTAACAGTTACCAGACCCGATATCTCTTTTGTTGTTGGAGTGGTTAGTCTCTTTATGCATTCACCAAGAATATCATCTACAGGTTGTCGAACGCATCCTCAGGTACTTGAAAGCTGCCCCGGGACGAGGGTTGGTATACAAGCCATCCTCCTCTTTATCCCTTGTTACGTACACTGATGTTGATTATGCGGGCTCGCTTGATGATCGACGATCCACCACTGGTTTCTGTACCTACTTTGGAGGAAATTTCATCACATGACGCAGCAAGAAGCAATCGTTTGTTGCTCGCAATTCTGCTGAAGCCGAGTATCGTGATATGGCTGCTGTCGTGCCTGAACTTACCTAGTTAGAGAGCCTTCCTTTTGATTTGGGTGTCAAACTCTCCTCACCTGCTACTTTATTCTGCGACAGTCAGACCGCTATACATTTGACAAAGGATCCTGTGTTTCATGAGCGAACAAAACACATTGAGGTTGATTGTCACTTTGTCCGGGAGAAGGTTCAACTGAAGAAACTTGAATTGAAACATGTCCCAGCCTCCGGGCAAGTTGCTGACATCTTTACCAAGGCTCTACCTCGATCATTGTATCAGCAGTTTCTATCCAAGCTTGGTGCTTACGATTTGTATGCTCCAGCTTGCGGGGGAGTGTTAGAAGATAGTAGAAAATTATGTAAAAACCCATTGTAATTGTGGCCCATTTATGAGCCCATGTTTGTCCTAGATTTAGTCCCACATTGTTTTTTTTTGGATTTCTCTCTTCCTCTCTACCTATATATGTGTATTCATACTTACTGTTTATACAATAAATACATCCTACAAGGTTCCTTGCTTCATTTTCTACATTATTGAACAATTTTATACTCCGCCCACACTGAATATAATTCTTGCGTCCGTCCCTGGCCATCACTAAAGAGCTTGTATAACCTTTCCACGACAACTCTGCATATGCCTTGATGTATGTTTGAGAATACTTTAAATGCATTTTGTAGGTGTGAAAAAGAATGAGAGTTGTTGGATCTTTTATGCCAGAGAATCTAGAGATAAATTCTAAAAAGATCATAACCAGACACTCTACCTCATACAATCTATTATAAATTGACGGACAACTGGATGGTTACAATTGAAGGTGTTCCCGCAACCTGAATAATTGTAGAACTCCCCCTGCAGGGAAAAAAATAATTTACATAAACTTTCAGCAACTTTGGCTCAAACTGAATATTAAAGATGTGTCATAAGGAGTAATATACGATAAAATTGGAAAAGCATTCAGGTAAAGACAATTATAAACTCAAAATCTGCACGATGTGTATACCTACTCAATTCTCTCAGTTAGGACATTACAGATTTTGAGAAATAATGACTAAAAAGAGGATCACAAAGCCTAACAAATCTACGGAAACCCTGCAATCCAGATATCTAACATGATGTAACCCTCATGGGGCTATCTAACTAGATTACAGTAACGTGCAACTCTCTCCCCATCACACTATATATATTTAACAGGTAGAAATGGCTCCATTTATTATACGGCTCAAATTTATTTTTAAGACCATAAAATAGTTGGAGTTTGGTAAAATAAACAATCAGAGGAAACTAGGTCAATAGGAAACCCAAATAAATAACTAGTGCCATCTTAATAAGCCCTCATCAAGTAGTAACTGTTAGATATACTCTACCCATTATATGGTAGACACATCTCAGGCTCATCTTGAGTGTTGTAGTCACCCTCTCTTATACATGTATTTATATTCTATTGTTGATGTGAATAATACACGATTTCATCGTTTCCTATCATGATATTTGAGCCTAAGGGTACCGCACTCCTCTGATTCCCACACGCCGTCGCTCGTTTCCACACGTCGGGCTTACCTTCTTCCCACTCGTTGATTGCAGAGCATCTGCAGCAACGATCCCGGCTTCCGCTCGATCCCGGATCCCACAAACGGCGTCTTCTGCCGCTGCTTCTGATCCAACCGCACCATCCAATCCTCTCATCTTCTTCCGTCTGCTTCTTCCCCCGTTCACAAGATCAACGAATCTCCTCCACCCTCCAGTCATGTTGGCCTTGCTCGTCTCTGACAGTGTCTTAGGCCTCCGTTGATCCCGCATCTGCCGTCGCTGATACAGAGTCTTCCTCAGCTGATCTGGCGTCTTCCGCCGCAGATCTCCGGATCTACCGTCTCCAATCTAGCTGCTCTTCAGCTCTTCCGTCGACCTTCAGACGCTCCAGCTGCTATTCAAATCTGATTCAGACGATCCACGACTTCGACACTCCATGAACTTCTTCTCTGGCTGATTCGGCAGTCCAAATTTTCTTCTTCGGCTGATCCCGCAGCCCCGATCTTCTTCTCTGGCTTATCCCGCAGTCTCGACCTCCTCGGTTGATCCTCTCGATGACATCTGGTGCTCGTCCTCCTCTGACACTTTCTGCAGCTCAGTCTGGTGCTTCTTGTCACCCGTCTGTCCGCTGTCACTACTGTCAGTGTCCTGGTCATGTCAAATCTGAGTGTCGCAGGCTTCAGAGGGCTCAACATTCTGGTTGACAACGTGCTCCTGGTGCACCTTCCGTTCACTTTTCGGATCAGACGCACTCTCTCTCTGTATCTGAGCTTGCTCAGTTGATTGCCCAGCAGTTCTCCCAGCAAGTTTCACTGTCTCGCTCCTCTGCCTCCGTACTTCCACTGGATCATTTTGACGTCTCTCTCTCTCAGCCGGCTTCCTCAGCCCTTGTAGGTATCTTCCCCTCCGAATGGTTGATTGACTCTGGAGCCTCCTTTCACATGACATATGATGCCACCCACCCCTTCTACTGTCAGCCCGTCTTCTCTGCCTTTAGTATCATGATAGCAGATGACATCATTCACCCCATCACCAGCCGTGACCTCCTTCATACCAATCATTTTCATATTCCCAATGTTTTCTACATACCCAAGTTATCCATGAACCTTATATCCGCCAGCCAGCTCACATGTCACGATTGTCCTGTTATTTTTGATGATTTTACATGCAGTGTGCAGGATTGTCTGATTGGATGATCGTCGTCGTAGCGGGGTGTACGTTCTTGATCATCTTCATCTTCCCTCCACTTCATCGTCACCAACAACTTCCACCCTTTGTCTTCCTTCGGTAGGTTTCTCTCAGTGACATCATCGTCTTGGTCATCCTAGTGGTTCACGTCCGTAGTCGTATTTCTGTTGATGGGTCCCACTCTTGTACGGGTTATAAGATTGGAAAACAGCTACAACTCCTATATCCGTCTAGTGAGTCAAGGTCACAACGTCCTTTTGATTTAGTTCATTCTGATGTATGGGGTCCCACACCTTTTAGATCCAAGGGCGGACATCGGTACTATGTTCTCTTTGTTGATGACCATTCACATTATTGTTGGGTCTACTTTATGCATACTCGTTCTGACTTTTTATAGATTTATGTTACATTCTCGGCTATCCGTTTTGACTCAGGAGGGGGGGGGGGAGTATCTCTCTCATGTTTTTTGTGATCTGCTAGCTACCCACGACACTCTCCCTCAATTTGTCAGTCTCGGTTCTCACGCTAAGAACGACACCGTGAAAAGGAAGCATCGCCACATTATAGAGACAACTCGCACCATCCTCATATCCTCCCCACGTTTCTCCTCATTTTTGGATTGAGGTTATTTCCACTGCTGTCTACCTTATTAACCTACAGTATTCCACTTTCCTTCAGGGCCAAAGTCTTGGTGCGTGTGTGCTCTCGACCCCCCCCCCCCGGTTACACTCACCTTCGTGTTTTTGGCTGTCGGTGTTATGTTTTCTCCCTCCACGTGAGTGTACCAAGCTCTCCGCTCAATCTGTTCCTTGTGTATTTCTTGGATACAGTCCAGAGCATAAGGGCTATCACTGTTATGATCTTGTTGCCTGTCGACTTTGCATCTTATGTTATATCACCTTTGATGAGTCACACGCTTTCTTTGTGTCCTCTATCCCCCCAATCTCGCACTCATCTATTACTCCCTCTGATGTGCAGTTTCTCACCCTTCACATCTCACCGACTCATGTATTCTCTCCTCCGGCATGTTCCCCTCCTCTTCCCTTGCGTCCGACCTCTCCAGCCTCACCACCTACGACCTCTCTAGTCTCACCTACTCACTCCTCCCCTTCGCCACCCACTTCCTCCTTTGACGAGCTCGTCTCCCCCCTTTCATATCACTACACTCGTCAACCCCCTTTTGTTCCCTCACCTCTAGTTCCCCCAGACTCAGTGCATGTCTCCTCCATTGAGTGTTGTGGATGATCCTCCTGTGCGTCGCAACCCACCTCGTGAGAGACATCCTCCTGACTGTCTTAGCCTTACTACACTACCATTGGACCTACCTGTCCTTCCTGCTACTGCATGTAGTACTCCAAAGCCGACTTCCTACCGTGAGACTACCCAAATACCTGAGTGGCAAGTTGTTATATCCGCTGAGTTGGAGGCGCTTGAGCACACTCGTACATGAGACATTGTTCCTCTTCCACCCATGTCGTTCATATTACTTACAAGTGAGTCTTCAAAGACAACTGATGCAGGACAGGTGTCAAACCTACCTGCCAACCTGGCATCACAACCAGACAGATTTCAACAGGGTTGTGGCCCGTACACCCTAACCAGCACTCTGCAATGTAATCACCACCATGTGACAAGTTGTTGAGGTCGGGGCTTGATCCCCTAACCTCCTAGATAAGAGGCTCTCACCAGCGCTCTCATCACCAACTGATCCGCGACAGGATGCTAAGTCCGGGGCTCGATCCCCTAATCTTCTAGAGCACCGGCCTCAACAACCTGTCGCATGGTGGTGACTACACGGTGGAGAGTTGGTTGGGGTGTACGGGCCATGAACCTGATGAAAACCGCCTGGTGGTGATTCTGGGTGGGCCCCCTGACGGTGATGCCAAGGTGGTAGGCTTGTCCTGCATCATAAAATCGCTGATCAGTTGGTAATGAGAGCGCTGGTGAAGACCTCTTATCTAGGAGATTTGGGGATCGCACCTGGCCTCAACGACCTGCCGCATGGTGATAACTCCATGGTGGAGAGCTAGTTAGGGTGTACGGGTCGCGACTCTAATGAAAGCCGCCTGGTGCTGACTCCAGGTGGGCCCTCTGGTGGGACTCCAGGGTGGAGGGCAGGTGTGACACATGTGTTGCATCATAAAGGTGCACTTTTATGATGCAGGACAAGAGTCATCACCTTCCCGCCACCCTGGAGTCCCACCAGGGGGATCCACCTTTGCGTCGCACCAAGGAGGCTTTATCAGGCCCGCGGGACTGATAAAGCCGCCTTGGTGTGATGCCAAGGTGGGCCCCCTGGTGGGACTCCAGGGTGGCAGGCAGGTGATGACTCTTGTCCTGCATCATCAACTCCTAGCCTCCTTTTGCCTCATAAATTGTAGCATCTCTCCCATCCTTCATGTTTTCCTTCGGTATTCATAATCCTTTATCCACATATCCCTCTCATCCTTCATGTTTCCTCTCCTCCTTATTCTAAAGACAAGTCTATTGATTTTGCTCAATTTCTATCCTACTTAATATTATTTTCTCACTGGCAGCACTCTAACAATTGGTCTGGCCTACTATCACCAACAATAATGCCTTATTTTCTCATCCGAGGATGAAATTTTGTCGACTACATTGGTGTAGACAGGAGCTGATCTCCTCAAATCAGTTGAAGCAGACATGAGCTGATCTCGTCAATCACATTGAAGCAGAAGGAGCCTATGCCGTCGCATTGAAAATGAGACTCGATGCGGCGTAAGATGCGTGCTTCATGAGAAGATGAGGTGGAGAGAGCAACTGATTGAGGCGACGATCATTGCAAGGAGAAAAGGCGCCGGCGAAAAGCAAGTCCAAAGGGGATTACAACATCTAAATATTTATCTCTGATACCTTTGAAAGATTTCCATGGGAAAAAAGAATGAAAATTCTTTTCATCAAGGATTATATATCTAAGCATAAGGAAAAACAAGCTAAAGACATAATATATAATGTACAAAGAGAAACTAAAATGTTAACTACATAGTTAACTATTTATCCCTCCTTTTTCTTATTATTCCTTAAAAGGATAATTATTTTTTTTTAGTTCATTCACACTACCTTTGAAAGGAAGTGTTACATGTACCTAATCTACATTGCATATTACATAATTTTAAACTCCGGAACATTCTGCATCACAACATAAGTTTAATCTGTAGCAGCCACATAACTAAGACCACATTTCAGGAGGTTGGAGCACATAATACGAGCAAATCGCTTGAAAAAATGTGTTCACATGTAAAATGTTCATATTAAAGAACTTGGTGGAATAAAGATAGGGAAATACACCTTCGGTGCAATCATATAATATGTTCTGTTGTCAATGCCCCGGAATGAAAGTATGGGACCATTCTCATTCCCCTCGACAGTATGATTAAAAACAATGTCAATGATCACCTGACAAGTATTTAACAGATACAATATGAGAAAAGTATAGTAACTGAAAACATCACAAGAACATGGGTGACAATGGTCTAGAGTTAGCTAATTCCTGTTCACCTCAATTCCTCTTTTATGAGCTTCTCTAACAAGCATTTTGAATTCATTCACTGCATCATGAGTAGCCATACCAGTAGATGAATATCTTAACATGGGTGAGAAATAGTTGATTGTTGAATAGCCCCAGAAATTAAACCTAACATTACATTATGAATATTTAGAGAGAAAAAAGGATAATAGCTTCAAGTCAATGATAACACACTAGCAAAGATACATTAAAAACCAAATCAACCATGTCCAAAGGGGAAAAATGATGCAGCACGGCGATGCGGACCGGCGGTGGAGGATGAGTTTTGGACCAATCCGGGGCCAATTGGCTACTTACCATATTTAGCATTTCCGGATCGACAATCAGACACGGCGAATGCATCCAAATTTTTGTTTACTTACTTTTCCATATATTATATTATATTTTTCAGTCTTTATTTAGTGTAATCGGGTACGTTCCATTGACAGACAATCATAGCCGTTGATGTAAGGGATGTTGTAACATTGTTTTGATATAGATAGGAGTAAGGGGGCTGCTTGGAGGCAATTGCAGATTTTGGAGAGATCATTCCCGAAATCCGGCAATCCCCTCAAGGTGACGACTCTGTGAGGCCCTACTCTCTAAGTGACAACTCCTAGGTGATTTCCTTCCTCTCCAAGGTATCTTCTATCCCTAATTTCCTTTTCCCCTCCCTAAGCCCTAGCCGCAACCCCCATGCCACTCCAACGCCCTAGCCTCCCTTTCCCATTGTTGTTTACACATCCAGCTGTAGATCCAAGTCTTTTCCGTTGTTGTTTTCACATTCAGCTAGTAGATCCAAGCTTTTCTCTTGTTGTTTTCTTATCTTCGTGTTTGATCAGTCGACCGTTGGACGAGTCATCGCCGCCATACACGACGTAACCAATGTTTAACTGTTGTCGCCGTGTTTGAAAGTTTGTAACCATTGCAACCCTGTTTTGAATTCTATGACTGCCGTGCTTTTGTTTTTTTGTGAACCTTTTTTTTCATGGAATGAATTATGTGTTTGTCTTAACCCTCCTCTTCAACTCTCACGTATTCTGACCTCTTCAAAACTCTTCTCTCTTTCTGCATTCATTTTTAGGAGTGCATCATCTAGTATCAGAGCATCGTTCTGGCAGACGTTTCCTCGCGTGAACACTTGCAAATATCACATAACATCACACTCGCAATTAGGATCTACGCAAAGAAGTAGATAACCTCAAGTTAACCCAGTGGCAAATTGCGACTGCAGAGGATGAGCAGAAGTTAGTAGCTGCACTCAATATCGTCCAAATGGCACAACAAACTTTTCAAACTCAGCAACTGATCATCAGAGCACTCATAATACCAGCTATACCTTGCCCACCAGATGGGCTAGGCTTGATTTTCCACGATTCTCTGGAGATACTGTCAAGGAATGGATCTATAGAACTGAACAGTTTTTAAAAATTGATGAGACTCCCGAAGGACTCAAGATGAAGCTGGCATCAATAAACCTGGAAGGTAAAGCTTGAGCACTGTTCCAAATCTATGTTAAATCCAGGCTTGCAAGGACTGAATTAGCGTGGGATGAGTTTACTATGGCAATTCATGAACGCTTCAGATCGGCATTGTTCGAAGAACCAAATAGCGGCCTTAAAGAATTGCACCAAACCACTACCGTCCAGCAATATTTGGACGAATTTGAGGCCCTCGGAAATAAGGTACTCAGCACAGAAGAATATTCTATAAATTTATTCCTAACTGGTCTCTCCAAGGATATTGCGCTTCCTGTGCGAATGTTCAGGCCTAACTCCCTTCAAAAGGCCTACAATTTGGCTAGTATACAAGAATAGCAAAAGTCTCTTACAAATAAACGACCAGTTTTTCATCAAGGAGGAGTAGCTGCTAGCCCGGGCTTGCAGGGAGATCGATTAAATGCTTCAATTCCCAGTTTGCTTGGTTCCTCTAGCAGGCAGAAACCAACCAAATTAACAAAGAAAATGTCCCCGCGAGAAATAAAAGAAAGGAGAACTAAAGGCCTTTATTTTTGGTTGATGAAAAATTCACCAGGGATCACAAATGCCCAACTAAATCACAGTTGTATGTACTCAAAATGGGTGGGGAAGGTAGTGACAGTGAAAAGAAAAATGCTTTGGAAGATGCGCTAGCAGAGGATAATAACACAGTGCTAGAGCCACTAATTACTCCGCAAGTGTCTATGCACGCTATTACATGTCTAAATTACTATCATACTATGAAGGTATCTGATGCGGAGCAGAGGCGAGGACGCGCTTCGGGCCCGTTCGAGGCTGATTTGGCAACTTTCCATACATGGCGTACCCGGATCGCCGATCGGGCTCCACGATTGCGTCCGGAGCATCGCCGCGAGTCAAAACACTATATTAGTTTATCTTTTTCAGTTTGTTATTGATGTATTTTAAGGGTCGAACTCACCGGTCAATCATAGTCGTTGATGGGGGATGCCCTAGCTTTTCTTTTCTTATAAATAAGACGTAGAGGGGCTGAATTCAAACATTGTTGGATTTGGAGAAGAAGCATTTCCGGATTCCAGCGATCCCTTCCCGGTGCCGACGTCGTGGAACCCTAGGTGACGACTCCTACGCCGTCAAACTCCTCCCCAAGGTAACCCCTAACCCCACCGCTGTTTTCCCCCTCCTACTCCCCGCCTCCACGGTCCAAAACCCTCCCGTACAGCCAGCCTTTGGCTGTTTCTTCCCCCATACAGCAGCACCCAATTTCCCCTCCAGCAAATCCAGCCACCTCCTTTTCATTGCACTGTTCATTAATGAAATGAACTATTCATTTCTATAATTTCTAAACAGTACCCACCTATTCCAGCCGCCTGCTGCCGTCTGCCCTCCCTATTCCCCATCCCAACCGCCGGCCTCCTGCCAACATACCCAGCCCCACCGCCACCTTCCCTCACCAAAACCGACCACCCCAAGAGGTTTCTAACCCTATCCGGTCACTTCTTTCCGTTCCCTTCGTGGATCCACTTCCCTCCAATCTGAAACCCTAGATCTATTTTTGATCTAGTGCTACCGTCCTCCAATTCATTATTTCCATCGAGATCCATCACCTTCCTCTGTATTCCACTTGTCATAGCCCGGATCCGCCATCAAAACATCGGATCTATCCACCTACACCCGGATCTATTCCCTAGTGGCCGGATCTCTCTGTTTCCGGCCCATTTTCCCTCTTTTCCACCGTGGGCAGCCACCTCACCGTCGCCGTACCACCGGGTTCACCTCCGATCGCCCGTCTACATATCCGGCCCTTCAAATTCTTCAGTGCCTCGGTTCAGCCCTCTACGTTGTGAGCATATGTGGTATTGTATTCTGTTATTTGACATTTTTCATTTGGTGTTTTATTATACTGTGCTGAGATTATTGTTACGTGGAAATTTGTTTTATTATACTAATAATTGCAGGAGGAGTCATTCGTCGCACGCTTGCTTTAGCCCTCCGAGTGGAGGAAGCCGTTGCTTAATTGCTAAAATTAATTGTTTGTCTCCTTTTAATTATCTGTGTGATGTTAATAAGCTCATTGCTTATTTTAATCGTCGTCGTCGACCGACGGTTGCATTGCATTTAGAGTTGCATTAGTGTGTCACCCCTACACCCGCACCTAGAGTCATAGTTTCAGAGCACCACTAGCCTACCCTACATCAGTATCTGGGCTACATCAGGCCCAACCAATTTGCATTCTAATTGACATGGAGAGTACACAATTTTTTGGACGAGGCCACAGCTACCAAATTGAAGTGCCAATTATTTACTATACCCACATTCAATGTAGCAGCGGCAGACGGCAACAAATTGCAAAGCAAAAATATTTGTGAAAAATTCAAGTGGGTATGCAAGGCTCACAATTTGAAGCCTATGTGCTTGTCCTACCCTTGGAGGGGGGGGGGGGGGGGGGGGGGATATGTTTTGGGAATACAATGGCTAGTCACATTGGGCCCAATCAGATGGGCACCATTGTTAACAAGAGACAGAAGAACAAATTATTACAAAAAATCCCTCATTTGTCTTACATTTCATTATGTTGGCTGGAGCATCAAACGCCTACAAACTTTTCCTCCATTAATTTAGAATCTGAATTGAATAGCAGCACCCCAAGGAAGAAGTGTTAATGCTCATTGAATAGCAGCAATTGTTAGCCATTTTAGAGGACTTCCATGACGTCTTTGCCAATCCCAAGGAATTGCCACCAGTTAGATCACATGAACACTCCATTCATTTGAAGGCAAATGATCCAAACCAAGTTACCAACTGCAAACCATATAGACATCCAGCTCTACAAAAGACGGAGATAGAGAAACTCATTAACGAAATGCTGCAAGCAGGGAACATTCAAGCATAGTAAGAATCTATTTTCATCTCCTATTGTGATGGTTAAGAAGAAAGATGGGTTGTGGAGGTTATGTATCGATGACAGACACTTGAATCGGAACACAATAAAGTATAATTTCCCAATTCCCGTAATTGAAGAGTTATTGAATGAACTTGTCGAGGCAACCATATTTTCTGAATTGGATCTCAGATCCGGATACCACCAGGTGAGAATGAGTTCCCCGGATATTGAGAAGACGTCATTTAGATCGCATGAAGGCCATTATGAATTCCTGGTTATGCCTTTTGGCTTGACAAATGCACCGTCCACATTTCAATGTCTCATGAACCAAGTCTTCCATGACCGGTTGAGGAAATTCGTTCCGGTATTTTTTGATGATATATTAGTTTACATCCGTTCTATGGACGATCATGTGCAACACTCAAGGACTACCCTCCAACTATTCAACAACAACACTCTAGCCTTTATCCCACTATAGTGGGGTCGGCTATATGGATCTTTTGTCGTCATTGTGCCCTATCTTTGTCATAATCTCACTAATGCCTATGTACATCATGTCTTTCCTTATAGTTTCATTCCAAGTCTTTATTGGTCTACCCTTCCCTCCAACTATTTCGACAACAAAAACTTTATGTAAAGCGAAGTGAGTGTTCTTTTTGTGTTTCTCAAATTGAATGCTTGGGACACAATCTCACAGATCGGAGTAGAAGCTGACCCACAAAAAAATCAAAGATATGATAGAGTGGCCAAAACCGTCCACCTTAAAACAATTAATGGGTTCTTAGGCCTCACCGGATATTGTAAGAGATTTATTAAGGGCAATGGCAGTATGGCTAAACCTCTGACTGATATGTTGGAAAAGAATCAGTTTCATTGGAATGAGAAGGCCACTACAACTTTTGATGCATTGAAACAAGTTGTAAGTTCCCCTCCCGTATTAGCCCTTCTGAACTTCTCAAAATTATTTGTGGTGGAGACGAATGCATCCCACATGGGCATAGGAACCATACTTCTTCAAGAAGGTCACCGGTCGGGCACGTGCCCGACCGTGATTCGCGCAAAAAAAAAGCTGGAGTCGGGTTTTTAGGGCATTCGGCCATTCGGGAATTAAGATCTTCCTCCTCCTGGACGACGAGTCGACGACGACGCTTGGTGCGACAGCGCGACCGCCGCGAGGCCCGCGACGCTAGGGCTTTCCAGTTTTCCTCTTCATCTTCGACCTCGACGACTAGGCGACCCGCCGACTGCCGTCGCTGCAGACTTGCAGAGTGCCTCGGGCCTCCGGCAGTCCATTTCTAGGCGCCAGGCGGAGAGGGAAAGAGGCGAGTGTCTCCGGCATTCCGGCGCCGAAGGTGGAAGAATCGATCCAGTGATCCACTGGTTCAACTGTAAGTAGATTTGTGATTGTGAAAACTCTTTTTCCCCTAATTTCCCCACCCGCACACTTGTTTCAAAATCTTCTCATTTTAGTGATCTTGTTGTTGACATTGTAGAGCTCCAGCCATCCTCCAGTAGTTGCATCCAGTGCTCCAGCCAGCCTCTGCCCTCCAGGCCACAACCAGACAACCTCCAGTGAGTCAGTCCAGTTCAGGCGTGCAGGTTGCAGCAGCCAGCAGTGCTCCGTCTTTGCTGAAATACACACACCAAGGGTAATGATCTCTTCCTCTCTGTGTTTGTAATTATTTTTGTGCAATGAGAGTCCCCTCACGCCATTTCGGTTGAGGATGGGGACTCCGTCAGGGCGTGGGATTGCGACCCCGACGTATTTTGATGTGTGAGCTGCACGAAGAGTCCCTCTCCCACTACGCGGTGGAGAGCGGGGACTCCGCCAGGGCGTGGGATTGCGACCCCGGTGTACTTTTCTGCTTTTACTTGGCTTTGGAGGGCCACCCGCCTTCAATTGGACGCGGTGTGTGTTTCCCTCGGTTCATTGCGAACCTCCGGGTCGATTGTGTCCGTCCCCGGCATATTTTTTTTGCATTAGTGATCCGACGTGCGAGTCTGGATTTAGGCATGCTGTGTGAAGCCTACCCGTGGCGGTAAGCCGGATCGGTGATGTTTGTGATGTGCATAACGATTAGTCCTAGTTGCGCTAACGGGAATGTCCCGTTGATTTTATGCAGTGTGTTTAGTTAGTGCAATGGAGAAATTTTTTTGTAAAAAAGAAGCATGTCAAAGTTCGATAGATTCTCAGGAGATAATTTTAACTAGCAAAAGAAGTCGCGTAGAAGAGTTTAAAATAGAAGATTTACCTTCAGATCCAGGCATAAGACAACTCTATAAATTCCTATGATGCAAATGTTCAAGAGTCAGTACGAAGATATTATCTGCAGAAAGGTCCTTGTCAACCACAGTTAGAAAATTTTCCCCAAACAGAAATCGGGAAAAAAGCTCGCGCTTTAATAAGAATTGGTTTAATGAGTTCAAAGGCTGGTTAGAATATAGCAAGGAAAAAGATGCAGCATTTTGTCTTTACTGTTACATTTCCCCCAAAGAGGTTGTGAACCTACTTTTATCACCAGAGGATTCAGAAATTGGAAAGATAAAACAGTATTGGAAAAACATGTCGGAACTCACACTACTCCACACAATATTTCTAGGAAACTTTGCGAGGCTTTGATGAATCAAAAACAGGGTATTCAGATTGCTTTTGCGAGACAAGAAGAACAACAAAAGTATAGATTATCGTGCTCGTTTATGTGCTTCGATTGATTGTGTTAGATTTCTTTACGACAAGGATTGTCCTTTCGCGGTCACGATGAGAGTAAAGAGTCAATGAATCGAGGCAATTTTATGGAGCTTATGAATTTTCTTGTTTCACATAATGATGACATTAAGGCAGTTGCACTTCAAAATGCTCCTCGAAATTGTCAGCTTATATCGCCTAAGATTCAAAAAGAAATAGTTTCAGCAATTGCAACGGAGACAACAAAACATATCGTTCGTGAGATTGGAGAAGATTGTTTTGCAGTTTTAGTGGATGAATCCCGTGATATTTCTACAAAAGAGCAGATGTCTGTTGTGTTACGTTATGTGAAATCCAGTGGAAAGATTATGGAGCGTCTTCTTGGTTTTGTTCATGTAGCGACACTACTGCATTATCTTTAAAATCTGGGATTGAGTCGTTATTTATGCAATATGGACTTAGTATATCAAAATTGCGTGGGCAAGGATATGATGGCGCTAGCAATATGAAAGGCGAGTTTAGAGGGCTAAAAGCTTTGATTTTGAGTGAAAACAGTTGTGCTTTTTATGTTCATTGTTTTGCACATCAACTTCAATTGGTGTTAGTAGCGGTTGCAGAAGGAAATTCAGATATTGCCGAGCTTTTCACACTTATTAGCACTGTTTTGAATGTTGTTGGTGGTTCTTGTAAACGGCGTGATTCTCTTCGAGCATTGGAGGTTGATCGGTGTTGCTAGAGAGCTTGGTTGCGGGGAGTTGGAAAGTGGACAAGGGTTGAATCAACCTTTAGAGCTAAAACGTGCCGGAGACACGAGATGGGGTTCACATTATTTGACAGTTTTAAATTTTATTCGGATGTTTTCATCAATTGTTGATGTACTGGAGATTGTTGTAGTTGATGGGGCTGATGGAAACCAAAGAGGTATGGCAAGCGCAATGTTACAAGTTGTCTTGAAATTTAAATTTGCATTTGTGATTCATTTGATGAAAAATATTTTGTCAAAAACCAACGAGTTATCACAAGCGTTGCAAAAAAAGGATCAAGATATTGTCAACGCAATGCATTTTGTCAAGTTGTCAAAATTACTACTATTAAATATGAGAAATAATGAAGTTGAGTGGGAAATCTTTTATTGCTGAAGTCTCTATGTTTTGTTCTAAACATGACATAGAAGTTCCAATTATGAATGAGAAGTTCGTTCAACCAGGAAGATCAAGACGCAACGCACGTGAAATTACAAATTTACATTTTTTCAGGATTGAAATATATAATGCAGTGCTTGATTGGATGTTAAATGAACTAAATGACCGTTTCAATGAAGTAAACACAGAAATTGCTGTTATGTGTCGCTTGTCTTGACCCAAAGGATCAATTTGCTGCTTATGATAAACAAAAAATAATTCATCTGGCTGAATTATATCCATATGATTTTACTCCGATAGAGTTTGCAGTTACTGGAAGGACAACTTGACATATACATTTGTGACATGCGATCTGCATCACTGGATATATTTTCAGAAGTTAAGGGAATCAGTGGACTGCTTCAAAAAATAGTGGAATTAAAAAAAACAAGATCATTACCAACTAGTTTCAGATTGTTAAGTTGGTTTGCCTATTACCAGTTGCAACAGCTAGTGTTGAAAGAACATTTTCTGCAATGAAGATAATAAAAAATCGTCTGCGAAACAGAATGGGAGATGAATGGATGAATGATGTTTGATGACTTACATTGAAAAAGACGTTGCAGATACAATACAACTGAAGAAATTATTTCACGTTTTCAGAGCATGTGTCAACGTAAATTCGCTTGTTGATCTGTAAGTTTTTGTAATGTTTCTGTTATCTTCTTATACTTTCAATAAAATATATGTTAAAAAATTATTTGTGGTGGAGACGAATGCATCCCACATGGGCATAGGAACCATACTTCTTCAAGAAGGTCACCTTATATCATTTTTAGCAAAGCTTTGGGTCTGCGACATGTAGCATTATACTTTTATGAGAAGGAATTGTTGGCTATAGTGTTGGTTATACAAAAGTGGAGACACTATCTTCTTGGTGCCAACTTTGTTATTAACACTGACCACAAGAGCCTTAAGTTTTTGCTAGAGCAAAAGCTAACAATCCCACAACAACAAAGATATATAGCAAAGCTATTGCGATTTGATTACTTAATCAATTTCAAGATATGGATGGATAATGTGACCTCAGATGCATTATCAAGGTGATTTTTTAAGAAGGAAGCATTTTGCACCACTTTAACCACTTGTACTTCAGATTTTCTACAGAGATTTCAGCACTCATGGCAAACAGATGTAGAGATACAGCCAATCATCAAAGTTAAGGAAGCTAATCCATGAGCTAAACCTCAATATCAATGGGCTAATCGGTTACTAAAAAGAAAGGGAAATGGGTAGTTAGAGACAATGATGACTTAAGGAAACAAATTTGCAATCTTCATCATAATTCAACAGCCTGAGGACACTCTGCAGTCTTGGTGACCTGGAAGAAAATTAAACAAACTTATTTTTGGAAACATGTGAAGGGTTATATTGACTATTACATCAAGTACTGCCCTATTTGTCAGCAATGCAAGGCTGCTCAAGGTAAACTGTTGGGGCTCTTACAACCTCTTCCTATGCCCGACAAAATTTGGACGGATATCTCTATGGATTTCATAGAAAGTCTCCCAAACTCAAATGGATTTGAAGTGATATATGTGGTGGTTGATAGGCTTAGTAAATATGCTAACTTCATTACTTTAAAACAACCATATACAGTCCTTGAAGTAGCACAGGTTTTCTTGAATGAAGTGATCAGACTTCATGGCATGCCTTCATCTATTGTAAGTGATTTAGACAACATATTCACGAGTTCTTTATGGCAAGCTCTCTTTAAGTTGCATACTGTTAAATTAAACATTTCTATGACCTTTCACCCCCAGACCGGCGGTCAAACAGAAGTAATCAACAGTTGCCTTGAGAATTATTTAAGATGCTGACTTTCGACAAACAAACAAAATGGAGTTATTGGTTACCCTTAGCCGAATGGTGGTATAACACCTCGTACCACAAGGCCACTCAGCTGACTCCATATGAAGTTGTCTATGGTAATCAGCCATCCCTTCATATTCCTTATATCCCAGACTCAAAAAAGGTGGATATAGTGGATCGATCTCTCCAAGCCAGAGAGACAATGCTCAGGTTGCTTAAACAATGCCTTGCATAAGCACAAAATAGAATGAAGGTTGTAGCGGATAAGAAGAGAGCGGAAAGGGAATTTCAAGTGGGCGACTGGGTATACCTTCGACTGCATCCTTACAAGCAATCCAGTGTTTGGAGCTCATCCAGCCAATAGTTGTTCCCACATTTCTTTGGGCCATTCAAGATCATTGGCCAACTGAGTAAAGTCACTTATGCGGTGCAATTACCGGTTGCCTCAAAAATTCATTACACTTTTCATATTTCTCAGCTCAAGCAGCACTTCGGGCAAGAGGTGATCTCATCAACCCTTTCAGAATTTGCTACAACAGAAGGAAATTTAATGATTGCTCCTGTCTCCATTCTTGCCCGTTGGATGGTGCCACAACGAGGTAAGCCACAACGAGGTAAGTCAGTCACGCAGGTTTTTGTACAATGGAGCAATGCAAGTTCAAAGGAAGTGCCTGGGATTTGGGAATCTTGCTATGAGCTGAAGGAAAAATACCCTGACTTTGGTTTTTGAGGACAAGAATCAATCAAAGGAGGGTGTAATGTTATCTTCGTGTTTGATCAGTTGACCGTTGGAGGAGTCATCGCCGTCGTAAATGACGTAACCATCGTTTAACTGTTGCCGCAGTATTTGAATGGTTGTAACCGTTGCCGCCCTGTTTTGAATTCTATAAATGATGTGCTTTTGTTTTTCTGTACTGTTGTATTCAGATTTCAGAGGATATATATATATATACCTCTGTGAACCTTTTTATTTTTCATGGAATGAATTATGTGTCTTAAATCTTAATCCTCCTCGTCAACTCTCATGTATTGTCTTCTCTTTCAGAATTCTTTTCTCTCTTCCTCCATTCATTTTTAGAACTTTATCATGTTTTCACATCCACCAAGCAGATCCAACCCTTCCCCTCCCTGTTTTCACACCCAGCAGCGGATCCCCAATCTTTCCCCTCCCGGTTTTCACGCACGACTATAATTGGCAGTCAACTATAGCATTTGATGGAGCCATGTGTAATTTATAGGAGAACCGGTGTGCAATTAACCGGTGACCCATGACCCCCACTAACTTGGTGGGGATCATGAAGGTAATCACCGCGCGGGCGATCGGCGCGCCCGATCCATGCACGATCGGCGCGCCCGATCCATGCACGATCGGCGCGCCCGATCCATGCACGATCGGCGCGCCCGATCCATGCACGATCGGCGCGCCCGATCCATGCACGATCGGCGCGCCCGATCCATGCACGATCGGCGCGCCCGATCCATGCACGATCGGCGCGCCCGATCCATGCGCGATCCGCTCACAAGATCTCACCACGCCGGCCGGCCGCCTTTTGGCCCCTCCCGGGACGGCGCGCGTGGTGTCGCCACCGGCCTCCCCATCCGATGGGCGTGGACGGCAGAGGCCCTCTCGCGGCCTCGAGACCGCGGCCGCGGATAGCGACCGGTGCCTCATCTGGCCTCCCCGACGCGTGTGCGGCCGGCCGCGGCCGCACCTCGCGGCCGCATGGAGCGGTCGGCGCCACGGCCGCTAGGGGAGGCCAACCAACGCGTGCGGCCGATCATGACTGCGTGCGCCGCGGCCGCTGGGTGCGGCCAACCACGCTCGGCCTCCCCGGCCAGTGCGTGAGGCCGCCCATGGCCGCGTGGAGCGGCCGGCGCCGCGGCCGCAAGGCGTGGCCGACCGCACCCAACCTCTCCAGCCGGAGCGTGTGGCTGGCCATGGCCGCAATCCGCGGCAGGCGCCGCATCGCAAGGCGCAGCCGACGCCGTGCCTGGCCACCCCGCCTTGCGCAAACGCGGCCGAACACCCAACCGGCCGTGGTTTTTCCTCCTCCCCCGATGTTCGCCTGCCGGCGAGGGCTCGTCACCTGCGAACAATCAATGACGACCCCTCTTCCATGTCTGAGCGTTGTCGTTCGTTACATGGGTAATCACCCACGTAACCACCATCGTGAGTGGGGGAAATAAGTGTAATAATCATGGTTTGCGTATATAAAATATTATAAAATAACATGCACTTAAAACAATAGTAAATATGACCCACACTTAATAATTTGGGTGGTTACGATTTGTGGATAGTCGCATAGCTATCGTAACCACCCCCTTGGGCCTATAAAAAGGACCCCAAACCTCTCTCATTTCTAAATTTTCTCCTCTCAGTCTTCTCCTCCTATAGGCCAGAGCTCTGCCGAAATCCCCCTACGAGCTTCCTCCCTTCGAGCACTCCGAGAATTTGGCTAAGTCCACAATGTTCCTGAGCACAAGACCTCCCACCGACTGCCTCAAGAATTTACTAACGTACAAGGCTTTCAGCAATTCTCCACGCACATCTTGTCCGGGCAACGTCCGAGATTGTTCTCCGCCAGCAGCAAGAGACAGATTTTGAGCTTAGTGAGCGGCAGTCTATCTCCCTCCGAGCGCGCCTGTATTTTCTTTCATCCCCAAGCTGTAACGAGGAACGGCCTGTCTCCCTTGACTTCTCCGAAACATTGTAAACCGTCCCTGATTGTGAAGCTTTGACTGACACCGAACCGGTCACGTGTTTTTTACCCAATTTACGGATTTTCGATGTCAAAAATCGTCTTGTGTATTTCTCTACTTAGTTAGTGGTTGTTTGCGCGCTCGACCACTCCACGGGCTAAGGCGGTCCAATTTAGTCCGGTCTATCAGAAGCCTCTAGCAGCCCACAACAACACTCTTCAACTTCATAAACCACCCCCTCCATCCTCCCAAAATTCACCCTTCAGCCCACGCCCCCAGATCCACTATCAAAGAGTCCCGTTTCAGCTTCCTAGCGTCGATCCCGTTCAAATCTAGCTTGCAACCACCAAAACCAGTCCCTCCCGCAGCCAGAAACCTGATTCCAACACCCACCCGATGCCCTTTTCCTCCCTGGGCAGACACCAACCACCGGAGAATCACTGTATCTTCACTCGACGACCACCCCCTTGTTAGTGAGTATTTATTGTGTTATATTGAACATTTTCTTCAATATTAATATATGGTAATGTGATTTCATGTTTGATTGGACCTCCTGTTGAGTAGTTGTTTTCTTTGGGACATTCTTATGATTTGCATGAGCTATTCGTCGCACACTATCACTTTAGCCCTCCACGCGGACTCAGAGGATAACCAAAGCTTGCTCATTTAGGAAAATTATTTTTCTTTTGCTAAAGATATATGCGCGTGATTAAATCCTTTATTGTTATATTTTGATTTTGATGTTGGTTCATGCAGTGCATTCATATAGAGTTCATGTGTGTAACAAATTATCTTCCTCACTTCACCTAAGATAGCATTTTAGTAGTACACTTATGTAGCCTACCCTACATTAGTTGCCGCCTATAGATTCGTCCTGCATCACAAAATCTTAATATATAAACTTGAAGTAAAATAATCTAGTCTGAATGGTAATGATGATAGATTATTTGTACGGATAGATAAGATATTGAGATGTTCTTTTAGTTTTAATCTATTTTTTACAATGGAAAGCAAGCACTGAATTGATTTGATAAAAAATAGAGGTTCACCTCTTAGAGGATAAACTATGTTAACATCTAAATTTTGTTATTCATACCTGTTCTCACCATGCACAGAATTTTTGAAGTATTCTAGCTCATTGAATTCCTGGCATGGCATAAGCTCAATGCAGTTAACTCCAAGCTCCTGCATATTTCTTGAAGTTCAGCAAACATAAATTTTACAAGGATAGACACAAATTTTAGTAAATTGATAAGCAAATTCCTATTACGTCATGTTAATGATGATTTTGATTGCGCCTCTAATAATGAAATTACTCAACCTCGCCCCACCACCACAACCACCTCTCTCACGCATACCACTACAATTTAAGAACAGGTAATATGCTATGTAAATACAACCAAAAATTTGGTTAAGTGGTATTTCCTTAGATGTCTACAATGAGTCAAATCTCTCCATTATAATCAGAATAATAAAAGTATCGTACCTGTAATAATAATAATAGTATGTTATGTACAAAAACTTTCTTCATGAAAAGAAGAAAAATCCCGAACATGAAGTTTTCATTTCCTCCCAATTGTTGAAAGGTGGGGGCATGGTGGCCAATTAATCCGACCTATCCGGACTGCAGTCCAAGCATCTCAACCAAATCTCCCCTGGGCTAACCCTCATCGGGACTTTGACCACTGTTGAAAGGGGTAGGTTGTTGAGGCCGGGGATCAAGCCCGGAACCTCCTTTATCAAGGCCTTGAGAGAGCTCCTGATACCCAACTGAGCTGCAACAACCCACCCCTTTCAACAGTGGTCAAAGTCCCGACGAGAGTTAGCCCGGGGGGGATTTGGTTGGGATGCTTGGACTGCAGTGCAGCTAGGTCGGATTAATTGGCCACCACGCCACCGCCTTTCAACATTTACCACGCGTTTTAATGAAATACTGCTTTGCTATCTTCAATTATTGTCATACAGCTGTACTTCTAATGTCAAGATACTATTGCATGCCATGAAAGAAGTAGATGGGTTGTGACTTATGAATAATAAAGCTATTAAACTGAAGACAGGGCCTAGAGTACCACACGATGGCAGCTTGTGCAGTTTATCCATAATATGCATAAGCCGATACAAATTATTTATGTAGGAAAAGTAAAAAATGGTGATAATGTTCTCTAATGTCTCAATCACATGGAAATTATGTTTATTTTTAGCAAAAACTCATACCTTCAAGTGGTCCAACTTCTGTACAGTACCGATGTACGTTCCTGGAAAATTTACCTTACTCGAATCATGTTTTGTGTAACCACGGATATGCATTTCGTAGATTATCAGATCTTTTTGGGGATAACATAGAGGTAGGTCACCTTCCCAGTCAAACTGAAAACATCATCAATTGAAAATTAAAACAAAAAAATACATATTCCACAAAATTTTGAAGGACAAGTTTTGCATTTCCTAGAAACTACTTGGATAGGTTCTGTGGCAGTAGAAAGAGAAAAAATTTTGTACAAAAAACTGAGTATAGCAATGGAAATGCTATCCACTGATAGGAACATTAGAAATCAGTATAATAGTATGTAAACTAGTAATAGATCAACTCCAAAGTGATGAGGATCGCACCACACTTCAAGTCCATAGTGATGATCGAGACCGTTCATTTCGAGAGGATCGCCGATCTGGAATTTTATGTATTTTTTCTGATTTTCTTTTATTTAACTTGCTTTGGGGGGCCACCGTGATCGAAGAATCAAGACCGTTCATGGATACTCCTTACTATATATGGAAAGGTAGATGACTTCATTTGAAGGTATTGAAAGTTTGAGAGAAATCACTCCTTTTGATCACCGGTGCCGAAGTCAGAATTCCGAGTGTGCTGCTAGGAAAGCCCTTCCCCTTCTAGCCTCCTCCATACCCATAGTCGGCCTCCACCACTTCCTCCTTCCCCACCTTGGCCGGCCACTCAACCCCCTCCATTTTTTCATTTCTGACCACCACCACCAGCACCTATGGCCACCACCACCAACACCTATGGCCACCACCACCACCACCAATGGCCACCACCACCAGCACCTTCGGTCACCACCACCAGCACCTTCGGTCACCACCTTAATTTCATATAAGATCCATTATCCACTATCCCATTACCGACCATTCCCCTCTCTAACCCCCGGACCTACTTCACAGCCCTACAGACTCCGCCCAGAAGACAGCTAGTGCCCCTTCTCTTCCTTCCTCTGTATTCCATCTAGAAACTACCCAAGAACTATTCCAACCCAACATAGCAAATCTACATTTGGGTAAAAAAATTTTGAAATCATAATCTCACATTTCTTCTGCCATGTTCATAAAAACAAGTACTGAAAAAACATAAAGCATGGAGATCTGCTCATACCTCACTATCAGAAATCGGTACCATGCCAGCCATACCAGGCCAACAACTTCCATCCTGTCCAATGATACCATACTCACCTCTACCTATCACTGCCTGAAAAATAACAGAAAACACAATACATAAATCAATCCCTCAACTTTGTATTAGAATCCTCTCAATTTCCCCCAAATGGAGGGATCTATTTCACAGTCCAAACCAATCCATTCTTTATCCAACTGGTTAAATAATCCTTTTTTTTATTATCTCAATAGACAAAGGCTCCATTTGGCACGACGGTAGCGGCCATGAACACGGTGGTTTTGAACCATCGTTCGTGAACACCCGACCACACCTTAGAAACTTCATTCATTTTTATGTTCAAAACTAATTTCCTTTTTTTGATTGTGGTCATAACCATTATCATGTCAAACATATATTTTATGACGGTAATGTTTTTGTCCAGACTCACCAGAGCAAAAACGCCACACCAAACGGAGCCAAAATTTTGCACGAATTGATCTATAACGTAAAATAGATCCCCTCCATTTGGGTCAAATGGAGACCATCTCCATCCGTCACTTTAACGCAAATTTAAAATAGGTTTTTGAACTTTTTCCCCCTCATATCAAGGGCGGATCCAGGGATTTCAACTAGGGGGTTCAGACATCAAACCAAAGGAAGATTTTTTACTCAAATTTTTTTGATCCCGATTAGCGAACATCACCAAGTAGACTGCTCAAACGGTCATCGCCAATCGGTGAACAACGACCAGGAAAAGAAGTTTGGGAATGCAGAAATTGGAGTTCACCTAAACCGGGAATCCAGAATGGAAAATCAAGATCAAAATCAAATATCTAAATGGAAGTTAGAACTCAGAATCAAAATCAATTAATCGAAATGAAATATCTGAAGGAAAATCAAAAGTTGGTACAGCTTTGCTCGACTGTTTGCCTTTTCTAGGATGGGGAGGAAGCGGCCACACGTGATGCGAAGCTCCTCTTCAACCAGCAACCGGGAGTCAACCTGGAAGCACAAACAACACCCAACCAAGAAGTAATAGAAGATAGACTCGTGAGGAACTAGTTGATCAGGATTCCCAAGCAACTTCAATAGCAAATGCAGTCACAAAAACAAATAAGGCCGATCCTAAGGGCGACTCTCCCTGAACGAATATTGGGGGAGCAAGGTAAGGTTTCCCGTAGCTTACCGCTAGAAGTCACAGACACAAAACTCACATAACATCCAAAAGTTCCAGCAGCCATAGGCTAAAAGACCAACACTCTAAAGAAAAAAAGACATAACTACCCCTGAAAATGACATAAATAACCGCCAAAGACCCACCACCAGAAAAGGAACGCAACAGTGTATCCCCCTTCAGAAGGTCCTTGTCCTCAAGGAACGAATTGGGGCCACTTCTATCACAACGTCCACAAATCTTTCCATGTTGCTTCTTCTGGTAAGCCGTTGAGCCACTGCACGAGGAGTTGCATCACCACCATAAAGTTTTTGTTGGTAATGCGTCGGTCCAAGATCACCATATGCTCCACTAGCAAATTCCCTTCCTCATTGACCGTTGATGATAGATGTAGTGTGTGAACTGGGAAGTCACCTTTGTGCTCCTTCAGTTGGGAGATATGGAAGGTATGGTGGATCTTTGCCTCTTCTGGAAGGTCTAATTTGTAGGCCACCAGACCCACTCTTTTTGACACGTGAAACGGACCAATAAAATTAGGTGACAATTTGTGAACTTTATAAGCACGGATGCTGACCTAGCGGTAGGGTTGTATCCGCACATACACCCACGCTCCTACTTCCAGCACATGTTCCCTGTGCTTTTTATTGGCCAACGTTTTCATAAGATTTTGTGCTTGAGCTAAGCTGGTCTTCAGCAATTGCATGATGCGATCCCTAGCAACCAAGGTGTGGTCCACTTCCTCCAAGCCAGTTGAGCCCTCCTGATACGATGGCAGTACTACCTACTCTTTCCCGTACACCACCTCAAAGGGTGTCATGCGAATGGCGCTTTGATAAGTTGCGTTGTACCACTATTCCGCGAGTGGTAACAAGCTTGCCAAGCTTTGCGGTCTTTCAAAGCACGTACAATAGAGGTAGCTCTCCATGCAGCGATTAACAACTTCCATTTGCCTATCGGATTGAGGATGGTATGTCGTTGAGAGATTTAGTTGGACTTACAAGGCCCGGAATAGTTCCTGCCAAAATTTGCCAAGGAAGACCGCATCTCTATCACTTACCATGGAGGTTGGAAACTCGTGTAGCCGGAAGATAGAATCCAAGAACACCTGAGCAATGTGTTAAGTCGTATAAGGGCGGTGAAACGCGACAAAGTGGGCGTGCTTGCTTAGACGATCGATGACCACAAAAATCGCAGATTTGTCGTGGCTCTTTGGTAACTTCCCAACGAAATCCATGGAGATGTCTTGCCAAATGCGGTGAGGGATGGGTAGAGGTTGCAACAACCCCATCAGTAGTTGGTTGTCCGCCTTGCATTTCTGACAGACGTCGCATTGTTGTATGTAATCATAAATTTCAGGTTTCACCTTCTTCCAATACAGGACCCTCTTCATCCGTTGGTAGGTGGCTATTATGCCAAAGTGGCCCCCATGGTGCCAGCATGGTACAGCTGCAGCAGGCGGTTCTTGACTGCGGTTTGGTCACCGACCACAAGCCTCCCCTTCCGTGTGAGGACCCCGTGCTGCCAGCTATATTTCAGATGTTTGGAATCATCTGCTGTCTTCTCCGTGATGATATGTTGGAGACTCTTGTCCTCCCGCCATGAGTCTTTAATGAGCTGCAAAATGGCTGAATTCACATTCATAATCGCATTCAACTCGGCCTCCGGTGCCTCATGCATCGGTGATAATGCATCCACACACACATTCTCTTTGCCCCGTTTATAATGTACCACAAAGTCGCATCCCATTAGCTTAGACAAGTAATGTTGTTGTGCCGGCGTTGCAAGTTTTTGTTCAAGTAGAAACTTCAGACTTTGGTGGTCCATCCGAATGGTGAAGGAAGAACCCACTAGATAGTGCCTCCACTTTTGGACCGCCAAGAAGATAGCTAGGAGTTCCTTCTCGTAGGTGGATAAGTTGGCGTTCTTCTTACCCAGGGCTTTACTAAAATATGCGAGGGGCTGTTCACTTGTAACAAAACATCCCCAGATCTCGTATCCGCGGCGTCGGTTTCTACCACGAAGGGCTTATGGAAATCAAGAAGCTGCAGCATAGGCGGTTTGGAGACTGATGTTTTCAGTTGCTGGAAGGCGAAGTCAGCTTCCTCAGTCCACTTGAAATGGGTTGTTTCAATAAATCGGTGAGGGGCGAGCAAGTATCCCATACCTTGTAAAAACCGGCGATAATACCCCGTCAATCCCAAGAATCCTCGCACCTTTTTGAGGGATGTAGGACTCGGTCATTCCATCATGACTTGAATTTTTGTCGAATCTGTAGTGAACTTGCTACATGCCGAAACTACACTTGTTGCGTTTAAAAACAAATTGATTGGCACGTAGGAAGTTGCAAGTGAATGATAGATGGTTCAAGTGATCTATACATGTGGGGTTGAAAACCAAGATATCGTCGAAGAAAAACAAGATAAACTTGCGGAGTTGCCAATGAAAAAATCTATTCATGAGACTTTGGAAGGTGGAAGGGGCGTTTGTTAGCCCGAAAGGGCATCAATAAAAACCCATAATGCCCATGATAGGTGCAAAATGCTGTTTTGTGTATGTCATCGGTCGCCATCCGCACTTGGTGATACCCTGCACGTAGATCCAACTTTGAGAAATACATGGCACCGTGGAGTCCATCGATCAATTCCTCAATAAGCAGTATCAAAAACTTATCCTTGATAGTTTGTTGGTTCAATAATCGGTAATCCACGCATAATCTCCACGAACTGTCGTTTTCACCAGAACCACCGGCGAGGCAAACAGACAGTTGTTGTGTCGTATGACTCCCGTGTTGAGCATCTCGCTGATTAGTTGTTCAATCACAAATTTTTAGAGTGGCGGGTAGTGGTAGGGGAGCAGATTAAATTCCATCGTGCTGTCCTTTAACGGTACTACACGCATTTTCCAACGAAAGTTGTTCACTTTGTGAAAGCTCGAAATTATCTTCCCGTTTTGCACGGCCACATTAAAAACTGGAATGGGCACCAATCTACATTGTAAGCATTGTGTCGCGTTCATGTCGAGGAAGTTGTACGTTCTTCCTGAATCAATCAAAACACTAATGGGTTGGCCTTGCAACAATGTGGTGATCCATATCGTGTGATAGTGCATGATCTCGGTGAGAGCATGGACCAAAACCTGTAGAGTCTGTTGGTCATCCTCGATTGCATCCACGTCTAGCTGTGCTTCTCTTTCCTCCGACATATCGGTGTCCTCCTCAGCTTCCACCACGACCTCCAACAATATGACTGTCGTCGGTTGGGGCATTTGTGCCCCGGTCCGTAGGCTTGATCACACTAAAAATATAACCCATTACGCCACTTTTCATCCATTTCGCTCGAGGAGGTTATATTGCGCTTCAGAGGAGTAGTGTTGTGGTTCTGAGAAGAGTGGTTGTTGTTTGGGGATGACCAATTCCTCTCCACTTGACTGCTCCGAAGCCACGAAGTGGAAAATTTATGATTGCGGACATTCATCTTGTGTTCCTGTAAACGAGCCAAGGAGAAGACGACCTGGAGAGATTTGGGTTGAAACATGCGGACGGAGTACTCGATCTCATCGTGAAGGTCGGCCAGGTAAAAAGAAATTGCATGTTCCTCTGAGATGTGAACCCAGTGGAGGAGGAGATCAAATTCGTCCAAGTAGCTTTGGACAGATGTATGTTGACGCAGATTTTTGAGTTCGCCCATGAGGTCATCAAATAGGATGGACCCGAAGCATGCGTTCAAGGCTTGGATATACACCTTCCAACTTGGCCATTGTTGGGTCAACTGTTCTTTAATGAACGCTTGTTGCCAATAAAGAGCCTTTCCTCCATGTGTACAGCTGCCATCTTCACCTTCATGCCCTTCGGTGTGTCGTCTATGTCGAAAAATTGATCACATTTGTAGATCCATTACAAGAGGCCCTCTCCGGAGAAACGACGAAAATCAAAATGGGAAAGCCGGGTGGGAAGTTTGGGGGCGGACTGGGCCGGCGAGTGGCTCTCTGGAGACTGTCCTCGGCGGTTGGACTCGCTATACTTGTCAACCTTCATTCTTGCGAACATGGTGCACATTTCCTTGCTCAAGGCTTGCAACGAGCAGGCCAAGTTCTCTTGATTTTGCTTTAATGCTTCCATCTCAGGTTGGTGATCCTTGGATCGAGTGGAGTCTGACATCGGCATACGCCTGGGCATCGCTAGATCTGATACCAATGATGTGATGCTCCTCTTCAACTAGCAACCGCGAAGCAACTTTGAAGCACAAACAACATCCAACCTAGAAGTAATAGAAGATAGACTCGTGAGGAACTAGCTGATCTGGGTTTCCAAGCAACTTCAATGGCAAATGCAGTCACAAGAACATATAAGAACGATTCTAAGGGAGACTCTCTCTGAATGGATCGATTGGGGGAGTAGGGGAAGGTTTCCCGTAGCTTACCGCCAGCAGTCACAAGACACAAAAATCACATAACATCTAAAAGTTACATCAACCATAGGCTAAAAGACCAAAACCCTAAAGACATAAAAAGACATGCCTACCCCATACAACAACAACACCCAAGCCTTTATTCCACTATAGTGGGGTCGGCTATATGGATCCTTTGTCGCACATACCTACCCCTTAAAATAACATAAATAACAGCCAAAGCTCCACCACCAGAAAAGGAACGCAACAACACGCCTCGCCAACCACTGCCAACGATGAAGGAATAAAGGGGGAGAGGAGAAAGGGGCACTGACGCAAACTGCCGAATGTCGATTGCAAGAGACAGGGTCACAGGGAGAAGTGGGAGGAGATTTAGGAGGTGTATTAAAATATTCATAAAAAAATTGGGGGTGGGGCCGTCCCCAGCCCGCCCCCTTTGGATCCACCTTGCCTCATATTGGTCACAAAACTTTAGGTTAAGTTTGAAATAGATGATTAGACTAACTTATGTTAAGTTTTTAACATATTTAGATGATATGGCATTACTGAGATAGTAATTTACTGTTGACGTGAATTTTTAAAATTATTACTTCATTAAAAAATGAAAAATATTTTATTATTATTTTATGTCTAATTAGGACTGAAAGACTATTCATGACATTAAATAAAAATAGAAAATAATTTTATCAATTTTAATAAAATAACAATACTAAATATTCATCTCAATGCTACATCACCGCCCGAGCACCGCCACATCATCTAAACGACTGTTAATTTTTTTTTTTACAGAAGTTAGTTTAAGGCTCCGTTTGGCACGACGGCGGCGATCGTAAACACATAGGCAAAACCGTCATTCGTTAAGGATCACCTAACAAACATCATCCGTCTGAACATAAAAGTGGATAAAGTTCCTTAGGTGGTCGTTAACGAATGACAATTTAACCCTCATGATCATGATTCATGACTGTCTCCACCATGCCAAACGGAGCCTAAGTATCTATTTCAAACTTAACCTAAATTTTTGGGACCACTAAGAGAGAAAAAAAAAGTTCACAGATCTATTTCAAACTTACCCTAAAGTTAGGAGACTCAATTAAGTATTTCTGCCAACAGAAAATCTACTATGACATTAACACATCCATGTTGATTTGCAAAGAAAGGGCTAAAATCAAGGTTGTCAAGATTGCGATCCAGATCATAGGATCTTACGATCCAACGATCTAGATTTTGTAAATCGATCCTGATTTTGTAAAGCGATCCTCGATCCAACCCTACTATCAAATCCGATCCTACCTCGAAACGATCTCATCTAGGATCTCGATCCTGACAACCTTGGCTAAAATCTGGGTGCAGAAAAACTAAACAATAGAGAAAGTAATGGAAAATAAGCAATGGCAGCAGACAAAAAGCACAATACACAATGTAGAACTGGGAACACAAATAAACCTTGGCATACGGATCGAGAAGAACCCTAGATTTGTCGAAGTAGAGTCCCTCTTCTGGAAGAAACTTCCCATCAAACTTATATCCATATGCAATGTCTCTGAACTTGCCTTCCAAATAGATATGCCAAACGCTCCCAGTCTTGTTGATCCGCCCATCAAGCGGAATCTCCTCTGTCACTCTATTCTGCACCAAAAATGCAACTCAGATTGAATTCATATGTTCAAAATCTGGCGATCAACAAGTATAAATGCACGATTTACCTGCTTCAAATCAAAACGAGTAAAAAGGCAGAGAGTCGCGGCGGAAGCACCGCCAGAGTACACGGCGAAGTTTACCCCTTCTCCAGTTGCCGTGGCGCCGAGTGGTTGAGGCATTCCCGCAAGTGCATTGTAGGCGCCAAATCTAGTCCTATCGGCAGCATCATTCTCTACCACGGCATCGGCGGCCGGCGGGCCAACTCTAGCTGAATCACCGGAGATCCTCCCAACTATCGGCACTCTTGCCGTCCACTTCGCTTTGTTGCGGTGGAGCGTCGATTGAAGCCGAGCGTCGGCCCGTTTTCTGTTCCACAGTCCGCCGCCCGGAGCTTGCGCGGCTAACAAAGTGGCGGTGCAAAGCTCCATATGCAGATCGAAGCTGAAAGATCAGTGAAACGAAGGGGGATGTTAGATTGAATTGGGGTTTCAGGTCCCTCGATTTCCTGAGAATTATTTGCAAGAATGATTGGAACCTCAGTCAAAAAGAGTTATTAGTAGAGATCACAGTTTCCTGAGAATAAAAGCGTTAATATGTTTATTTATTAACGGCTTAATATCTATATTATATTAAAAAAAAGACATTCTTTCATTAAACATTCACGTTCCCGTTTTATCTTTTTTTTAATTAAAAAATTTCTAATTTTAAAAATTAAAGTGTTTTTATTTTAAAAATATGCTCTCATAAATTCTCTAATTACAATAAAAAAATATGCACTTCTCGCCGCACCCTTTTGCACACTGCAAAAATGAGTGACGAGCGGAGTATAATACTGAGGAGTTTGAGAGTTGTGATCGGGATAATGTCGTGCGGGACACGAGGGCCCCCATGCATTATCACAGTTGAGGTATTGTCGGGTTTGTCCATAGGGGCAGAGCCCCGTGCTTGCCACTCGTAAATAAAAGCGTTAATATAATTTATTTATTAACGGCTTTGTTTGGAAGAGCGTTGTGATTTATGAAAGTGATTATGAAAATATGTTGATAACATTTGGATAGCTATACCCACAATTTTTTTCCCCAAAGTAACATTTTTGAGAAAAAAATTGAGTGTAATCATACATGTGTAATCAAGCTTTAGCGGTTATGAGCTTATATGTTCTAAAAAAAATGAAATTTTGGTAGGAAAGTTCAAAATGGACCATTGCATTTACTAACATAGTTTCACACCGTTCATGTACAAACGCTACATTTGTCTCAAATGAAGCTTAAGGCACTGTTGTTTT
The DNA here is from genome assembly GCA_039513925.1 of Platanthera zijinensis. Classification (NCBI taxonomy): domain Eukaryota; kingdom Viridiplantae; phylum Streptophyta; class Magnoliopsida; order Asparagales; family Orchidaceae; genus Platanthera; species Platanthera zijinensis. Next base: position 7,895,972 of record CM077079.1, on the reverse strand, counting down.
GAGTGTTTTTTTTTCTATGTTGCATTTCTTTTAGAAAACACAAAAGCCATTTTTTACCCTTTGAAGAGTCTCCTTTTGGAACTACTAATCCTACAAAAAACATTGCTTTGTCTTATTTAAATAGTGGGGAGGAAGTTGTTAGAATTTTCAATGGCAGAAGCAAAATCCTCAAACACAGTTAAATATAGGGTCGTAAGAAAATACGTATTTTGAGCGATTTTATTAGCATTGTAAAATTACAGTACTCAAATTAAAAGATCTACAAGTTCGAAAAATACATTGTAGAAAGACTAAGACTAAAAAATCCACATGAGAGTAACATAAACTTGATTGCAATTCGTAAAATGGACACCCAAGATTTATATCAGAACAAACATTCGTCATCGTCAGATGACCAATCACCATCACGGACATCAGAGAAGTTGATGCAAAAAAAGCCTAACTCGCGTGTATGCCCCAGCTGCTCACTGTGTCGCTTGCCCCACTTCAACCTCGCCACAATCATTGCATTGACATCTTTTCTAGAAGCTTACCTTGCATATATGTTTTCAGCCAAAGCACATAGGCGACTTGGAGAAAATATTTTTATTGGAGGTCGGTAGATGGGAAATGTGAATCACAAGTCAACTCAATAGGAGCTCCATTCAAAAACATTGTTTGGTCTTCAACCACCACTACCCACCCAAACATGCCCAAACTTAGCAACATCATTATTAAGTCACTTCGAGCATATTCAAAAATAGGGGTTGATTCAAAAATTTAAATAAGAGATGTCAGACACAGTCTTCCTCCATTCAAATTTTTTTTTGAAAATCTCTACCTTACCAGAGCCGTTTCTAGTTCCCTCATTCAACCACCATTTGATGTGTAAGTACTTGAAATCCATTATCTTGACGAGTGGAATCTAAATCTATGACCTATTTTGTAAAATTCTTGAGGAAGGGGCGAACCCCCCTTAGATCGGCCCACTTTCGAACATGAACAAAAAGCTACGGTATATTGCAATCGGTCAAAATATCCCGAAACAAGGCCCGGCGAGTAATTCTCCCCCAAACAAGCGACCAGAATAGAACATGGTCGGATCCCAACTCGTTCTCCCCAGCTAGATTTCCGGCCGCCAAGTAAAAAAACCCATCCATGTTCATCAACAACTACACAGAGTGCATCTCAACCACTCAACATAAGAAAATTGTTTTTTTTCTATAACTTATATAGGATGCATGGCTCCAAATAATTTTGCTCGTCCATAATTTTTTTTATAATGCACATAAATTTTTATTTACAAACTTATTAAAAAAATTAGTAGTTGTCAAGGTCTTAAACAAGGGCAAATACATTTTTTGTAATAATGAATATGTTTTCTCTTTGTTTTGGGCCGTGACAAAAACTCTTTGGATTTTTCACTTTCTCCACAACTTTTTGTTCGAAAAAATAATTATGTGGTCAAAATATGTTAATTATGTGTGTTATTGAGTTATCATTAACATCGACCTAATTTAATTGATCTAATAAATTTGATCGAATACGTTTCATATATATTATATGGACAACTCAAATTATGTGTGGATACCATACATTATTTATGTTTATATGATGAATTTAAATGTAAAACGATCACATTAAGGTTTTGCTATAAATGAGTTATGTTTCTCGGATCACAAAGTAATATCACGTGTAGTCTCATTAAATCCTAGCATATCATCGCTAAAGAGAGCCTAAGGAGGAGAGAAGGAGTCATCTTCATCTTCAAGACCTTGTAGACTCTGAAGATCCACGACCGCAATAATTCATCTTCATGAATTCAGGTACCTTCCCGCTCGTATATTTGTCTTGATGCTTCGATTAGAGCGAATCCATCTCCATCATGGATTCACCCCAATAAAAAACTCTTTGCATATCTCACTTACTCCTTAACTTTTTGTTAAAAACAATAATCATGTGATCAAAATATGTTAATTATGCATGCTATTAGGTTGTCATTAACGTCGACCCAATTTAGGTGATCTAATTAGTTTGATTGAATATATTTCATATTGTATGGACAGTTCAAATTATGTGTGAATACCAAACGTTGTTTACATTTATATTATGAGCTTAAATATAAAACGATCACAATAAGATTTTGTTAAAAATAAGTTATGGTCCCTGGGTCACAAAGTAATATCATGTTTGCACTTATTAAGTCCTAGCATCCCATCGCAAAAGAGAGCCTAAGGAGGAGAGGAGTCATCTTCATCTTCAAGACCTTGAAGACTATGAAAATTCACGACCTTAATAATTTATTTCATGAATTCAGGTATGCTTCCGCTCATATATTTGTCTCGATGCTTCAACTAGAGCGAATCCATCTTGGTCATGGATTCACGAATTCACCATAATAAGTGGTATTATAGTTAGGTTCTTTGAATATGTTGAGTTTGAAGAGAAAGATATGGTTAAAGACCTTGTCTTTGAAGATAAATTTATTAATAATACTCAATATTTCATTTTGGATATTACTCTATTAACAAATTTGGATCGAGTCATTGTTGAAAAGTTTTCTCATACAATCCTAAATGAACAAACTCACCAACCTCAAGAACATATATCACTAAGGGGCTCCATTAGAGAATGGTGATAGAAGGTGATTTTTGTTGAAGCCAGAAAAATCCTAACTCCAAATGTTCAGACCTAATAAGGCCTAATTAAGGTTACAGATCCCACAGTCGAACACCATAACTCAGATGGCTAGAGCAGGAGAGAGAGAGAGAGAGAGAGAGAGAGAGAGAGAGAGAGAGAGAGAAATATGTTCATAAACATACCCTAGGTGCTCTTAGGGAGATCCCAACACGTACCCGGAAGTTATGAAAAACTTATCTTCTACAACCAAAAAATAGAGTGAGGTACGAAAAAATCACAAACTTGAGGGATCTCAGCATGCAATTTCTGATACCCTTGGGGTCTATTTATAAAAAAAAATACGGAGCTGGGGAGGGGGGGTACTGTTACTCATTCACACTCACCCATACTCGCTCATTCTCGCTTCTATCGGGATGTTTAGTACTTTTTTAGTTAGGTAGCAAATAGTCGTCTGGGTGCCAAGCTAAATGGTTTGCGAATAGGTGTCTCTTTAGATATTGCAGATCTCGTTGAATTACGAGTTATACAATTATATTATCTTTATTCAAGAACATGAGGATGGCTAAGGGATGTTGGATGGCAATATGATCAATCTCAATCAAGCTATTTTGAGTTCTGATTCTCAATAATGGAATGATATCATGAATGAAGAGATGAAGTCCATGAAGGATAATGACATTTGGGATCTCGTCACATTACCTAAAGGTGTAAAAACTATTGGTTGTAAATGATTATTTAAAACCAAAAGTGATTCAAAGGGTAATATTGAAATATATATGACACATCTCATCACTAAGGGATTTACTTAAAATGAAAGCATCGACTATAAAGAGACTTTATCTGGTTTTATTGAAAAAGCTCTTTTAAAACTATTATAGAATTAGTATCGCATTTTGAACTAGAGCTACATCAGATGAATGCTAAGATTGCATTTTTCAATGATGACATTGATGAGATGATCTACATAGCATAACCAAATTATTTTTGACTCTGGATACTCAAAGCAAATGGTTTGCATATTAAAGAAATCCATCAATGGACTCAAATAAGTCTCAACAGTGATATTTTAAATTTCATCAAATAGTCTTCTCCTTTGATTTTGAGATGAATGTTGTTGAATATTATATGTATCATTGATTTTATGGAAGTAAATATATCTTCTTGATCTTATATGTTGACAATATCTTGCTTGCCAACAATGATATAGATATACTACATGAGATTAAGAAATTTCTTTCAAAAAAATATAAAATGAAAGATCTTAGTGATGCCTCTTTTGTTTTAGACATACAAATATACTAAGACCGCACTCATGGTATATGTTGAAACCCGGATACTGGTTCAATAGAGTTTGGACTGATGTGGTGGTTCAGATTACTTCTTTTGTCGTCAGATCCCAAATAATGAGTATTTCGAGCCTGGAACTACTTCTCAATAATGGTAGGTGGATGCCCATAAAGAAGAACCTCAGACTGCAGTGAAGAGGTCCTATCACGAACCCGAAAGCTGAATGTCACTTCCCCTCCCAAAATTAGGAGCTGAGCGAATCCCTCAAATAGCAAGCTAAAGCAAGAAGGTGCTTTGAATCTTCAAGGGGGAATAAAAGTTTTGGTATGTAGGATTGTAAGCCAGGAGATACCCCTATAATTAAGGGCAATTTTTTCACAATTAATGCCCCAAAAATAAAGCTGGGGAATTGGAGATGCAAAAACTTCCTTATACATTGGCTATATAAAAGTCTCATATATGCTCAACTATGTATGTGCTCGAATATTGTGTTCATAGTTGGAATGTTGGGAAGATATCTATGTAATTCAGGATTGGATCATTGGAAAATAACCAAACAAGTCATGTGATGACTAAAAAAACAAAGGCCTTCATACTCACCTATAGAAGATCAAATCCACTAGAGAACATTGAGTATTCTGATTCGAACTTTATTTGATGTCAAGGTAGTAGAAGATCCATTAGACTATATATACATCATGGTTGGAGGAGTTATATCTTGGAAAAACATAAAGCATACACTCATAGCTTTTTTGACTATGGTGGCAAAATTCATAACGCATTATGAGACATTCAATCACGAGATATGATTGCAAACATTTTTTCACTATGCTGCACATTTTTTATAGTGTTAAAAGGTTGCTCAAGTTATTTTATGATTATAAGTATGTAGTGATTTATTCTAATAACAACAAAAGTATCTCTAAATTTATTAATCGTGCTCAGATCCTAAATTTAATATCATATCCACTTACTAAGGGTTTGACACCAAATGTCATTCATGAGCACATTGTTCATATGGGCGTCATAGCATTGGATGCATATTTGTTTTGGGCATTCTACGATTATTATTCTGCAGAATAAAAAAATCATTCTTGCACTCTGAATTGAATCATTTTGATCTCACTAAAGTTAAAGTACGACCAGTTGGAAATGTGCATGTCAAGATCATAATACATGTAATTTCCATGTCATACATTCATTCTTGATCTATGCCATTGGTTGTGCACACATGCGATCATTGATGGGCCTAACTATGATTATTGTAGTGAAGATCTTTTTGATCCTATGTTAGTATAATAATGAACTAGATTGAATAGAAACATTTTTATTAATGTTAATAATTTTTGAGCTCATAAGGTTATCATGTAATGTGTAATTAAGAATTTAACATATGTTGGCTCAGGTGAGAGATTGTTAAAAATAATAATCATGTGGTCCAAATATGCTATTTATGTATGTAACCGGTGTATAACCCGTAATTTGTCGAGATCAAAATTGACTAAGGAAGACATTGCAGGAGAGTACTCGTCGGGAGTACTCGTCTGGAGTACTCATCGGGAGTACTCAACGGGAGTACTCAACGACCTTCATGAGAGTACTCTCCCCCTTTCTTGGTCTGGGAATAACATTCTGGTTAAGACTAGAGTGACTGTTGGTAGACCAACCCCCCTGGATTTGCCTTTAAATAGGACCCCAAGACACAAGTTGAAACGACCTTGATGATCCCCCTATGGTGGGCGAGTTCGCTAACCGTCTCATTTGTGCCGAGCTCAACAATGACTTTAGAAGTGAAAGTCCCTATAGGCTTCCGAGTGTGTGGCGGGACCTCATCGCTGTAGCATGCAGGTCTTGTTTATAGGCAGTCCGAAGTTATTCTTTTGCTCGCTACCATCTTCCCACCAAGTCTCACGTGAGGTGACTACTAAACTAGTCACACTCTCATCACCCCCTTAGTCTGAACGTAGGAACCAACCAATTTTTATGGTTCCAACAACCGGGCTGTCATTAACATCGACCTAATTTAGGTGACCAAATTAATCAGGTTGAATATGTTTCATATTGTATGAACGGTTCAAATTATATATGAATATCGAGCATCATTGACGTTTATATGATGAGCTTAAATGTAAAACGATTATATTACGATTTTGTTATAAATATGTTATGGTCTCCGGGTCACAAAGTATTATCACATTCACTTTCATTCAGTCATAACATCTCATCGCACGCTACAGAGCCTAAGGAGAAGTTGTCTTCTTTGATCATCAAGATCTTGTAGTCTTGGAAGATCTGTAACCACCGCAATAATCCATTCTCATGGATTCTAGTATGCTTCCGCTCATATATTCGTCTTGATGCTTTGACTCGAGCAAATCCATCTCCGTCATGAATTCATTGATTCACCCAACTCTTTCTTCATAAAATTCTATAAAGGCGTCACATGCACACGAGTTTCAATGTCTCAGACACTATCTGGGATCGATCAACAGGGAGCGTCCAAAGCGATGTAATTTTTGCGCGCGAGCTGGATAGTACGCTTGCACGCTCCTAATTCGGGTGCCCCGGCCAGGACCATTTGATCATCCTGTACCCGACAAAACCCGCATTTCTACGGCTTATTCACCTATTTTAAGACTTTGTTACTAGTTATTCCATAAATCATGGGAACATTGTAAATTGACCTGAAGGCTGCCCCGCCACTGCCTTTCTTTAAGAGAACACCTTTTGGTAGGTTAGTTTCCAACGTGTTCTCCACAAAATGTATGGAAATGATGGCCGGTAATGGAGTTTATTGATGGAAGGTGACGGAACACTGAAGCTTTAACCCTAAATGCACAAACTCGATACCTATTTGCTCTCATTGAATGATTCATTTCTCTACAACTTTTTCGCACAAAATCTCATGTAAGATCAATTGCGCGTGCGTGCGCCGGCGACCACTGAATTCTTCTGGTTTCGGAGTAAAAAGTACCGGAAACCGGCTCGGAGCCGAATCGAACCGGTCCGTTCCGATGGTTTTTAGTTTAGGTATGAATTTTATTAGCAAACTCACTTTCGTTTCTAGCAAATCAGAAAAAAACAGATTCTGTCATTTTTTGTATTTTTTTTCTTCCCAAAAATTACTACTAGTAAGCCAATCTTGTTTTTTTGGTAATTTTTGCATTTTTGAATTTTGAGCCCCAAATATTTCTCATTTGAAAAAGTGATCAACATGAAAGTTGTAGAACTCGATGAGATCTACAACTTTCATGTTGATCATTTTTTGATTTGAAGCCGTTTAGGCCTCCAATTTGACCCCCAAAAAAAGTCATACCGAGCCCGGGCGTCCGTACATATGTACGACGTAACTTTTTTCAGGGGTCAAATCGGGGGTCTAAAGTGCTTCAAATCAAAAAGTGTTCAACCAGAAAAATTGTAGATCTCATCGAGATCTACAACTTTCATGTTGAACACTTCTCATGAAATTGTACGTATAAGACGCAGTTCAAAAGGACGTATATATTCTTATATACACTTAACTCGTATATACAACACATCCTTATAGGAATTAGAAATCAAATATATTTCTAAACCGACCGATATTTTGTTTAAAGATTTTGGTGCAGATAATGATATTTTGGTAAAAAAACTGTTTTGAACATACTAAACATTTGTGGCATTTTGACTCATCAATAATGCTAACATAAGTGGTTGAATGAATACATTTGAAATCATTTGTAATGCCATTATATGCAGCGGGTTATTTTGAAAAAATGAATGTTTTAAACAAAATTTAATTTTTTAAAAAATTATGTTGGTTTGCTAGTGACAAAATGATTTTCAAATAGCCATTTTGAAAAATGAGGGTTTGCTAATAGTAATGATTTGCTAGAAACAAAACTGAATTTGCTAGTAACAACACCTTTCCAGAAATGTCTAAAAGCAAAGGGCGGACCCGAGAACTGAATGTCTAATGCTTATTTGTTAAGTATTAAGTCAAAAATTGGAGAACTAGGCTTAGTTTGACATGACGGTGGCGGTCAAGAATGCGGTGGTAATGAACTGTTGTTTGCGAATGCCCGACCTCACGTAAGGAACTTCATCAACTTTTATGTTCAAACTACTTGCTTTTCTTGGTGGAGGGCGAACCATTGTCTTGCCCAACATGCATTTTATGATGGTGTTGTTTTCGTCCAAACCAAACCCTAATTTTAAATACTATATATATTTGTATAAATATGTTATATGAAAAAAGATTTATGCAAAGAATCATTTTGAAAAATAAGATGTTTTATTAAAGTTTTTATTTGCATAGGAATATTTTAACTACAATTATGAATTGAGTATAACATAGAATCAATCCAAAATTTTCGAATCTTGTACGAGTTTTAGACTTCAGGTGCATGGGCCGGTTCTAGTTACAAAAAGAGTTGGGGTAAAGTCAATATGGACCGGTTCTTGATTTTGTGTGTAGACCCAAACCGACCTACTTGAACCTCCTTTTTGCAGCTCATCAACATAGAATCCATTTGGCGCGATGGTGGAGGTTGTGAGCACGGTAGGTACGAACCATCGTTCGTTTGACATAACTTCTTTGTTCTAATGAGTTTGGACAAAAACACAACCGTCATGAATGCGTGTTTGACATAACAACGGTTATGATCGTCACCAAGAAAACAAAATTTTAATTTTAAACATAAAATGGATGAAGTATCTAATCCGTAATTTGTCAAGATCAGAAATACCTACGAAAACAGCAATTCGCAGAACATTCTGCTTGACAGCCTGTCGACTATTCGCAGACCTCACAAGAAAGAGTACTCAGCACCCTCAAGGAAGAGAATTGTGGCGAGTAGTGGTCAACTTGGGCGAGGAGCCCTTGTAACTCGACAGTATCGACGAGTAGCCCTTGTATCTCGCCAGTATGGACGAGAATCTTCCTTAGTCCCCACAATCATCAGGTCGACAGAAGGCAATCTCGGAGGGACAGTGTATTCTCGCCTATATACCCCCCCCCCCAGGATTTGCCCAGTGTACCGGGAATGACATGTTGAAATTCCCCTAAGATCCATAATCGTCAAGTCTGTGCCTTCCTCACTCAGCCTTTTGGTTGTGGAGGAGAAGTTTTTCATAACTTCCGAGTACGTAGTGAGACCTCTCTGCTGAAACACCCGAGGTGTGCTTGCAGACATCTCTCACACTTGCTATAGTCATCCTAATTGTGACGTTCGACCGCATGATCAACAACCTCAGGCGTAACCTAGGTCCGAACATTTCGAGTTTGGATTTTTCTGACTTCAACATAGAGTTCCTTAGATGAGGTTGAGCGCTCACAAACGACAATCCGTAAGTACCGTGTTCATGACCACCACTGTTGCGCCAAACATACCTTCCTTTGTTTAAGTCTTGGTTTGGGCATGCGGATTTGCAGTGATTGCGGTCCGCCGTTCTCTTCTTTCTTGCAAATCCGCGGAATGCCGTGAGCGTATTTTCCATGGCTGCGCGGCGGGGATACCCGCTACACGAAACCCATCGAACAGTAGTGTAAATTGACTCGACGGCGGCCCCTCCATGACTGCCCTTCTTTAGAGAAGACCATGCCATAGGTTAATTTCCAACGTGTACTCAACACAGCCTCTGGTTCTCAGTGGGGGCTTCTATTTTTAGCCGCATAGTGTATGGAAATGGGGAGGGGTTAGTGGAGGCTGATGGAAGGAAGATGAACAATTTTTTTGTTACTTTAACAAAAGTTCGTTAATTTGCTCAACACCTCATTCCTTCCCACTTATTCATCAATATAATGCCTGCCTTTTCATACAACAACACCTTGTATATCAAAACTTTAATTTACTATGCTCTTCTTCTAATGCTCCTGTTAGTTTTTGTACTCACAGTTAGGGCTGAGCATATTATTTGAAACTCGGTAGTCGCTCAAATATTGAGTCGATTCAGAATCAATTAAAATTGATTCGAATTAATTTGAGTCGATTCAATTTGACTCGAATCTGATTTCGAGTCAGCTCTGAATCGCTCGAAAAATGATTCGAATCAACTTGAATTGATTAAAAATATTATTTATTTATTAAAATATTCTTTTTTAAAAATAAAAAACACTAAAAATTAAAGCTAAATAAAAAGTGTGAATGTTTTAAGTGTTTCGTTTGCTAAATTTAGAGGTTGCCTAATTTAATTTTGAGCCAATTAAGAATTTAGAGAAAATTTGCTCAATTTCGAGCAGGTTTGATTCGATTTCGAGCCGACTTGATTCGATTTCTAGTCGACTCGGAATTGAGTTATTCGAGTTTAGCCAACTCGAAATCAAAATCGATTTTTAGCTGAGTTTGACTCGAAAATTTCGATTTCAAGCAGGGCCCAAATCGCTCGAACTCGACTCGATATCAGCCATACTCGCAGTCGGCACAGAAATTTTTTATTCCTTTAGTGATACTCGAATACACGAGCAACCCGATTTTTTAGGGTGATGTTATTAGCAAATTCGATTTGGCTTCTACTAAATTATTAATATTAGCAAACCTTCAAATTTGATAACTGACAATTTGAAAATCTTTTTGTTACTAGCAAACCATCATAAAATAATAATAATTATAATAATTTATTTAAAGACATGCATTCATTCAATATATGTTGATACATATGCTAACATTACTGATGTGGTCTTTTTAGAGGTGTTAGCCGAACCGAAACCGCCATCATCGTCGTCGTGCCAACCGCCATCACATTCGTCACACCAACCGCCATCACCGCCGTCGCACCAACCTCCATCGTCGCCGCCGCGCCAACTGTCATCGCTGCCCCCTCACCCAAACCGTCATCGTTGCCGCCATGCCAACCGCTTTCGTCGTCGCCGCACCGAAACAGTCATCGCCGCCGCCTGTTGAAATTGTTGAAGTGGGAGTAAAAGTGGAGATGAGTAGTTAAACTAGTCAAACCGCACAGATCGCAGAGTCCGTCGTGGCCTGACGGACAACATTGGCGGATAGCCTTTGGCGGGTTGCCAGTAGTTTTTGCGGTCTGGGTCAGCAAGCATCCTTGGCATACCGGGCGGTTAGGGTTGGCTAACCGCGGTTGTGACAGACTCTTCTGGAACTCGCCGGTGTCCATCTTGGTTTTGTGATTGTGGTCTGGATGTTAGATCGTGGAGGTTGACACAGATGTGCGGACTAGTTTACCTGAAGGTCGCGCGGTCTGATGGAGCAGTCCGCAAGGTGGCAGACTGGTGTTGTTCAGTGGGCGCAGTCTTGGTATCAGGTTGCGTAGTTACTTGGAGACCACAGAGCTTGTGGTAGACTTGGTCTTGTGAGACTAAGTTCAGCTTGTTGCCTAGCTCGCCGAGTTCGCCTGTTTGCGGACTGCTTCTGATATTTGCCGAGTTCAGCAGATTGACTGGACGGTTTTTTGTTCTAGTCACGGGCTGCATTTTGCGTGGACTGGATGTAGTGTTCGCAGGGTTGTGCGATCTGGTAGCGGTGTTCGACAGTCCGCCTATACTGTGTTCGCCATCAGTGGTTTGAAGTTAGGCATGGTGGACTGGTCATTCTATCTGGACTTGTTGTTTTGTTGCGACCTTGACGAACTGGTGATGGTATCCACACTGTGCAGATACATGGTGTTAGCCGACAGGTTTGACGAGCGGTTATCTTATCGCTATGGGTGGTGACGATACTCCTCCTCATACTTATAAATAGAAGTCATCTGCTCGTTATAATTAGCAGTGAACAGTAAGAACTAGCTCGTGCTTGGTTTTTGCGGTTACAGTTTTCTAACTGATGCGACTAAGGAAGTTGAATCTGTGCAGACTGTGCGACTAACATCAGGCGGCTAGACAACTAGTGGAAGTATGACATTGAACAGTTCGCGGATAGCAGTCAGCAGATAGCAGCTAGTTGCGGTCACTACGACTAGATTATCTCTTCCTCTGAGTTGCGGATAAACAAAGCAGTTCGCCCGGTCAATTAGCAGGTTCTGTTCGTTTTCCTTCAGCATTTCAATAACAACAGTCCGCGCGGTTAGTTGCGAAATAGAGGCTTCGGCGGACTCAACTGACGGTTAGGCGACTTGTGTGGTTACAACTTACTATCCGCGCAGTTAACTTCTTGTGGCATATTCTGTTTCCATTGGTTGCATTGTAATCATGTCTTGCAATGTATACCTCGCTCTGTATATAAGTTAATTTCAATTGGAAACTCTTGTTCTGATGTTGCAACTGAGTTGTGATTGAGTGTTCCTGCGATCTCATTTTCAACTTCCTATAAATTTTCACACCGCCGCGCCAACCACCTTCGCCGTCGCCACACTGAAGCCACCATCATCGTCGTTGTGCAAACCGCCATCACCGCCGCCGCGCCAATCGTCATCGCCGCGTCAACCGCCGCCGCGCCAACCGCCATCGCTCTAGCTGCGCCAACTGCCATCGCCGATGCTGCACCGAAACCGTCATCGCCGCCGCTGTGCAAACCGCCAGAACCGCCGCCGCAGTGAAACTGCCATCACCGTCGCCGCAACGAAACCGTCATCGCGCCAACCGTCATTGCGGTGAGAAATAATTAAGCTTATAGAACAAAATATTAATTAATTTTATCAAACAAAATATTAATTAAGTTCATAAATATTAATTAAGTTCAAAACAAATTATTTATTTTTGCTCTTGTAGTCACGAACAAAAGAGGGAGGGGAGTTGCGGGCGGGAGTAACAAAGGTGACAGAACTGAATTATAACTTGAGTTTGTTAGCAGCGGATCCGGATCCCCCGGAATTCCTGCGAGAACTTCAGGGAGTGGAGTTCATATTTTGAGAAGTAATGGAGCGGAATCAGAAAAATAGTTAACATGAAAGTCGTAGATATCCTCGAGACGAATAACTTTCATGTTAAACATTTTTTGATTTGAAGTTGTTTAGACCCCCGATTTGGGCCCCGAAAAAACTGAGTCAGCAAATAATTCAAATAATTATTTTCGGACTCAATTTTTTCGGGGCCCAAATCGGGGGTTTAAACGACTTCAAATCAAAAAATGTTCAACATGAAAGTTATTCTTCTCGGGGATATCTACAACTTTCATGTTAACCATTTTTTCTGATTCCACTACATTATTTCGCAAAATAGGAACTCCACCCCCTGGAGTTCCTGCGGGAACTCCAGGGGATCCGGATCCGTTAGCAGCAGAATTGAGTCGTTCAAAAAGAAGGAAAAAAAAATTTTGGATGAAATTTGAGTTTGCTAGAAATAAAATTAAATTTGCTAGTAACAACACCCTTTTTTTTATTTGTTACACTCCAAAAGATTCTTATACAATACTCAGAGGGAAAACATCTATTCCTAGATTTTAATTAATAGCTGCAGTTTAAAGGGAAAGGAGTAATGCTATCCTTAGATCAATGCAGAAAAAAACACAGGAAACATTCATTCATGTGATTACATTGTGCTCTATTTAGAAATTTTCAGCACAAAAGACTAACAATTATACACACATATAAAATCTTAAAATAAATATTGCAATTTGCCAATTTCAATAAGAACTCTTTGGTAGAAGTATGTGGGGAACAACAATTAGAGCAAATTGCAACAATAAAAAAAAGTTGAAATCTCACATTTGATAATTGATGGGCCCCCCTCTCGGAATTTTCGAGTTAGGCCGAGAGATCCAAACAGACGCGTAGGAAGAACCACCTCGGAGGAAGGTACGCAGCCAGACATGGACGCACAAGCGCAACGCGCGAGCGCACACGCTTCGTGCGCGCGCGCATGCGCACGCTGGCGGACGCCCCCGCCTCCAACGAGCACCCGCCCTGCCTGCCCGGACCGCTCGGGAGGCACTTTCGTCATTTTGCTAAATTGGGTGATCCAGGTGATTGAAACGGAGCGACGCCATTCACCAGCACAAATCACTACCAGCATATACCTGATGCCTCCAAGACTGGCAGTGACGGTCGGTCCCAACAGCTCACCATGGATGCACTCCAATGGTTGTGTACACCTGGTCTGCGACTTATCAAACGCGAAGCGATAAACCTCACCGTATTGACATTTCACATGGCTCCTTACCGCCATCGCTTTCAACTTGTCCATCCCGACGTGTCCCTAACTTTCATGCTAAATAGCTGCACTATCATTGACCATCATCCGGTCAACATAGGAACTTGTTGATAATCCAACCAAGTTCATATCCTTACTCCCTACATGAGCAACGTTCACCGACTGAAGTTTAACCTTATAGTCCTTCTTGAAGTGGCCAGACTAGTTGCATTTATAGCACCTTGTCCCTTCCTTCCTCTTCCAATGACGCCTAGAAGATACACTCATCTCTTGCTGATATGAAGTAGAAGGACCATCACCAGCAACCAACTTATTCTTCTTGTCCCATCTCCTTTTCTTCCCTGAGAAGAGCGCCTCACCATCTCCTCCAGAGATGGTGACTCCAACCATCTGACTTGCTAAGCTCTCATGTGAAGCCAGCAGGTTCTCCAGCTCCGGTAAAGACGGCTGAGTGGCCAAGCCTTGAACAGAAGTAACAAAAGCCACATATTCCTTCTGCAAACCGCGGATTATGTGCCCCTTCAGCTTCGCTTCTGAAATCAGCTCATCAGGGTCCAATGCTGAAATCTTAGCGTTCAAGTTCTTCATCTTCAGGAAGAATGTTGAGATGGACAAATCTCTGTAGCTGACCGACATGCTGTCCGACATCCGATCAAGGGAAGTCCAAATCTCCGCAGCTGACCGACATCCGATGATGTTGTCCAAGAGTTCCGATGAGATAGTCCGCTTGAGAGTAAACTCCGCTTTCGCGTTTGTCTTCCTCCAAGCTCTCACCGCTTCAGCATTGCCAGTAACAACAATCACCTCTTACCTGTCATCTCCGCAGACGACCTCCCAAAGGTCCTCGCCTAAAAGATAGATTTTCACACATGACTTCAACTTTTTGAAGTTAGTCGATGTAAGAATCTCAATTCCAAGACCCTTTGCAAATCCCCCTTCATTGTACTATCCCTGATTCACTTAGACTTCCAGAAGCAATAAAGCAAACCGCCTGTTGATTGCTGCTCAAGCCTCATTTTTACTTTGATACAAAGTAAAAAATTTGTAATTTGCATAAAACGGGAAACCAGGCGCAGGAATACTCAACTTATCTGAGCCCAAGTAAGCCAAATGCAAACAGAAGAGCAAGTATCTTGTATTATCAAAAAATATTTACAAAGCGAGACATACATGATGAGACATGATTTGCCGATGTACTCGATGGAAGCAAAAAAAAATACAAGGTAAGAAACTAACTGTGCGGACTCAAAGAGTAACCGCCGACTCTGCTGCTACACTATGGAGTCCGCTGAATCCGCTAAGTTATCAAACCGCAACCTAGCCATGCAGACTACTCGTTATTCTAATGATGAACTCTGTCCGCTGATCTACAAGACGCCTAACCACACGGTCGCCTAACTGCTAGATCACGCGAACTGCTGTTGCCGAACTGAATAAGCCGCTAGAAATAGACAGCTTATTGAACTGGAAAACAAGTTACAGAATAGAAGACCGTCTGGTCGCAAGCCATGACCTGCTGCTAACCGCTGGTTGCAAACTGCAGAGTCCGCACTGTCCCTAACCGAAGTCAGAACCAAGTCCCTGGCTTTCCAGCGCTATCCGCACAACACAACCCGGTCAAACTCTTCAAACCACGGGAATAGAAAATCTTGTCTACAATAACTACCCGAGCTCACTTATTATTCATTCGATTCTACTATGAATGTGACAGGGGGTCCTATTTATAATTGCGGAGATGAGTATGATCACCACCCTAGCCAATAGTATCACCGCCCTATCTCGCGACGAGCACCACCAGACTGCCTTGACACTGCGACTAGGCTGGACAGCCAGTACGCCGAGGTCGTACCACCACAGCAGGATACTAAGCCAATCCGCATTGTCATCAAAGTAATACTTGGTCGCTATATAGGCAGACACTGCGGATACTGCCCCAGTCCGCACTTCTGCGGACACTGCTCCAGTCCGCCTGCCACATCGGACATTGCTTTACTCCGCACACCCCGAGCTCGCAACCAAAGCACAAGACTGACTGATGTCTAGCTCGGCGGATAATAAACCAGTCCGCGCTAACCGCGCGATCTCCCGAACTAAGCAATCCTGGACTTGGTGCAGATCCAGAACAAGTCCATACCATCGGCTATCCCTGGTGGGAACATAGCACTAGCGGATACAAGGGCCAGTCCGCACTAACCGGCAAAATCCGGCACTAGTCCGCACAACCAGCGAACTCTGGCACCATTCTGCACTAACCGGCAAACTCCGCGGTCACCACCAACCGCGCCACCAGAGCAAGACCAAAGCGCACGCCATACCGATCTCCCGAGCTCCAGTCCAGTTCGCAACCCGGACTCAGCGAACTCCATACGAGTCCACACCAAGCCGGTCTTGGCGAACTCTGCGGATAGACAGGCTATCCACCTAGTTACCACACGGGAACAACCTTCCTGCTGAACACAAGCCAACCTGGCTAGCCGCCAGTCCTGTCTGCACATGCCACGTGAATAGGTCGCCCAAGCCGCCTAGGTCGCCACTTTCACTTCATAATTTTCAACAGCACCCTCTGTAAAATTTTATAAAACAAGAGCTCGTGGAAACACTTAAACCATATAATTCCAATAAATCACTAGTAAACAGTACACGCAAGAACACACTTGTATTATTTACTGCTTTACAATACGAGACATATATTGCGAGACATGATTTTGCAATGCACCCAATGAAGATCACAAAAAATAGACAAGTACAAAACTGACGGATAGAAAATTGTAATCGCCTAGCCGCCAATCCGTCAAACTATCTGCGAGGTCGCGTGAACAATATAAGTTGTCAACCCGCTAAACTGCCAGACCGCATCACTAGTCATGCATACTTCCTCTTCCGAACTGGAACTGAACTGCCAATTACTCGCAACTCTGGTCTCCTGACCGCAAGGTCTCCTAACTACCGAATTACACAAACAACTTATTCGAACTGCCAGTCAGATCGTTAGTGACGAATTGACTAATTGAAACTGGGAAAACTACCAAGGAAGAAGACCGTCTGGTCACTGAATCCGCGACCTGCTGCTAACCGCCAATTGCTATCCAATTATCCGCATTGACTCTATAGAATTCACTTTCACAACCAGTTGTCTGGTTGCTCAGTGCTAGCCGCACAATCTACAAACACATCAAACGATTAGGTCACTTCTCCTTGCCGCACGGTAGAAAACTTTAACCGCAAGTTTAACCAAAGCTATAGTTCTTGCAGTTCTCATTATTAATGATGAGGCCAGTACCCCTATTTATAGGTAGGCAGGCAGAAACAGTCACTGTCCTGGGGGAATAGAGTAACCATCGACATAATGGAGGATAACAACACCAAACCGCACAACAGTGTAGACTGCCAACACCAGCCACATGTGCGGTTAAAACAGTCAAACTGCACAATTGTGCGGACAACTGAGTCAGCCCGCGTGAACTACAACTAGCCAAGAAGATAACTATGCAAACTGAGATCAAGTCGAGCACAATGCAATCTGTCGGTCACTGCCGGTCTACCAAACCAGACCACGCAGTCCGTCGGTAGCCAAATCTTAACCGCACGGGCAGCAAACCAAGGAACCTGCTGAATCAGACTACGAGAACAAAGGTGGCCAATAAACAAGCCTTACATTAGAGTCTAGTTGCGCTACCCACACGGTCTCCACTGTCTGTGCAGTCTGCACACTTTAGACCGCCCACTTCCAACTTTAACAATTTAATACTCCCCCTTGAAGTGGGAAGTGAAAGTCAGACCAAATATTCTATATAATCGCACAAATGGTCCCTTCAATAGTGGCTTTGTGAAGATGACTGTGACATTGTCCTTGCTCTGCATATACTCCACAATTAGAGATCCCACCAGCACCTTCTCCTGAACTAAGTGTTGCTCTATCTCGATGTGCTTTGTCCTCGCATAATAAACTTGATTTGTAACCAGCTTAAGAGCACTCTCATTGTCACCACGTAGCAGAGTAGCACCTCGCACCTACTCATGGATGTATTCCACCAATCTACGTAGCCAGATAGCCTCCTGTGCTGCTGGGCTGATGCCTTGTATTCTGCTTCAGTGGTGGAAACAAACACGAAATCCTGCTTCTTGCTCTACCTTGAGATAACTATCAATCCATACATGAAGACATAACTAATTGTTGACTTTCGATCGTTTGTATCTCCACCATAATCAGCATCTGTGAACCAATGCAAATTGAAGCACGAGTCCTTCTCATAGAAGAGACCCATGTTCAAGGTAGACTTCACATGTACAACCTCGGGCCCGCGGGAGGAGAAGGCTCAAGGAAAATAAAGGAGCAGGCGAGAGCCCACTCGCAGGACGAGAGGGATTCTGTGAGCGGGGCACTCGTAAGGCGAGAGAGGAGTAGGAGAGAGCCCACTCGCAGGGCGAGAGGGAGCCATGGAGCGAGGCACTTGCACGATGAGAGAGGATTAGGCGAGAGCCCACTCGCAGGGCGAGAGGGATCCATGGAGCGGGGCACTCGCAAGGCGAGAAGGGAGAAGGCGAGAGCCCTCTTGTGTACAACCTCGGGCCCGCAGGAGGAGAAGGCTCAAGGAAAATAAAGGAGCAGGCGAGAGCCCACTCGCAGGGCGAGAGGGAGCCATGGAGCGGGGCACTTATAAGGCGAGAGAGGAGTAGGCGAGAGCTCACTCGCAGGGCGAGAGGGAGCCATAGAGCGGGGCATTGGCAAGGCGAGAGGGGAGAAGGCGAGAGCCCTCTCGCCCACTGGATACCATTTTCGTCGGGCGCAGATCGATGATCGTCGAGCGCCAGTTTGTCAAACTTGTCGCTCGTCGAACGCCAGTTCGATGATGGGTGCAGCGCTAGTTCGACGATTGGTCGAGCGCCAGTCCAGCCAAAAGGAGATTTTTACCTTTTTAACCCCGGGTGGGGGTTCTATTCTTTGGTCTCAAATAATTTTACTCTTTTGCCCTTAGTGGTCTGCATGTAACCCTTCAGAACAGCGGAGTTTGGCTGTTGGCAAACCCAGTTCAGGGTATTTTGGTAATTTCAGATTGGTTCAGGTGGTTATTGGCATGTCAAACTCAGAGGCATATAAATAGACCGATAACGTGCCTAATAAAGGGTTTTTTCTTCTTCTTCCACGAAGGCACCTAGCTCAACACTGACTAGGGAGGGAAAGAGTTTCTAGTTCTTCTGGGTAAGAGGTGGGACCTCCGAGCTGAAGCTCACGGTCTGTTTCTAGTTCTCGAGACTCTCATCAAGGAAGGAATTTAGGAAGAGTATGTGTGAGCTGCAACTCTAGATTCGAACTCTAGGTGAAGTCGGGCCCATGGCTTCAACATCACGTACTTCAGTATGCACTTAGCTGCCACTAGATGAGGCTTCCCAGGCTCTTGTATATACCGACATACTCAGCCAATAACATATGAAATATTTGGCCTTGTAATCATCAAGTATATTATGCTCCTGATTAGAGCCCGAAAGACTAAGGGATCTGGAAGAACATTCCTTCATCTCGCCGAAGTTTTAACCCAACTTCAAGTGCAATAGAGCTGCTCTTCCCCTCCCTCATATTGAACCGCTTTATGATTTTCTCCGCATATCCATGCTGGGAGACAAGCATACCTTTCTTCTTCCTCTCCACTTCCAAGCCAAAGAAATGGTGAAACTCACCAAGATCCTTCATTTCAAACAGAATAGATAGCTCGGCTCTCAGCTTTGCTACCTCTTCATCAGAGTTTGTTGTCACGATCATGTCGTCAACATATAACAGTACTAAGATTTTGAGCTCCTCTCCCCCTCTTCTTGATAAATAGGCTCGGATCTGAGTCGAATGCAAAATATCTGCAGAATTGTAGATACTATGCTATCTTTCCATACTAGGCTCGAGGTGTCTGCTTCAAGCCATAGATGATCTTCTTGAGCTTACAAACGTATCATATATGAGTTTTATACACATAGCCTGATGGTTGCATCATAAGATATTTTTGTTAATCTCTCTGTAAAGAAATGCATTCTTTACGTCGAGCTGCCAAACCTTCCATCCCTTGCACACCGCCAAAGAAATCACCGTCCTTGCTGATATCATCTTATCCATAGGACTAAACGTCTCTTCATAGTCCTCTCCATACTATTGTGAGAACCCTAGAGCAACAAGGAGAGCCTTATACTACTCGATACTGCCATCTGCTTTCTTCTTTAACTTGTAACTTATTTACAAGTGACAGGAGTTATGGATTCTACCTTGGGCACAAGATCATAATTTTCATTCTTCTTGAGTGCGGTCATCTCCTTATCCATGACATCTTCTCACTCCTTTACTTCAATTATATTTTCATAGCATGATAGCTTGCACTCGTCCAACGGGCCTACAAAGAAGTATGAGACAAAACTCATCATATTTCCCTCTCTATACCAAGCTAGTGGTATAATGGTCTGCTTTGACCTCCGCAAAGCCTGACTATGCTTCACACCATCAACCTGTCTCTTCTTCATCAACTCTTCTGTTGGGCATACTAGGAACATTGCTCCCCCTGCTTCCAGAACCAAAAGCACCTGCCCTTGAGTTTGATGTAGCCGAAGCTCCTAGAGACACATGCAGCTCCCCCAGAAGATTACCAGCAGCTTCTGGCCTTCTTCCTTCTTCCCTGATCTCACGTAGTACCACAGAGGAACTACCCTGGTATGATGTTTGCTCGTTAAAGACCACATCCCTTGAGACAATGAATTTCCTTGTCTCTAAATCCATACACTTCAATCCTTTCTTCCTCTCATCATAGCCGATGAAAATAAGTTTCCTTGTCTTGACAAGCATCTAGCTTAGTCCTAAGAGCGTCTAAAACGTGCACGTAGTAGGTGGAACCAAACACCCAAAGGTGTGCCACCCTGAGCTTCTCTTTGAACATCAGCTCATGTTGAGACTTCATGTTGACATGACTCAAGGGAATCATGCAGATGACATAAGTCGCGTAGGTCATTCCCTCTGCCTAGAAGACCTGGGGAATACCCTTGGCATGAAGCCGACTCTTGCAGGTCTCTGCGATATGGCAGATCTTTCTCTCTGCAATTTCATTCTGCTGAGGATTGTGTGCATAAGAAGGCTCTCTCCTGATCATAGTTTCTGATCAACCTAATTCACAGATTAAGTCTGCCTTCAACGAGCTCCTTGAACTCAATAAACTTCTCTAGCACCTCTGATTTCTCTTTCACAAAGTACACCTAAGTATACTCGGTGAAGTCATCAACAAGGACCAACATATACTTGCTACATGAGCAAGAAGGAATGAGGCGCAGCTCCATCAAGTTGCTGTGAATGCACTCCAAAGGAGCCTTGCACCTAGAAAGTGACTTATCAAATGAAAGACGATGTGCCTTTCCACATTGACATCCCTCACACACATGATCGTCGCCTATGGAGGAAAGACTAGGCCCTCCGCCGTCATAACCTTCAGCTTATCCATCCCAACATGACCCATCCTCTCGTGCCAGATAGCAATATTATCGTTCACCCTCATCTTCTCAACATAAGAACTTATTGATAAAACAAACAAGTCCTTCACCAGTCTCCCAATATGAGTAACGTCAGCCTTCACTGCTGACACGTTTCTGAGAAACTTCACTTCTATTGGGACAAACAGAACATGATAACTAACATCAACAGTGTTAGTTATCGAGAACAAGTTCTTCTTTATTCCTGACATGTGATATACGCTCTTCAAGGTGAGCGACCCCTTATCACTGCCCAAAGAAATTATTCCCTCCTTTTCGACTGCATGAACAGTATCATCAGCAGTAATGATAACATCATTACTTTTATATACCTGCAGAGAAGTGAACTTCGACTTCTCTCCAGTGAGGCGATGACCACACCCTGAGTTCATAATCCAATCCTCCTGAAAGTTGATAGAGGACAAGGTACGAACAGACGTTATTGTCATATCTGCCATGAAGCAATTCCCCCACCCTTCTTCACCCTTGGATCCACCTGCTCTTTCCACAACATGATTTGGCTGAAGATTCACTTTACAGTCTTTCTAGAAGTGACCAGTCCATCTATAACACCCGAGTCCCCCCTTCTTACCTCCATCCTGCTTAGGAGCCTTGCTCCTATCCTGCTGCGATTAGGTAAAAGCACCATCTTCACCATGAGACTTCTTCTTCTTGTCCCACATCTTCTTTTTTCTAGAGAATATAACTTCACTATCTCCCCCGAAGATGGAGCACCCAGACATCTGTCTTGCTAAACTCTCTTGAGAGGCTAACAAATTTTCCAACTCTAGTAACGTCAGCTGATTAGCCCCATCCCTGCACTGAAGTAATGAAGGCAAGATACTTCTTCCACAACCCGCAGATGATATGCCTCTTTAGCTTGGCCTTAGAGATAAGCTCATTTGTGTGAGAACCCGCCCACCCATATCACATCTCAAAACCCAGGTATTGAGATGAATGGTGGCGGGGTACATAAACACCGAGGACCAAGCGCTGTGAGCGATGTGGGACTAATCCCAACCACAGGACCGCGGGGATATTCCGCCACAGGGGCCCACCGGGGTCAACACCCAGACCAGGAACGCGATGGGGAAAGCCACGGGGTCGGTCCCACACACACGTGTCCTGCTGGCAAATTACTCCAACACACCCCCGCAGCAGGACAACCATCCTCTGATACCATGTGAGAACCCGCCCACCCATATCACATCTCAAAACCCAGGTATTGAGATGAATGGTGGCGGGGTACATAAACACCGAGGACCAAGCGCTGTGAGCGATGTGGGACTAATCCCAACCACAGGACCGCGGGGATATTCCGCCACAGGGGCCCACCGGGGTCAACACCCAGACCAGGAACGCGATGGGGAAAGCCACGGGGTCGGTCCCACACACACGTGTCCTGCTGGCAAATTACTCCAACAATTTGGGTCGAGTGTTGAAATCTCAACGCACAAATTTTTGATATTCAAAAAGAAAGAGGAAATGGGCAAGTCGTCTTGAGTTGCTATTGCCAACTCATTTTTCAGGAAGTATAGACTCGCTACATTCTTCTTGTTGAACAACCCATACAGAGAAGTCCAAATCTCAGAAGTCGTCCCGCAACCTATGATGTGATCAAATAAATCAGGTGAAATAGCTCGCTTGAGGGTGAACTCTGTCTTAGTGTTTGTCCCGCTCCAAGCTCTCACCTCCTAAGCATTAGCTCCAACAACAGTCACTTCTTGTCTATCAACTCCACCGACAATCTCCTAAAGGTCCTCGCCTAACAGATAACTCTCCATATAAGATTTTCACTTCTTGTAATTTGTATGAGCCAGCAGCTCAATACTAAGACCTCTTGCATATCCACTTTCCATTCTAGTTCTCCTGGTTTATAACTTCCAAGTCAATTAAACAACTAGTAAACAAAAAAAATACAAGAATACACTTGTATTATTTGTTGCTTTACAATGCGAGACATACATTGAGAGATATGATTTTGCAATGCATCCGATGGAGATCACAAAAAATAGACAAGTACAAAACTAGCAGACAGAAAACTATAACCGCATAGCCACCAATCTGCCAAACTATCTACGAGGTCGAGCGAACTGTATAAGCCGTCAACCCGCTAAACTGCCAGACCGCACCGCTAGCAGCGCAAATTGCCTCTTCTAAACTAGAACTGAACTGTCAACTGCCCATAACTCTGGCCACCTGATCGCAAGGTCGCCTAACCGCCAAATTGCACGAACATCTTATTCGAACTGCCAGTCAGAACACCAGTGGCGAACTGACTTATTGAAACTGGGAAACTACAAAGAAAAAAGACTGTCTGGTCACTAAATCGACAACTTGCTGCTAACCACCGACTACTATCCGTTTATCCGCACTGACTCCATTGACTTCACCATCAGAACAAGTTGCTTGGTTGCTTAGTGCTAGCCGCACAATGTGCAAACACAGCAAACGATCATGTTAATTCTCCTTTTCGCGCGGTTAGAAAACTTTAACCGCAAGTTTAATCCAAGCTACAGTTTTTACAGTTCCCGTTATTAATGACGAGATCAGCACCCCTATTTATAGGCGGGCAGGCGGATACAGTCACCGCCCGGGAGGATAGAGTAACCAGCAGAATAATGGCGGATACCAGCACCAAACCAGACAACAATACGGACTGCCAACACCAGATCACATGTGCGGTTAACACAGTCAAACTGCACAGTTGTGCGGACAACTGAGCCAGCCCGCGTGAACTACAACTGGCCAAGAAGACAACCACGCGAACTGAGATCAAGTCGAGCACAAGGCAATCTGCCGATCTCTGCGGTCTACCAAACCAGACCGCGCAATTCGCCGACAGCCAAATCCTAACCGCACAGACAACAAACCAGGGAACCTGCTGAATTAGACCGCGAGAACAAATGTGGTCAAGGAACATGTCTTACATTAGAGTCTAGCCGCGCTACCCGTGCGGTCTTCGCGGTCTGAACGGTCGGCACACTTCAGACCGCCCACTTTCAACTTCAACATTTTTAACGCCCTCGTCCCTCATCCATAAAGAAAGAAGCTGGTATCTCTGTGAGCTGAGAAGAGAGAGTTTCTGATCCGGGCACTTAAAAATTGTGTGCAAATAATGTTTTGCTTGCGAATAGCCATTGTTTCATAACAGTGCGTGCAAATAGCGGCTATTGCGGATAGTCAAAACTGCGGTGTGGATGTCAGCACCCTAAGATCATCCTCCATTCATCATCTCCGACATGAAAATATCCTCCATTTCTCAAATGCAAAATACGACATAAATTGAGGGCAATAACATCGCGCTTTTGAAATTTATAATTTTTAGATAAAAAATATTAAATCCACACAATTAATATTAAAAAAAATAATACATTTGCCTACAAATTACAATTTAAGAAAATAAATAAATAATACAATGCTAAATATTTAGTGCCAAAGCAGAAAGAAATATTTTCCCCCTATAATTTTGTTGTAGAATATATAGAAAGCAAATGTATCATTGCTAAAATTTGTTAGACTCAATTTAGCCACAAAATTATTTTATTTCTAATTTTATATTTAACCACAATTTTTGATAATTAGCAAGATATTTAATTCTTTTTATTAATTAAGAATTTTCAATTAGTGCTAAAATACTACATTTTCTCTCTAAACAAAAAAACGTGGGCTACATAACAACAAACTTTACATTAATTGATGAGATGCAACTCTCCATTTTAAGTTACAATTTAAACTAACATAGAAAATTTTAGGCACACACGAAAGTGTAGTCATTTTCATGTAATTTTTGAATAGATTCTAGAAATATCTAGATTCACTTAAAATATTATACAAGAAAAAAATAAATATAAAGACTATTAAAGAATAATATAGAAAACTTATTGATAGTCTATAGAGTA
The DNA here is from genome assembly GCA_039513925.1 of Platanthera zijinensis. NCBI lineage: Eukaryota > Viridiplantae > Streptophyta > Magnoliopsida > Asparagales > Orchidaceae > Platanthera > Platanthera zijinensis. Next base: position 7,870,640 of record CM077079.1, on the reverse strand, counting down.
TTATATGCTTTTCTAATGAGAAATAATTAATATGAGGGTTATTTTCAGGGACCTCACCTTGAAGTTTGCCTAATTAAACCTTGCACCTCCTCTAACTTTTGAAATTACAATTATCCCTCTTCAATGTTTACATTTCATAACATCTATGCACAAAAAACCCCCCGACGATCATTTTTATTGATGTTTTTTTGCGAGCAGGTTCATCGTATGGGAATTGAAGGGACGACGGTAACCGCTTTGCACCTTCATTTTGGACCTCTCCATCCCATGGATTGATAAAAATCGAATTTGATGGTGCGGTACGAGAAAATTCCTTGGCGGGTTTGGAATGTGGTATTTGGGACTGTCATGGGCTGCTCTTGGCCTCCAGAGGGGTGAAGATCATCCACAGGCAATCCATTCCTATGACGGAGTTGAGGAGTGCTCTCTTGGGGATGGAGGTTGCTAGGAGTTTTTTCAGCAGAGTTGATGAAATTATCCTTAAAGGTAACTCATCAGATGATTTATGTACCTTAAGCTGAATTCTAAATGGCTTCTCTTCAGGCGACGTCGAGACTGCTCTTGCCATTGTATGCAAGGAAGCTCCTCATTTCTGTATTTCCCTCGTGGGTCGTGAGGCCAACAAGGTGGGAGACTTTTTCTAAGGAGGCTTGTGTGGATGGCTTCTCTTGGGAAAGGGGTATGCCTCAATCCCAAAGAATTTGGCAGCTTCTCTTAGCGGACTCCCCCCCCCCCCCCCACACACACACACAACGTTTACCGGTGGGGGTGGGGAGGTGGGGATGCCGCTTTTGTGAACGAATGCTATGAAATGTAAATGTTCAAGCGAATGCTATGAACTGTAAACATGAACATGTGCGATATAATTTCGCTGCTAGGTTTTTTACCCTAATTCAATCTATGATTGTGAGCGGTGAAATGCGGAGCGGCAGAGACAGAGACTTGAAGAGAGGCGGTACTCGAGAGAGTAGATACGCCGTAGCGGCAAACTGAAGACGATCAATTCGAGCTTCCTGGCAAGCGAATTTTGAGATTTGTTTCTTCCGCAATTTTATGATTCGAGCTTCCTTGTCATGAGAATGGAGGATTTCCTCAACGAAATCCTGCACAAACGAAACCATTTAATGCTTTCCCACGAAGGTCGCTTATTCTACACATTTTGAGAGAACGGGAGAAGAAAATTTCAGTAGTCATGGTTGAAAAATATCCTGCCATGAGTTCTTTTCGTACATGAATGCTAACAAAATATACTCAGAGGTGATGGGAGAGCCAATAATTGCAGGAGAAATCACGAACACAAACAATGCCAATTTATAATATAATTTATAAATCAATTACAATGAAGAAACAAGTGAAGAAATAACCGTCCGGTGAAACGCACGCGGATGCGCCGGACACGCACGATCCGCAGGAAATGAAAGATCTGGGACTGCAAACCGACTAACGGACGCACAAGGTTCACCGAACCTTCAACGTCAACTTCCGACGTTCAACCACAACCACCGCCACCACCGGAGAAAAACTCCAAGTTCGGACCCGGACCTTGCCACGAACGTGTAACCCGTCCTCAACGCAAACTTTTCCTCTCCACAACCTCCACAAACAGCCGGGTTAAACAGCCCCGTCTCCGCCTTCCTTCCACGGCAACGGCCGACTGGACTCGGACGGCGACGACTGTTGAAACCGGAAAACCGGCCTCTTGTGGAGTTCGACCCTTGGGGAAGGGGTGGCCGCGCACCTACTTCGCTCCTGCAAGAAAATGACAAGAAGAAAGAAGAACTAAGGACTAGACCAAGGGCCCGGCGTGGAGGTCCCACCACACACCCGGAAGATCTTAGAGCGCTTCCCCTCCTTAGCCAAATGCCGGGCTAAGGTACCTCAGAAAGCGCTAATAGGCCGGAGAATTAGTAAGCGTGCCCTCTGAGGTACCCCTTGGGTCCTATTTATAGGAAAAGATGGCCTGCTAATATACAACCTTCACTGTTTTCGAGGACTACAGGCAAACCAAAAGGGGCCACATAGTAAAAGTATGCCATGGCCGAGGTGCGAGCTGGACCTGAGGGGGCACTCGCTTGGCAGGAGGCCTGACTCGCCTCGCCTTGGGCCTAGGCGGGCAGGTACTCGGCAGACTTGTGCTCGACTACCGCTGAGCTCGGTTTGACCATTGCCGAGCTCGGGCTCGGCACGACGATCGTCGAGCTCCAACAGAAGCCGAACTCGGCACGGGCATCGTCGAGCTTGGCTCGACTATCGTCGAGCTCTGTTCCTGCACCCGAGCTCGGCCTCGGCATGCCGGGCTTCGTTCGGCCATCGCCGAGCTCAGCTCGACTATTGCCGAGCTCGGGCTCGGCATGCTGGGTCCAAGTTGGTCTGAGCCGGCCGGTTCAACCCCTGTCGACCACTCGCGGGATACGGGGTTGTACATAATCCCCGCTCTTTGCGAGGTTGGGACAAGCTCGGAAAGAAACATCTAACCCCATAGGATCCGGCGAGTGCGACAGGGGCAAAAAGGAATCTTCTGGTAGGCCCCACAGGTAGCTATATATACGTACCCCTGCGCATCTGGCTGACCTTTGCCCTTCCCCAAATTCTGATAAGATGCCGCTCCCCAAGGAAGTCTTAGAGCGACTCGCACGTTCCCGCGAGGAGATCGCTGCCCAGGCCGCGGGGCTGACCAACCTTGAGGCCCCTGCTCGCCGTTTTGCCGATTTTGGCTCGGCCAAGCGGGCGAAGCCCCTTCCCCCGGGGGCCGAACCCATTCTGACCGACTTTACTGCCGCCTTGGGGAACGGGGCCGGTTCCTCCAACCAGCCAGTTCTTGGCTCTTCTGCTAAAAATCTAGTGGAATTGTCTTCCGACCGGGAGAACAGCGGCGAAGCATCCACCCCTCGGGCCAAAAGTATTCCCGTCAACTCACCACGGCAGGATCCCGAGGTTAAGGAGCCGGGCTCGCGAGAGCCGGCGTCGCCGAGTCGCCCCCCTTCCCGGCAACCCTCCCCTGGATCCCTGGTCGTGGGGAGAGGCGCCGGGATTATCCCTGTTCCCGGCTACCAACTTGCTCCTCAAGAACTGCCGGGGCGTGGCAAGGACCTGCGCCACTTCTCTCCTCGCGCCAACCCGGAGGAGCCAGGCTCGCGCGGTAAGTTTCCGGCATTGCTCTTCTGTTCCGTGGATATTTGCTTTTCTGACCGTCTTTCAGTTTTTCACCCAGAATTTCCCGGGCGGACGGAGGACGGCGAGTCCGTGGATCGACCTCCTTACTCGCCCATCCCTTCTCCAAGCGCCCTGGACGCCTTCCTGGACTCCGAGGTGGGCAGCCCTGAACGCGCGAGACGGGAGCGGAAGGTTCTCAAGAAGCTGGTGCGCGAGCTCCACAACCTGCGGAAGGACAACAACAGGCTGCAGTGGGAGTGCTCGCGTCTCGCGGACGGTGCTGGAGTCAGCCTGGCGTTCGAGGAGGCGTCTTCCCTGGTGCTGATGGACGAAATTGACGAGAACCTGCGGGTGATAAATAGGAACATGGGGCGGCTTCGTGAACTTCATGCGCGGCGGCCTGCGACGGCGGGCCGGCGAGACCGGGGAGAATGAAACGGCTCCTCTGTCAGTCGGCCGGTACTCGCCCCCGCCCTCGCATGGTCCTCGCGCCCTTATTTATATTTTTTCTTTTATTTGCTCTGAATGGTCTGCTTGTAATAACTTGGAACAACTTTTCAACCACTTTGTATATGTAGATGCTTTTTCAATATTTTGGTGAGTCTTTTCGAATTCCCCCTTCGGGGGCCTGGCCGGCTCGCAGGACTTGCGAGGAGAGGATGGCGAGGTGGCGCGGCGAGACCGGACCGATCGGCCGACTCGCCCTCCCTCTCGCCCTTCTTTACCTTTTTCTATAAATAGACCTTCTCACCTACCCCCGAGGCACGCTTTTATTGCTTTCGACTCCTTGCTTCGTCTCTGTCTTCCCGAACTCGCGATTTCCCTCTTCTCTGCCACCATGGTCAAGACCAACCCTGACGCGGACGGTCGGTCTAAGTGCGCCCAGCACTTTGTTGACCATTGCTTTTTCGAGGGGCACATTACAGAGGAGGAGCTCGCCGAGTTCACGGCGGCGTTCGTCCCCCCCGGCTTCCAGGCTCGCAGGCCCGCCGAGCATGAAGCCATCAATTCCTTCCCGGAGGGTGAGCTCGCCTTCCCCATCTCGCACTTCGAGGTGGGACTGCGCCTCCCCCTTTGGCCAGAAATCCGCCAGATCCTGAAGTACTACGGCGCGGTGCCCGCGCAGTTGAATTCCAACGCCATCGCTATGATGGTGGCGTTCGCCTGCTTCCTTCGCCGGGAGCGAATTGAGTTCAACCTCGCGGTGTTCCGCAAGTTGTTCTCTTACAAGGCTACCCCCGACGGGGTCGCCTACTTCGGCGGGTCATTCATCAAGGTTCGCGAGCTGGCGAACAAGAATCACAATTGGATGACCCGGCTCGTCTTCATTAAGGGCGAGCTCGGCAACATCCCCTTTCGCCCCCTGCAGAAGAGCGAGGACATATATCGTCCTCCTTCCCTGTCTGGTAGCGACGCCGACCTCCACAAGTTTTTCCTCCACAAGGACTTCGAGGTCGCCTTCCTCCGCCACGGCCTTGATTCGCTTCAGCCCGTTCTCCCCGGCGAAGGTACATCTCGCTCAGCCCTCTCGCGAACTTTATCAAGGTGGATCTCATATCATTTTTCCCTCCCTCTTTTTTTGACTAAGTCTTTTTCTGCAGGGGAACGGGTTCTGCCGGAGCACCCGCCGTTCGCCGACCCGGGGATATTCTCAGACCCTCTAGAGCTGGCCCGGGCGGCGGCAGCGGCTTGTCGCGAGGAGCAAGCGCGAGTCCAACCCCCCGGCAGGAAGCGCTTGGAGTCCGGGGGGTCGAGCTCGCGCCCCGATCCTTCGCTCCCCAAGAAGAAGAGGGCGAAGGTGGTCTCGCGCGGACGGCTGCACCTTCCCCCGTCGCCTACCAGGTTCATGAGCTCGCCGGAGGCTCTGTCCGACGAGCCGCCCCTGAGTCCGTTGAAAGAAACCTCCTCCCCCCGAAAGGGGAAGAAGAAGAGCGGGCCGTCCTCCGATTCTACCGGGGAGGACGCCGTCCGCGAGCCCAGTCTGCCGAAGGATCACCCCAACTTCGGCAAGGGGTGCAAGAGCAAAGACGCGGCTGGCGAGCCCATCTTGAAGTGGGACGAGGGGGCTCACCGAGTTTCCGTTTCTACTCGCGCCCCCTCCTGGGGAGCCCGCCGGCCGCCTACCGCCCACGCCTTCGCCTTCGGCTTCGGCCTCTACAGCCGCGACAGCGCCGAGTCGTACAAGAAACTTACCCCCAGTCAGCTCGGCTACGAGGGGATGCAGGCCCACCTGCGGGCCTTCGAGCTCCATCATATGATGGTCCGCCGCGGCTTCCAGCTCAGCAATACCCTGCTGACTGCCGAGCAGGAGCGCGACCTGGCGAAGGAGAGCGCGGTCGACGCGGAAAGGCGGTTCGGCCTCGTGGACGCTCTACTCGCGAAGTCTGTCGGTGGCTTGGTAATCACTGGATACCTCTATTTACCTTGCTTAAGATTATACCTGCGCGTGTTCTGAACTTCTAACCCTACAGGACGCCGAAGCCGCTGACGCGATGCGAGGCGAGGTGGCCCAGTTGCAGGCTCAGCTCGCTGAGCGGGAAGCCCAGCTTGCCGAGCAGAAGATATACTCCCGCGAGCAGGAGGCTGTCGCCGCCCGGCTGGGGGTGGAGGTGGAGGAATTGAAAGAGAAGAATAAGGGGCTCCTGGGAGAGGTCCTCCGCCAAGCCGACGCTCTCCTCCCCCCGGACGCCAGCGAGCCGGCCTTCCCCTTCAAGAGGCCCCGGGTATTCGGCGAGTCTGATGTCGCGGAGCGGCTGCGAGTCAACTCCGTCGAGGCAGCCGAGTGTCTTCTACAAGCCATGAGGGGGACGGGGATTTTGGCGGAAGGCTGCGAGGAGGTCACCGTCCGGGAGCTCCTGCCAACTCTGTTCCCGCCCAGCCCGCTCAGCGAGAAGGAAGATAGTTTCGACTCGCTCTTTGCGGGGGTGAGGGAGAAGGACGCTCGGCTTGGTGACGAGGAGGACCGTCACTCGAGGGGGGAGGGCGAGAGTTAACTTTTGTTTTCTTCTCTCTGTTTTTTTTGTACCCTGCCGAGGCGGGCCTTGTAAACTTGTAGTGATGAATCAAAGATATTTTGCACAATTTTGCTATCTTCTTTTTAAGCTCACTTGCGATATTATACCCGCGCGCTTGGTAGAGCGACCTCGCCCGTAGAATGTCTTGAGTTAGGACCAGCCCCCGCGGTGCTCGCGGCGAATCCCTAGGACACGTACTCGCGCCATATCCTACTCGCGCCTCACCTTCCCCCGCCACATCTCGCCTCAGTTTTTCGATAATTCAGACAAGTGAAAATACGTTTGGGTCAAGATGCTGTCGGCATCCGCCTCAGACATCAGGGCGTGTATTTCGCCGAGTTAGCTGGAGCGAGGCTAGGCTCGCTGGAGAGAGCCGCTTTCCTTCCCCTGGGTCTGGGACAGGACCAGGGCTTCCTTGGTAGCGAGCTGGAGAGAGAGGGGGGGGGGGGGGGTAGGATATTCCGAGCTCGCCGTCTTGACTGGCGAGCTCGCACCCTGGTGTTTTCCTTGGGCCAACTCCCAGTCTCAACTCCAGGGTCGTAGCGATGCCCATCGAGACTCGGCCGTGCCAGCTAGGTGGGAGCCTGGCAGGGGAGTGATGAGACCTAACCCCAGAGCGAGAGGACTTAGACACTTTTGCCTCTCCCGGGTGCTACCACCGGGCCAGTCAGCTAGGTGAGAGCCTGAGGGCGGGTGTTGAACATCCTCCGGGCTCAGCCCCAGGGTCATAGCGATGTCCATCGAGACTCGGCCGTGCCAGCTAGGTGGGAGCCTGGCAGGGGAGTGACGAGACCTAACCCCAGAGCGAGAAGACTTAGAAACTTTTGCCTCTCCCGGGTGCTACCACCGGGCCAGTCAGCTAGGTGAGAGCCTGAGGGCGGGTGTTGAACATCCTCCGGGCTCAGCCCCAGGGTCATAGCGATGTCCATCGAGACTCGGCCGTGCCAGCTAGGTGGGAGCCTGGCAGGGGAGTGACGAGACCTAACCCCAGAGCGAGAAGACTTAGAAACTTTTGCCTCTCCCGGGTGCTACCACCGGGCCAGTCAGCTAGGTGAGAGCCTGAGGGCGGGTGTTGAACATCCTCCGGGCCCAGCCCCAGGGTCATAGCGATGTCCATCGAGACTCGGCCGTGCCAGCTAGGTGGGAGCCTGGCAGGGGAGTGACGAGACCTAACCCTAGAGCGAGAAGACTGAGAAACTTTTGCCTCTCCCGGGTGCTACCACCGGGCCAGTCAGCTAGGTGAGAGCCTGAGGGCGGGTGTTGAACATCCTCCGGGCTCAGCCCCAGGGTCATAGCGATGTCCATCGAGACTCGGCCGTGCCAGCTAGGTGGGAGCCTGGCAGGGGAGTGACGAGACCTAACCCCAGAGCGAGAAGACTTAGAAACTTTTGCCTCTCCCGGGTGCTACCACCGGGCCAGTCAGCTAGGTGAGAGCCTGAGGGCGGGTGTTGAACATCCTCCGGGCTCAGCCCCAGGGTCATAGCGATGTCCATCGAGACTCGGCCGTACCAGCTAGGTGGGAGCCTGGCAGGGGAGTGACGAGACCTAACCCCAGAGCGAGAAGACTTAGAAACTTTTGCCTCTCCCGGGTGCTACCACCGGGCCAGTCAGCTAGGTGAGAGCCTGAGGGCGGGTGTTGAACATCCTCCGGGCTCAGCCCCAGGGTCATAGCGATGTCCATCGAGACTCGGCCGTGCCAGCTAGGTGGGAGCCTGGCAGGGGAGTGACGAGACCTAACCCCAGAGCGATCCTCCGGGAAGACTGAGAAACTGGGAGCCTGGCAGGGGAGTGACGAGACCTGCCTCTCCCGGGTGCTACCACCGGGCCAGTCAGCTAGGTGAGAGCCTGAGGGCGGGTGTTGAACATCCTCCGGGCTCAGCCCCAGGGTCATAGCGATGTCCATCGAGACTCGGCTGTGCCAGCTAGGTGGGAGCCTGGCAGGGGAGTGACGAGACCTAACCCCAGAGCGAGAAGACTTAGAAACTTTTGCCTCTCCCGGGTGCTACCACCGGGCCAGTCAGCTAGGTGAGAGCCTGAGGGCGGGTGCTGAACATCCTCCGGGCTCAGCCCCAGGGTCATAGCGATGTCCATCGAGACTCGGCCGTGCCAGCTAGGTGGGAGCCTGGCAGGGGAGTGACGAGACCTAACCCCAGAGCGAGAAGACTGAGAAACTTTTGCCTCTCCCGGGTGCTACCACCGGGCCAGTCAGCTAGGTGAGAGCCTGAGGGCGGGTGTTGAACATCCTCCGGGCTCAGCCCCAGGGTCATAGCGATGTCCATCGAGACTCAGCCGTGCCAGCTAGGTGGGAGCCTGGCAGGGGAGTGACGAGACCTAACCCCAGAGCAAGAAGACTTAGAAACTTTTGCCTCTCCCGGGTGCTACCACCGGGCCAGTCAGCTAGGTGAGAGCCTGAGGGCGGGTGTTGAACATCCTCCGGGCTCAGCCCCAGGGTCATAGCGATGTCCATCGAGACTCGGCCGTGCCAGCTAGGTGGGAGCCTGGCAGGGGAGTGACGAGACCTAACCCCAGAGCGAGAAGACTTAGAAACTTTTGCCTCTCCCGGGTGCTACCACCGGGCCAGTCAGCTAGGTGAGAGCCTGAGGGCGGGTGTTGAACATCCTCCGGGCTTAGCCCCAGGGTCATAGCGATGCCCATCGAGACTCGGCCGTGCCAGCTAGGTGGGAGCCTGGCAGGGGAGTGACGAGACCTAACCCCAGAGCGAGAAGACTTAGAAACTTTTGCCTCTTGGGGGTGTAAGCTGAGAACCCCTTTACCCTCACTATTTTGACAGAGCATAAAATACGACAATGAGATTTGTTTTCATTCTTAAGGCCAAGATATTTACAACATTTTCAAGGGTAGAAACATTTCAGATCGTCACCACTCCACGAATGGCTGAGGGTGTCCCCTCTTACATCTTGGAGGCGATACCCCCCCGATTTCAAGATCTCCTGCACAATGTAGGGGCCCTCCCAATTGGGGTGGAGTTTTCCCACGGCGGCTGATCTCCCTGCCGCGTCCACTTTTTTCAAGACAAGGTCCCCCTCCACGAACTGCTTGACACGGACGTGTTTGTCAAAATACTTGGCCATTCTTCGCTTGGCCTCTTCCTGCCTGACGACGGACAAGTCGCGTAGTTCTTCCACCATATCAAGGGAGAGTCGAAGCTCCTCCTCATTCTCCGACCTCCATTCTTCCCTTCCGGCTCCTGCCTCGACGACCCGAGGCGTCTGGACCTCAGACTCGATAGGTAGAACGGCCTCGCAGCCGTGAGAGAGTTTGAAAGGTGTCTCCCCTGTGGCCGTATTGGGGGTGGTCCTCAAGGCCCAAAGGACTGATGGAAGCTGTTCCACCCAACTTCCCCTCAAATTTTCCACCTTCTTTTTTAAGAGGTTCACGATGATTTTGTTGGCCGCTTCCACTTGCCCGTTGCTCCTGGGGTGATGGACAGAAGCAAACCGAAGGTCAATCCCTAGCTGCTCGCAGAAACGAATGAACTCCGTGCTGGCGAACTGAGGTCCGTTGTCCGTGACGATAGCCTGTGGCAGCCCATGCCTGCAGATAATCTCTCCCCAGATAAAGTTCCTGACTACCTGAGAGGTCACCTTGGCCAGAGCCTTCACCTCCATCCACTTAGAAAAATAATCAACCATGACCAACAAAAACCTCCTCTGCCCGCTGGCCTGAGGGAAAGGTCCTACGAGGTCCAGCCCCCATATGGCGAAGGGCCATGGTGCCATGATGCTTCTTAACCTTTGAGCCGGCTGGAGCTGGAGCGGGGCATATAGTTGACACTTATGACATTTTTTTGCGAATTCGGCTGCATCCTGACCGAGGGTGGGCCAGAAGTACCCTTGCCTGACGATTCTCCCTTCCAGGGTCCGACTCCCCGAATGACTCCCACATTCACCGGAATGGACTTCCTCCAAAATTTTGTGCACCTCTCTTTCGGCCACGCAACGGGCCAACATCCCTGAGAGGGTCTTGCGGTACAACTGCCCCTCACGTAGGAGGTAGTACGCCGCCTTGTGCTTGAGCCCTCTTCGGTCCATTCCCTCCGGATATTCTCCGGTGGACAAGAAGGTGACGAAGGGGTCCATCCATGAGGGGTGCTGTTCCACTTCCATTAGTTCCCCCTCCTCGATGGAAGGTCGGAAGAGATCCGTGATGGTGCCTCCCATCCGGGGGCCGTGCTTTGCTAGCTGGTCGACTGGCTCGTTTTCCCCTCGCGGCACGTGCTTGATTGAGAAGGTCTGGAAGGTCCCAATGACTCCCCTTACCTTCATCAAATAGAGCTGCAGGGTGGGCTCCCTCGCCTCAAACTCCCCCTTGACCTAGGAAGCCACCACCATGGAGTCGGTGAGGACCTCCACGTCATGCACCCCCAAGTCTCTTGCCAGGCGCAGACCCGCGATTACGGCTTCGTATTCGGCTTGGTTGTTGGTGATAGGAAAGTGCACTACCACAGTCTGCTCGATCTTTATCCCTTGGGGGCTTTCCAAGATGACCCCGATCCCTAAAGAGTGCTTCCCCGAGGCACCGTCCACCCTGACTTTCCAGGGGAGGGGGCGAGTGAGTCTCTCCTCCGCCACCTCGACCACATACTCTGCCAGGAAGTCAGCCATAGCTTGGGCCTTGATTGAGAGGCGGGGGACGAAGGAGATGTCGAACTCGCTCAGCTCCACTAACCATTTGGCCAACCTACCTGAATGCTCTACCCCCTTGAAGATGTTGCGCAGGGGGTGGTCGGTCACTACTCGGATTGAGTGCGCCTGGAAATAGGGCCGAAGCCTCCGGGCTGAGATTATTAAGGCGAAGGCCAGTTTTTCCAGGATGGGGTAACGGAGCTCGGCCTTCTTCAATATCCGACTCACATAATAGACGGGGAGTTGCCTCTTCCCTTCTTCCCGAACCAAAACCGAACTCAAGGCTTCAGCCCCGACCCCTAGATATAGGAATAAGTCTTCCCCCTCCTTGGGCCCTTGGAGCAGGGGGGCCTGAGTCAGCTGTTTCTTTAAAGCCTGGAATGCCTCCTCGCACTCCGAGGTCCATTCAAACCTTCGACCCCCTCTCAAGATTTTGAAGAATGAGGAGCACCTCTCCCCAGCCCGGGAGAGGAATTTACTCAACCCTGCCAACTTCCCTGTCAGTTGCTGTACTTCCTTGGTATTTTGTGGCGACCTTAGTTCCAGGATTGCCCTCACCTTATCTGGGTTAGGTTCTACCCCAGCGGGGGTGAGAAGATGCCCTAGGAACTTCCCCCGGCTCGCCCCGAAGACACACTTCAAGGGGTTCAGCCTCATCTTAAACTTGCGGAGAGTGGCGAAGGTCTCTTCCAAGTCCTGGATGTGGGAGTCGACATCCAAGCTCTTGACCATGAGATCATCCACGTACACTTCGAGATTCCTCCCCTTCTGCTCTCGGAAGACCCTATCCATCATTTTTTGATAGGTAGCCCCTGCATTCTTTAGCCCGAAGGGCATCATTTTGTAACAATAACATCCGTCTCCCGTGATGAACGAGACGTCTTTGACGTCAGGGGGGTGCATCCTGATTTGGTGATAACCTAAAAAAGCATCCAGAAAACTCATTACAGGGAAATCGACGGCTGAGTCAACCAGCGCGTCGATCCGAGGCAAAGGATAACAATCTTTCGGGCATGATTTATTAAGAAGAGAAAAGTCGATACACATCCTCCACCGGCCGTCTCCTTTTTTAACCATTACAACGTTGGAGACCCAGCCGGGGTATTGGATTTCAGATATGAAGCCAGCCTCGAGGAGCTTGGCGACTTCCTCTCTGATTGGCTCGGCGAGCTTGTCCGTGATGGATCTCTTTTTCTGCTGGATGGGGGGAGCCTCCGGGTCCAGGTTGAGGCGATGGCAGGCCACGTCGGGGTCGATCCCTGGCATCTCCGCGGCGCTCCAGGCGAAGATGTCCACGTTCCTCTGGATGCACTCCAGCATCCTGCCTTGAGCTTCCGGGGTCAGGCCTCCGCTGACGCGGACCTTCTCCACCCTGCCTCCAATGGTGAGGACCTCCATCTCCTCCACCTCTTCCGCTACCTCCAGACGGGACTGTTCCTCCCAATCCTCGATACCTCCCTTTCCGGGGGTGAGGACCTCTTCCTCAGCCTCCTCGACGGCCATGGCCTCGGCCGACCCCCGAGTCTCTTCCGCGGCCTCCTCCCGAGCGCGGCACTCCACCTCCATTTTTTTGTCGGCTTCCTGCTCCTCCTCCTCCAACCTCTGCCCCATCTCCTCGGCCCCCTCCAACCAAGAGATGGAGTTTACCGCCGAGACGTAGCACTCCCTTGCCTCCTTAGGGTCTCCTCGAACCCGGATCTGGACCCCCTCGACGCTGAGCTTTAGACACTGGTGGAAGGACGAGGGGACGCAGCGGAAGGCGCTGATGAGGGGTCTCCCGAAGATGGCGCTGTAACTGCTAGGAGCGTCCACGATGACGAACTTGCAGTTGCGTGACTGCCCCCCTAGAGTGACATGGAGTCCCACTCCTCCCTCGACTTCTTTCCTCTCCCCTGAGAAGCCGAACAGAGGCCCGTCCGAGGCTAACACCCTCCTGGCCTCTACCTTCATCGCATCGAACGCCTTCTTGAAGATGACGTTGACCGAACTCCCATTGTCTACAAGGATTCGGGAGACAGTGAAATCCTCGATGGCTGTCTGGATAACCAGCGCATCGCAGAAGGGGTCCTCGTGACCCGGCAAGTCCTCTCTGGAGAAGGTGATTTTCTCCTCTGGGGGAGGGGATTGGGATGTGGAGCCAACGCTCCTCCGGTACATAGTGTGGAGGCTTGACTTACGGGAGGCCTCGATCCCGGCCCCCCCGTGGATCGCTCCGATCCTTCCTCGGGTGCCCACATCAACCCGGTCTTCGCACCGATCCCCCTCCTCCCGAGGCCGGATCTCCTCTATCCGAACTTCCTGATGGCCTTGTTGTTGCTGTTCCCTTCTCCCCCTCATCTCGAGGAACTCCGGGCACGTGGATGTGAGGTGCCCCTCTTCCTGATGAAAGTCACAATAGGGCAGGTCCACCCTGACCTCCCTCCTTCTCCTCGGCTGTCCTCTCCTCCTCCCCCTCATGGCAATTGCCATTGCCTCCTCCTGGTCGGGGAGAGGGGGTCTCTGACCCTGCCTACCCCCCTGGGGGTTGTACTGCCCTCGGCCACCCTGGCGGTTATCTCCTCCCTGATAACCCCTTCGTGGTGCCTGGTCTTGCCACTCGGGCCTCCATCCCAAACGGTGGGTCTGCTCCGGACGCACCCACCTGGGTTGCGGCTGCTGCTGCGGCTGCTCCCTTTGCCGAGGTTCAGCCCTCCTCTCCTCCTGAATTCGGCCACCCCTTGGCCTTTCCTCTTCCACGGCCCACTTGGCCAACCTTCGAGCAAACTCTGGATGTGCTGCCTCCATTTCGGCCTCCCTGGCCGCCCTCTTTAGGAGTGCCTCAAAAGACACTGGAGGTGACCTCTTCAGTTCCATTGCGAAGAACCCGGACTGGAGACCCAGGGTGAAGGCCACCATCATGGTGTGCCCTGGCATCTCCTGAACTTGGGACAGTTCCTCTTGGAACCTGTCCAGATAGCTTCCCAGGGTCTCCCCCACCCTCTGCTTGATGCGGAACAAAGACTCCGCCTCCCTCTTCCTCTTCTTAGAAGTGGTGAATCTCAGCATGAAACCCCGTCGCAGATCCTCAAAGCAGTAGATGGACCCGGTCGGGAGTTGGTGGAACCACTCTCTCGCCTTTTCTCTGAGGGTGATGGCGAAGAGTCGGCACTTGAAGCCGTCTGACATCTGTCGAATGGAGACCATGTCCTCAAACCACTGGAGGTGGTGGACCGGGTCTCCTCTCCCGGAGTAGTAAGTCATCTCCGGCTCGCGAAACCCCTCGGGAACCGGGGCTGAAGAAACGAACTCGCTGAAGGGACTCCCCCCCTCAGCCGGGCGAGTCGGGAACTCCCTCCCTGCAGTCTCGCCGAAGTGGTACTCGGCGGCCGAGCCGGGGAACAGAACTCGCCCCTGGAACTCGCGCTCGCCCCTCTCGGCGGGTTCCTTCCCTGGTCGCCTGAGCGGCGCGTCGTCGCCGAGTGCGGGAGCGGCGACCACCGGGACTGCCGGCGTCGCACTCTCAGCTCGCATGCCAAGGGCGGTCCTGACGAGCCCGAGGATCTCCTCCCTGAGCTCCGCCGGCATGCTCGCCGCTGGGGGTGGGGGAGGGGGTGGCGAGTTGCCCCTGCCTGATCCCTGTCCTTCATCTCCAGTCATCGAGCCTGCAGAAGGTTTTCTCTGCTGACCACTCTCCACGCTCACCGCACCAAAATGTTGAAACCGGAAAACCGGCCTCTTGTGGAGTTCGACCCTTGGGGAAGGGGTGGCCGCGCACCTACTTCGCTCCTGCAAGAAAATGACAAGAAGAAAGAAGAACTAAGGACTAGACCAAGGGCCCGGCGTGGAGGTCCCACCACACACCCGGAAGATCTTAGAGCGCTTCCCCTCCTTAGCCAAATGCCGGGCTAAGGTACCTCAGAAAGCGCTAATAGGCCGGAGAATTAGTAAGCGTGCCCTCTGAGGTACCCCTTGGGTCCTATTTATAGGAAAAGATGGCCTGCTAATATACAACCTTCACTGTTTTCGAGGACTACAGGCAAACCAAAAGGGGCCACATAGTAAAAGTATGCCATGGCCGAGGTGCGAGCTGGACCTGAGGGGGCACTCGCTTGGCAGGAGGCCTGACTCGCCTCGCCTTGGGCCTAGGCGGGCAGGTACTCGGCAGACTTGTGCTCGACTACCGCTGAGCTCGGTTTGACCATTGCCGAGCTCGGGCTCGGCACGACGATCGTCGAGCTCCAACAGAAGCCGAACTCGGCACGGGCATCGTCGAGCTTGGCTCGACTATCGTCGAGCTCTGTTCCTGCACCCGAGCTCGGCCTCGGCATGCCGGGCTTCGTTCGGCCATCGCCGAGCTCAGCTCGACTATTGCCGAGCTCGGGCTCGGCATGCTGGGTCCAAGTTGGTCTGAGCCGGCCGGTTCAACCCCTGTCGACCACTCGCGGGATACGGGGTTGTACAACGACGACGGCAACGACGGGCTCCTCCAGCGGCGACTCCGACAAGAGATCCCAAGGCAGCAGCCTCCTGCACCAAGCCGAGAGAGAGAGAGAGAGCAGTTGCGGTTGGAGAGCAGGTGACGGGCTGCGATTTTTAATGCAGGGAGGGGGGTTGCGGTTACCATTCATGGGAGAGAGAGAGAAATGAATATAATAATGGGTATATTATATTCCCATTACCACCTCCCAATTAAAACCACCGGGCCACAATCAAAATTAAAATCTGTTTAATTTGGACAAATTTGAAAAACAGTTTTTTTAATTTGGACAGCTTTCAAGACAGCAAAAAAAAGATTGCAACCTCAAATACTGCGTTGCAACCTGTTTTCTGCTCCTAATGCGCCCGGTCCATTTGAACCAGGTATGAGCCAACCCAACAAACACCACCTTTGCTCATATCCTGGTTCCGCCACCACCTGCACGAAGCATTATCTGCACTGGACACCAACTACGCGAAGCAACCGTTCTGCACGAAGCACCAGTCTGCACGAAGCACCACCTCGAGAACTTGAGGCGTCAGCCGACCTGCTCCAGTCGACTCATCCCTGCTCGGGCTCAACCCCTGAATGTCAATGCAACTAGATCGCTGAATCTGACTCGCCTAGTTGGACTACCAGAAGGGCGATCCCCTGCACCACCTCGACCATCCACACCGTCGGCCGCAAAAATCATGGGCGCACCACCTCGCATCGTGGTCCCCATCAGCCGGTACAGACTACCGCGCTGCATAGCTCGCATGAGCACGGTGCGCCCTCGCCTCACCGTCAGAACTCCACCTCTCGATGCGAACCTCCACCCACCGGTGTCCAATCTGCCCAACGAAATCAGATTCCTGCGTAACTTCGGTACCAGGTGTACCTGCTCAAGTCTACGCACAGCTCCACCATGCATCCACAAATTCACCGTCCCAATCCCTGTGACCTCACATGCTGAGCCGTCACCCAGAAAGACCGACCCAGACGTCACCTCCAGTGAACTGAACATCGCCGCATCTGAGCAAATGTGCTGCGAGGCACAAGAATCCAAAATCCAGCTATCAGAGTCACTCTGACTCTTAGTGACGCAATAAAATCCGTCATCTCCTTCCAGGTCGAGTGTCACCATGCCCGCATCTTGGACATCCTTCGAAGTTCCAGAACTTCCTGCACGCTGCGAACAATTTCTCCTAATGTGAACAACCTGTCTGTAGTGGTAACACGTCACTGCCTTCTTCGACGTCGACCGAGCTCGTGCACTGCTCGATCCTTTGTTAAAACTCCTCCCACGTTCATGCGCTACCAAGATCTGGTCACCCCTAGGAGTGGGGTCCTTTAACATCTGACTGGATAACAGCGCCGACGTGACTTCTTCCAGCCCCACCGTATCCTTCCCATACAGGAGCGTAGTCATCATGTGCTTGTATGACGCTGGGAGCAAGATAAGAAGCAAGAGGGCTTTGTCTTCTTCCTCTACCTTTGAGCCAACCACATGCAATTGGCTCAGGAGACCGTTGAACATATTGAAGTGTTCCTGCAGGTTGCCACCTTCCTGCATCTTCAGCGCATAGAGGCGCTGCTTCAGCAACAATCTTGTCGTCACGGATTTTGCCAAGTACAGTCGCTCAAGCTTTTCCCAAAGCCCGACTGCCGTCTCTTCAGTCCCGATGTTGAAGAGCACTTGGTCAGCAACACACATCCTGATTGTGCTCGTGGCCTTTTCATCAAGATCCTTCAATTTCTCATCTTTCACCGCCGTGGATAATTTGTCGCGCCCCCGCAAGACTTGAATCAAACCCTGTTGAACCAACATATCCTTGACTCGAATCTGCCATAGGCTAAAATTCCCACTATCATCGAACTTCTCCACTGAAAATCTATCCAAAACTGCGTTCTTCCCTGCCATGACTGTCCCCGACAAACGAGAAGACCTGATTTGTTCAAAGGTCGGATCTGAAAGAGTGGGAAGAGGACCTAATCGTTCACCACCGCAGTCAAACCCTTCCTAGAACGTCCAATCACGTTCGTCTACCAAACCTCCCTCTGATACCACTTGATGGGAGAGCCAATAATTGCAGGAGAAATCACGAACACAGACAATGCCAATTTATAATATAATTTATAAATCAATTACAATGAAGAAACAAGTGAAGAAATAACCGTCCGGTGAAACGCACGCGGATGCGCCGGACAGGCACGATCCGCAGGAAATGGAAGATCTGGGACTGCAATCCGACTAACGGACGCACAAGGTTCACCGAACCTTCAACGTCAACTTCCGACGTTCAACCGCAACCACCGCCACCACCGGAGAGAAACTCCAAGTTCGGACCCGGACCTTGCCACGAACGTGTAGCCCGTCCTCAACGCAAACTTTTCCTCTCCACAGCCTCCACAAACAGCCGGGTTAAAACAGCCCCGTCTCCGCCTTCCTTCCACGGCAACGACCGACTGGACTCGGATGGCGACGGCGACGACGACGGCGGGCTCCTCCAGCGGCGACTCCGACAAGAGATCCCAAGGCAGCAGCCTCCTCACAAAGCCGAGAGAGAGAGAGAGAGCGGTTGCGGTTGGAGAGCGGGTGGCGGGCTGCGATTTTTAATGCAGGGAGGGGGGGGGGGGGTTGCGGTTACCATTCATTGGAGAGAGAGAAAGGAATATAATAATGGGTATATTATATTCCCATTACCACCTCCCAATTAAAACCACCGGGCCACAATCCAAATTAAAACCTGTTTAATTTGGACAGATTTGAAAAACAGTTTTTTTAATTTGGACAGCTTTCAAGACTGCACAAAAAAGATTGCAACCTCAAATACTGCGTTGCAACCTGTTTTCTGCTCCTAATGCGCCCGGTCCATTTGAACCGGGTATGAGCCAACCCAACAAGAGGGGAGGTGCTAATTCTTCCCCCAAAATAATGTATTGATCTTTGGATAAATTAATGAAACCATTTCATGCTTGGCAAAGGGGAAGTGTCAAAGTGGTGATTGCAAATTTGCACATCATTTTCTTATTATTTGTTTGCTTATTTGAGAATTGAGATTGTTTAGGTCATTGTCTAATTATTTGTTTGACTGTTCGATAATTGAGAATGTTTAGCCTCTAGGTCATTGTCTCATTATCTGTTTGAAATTGGAATCCCTCTTGTTATGTTACTTGTGAAATTATGTATGATTTATATATTTTCAAGAAAGGCTATTATATTCTCTTGTGAATTGGTGATAGAACAAGGAAGAGATTTCACAAACATGATATTGAATGCTACTTATTTATGAATGCTCCTCTTATTTATAAGAAATAGTATTTTGAGTTGTAATTTATAAGAATGAATTTATTTCATTTTTAGGAAAAGTTTTATTCGAAAGTAAGCGTACATGAGTTAAAAGCCACTGATAATATGAGACTTCGAGTAGAGTTTAAGCTTAAGGATTTGCCTTCAGATCCTGCTTTGCGGCAACCTATAATATATATGATGTTAAATTTCATGACTTCATAAGAATACATTATCTGCAAAATGGACATTGTCAACCAATTTTTAGAGAGTTTTACTCGGATTGAGATTGAAAAAAAAAGTTCATTGTTTCAACAAAAAATGGTTTAATGGTTTTAAAGATTGGTTAGAATATATCGTCGAAAAGGGTGCAGCCTTTTGATTTTTTTTTGTTACGTCTTTCCTCAAAGATGTCGTGATCCAACTTTTGTTACTCGTGCATTTCGAAATTGGAAAGATAAGACTATACACGAAAACAGGTCGGGAATCACACAACTCTACATAGTATTGCTAAGAGAATGTGTGAAGCTTTAATGAATAAAAAATAGGGGATACAAATTGTGTTTTCAAGACAAGATCAAGAATATCTAATCATTGAATATCGAGCTTGTTTAAGCGTATCAAACTATCAATTGATTGTATCCGTTCTCAATTACGACGAGGGCTGTTTTTTGTGGTCATGATGAGTCCAATGTGTCAATAAATAGAGGGAATTTTCTTGAGCTACTGGATTTTCTTGCATTAGTACATAATAATGACATTAAAGCTATCGTTCTAAAAAATAAAGACAAAATTACAAATGATAGCATATATTGAGAAAGATATTGCAGACAACATTACAAATGAAAAAATTATTCATAATGTATCCAAGAAAAATGACTTTTTGAATTGTAAGTTCTTTTTTGAACACTTTACCATCAAAAATTTCCACTATGTAATGTTTAATTCTAGTATAATATCTATTTCACGAGTTAAAAATTTCTCGACTATGTAATGCTCTGATTTTTAAACAATTGTAATTATATACATTAGAATGAGCTACGGGCGGGTCGTGATGCCACAGACATGAACGGAAGAAGTTTCATGCCTGTTAAGCGGAAATAGATTTAATACATTAGATTTAAAATAGTTAATTTGAGAAAAATACTAGTTTGTTTTTATGCAGAAGCTTTAATATAAAGTTGTTGCGGTCTAACTCGACGTCCCGGTCGGGCCGGAATACTTGAACCGTTTTAGCTCTCGGAATGGTCGAGCGCACACACAGTCAATAGAGTAGGTTGATTGTACACAAGCAGTTTTAACGTGGAAAAACCCCACAACTGAGTAAAATACCACGTGACCGGATCTGTGCCGGTAAAAGTACACTATTTTCGGGTTGTTACAACTTATTCATGAAGTCAAGGGTGACATGCCGCCTCTCGTTACAACTTTAGGGGGTGAGAGAACACTTAGAATGCGGTGGACGACAGACCGTCGCGCCGAGGGTTGTTTCAAATTGCGCTACGCGCTGGTGGTCTTCCGATAACAGCTTGCCAATTTCTGAACACATGAGCGGAGCGTCTGAACTCTCGGTTGCGGGGGCCACTTAAGACTTGAGAGATTTGGCTTCGTCAGGTGACTTTGACTCGACTCGCGTGTAGCTCAGATGTGGCTCGGGTTCGGCTCGTAGGAGGAATTCGGCAGAGCTCCGACCTGAGAAAGAAGAAGACTCAAAGGAGAAAAGGTGAGAAATGAGGAGTCCTGAGTCTCCTTTTATAGGCTCCGGGTGATGGTTTTGGTGGTTACGCTGCTATCCGCACACCATAACCACCATCATAATTGCATTTAGTATAGTTATAATGCGCGTATTCCGCTATTTGGAGACTACTTAAATAAAGTATATAAAATATTAATTAAATCCCCCCTACTAACCTGGTGGTTAGTGAGTGGTTACGGGTAAATCGGCTAGCCGGGAGTGTTCCCCGACGATCAGACGGCGGGTGTGGAACTCCGCGGGCGGCCGACGAACTTGCCGCCAAGTTCGTCTGCGAGGGGAGGACCGCCGACGACGGTCGGGACTGTGCGGCCGCCCCCTTGGCCGCACGCCGGCGGACACAAAAGGGAGCGGCCCGGGCGGCCGCCCCCTTGGCTGCACCGGTGGCCGGGGGAGGGGGCGGCCCGGGAGGCCGCCCCTTGGCCGCGCCGGCGGCCGGGTGGGGGCTGCGGCCTGGCAGCTGCCCCCCTGTCCGCGCGGGCGGCCGGGGAAGGGGGTGGCCCGGGCGGCCGCACCCTTGGCCGCGCCGGCGGCCGGGGAAGGGGGCGGCCCGGGCGGCCGCCCCTTGGCCGTGTAGTGGCGAGAGAGGGGCGGGCGGGCGGCGTCCGAGGAGGGGGTCGGCCGCCCGCCGCCGGTGAGGTGGGGCTCATGGCGGTTTGCCCATTACACGTAGTGGGATCGGCGCAGGGGGGATCGAGCGCGGTGATCGTGCGCCCGGTCGATCCCATGATCCCACTCTCTTTGAGATGGAGATCATGGGTGTGCGATTATGTGCACACCCAATTTCTATAAAATGGGGGTCATCCCCAATAATTTCCCCCCAGATCCTTGTTCTGTGAGACCGCTTCGGACGAAAGAGAGCAAGGATCTTTCTCTTTTTACTTTTGCAGCGCCGACGATGGTGAACGGTGGTGTCTTGAGGCGGCGAATGATTATGCCCTGCAAACTCGGGTAAAAATGTAAGCATATCTTATGGTGTAGGAGAGGCGACGAACGTGCCTAGAGGAGGGAGGTGTCGCTCCCGTAGTCATGACGGTGCGCGTGGACGCGTATACATAGTCACGCGTGGGCGCGCACGATCTCAGTCGCGAGCGAGCATGCGTGCGCGGACGCGTTCGCGATAGCATGCGGGCGAGGGTGTGTGCGGGTGCACCCGCATGGGCGCGCGCGGGCACGCGTGCGTGCGGGCACGCGCACTCGCACCTGGTCGTGCGCACGGGCACGTTCCATACCACGCGCCTGGCCACACGCTTGCCTGGTTGCGCGCACGAGTGCGCGTGCTTGGTGCGTGTGTGTGTGCGGGCTAGTGCGCACGGTGGCCATGAGCGGGCGCACGCACGTGTGTCTTTTGCACGGTTATGCGCGTGTAGTGGGCGTGTGCTTGCTCGGGCGCATTACATACATTTTTAGATCTTATCGAGTGACGCGCCTTTTGTGCGTGACGAGGGTGGATGATCTTTGATCAGACTTCTTTGTCTGATTTTATTTTTGATTTTTGCGATAAGGTTCGAAGCATACAACGAGGCCGATGCGTCTTCCTTCCTCTCTTACCGAGGATCAGGTTGCAATTTAGAGAAGAAGGTTCGACCTGCCCGCTAACCTTGAAGTGAAGATACCGCGTGCCGAGGTGAGGGTCCAAAATCCTCCTTGTGGCTGGTTGACGATCTGCAAGACTACCTTGAAATCGGGATTCCGGTTCCCTCTGTGCGAGGAAGTGGTTGAGATTCTGAGGTTCTGTGGCGTGCCGATTTCCCAATTTACTCCCTTGGGGGTAGTACGCCTCATGGGGTTGGTTGTCTTCTTTTACGAGCATGGCAGGAAACTTTCTCTAGACTACTTCCAATATTGGTGCGACGTTCGTTCGGATGGTGGTGAGCGTGTGGAGATCCATAACAATTAAAGCTGACTTGACTTTGAGGTTCAGACGGACCACCACCACGGAAATACTTTGTTTGGTTATGTCAATAACTCTTGGGGCTTGCAGAGTTGTGGGACGCACTGCCTGATCGTTGCCGTCGTCAGAAGGGGAGAGAGCGGGAGTTCTCTCTGGTGCTTGGATTTTCAGACCCTCGAGAGTTGGCGAACCGTCTGTTTAACATTTCTTCATTTATGGAAGAGAAATACTTGTTGTGGTGTGGTATTTCTTCGAACTTTGGGCGGATTGCTGAGACATCTTTGGTTTGTAATCGGAAACAAAAGGCCGTTGTAGTTTCTCTAGGTAGCCGTAGTGCGGCGCCTTCCTTATCTTCTTTGGGCGTTGACTCTCCTTCTGGTGGTTGTGGCAGTTTGCCTCCCGAGGTACATGTGCTTGGATCATCTACCCCCCAGTCTTTCCCTGCGGAGGCCGCGGCTCCAAGACTATCTTCTTCCTTGAAGGCGATGAACGAAGTGGTAAGCGGGCTTGATTGTATTTGGTTCTTCCCTATTGTTATATCGTGATGACTTTTCTTCGTCTTTTCTTTTGCAGATCGAGGCTCAGGTTCAAATTGCTGTCACCTGAAATGATCATTACTTGAGCTTGAAGGATGAGTATCTGGCCCTTCAGGAGAAGTTTCGAGTTGTGGCGGGCTCTCTTGTTGCTTTGAAGGATGATCATGAGTGGGACGTTTCTTGATTTCGCCGGATTGTATCAGAGCTGAAGGCGGAATTGGAGGAGACTCGAGCATCTCTGGAGATGGAGAAATCTCTGGTGGGAAGGACTACTTCGATGCTGAAGCGTGCTCAAGAGGAGACTTCTCGTTTGGAGACGGAGCTTTGTACGACGAAAGCCCAAGTGGAGGCATTATCCTCTGATAGCCGCGTGTCAGAGTTGAAAGCTGCTGGTCTTGCGGAGTACATGGAGTCTCTGGATTACATGCAGGATCGGTGCTTGATCAACGAGGAAGTTAACGATGAGATCTGGAGCAAGGAGGTGGAGACTCAGGCAGAAGACGTTCGAGAGCTGGCCCTCGGGCGTAGAGTCTCAAAGGCTCTTCGTCTTGTTAGCAGGAGCTTGGGATGTAATATATCCGACCTTAGCTTTGATGATATCTCTGGCGATGAGAGTTCTGATGTTGACGCGGCTGATGTGTAGTGGCGCTGTTTATTTGTATTAGTGTGTGTTTGCATTTTTGCTTTTCTAGTCTGGTGTCTTGTATGTCGTCTTTATTATTTGACGAATCTTAATTGGCGTCTTTGCGCATATATTTGCATGTAGCTGTGATAATTGTGCTCTTTTTCTTCTTTTGGCCTGGGCGCTGGTGGCTGCTCAAGAGAGCATTGCTGGAGAATGTAAATATCTTATCCAGGTATTACAAGGAGCACATTGCCTGGAGGTAGTTGTTGTAAGGAGCGCGTTGCTCAGAGGTAGTTGGGGTAAGGAGCGTGCTGCCCGAAGGCAGGTGCTGTAAGGAGCGCACTGCCCGAAGGCAGGTTATGTATGGAGCACGCTGCCCGAAGGCAGTTGCTGTGAAGAGCGCGCTGCTCGGAGGCAGTTGTTGTAAGGAGCGCGCTGCCTGAAGGCAGTTACTAAGAGGAGCGCGCTGCTCGGAGGCAGTTGCTGTAACGAGCACACTGCCCGAAGGCAATTGCTGTGAGGAGCGCGCTGCTCAGAGGCAGTTGTTGTAAGGAGCGCGCTGCCCAAAGGCAGTTGCTGTGAGGAGTGTGCTGCTCGGAGGTAGTTGCTGTGAGGAGCGCGCTGCCCGGAGGCAGTTACTGTAAATGTAAATGGACATCTTTGTACTTGGGCGAAGTGAGTATGCATTTCAAATCGCACGGTTGATGCTCTCCTTCTATATGACTGAAATAAGAAAACTTTTAAAGTTATTAAAGTTACAGTCGTGAGGCTGTTCTTGTGAAAATTAACTTGAAGAATTCATTGGAAAGTGAAATTGATAAACGCTACAATGGGCAGAGCCCCCTGATAGGTACGAAGCCCTCTCTTGGGCTGGTCGACTTAGGGGTTGCCCCCTAGTCCGTTCTAGCAAACAGTTGGCCTATTTCCTGTCGGCGGATTTGGTGCTTAGCCCTGTAAGAATCTCCCCAGGAGGCCTTGTTTAATGAGATACTCGATCTCCTCCTTAAGATTTGAGCAATCTTCTATGTCATGTCCTCGTCCATGGTGGAACTCACAGTACTTAGTTTGGTCCCCCACATTTTTAGCGAGGATGTCGAGGTCGTGGGTTGCCATGACATTCGATGTTCTTCCCCAGGTCTGATGAAGCTTCTTGCTCCCTTCTCCTTTTTATGCCTCTATCAAATTGTTTTTGATGCATCTCAATTGCTTCATCGGCTGCAATCTAGGCTTCGACTCATCATATTAGATCATGAAAACTTGATGTCGTTTATCTCATTAATGCTGAATAAAAGCTGTTGGGGAGGAGTCCTCCTAAGAGGAAGCCTCGTAAGAGCTCGGGGCTGATGCTCGGGATCAGTCGTGCGTCTGCAGTGACACGACAAAAAAAATCTCTGAGGGTTTCTCCTTCACTTTGGCAGATCCCAAACAAGTGAGAATAATATTTAACTATTCGGCCGCTGGCGATGAATTGGTCCGTGAATTATTGTGATAGTTCTGCAAAATTCTTTATCTCCCCCTCCTTCAGAGATAGGAACCAGGTGCGAGCTTGTCCTTTCAAAGTCACCGGGAAATCTTGGCACAATAGTTGATCTGAGGCATTGCAAAGTTGCATCATGATTGTGAAGTGTCTGAGATGCTTTGATGGGTCACTTGTACCATCGTACTTCTCGATCTTTGGGAACCTGAAACCGTGATGGATTGGGTGTGTAAGGATCTCTAGTGTAAATGGCGAGTAATGATGGAGGGGGAGGCTGGCCGAAGCGGCGCCCCGCTTCCCTCGCTTGCGCTCTTCTGTGATTAAGTTGAGATTTTCTTCAAGCGTGATCCTTTCATCGAGGCCCGCTACTTCACGGTATTGTAGTGATTTTGAGCTTCATGTTCTTTGGCAGGACGGACTTTGCGGCCTTGATCATCCACGCAGGGGGGAGGGGTTCTGCTTCAAGCATGTTGACAGGAAAGTGAGGGGGAACTGGACCGACGTGCCCCCCAAGGGTCATCCCTTCTGCAGTGCGGGTAACTCCTCCCGTCGTAGTCTCTAGTCATGAGTACCACTGTGTTGAGGGTACTGTCTTCTGAGGATGTTGAGAACTCGTTTCCCACAGACGACGCCAAACTGTTACGGTCTAACTCGACGTCCCGGTCGGGCCGGTATACTTGGACCGTCTTAGCTCTCGGAATGGTCGAGCACGCACACCGTCAATAGAGTAGGTTGGTTGTACACAAGCAGTTTTAACATGGGAAACCCCTCAATTGGGTAAAAAACCACGTGACCGGATCTGTGCCGGTCAAAGTCCACTATCTTTGGGTTGTTATAACTTGTTCGTGAAGTTGAGGGTGATAGACCACCTCTCGTTACAGCTTTAGTGGGTGAGAGAACACTTAGAACGCGACGGACGATAGACCATCACGGCGAGGGTTGTTACAAATTGCGTTACGCGCTGGTTGTCTTCTGATAGCAGCTTGCCAATTCCTGAACATAGGATCAGAGCGTCTGAGCTCTCAGTTGCGAGGGCCACTTGAGACTTGAGAGATTCAGCTTCGTCAGGTGACTTTGACTCGGCTCGCGTGTAGCTCAGATGCGGCTCAGGTGTGGCTCGGGTTCAGCTTGTAGGAGGAATTCAGCAGAGCTCCGACCTGAGGAAGAAGAAGACTCGGAGGAGAAAAGGTGAGAAATGAGGAGGCCTGAGTCTCCTTCTATAGTCTTCGGGTGGTGATTATGGTGATTACGCGGCTATCCGCACACCATAACCATCATCATAATTGCATTTAGTATAGTTTTAATGTGCGTATTCCATAATTTGGAGACCACTTAAATAAACTATATAAAATATTAATTAAATCCCCCCACTAACCTGGCGGTTAGTGGGTGGTTACGGGTAAATCAGCCGGCCGGGAGTGTTCCCCGACGATCAGATGGCGGGTGTGGAACTCCGCAGTTCGGCTGACGAATTTGCCGCCATGTTCGCCGACGAGGGGATGACCGCCAACGGTGGCCGGGACGGTGCGACCACCCCACTCGGCCACGTGCTGATGACCACGAAAGGGGGCGACCCGGGCGGCCGCCCCCTTGGCCACACCGGCGGCCGGGGAAGGGGGTGGCCCGGGCGGCCGCCCTCTTGGCCGCACCAGCGGTCGGGGGAGGGGCGGCCCGGGCGGCCGCCCTCTTGGCCGCGCCGACGGCCGGGAAATGTGGCCGCTCGGGCGGCCGCCCCCTTGGCCGTGCCATGGCGAGAGAGGGGCGGGTGGCCAGCATCCGAGGAGGGGGCCGCTCGCCTGCCGCCGGAGAGGTGGGGCTCGCGGCGGTTTGCCCATTACACGTAGTGAGATCGGCGCGCGGGGGATCGGGCCTGGTGATCGTGCGCCCGATCGATCCCATGATCCCACTCTCTTTGAGATGGAGATCATGGGTGTGCGGTTATGTGCACACCCAATTTCTATAAAATGGGGGCCATCCCCAACAAAAGTGGTGAAAGAAATTGATGCACATGTATTTTAATAAAAATCTCGTGCCACATAGTGCTGGTAAAATGTTAATGCAATAATCAAAGAGATGCACATGCCATTAATATCATATTCAAGTGCATTATTACAATCTAACAGTTGTATAAGACATAAAGGAAAATGACTGAAATAACTAATACATAATCATCAAATTTGATAGTACAAGAACAAAATACATAGAACCCGACGAAGTAATAACAAAAGTAAACCTTCAGAAGCACAAGAATTCAGCGCAGAATAACTTAAGAAGTAGGTGACGCAGTCATCGACCGTAAGGTAAAATCCAAAAACAAGAAGAAAAATGGCTCAAAACATAGGATTAAACAATGAACAAGTTAATAAGTTAAAGTGCGAGCTGAGTAAACAGAAATACTTGGGTACCAATTTATCTTGTAGCAAAGCTAGTATACATGCAAATAGTCAAGCAGAAATATTTGAAAATATAAGCCTACTCCAGAGTAAAACCTAAAATTTGCCCATGAAATGACATATGCTGTAATCGATGAACTATGTAGGTATTTACAGTGGGTGCACATGATTCACACTAAGTTCAGACGCAAGTCTTATTAGAAGGATTCCTGTTTGTCGTGACCATACAAGCATTAAGTTGCACTATTTAACTATTACCTTTCAAAGATTTGCTTATGACAATACTGGGTTAAATGATTCATAGCTTTAGAGACATTCTATCATATTATGTTATGTTACACTAATAAAGTGATGGTTCAAATGTTGTTCGATAACATTTATAATCATACGAAACAGATATGAGAACTAAATCCAAAGTTTGCAAGCGAGAGAAAATTCTCTACTTGCTTTAAGGTGAAGCTGAAATTGTTGGCGACAGCTAAGCGGTGCAAGCAAAGTCAAAGACTCTATTTGAACCTGCTCAAGATAAATATAAATATAACATTTGACTTAACGAGGTTCTTAGGCTTGCACAGAAATTTCATTGAATAACGAAAACAAGTGCGATTTAAGAGTTTTACATCCCTCAAGGATGAGGAGAGAGGAAGCTATCACGAGGGATCGAGGATTTGACAAAGCTCAGGTGACAGAAACCCTAAATCGGAGAGGGCCTTGGAGAGATCCCACCAATTGAACCTATGCATGACGTCGGGAGTCATAATTACAAGATGATTAGACTATTTATAGGAGGGCAACCGCTTAAATCAACGTAAATACATTGATTGGAGCTTTGAAATTATCAAACAAATTTAATATAAAAAATTTGAATAGAGGGGGAAGAAAGGAGTTTCTTACCCAAGGAGATCGCTTTCGGACTCAAAAGATCCAAGGAGAGGAGGTTTCGAGCAAACCCTATGAGTCCTTCTTGAGATCCACTGACCGAAATAGAGAGGAATTAGGGATGGAGGGATGCCTGCACTTGGAGGAGAAATAGGAAGGGTTGTTGTCGGCTTTGAGGGGAGAAGAAGTTGTCGACACCTGGAGAGGAAGACTCGTTGCCGGCTAGGAGAGAAGGAGGTTGCTGGCCAGGGAAAGGAGTGGAGAGCAGAAGGAGGAAACAACAACCACGGGAGCGGGAAAAGGTGTAGGGTTCGACCACGGAGGTGCGGGAGCGGTGGGATTGGGTGCGGCGAGACGTACGGCTTGCAAAAAAATGGGAGCGGAAGATCTAACAGGATCGGGAGAACTGGACCGGTTATATACAGGAATAAGAAGGGGATCGGTTCAGCTAGGTATTAGAAGGGGATAACTTAAATCCTAATTTGACAAAATTATAAAAAACACCATTGATTTCTAAGATTTAATTTTTTTATAACATGAGTTGTTACATTTTCTCTTATTTATGAAGTTTCATCTTGAAACTTTCAATAATTTCCTGAATAGGGTCAATTGAGGTGAAGATTTAGATGACATTCATTCCAGCAAAATTTGAAAATTAAGACATGAAAGCTCACTATGAAAATATCGAAACAGAAAGGAGGGCAAGAGCGGGGACTTACCAAGGTCAGGAGAAGAGTTGTGGATACTTGCTACACATGATATACTTAAGTTCTCAAGTGTACTCATCAGACTTACCATGCATCCAAGGCACTTTGACCATATGAATGATTCTCTTTCGAAGCTTATGTTTTTGATGCTCTACGACCTTAGTGGGCTCAACTGAATAAGACAAATTGACTTCAAGAATCACTTGAATTTCTTCAATGAACGGTGTAAGATCATGAATGTTCTTCCAAAACTGTCTAATATGGAAGACATCGTGTACACTGTCCAAAGAAGCAGGTAGCTCCAGACGGTAAACAAATCCTCCGATACGCTCTGAAATAGAAAATGGTCCCACGAACCTTGGGCTGAGCTTATGATGGTGACCAAACCGTTTCACCACAGGTGTAGAGGAAACCTTCAGGAACACTTGATCACCCACAACAAATTCTAACGGACGACAACGCTGATTAGCATACTTCCTCTGTCTCTCGATGACACGACTAAGCTGAACCCGAGTCTTCTTTGTGGCTTATTACATATCCCGAAGTAACTCAGGCCCAAAACAACCTTCTCACCAACTTTTGACCAATAGAGAAGGGTCCTACAATGATGGCCATATAGTGCTTCGAAGGGGGCCATCTTGAGGCTATCTTGATAGCTATTGTTATAGGTGAACTCGACCAAAGTTAGGTGCTCATCCCAAGCTCCCTTGTAGTCCAAAATAAAACATTGCAGTATGTCTTTGATAATCTGATTAACACTTTCGGTCTGGCCATTAGTCGTCAGATGGTAAGCGGTGCTCAGGTTGAGATCAGTACCCAAAGCTTGTTGGAAGCCCTTCTAGAAATAAGATACAAATCTCGAATAATGATCCGAAATATTCTGCAAAGGAATCCCATGGAGTCTAACAATCTTTAAAACATAGATTTGAGACATATTCTCGGTGGAATGAACTTCCTTCTAAGGGATGAAGTGAGCCACCTTAGTCATGCAGTCTACTATGACCCAAATCGCATCATGCCCTCTCGGAGTGCGGAGCAAACCCGTAATGAAGTTCATAGAGATATCTTCTCACTTCCATTTAGTTATAGACAGAGGCTACAAAAGACCACCATGACGCTGACACTGAGCTTTCACCTTCTGGAATGTCAGACATCGAGAGATGAAGCAAGCAAAATAATTCTTCACACTATGCCACCATACGATCTGGTTTAAGTCATGATATATCTTGTTGTTCCCCGGGTGACCAGATGTGCGAGACTCATTAGCTTCTCGAAAAATACTTTCAAGAAATTAAGGAATATTAGGAATGCAATGGCAGCCTCAGAAACATAGAACATCATCAGAGATGGAGAAATCCGGGAGAGTCCTAATTTCAGCCCTTTGGCAGATTCACTAGAGTGCGCGGTCAAACGATAATAAATCCTTCACCCGATCCACCCATAATGGGCCAGAAATTTTCTCAAGACCCTCAGGTGACATGGATATGCCCATCCAATTAAGGTCATCAATCAAGACTGCCAGAGTAGCTGACATGAGTACACAAGTGGCAATAGAAGCCTGCTGGCTCATCGCATCTGCCACTGAATTGGCTTTACCAGGAACATAAGTGAGCTGCAAGTCATAATCCGCTATGAATTCTATCCAACGCTTCTGATGAAGATTGATATCATTCTGAACAAAAATATACTTCAAACTCTAATGATCGGTATATAAGTAACACTTCACGCCATAGAGATAATGACACCAAATCTTCAATGCAAACACTACCGCAACGATCTCCAGATCATGAGTGAGATAGTTGCGTTGATGAATCTTCAACTGCCTCAACCCATAAGCAATAATACGGTCTTCCTGCATCAAGAAACAACCCAAGCCAACCCTGGAAGCGTCAGTGTAAACTGAAAAGTCTAACCCTAAAACTAGCGCTGAACATAAGCTTTGCTTCAACTCAAAAAAGTTCTAGTCACACTGATCTGACCATTCAAATCTAGCATGCTTTTGGGTTAGCCTTGTCAGAGGAGTAGAAAGAGAGGAAAAAACCTTGACAAAATGCCGGAAAAAGCCAGCCAAACCAAGGAAGCAATGAATTTTAGTCGGGGTAGAAGGTCGCTTCCAGTCCATAATCGCAGAAACCTTGGCAGGATCAACGAAAAGTCCATCCCTTGAAATGACATGGCCCAAAAAGGCAACGTGAACTAGCCAGAACTCATATTTTGTCAGCTTGACATAGAGTTAATGCTGACGAAGAGTGGAGAGAGTGAGCCTATAAGATGCGTAACATGATCTTCACGAGTCTTGGAGTAGACCAAAATATCATCAATGAAATTGACGATGAACTTATCTAGATACTCACGGAAGACACGGTTCATCATATCCATGAAAGCAGATCGAGCGTTAGTCAAACTAAAGGACATAACCAAGAATTCAAAATGTTCATACCAAGTTCTGAAAGCAGTTCGTGGAATGTCAGATTCCTTGATTTTCAGTTGATGATAGCCCGATCTGAGATCTATCTTACAAAATACGATACTGTCCTTAAGCTGATCAAATAGATCATCCACGCGTGGGAGGGGATACTTATTCTTGATTGTAACCCCATTCAAATCCCGATAATAGATGCACAATTTCATGGATCCATCTTTCTTTTTCACGAAGAGGATGGGGTCTCCCCAAGGTGAAGAGCTAGTATGAATGTACCCACACTTAAGCAACTCATCCAATTATAATCTAAGCTCCTCCAGTTCACGTGGTGCCATAAAGTACGAAGCTTTAGATACGAGGCACGTTCCAGGCTTAACATCAATAGAGAACTCTACATCTCAATCAGGAGGCATCCCAGGAAATTCAGCGGGGAACACGATTGGAAACTCAGAAGTAATCAGGATGGATTCAAGTCGAGGGGAGGCAAAACCCAAATGAGAGGCATATACAAAACATGCAAAACACTCTTGACTAAGAAGGTGAGTAGCGTGCATAGCAAAAATTACCTTCAGGTGACTGCGGGTCTGAACATGAACGTTGTAGTCCTTGCCATCGATACTGAGATTGACCTTTTTTGCTACACAGTCTATTTTGCTATGTATGCTATCAACCAATTCATGTATAAGATTACATCGAACTCCGTCATATCCATAACTATAAGATCGGCTGATACTCGCAATTCGCCAAGCAAGATTATACAGTTGACAATGCCCCTACTCAAAAGGTGCAAATGACTAGGCACAAAAATTTCATAGGGGACCTCAAGAGGCGAAGTGGGCCAGCCATGAAGATCTACGATATGACGAGCGATAAAAGAGTGAGATGCATCAGAATCAAAGAGAATCTGCATCCACTTATTCTTGACTCTAAATCTCTCTAGAAATGGATGTTATGGACGAAATTCACAATCATTCGATACTAAGGCAGAAGAATTAAGATGCAGAAGATTAAAAATACAACACATACATACCATATATGACGTTGGTAGATACGAGTGCCTCACCATGAGAGATGACATTCAGCACAGCTTTGCCCCTCTCCCGAGCTCCAGAAATGGCTTGTAGAGGCTGAGCGAGAATTGGGCCTTCCTTCACCGGACAGTCTTGAACATGGTGCCCAATTTACCCCCATCTATAACATGCATTCTGTCTACGGCGACAGTCCTTCACCATATGACCTGCCCTCTTGCAGTAGACACAGACTGAGGAGGCAGAGGCAAGCGTCACCTGAGGTTATTTTGCAGTAACAACTATCTTCTGCTTTTTCAGGAGGGAATGACAAACTTGGGCGACATGACCCACCTTATTGCAGAATGCACACACCTCTTTAGACTTGAGGATTTGCTCCTAAGATGGAGAACCCTTGTGATTGTGGTCAGATGCGGTGATATTGCTTGTACCATGCTGGATCTTTTTAGCAGAACAATCCAAATCAATAGTTTCCACCTATAAGACGGCTCCGATAGTCTCAACGTAGGTGGTGGCGCCATGAGCTATCATATGCTGGAAGAAATCATTCTAAAGTCCTTCACGAAACGACTGATATTTTTAGACTCATCTGGCACGAACTCTGTGACAAGGAGAGAAAGGCGGGAGAACTCTTTCTTATACTCGATCACTATCCTACCGGGTTGTTGAAGGGAAAAAAACTTCTCAGCTAACATGTACCGCTCTACAAAAGAGAGAAACTTCTCCATAAGAGCATCCTTGAATTGTCTCCAGGTCAAGGTGGCAGAATTGGGGAGACTACGACGCTGAAGCCACCGGGTGCACACATCCTCGGTTAGCTGGTAGGCCGCAAGAAGAACCTTCTAAGCTTCAGGAACTCCAACATGCTCAAAGTGCTTCTCCATCTGAGAGAGCCACTCAGAAATGACAAAGTAGTTGCGATCTTTATTGAAGGATGACAAATTCAGCCTCTTGAATGCCAGTGTATGAGCCATCTCTACAGGAGGAGCAGTCAAACTTGACACGAGAGGAGCCACCAGGATGATTGCATGCGAACCTATTTCAGAACCAGGTGCAGGAGGGGTAGCATTAGAAGCGATGGTGATAGCAACTCTAGTCGTCCCTGCGCTGCCGGAACCAAGGGTTGGATCAGTAGACCAACGATCCTCTTCCAGGCGAGTGAGACGATCTAGAATCTGCCTCAGCAGCTAGGAATTTGCATCTCCAGAAGTGCCTCCCATAGGAGGGGTAGCCTGCTTGCGTTGCGATCGCTTAGGTCCATCTAGAAAGAGACACGAGAGGGTTAAGTAAGAGAACATTCAAGCTAACAGAAAGGATTGAGACTAGAGGTTCTAGCATTCTAATATTATTGAATACGTAAATCATGTAATAGTTACATCATTTTCATTGGACAACTTTAGGTAATGACCATGCAAATGCAAATGTGATAATAAAATTGAACGATAGGAAATGATTTGTAAAATCCATGTGTGTACAATCGTCATCTATTGTTCTTAGCTTAACATTTGTGCAATGATTTATGTCATGCATGCAATGCAATTTGTGCTTGAAATGCATTCCTACGAATGTTCATGAATGGATACGCATGTCATGTTAAGTATCCATATTGCTTAATATGTCATACATATTATGATACTAATATCATCGCACTTGAAAATATTAAACTGCCCATATCCATTTAATATTCGCAAGCAGTGTATATCCCATTGGAACTTCATATACACCTAAATGTTAAGTTTGCACATACTCCCTTAATATTCGTGTGCATACTACTCATGCTTATGAGTGTAGTATGAGTGCTTCAGCTTTGAACAACAGACAACGACAAGGTGAGTGAAGAAATGATGGATGCATTTTTATTTATATAAGGGAGTTCAAAATATGTAGAAATTATAAAATACTTAATCTTAAGATGCTCAACCTAGCTCTGTTACTAACTGTCACGACCCGTTTAGTAACAATTATCATAGTGCATTATGGGTGGGTCATGATGCCACATGCATGAACGAAAGAAGTTTCATGCTTGTTAGGCGGAAACATATTTAATACATTAGATTTAAAATAGTTAATTTGGGAAAAATACTAGTTTGTTTTTATGCGTAAACTTTAATATAAAATGGTGAAAGAAATTGATGCACATGTATTTTAGTAAAAATCTCGTGCCACACAGTGCTTGTATAAAATTTTAATGTAATAATCAAAGAGATGCACATACAATTAATATCATATTCAAGTGCATTATTACAGCCTAGCAGTTGTTCAAGACACAATGGAAAACGAGTGAAATAACTAATACATAATCATCAAATCTGACAGTACAAGAACAAAATACATAGAACCTGACGAAGCAACAACAAAAGTAAACCTCCAGGAAAACAGAAACTCGGCGTAGAATAACTCAAGAAGCAGGCGGCACAGTCACCGACCCTAAGACAAAAATCCAAAAACAAGAAGAAAACTGTCTCAGAACATAAGATTAAACAGTGAGCAAGTTAATAAATTAAAGTGCGAGCAGAGCAAACAAAAATACTTGGGTATAAATTTATCTTGTAGCAAAACTAGTAAACATGCAAATAGTCAAGCAAAAATATCTGAAAATATAAGCCTACTTCGGAGTAAAATCTAAAATTTGCCCATGAAACGACATAAGCCGTAATTGATGAACTGCGTAGGTATTTACAGTGAGTGCATATGGTTCACACTCAGTTCAGACACAAGTCTTATTAGAAGGATTCCTGCTTGCCGTGACAATACAAGCATGAAGTTGCATCATTTAACTGTTACCTTTCAAAGATCTGCTTATGACAATACTGAGTTAAATGATTCATAGTTTTAGAGTCATTCTTTCATATTAAGTTCACTAATAAAGTGACGTTCA
This sequence comes from Platanthera zijinensis, assembly GCA_039513925.1. Classification (NCBI taxonomy): domain Eukaryota; kingdom Viridiplantae; phylum Streptophyta; class Magnoliopsida; order Asparagales; family Orchidaceae; genus Platanthera; species Platanthera zijinensis. The sequence goes on along the minus strand of CM077079.1, from coordinate 7,835,508 downwards.
GATGTTGTCCGATGACATTTCTAATCATATGAAACAGATATGAGAACTAAATCTGAAGTTTGTAAGCGAAAGAGAATTCTCTACTTGCCTTAAGGTGAAACCAAAATTGCTGGTGACAGCTAAGCGTCACAAGAAAGTCAAAGACTATATTTGAACCTGCTCAAAATCAATATAAATACAACATTTGACTTAACGAAGTTTCTACGCTTGCACATGCATTTCATCGCATAACGAAAACAATAGCGAGTTAGGAGTTTTACCTCCCTCACGGATGAGGGGAGAGAAAGCAACCACGAGGGGTCGAGGATTTGGCGGCGTTTAGGTGACAGAGACTCTAAATCAGAGAGGGCCTTGGAGAGATCCCACCAATTGAACCTATGGACGTCGCCGGGAGTCAAAATTACAAGATGACTAGACGATTTATAAGAGGGCAATCGCTTGGATCAACGTAAATTCGTTGATTTGTGCGTTGAAATTATCAAATAAATTTAATAAAAAAATCTAAATAGAGGGGAAGAAAGAAGTTTCTTACCCAAGGAGATCGCTTTCGGACTCAAAAGATCCAAGGAGAGGAGATTCCGAGCAAACCCTAGGAGTCCTTCTTGAGATCCACCGACCGAAAAATAGCGGAATTAGGGATGGAGGGATGTCTGCACTTGGAGGAGAAAGAGTAAGGCTTGTTGTCGGCCTTGAGGGGAGGAGAAGTTGTCGACGCCTGGAGAGGAAAGCTGACTGCCGGCTAGGAGAGAAAGAGGCTGCCGACCAGGGCAAGGAGGGGAGAGCAGGAGGCGGAAACAACAACCACGGGAGGGCGAGAAGGCGCCGGGTTCGACCAGGGATGCGCGAGAGCGGCGGGATCAGGCGCGACAAGACGTGCGGCTCGTAGGAAAACGAGAGCGGAAGACCTAGCAGGATCGGGAGAACTGGACCGGTTGTATACTGGAATAAGAGGAGAACTCGGTTTGGCTAGGTATTAGAAGGGGAGAACTTACATCCTAATTTGACACAATTACAAAAAAAAATGACAATGATTGCTAAGATTTCATTTTTTTTAATAACATGAATTGTTACACTCACTGCAGTTCACGGGTCTGAGTGAGGGCAATACAATCTTCTTCAGTGCGGATCATATCTAGGCTCAAAATATTTGGTCTCTAAATGTCCGACAGTGGGTTAAGTAAAGCAAGCTATCCCCTTTTAGTCCAAACTCAATTGAACTGTATTCAGGTTTCAACATGAATGTGCGCAAAAACAGATTTGATGAAAACTTCCGAACACGAAATCAGACAAATTCAAAGGCCAGGAGTCGGGACTGGCGGGACGCTTAGGTTCCATTTGGCGGGACTTTCTTTCTCCGGTGAATTTGGACAAAAACGCCAACGCCATAAAATGTATGTTTGGCATGACAACGGTAATTATGACCGCTATTAAAAAAGAAAACTAATTTTGAACAGTAAAGTGGATGAAATTCTCTAGGCGAGGTCGGGCATTCAGAAACAACGGTTCATAACAACAACATTCGTGATCGTCACTGCCGCACCAAATGAAGCCTTAGGCTCGTAAATGCATGGGTTAAAACCGTCATTGTTTAATGATCACCTAACAAACATTATCCGTTTGAACATAATAGTGGATGAAGTTTTTTAAGTGAGCATTAACGAATCACAATTTAATCCCCATATTCTTGACCGTCATCACCGTGTCAAACGAAGCCTTAAGTCACGGAGACACGACACCGGCACACTGCCATATGCTTTGAATTCTGTTTGCAGAGCTGTTCAGAGTTGTAATCATTTTTTTTGCATTTAAGACTCGACTCTTCAGCAATTTATTTTAAATTTTCTGTTTTTTAGGATCTTTGACTTGGAAGTCAGAACTCTAATTGAAGAAAAATAAAGAAAAATATTTTGGTCCTAAACCCCGTTATAACCGGGTATCATTCACGCAATATTCTATCTATTTTACACGTTGCCATATGTGTGGGCGCGGCATGTTGAGCCCAAGACTTGGGGGCCGGGGAGGATAAAGTGTAGCAACTAGCAAATGCACTTTAACGTGCAGTGTACGTGATCCGACGGTTGCGAGTGCATCTCAGCTCGCGCGGAGATGCACGCACGCTTTGAGATATGTGCGCATGCTTTGAGATATGTGCGCTGAGATGTGCACGCATCTCAGCACACTCGCATCCATTGGATCACACTGCACGGTAAAGTGCAGCGGCTCGCGTCCCTCCGATTTGCTGCACTTTACCCTCCCCGGACCCCAGACAAAGGCTGCGTTTGACACGGTGGTGACTGTCCATCTAAGCAACTTCATCCACTTTTATGTTAAAACGGATGATGTTTGTTAGGTGATTTTTAACGAATGACGGTTTAACCCATATGTTTATGATCGCCGCCATCGTGCCAAACGGAGTCTAAAATATTCCGTCTAGTTGAAAGATTCTATAGACTATTTATTATTATTTTTTAAAAATCATGCAATTGCAATTTGGTTGCATTATGAAAATGAAATTAAATGCACAGCAAAAATCATCCCAGCTTAGCAAGGGTCTGAACTCCGAGGAAGGGTCCTAATCCCACCCGGTAAATGACACCTCTCCTTTCAACTGCCTCTCCCGATCACACCCTAATCCTAGGCCCCGCTCCCTCCCGTCGCACAGCTGCCGCTAAGCCCGATCTCCACATTCTCCCCCTCTTAACGGTTGACACCCGATCTGCATTAATTTCATAAGGGATTAGTTCATCTCGATTTTTCTTTAGCATGAATTAAATTCAAAAGAATAGTTTTCTAAAAATTATTCTGAATCTTACTAGCCTGTGATGAAGGTAACATGAACTGCAATTGAAATTCTTAGTCACAATTCTAGATTACCAAAAACAAGTAAACTAAATTATTCTTTATCCTAAGGATTTTTTTTTACAAAACCAAAAAATAAAACTATAATTAACCCCATGTATTTGCGGTGCCTTTAAAAAAATGCGGTGCAATTAATATTTCAGTGTTTTTATCCATATGCGTTGTCTTTAACAAAATGGTGTCATTAGCCAAATCTGCAGTGCCTTTAACAATTCGCTTATTTTACGCAGGACCGAAAAGGAAGCAAGTTAAAGTTTTTGCTCAATGGCTTGTCCTCCATTTTAAAGGTTGGGCCATGGCGACTTTATCATTATAATTTCTCTCATGCCCTTTTCTGAACCTCTTCACACACAACGTCCGCATTCATTCCTCCCCCTCCCCTATAAATTCGGCAGCAGTGCTTTTCACTACACTAAATAAAACAACATTTTTATATTGAGCTCAAGGCAGAGGCAATACAGAGAGAGGGGGGGAGAGATGGAATGGAGAAAGGGCTACCTGGATCTGTTGCTGGTTCCTCTGAGCCTTCTCTTCTCCGTCGTCTACCACGGCTGGCTGTGGCAGAAGGTGAAGAGGCAGCCGCACCGCACCATCATCGGAATGAACTTCGCCGGCGGCCGGCTTTGGGTGCGCTCCATGATGAAGGTATTTCAGTACTACAAGATCTTAATTGATGAAGAAGATAAAATACGGAAGTCGATATCAATGTGTTGTGTAAATTAGGGCTGAAATCGACCGAATCGGATCGGTTTGGTTTCGATTTAGGGGGGCTGATAACCGACATCATTTTTGTTCGGTTTGTTGGTTGGGTAAACTGAAAAAAACGTACAGAACAGAACCTAACTGTTAGAGAATATGTCAAAACTATTAGCTAAGCTTTTGTAATATAACTCTGTTTGCTTCAAAACATTTTACTTCTTGTTACAACAAGTAACATTAAAATATGTAAACTAATGATCTATAAATTTATAGATGCTTAACTTATGCATCAATTTGACTAATTCTATCGTAATATTATCCTAAAGTTATTGTAATATGTATGTTTGCATCAATTAATTTTTACTTGATTAAATATAAAAAGTGTACGTATTATGTTCATAACTAGCAGTCGTGCACGAGATCGGGATCCTCTCCAGTTCACTCGAATTGGAGGAGTCCAGTTCGCGGCCCCAATTGCTTCTCCAAAATCGGACGGTGGAAAGAAACTCAAGTGCACTTGCGGGGGCCCACTAGCCAGATCAGCCGCAAATTCAAGTTCTCGCCTATCCGCCGTCCGATTTGGGAGACACAAACCAGGGGCGTGAACGGGATCCCCTCCATTCGCGCGAACGGGAGAGGATTCCTGTCCTCGTGTGCACGCGGGCCACCGCCGTGCATCTAGGCACTTGGGCACTTCAGAGATTTCATTTAAATATATTATATATTATATATTGATGAGGACATGTCATACATTAGTAAAAAAAATATTTATCATTTTAATTTGGTAGAATATTAAAATATAAAATTACATAAATGAAATATATATATATATAATATTGAGCTCACTAACTAACTAACAGTAACGGCTGAACGGTTGATGAATGCAGGAGAATGACAAGAGAAGCGTGCTGGCGGTGCAAACGCTGCGTAACGGCATAATGGGGTCGACGCTGATGGCCACCACCACCATCCTCCTCTGCTCCGGCCTGGCGGCGATCATCAGCAGCACCTACAGCGTCAAGAAGCCCATCTCCGACTCGAGCTACGGCGGCCAGGGAGAGCTCGTCGTCGCCCTCAAATACGTCTCCCTCCTCGTCCTCTTCCTCTTCGCATTCGTCTGTTACTCCCTCTCCATCTGCTTCCACAGCCAAGTCAGCTTCCTCGTCAACACCCCGCCGTCCGACTCCTTCATCTCGCCGGAGTACGTTTCCGACGTGCTCGACAGAGGGTTCCTCCTCAACACGCTGGGGAACAGGCTGTTCTACGCGGCCCTTCCTCTGCTGCTGTGGATATTTGGGCCGCTGCTGGTGTTCTTCGGCTCCGCTCTCATGATTCCTGTTCTGTATATTCACGATGTGTTGTGGGAAGGGAAAGAAAGTGCTCGCGGCATTTGTAGCGGTTGTGCTGGCGGTGGCGGCGGCGGCTGCGGCGGCGATGGAGAGAAGGGTGACGAGGATTTGAATGTGTGAGTGATTCATGATGCATATTCTGTGGTGAGACTTTTTTAAAATGTAGTGTGCTGGCCCGGCTGTGTGCGGTATGATTCAATGTCCATTACTAAAGTAAATAGTAGAGATTAGGAGTTCGTCTGACGGGAAATACGTGTTTGACATGATAATGATTGCGGCTAACGCAAAAAAAAACACACTCAATTTGATCATAGAAGTGAATGAAGTTCCTTAGGCGGAGTGGGGGTTCACGGACGACGGTTCGTAATATTCACCGTGATTGCGACTATCGTCACCGTGCCAGACAAGGCCTAACATGTGATCGACGATGGTCCATATATAGCCACCGGTTTGGCTATATATTCACCTTGATTACCACGGTTCATAATATTCACCGTGATTACTGTTGGAAACGCAATGGGTCGTTTGCACAACACCAAAACTCCAAACCGCCAGCCCGCGCGAACTGCACTGGCGAGATCCCTACTCGCACAATTCAACTTGCGGTTAGCACCACCGGTGAGCTCGCACACCTAACCGCCTACTCGCGCGGTTAGTGAAAAACGGCGAGACCCCACTCGCCCGCGAGTGCGAACTCTCCCGGCGAGCTCACTCTGCCGAGTAACTCCCAGCTCGCGGGAAGTCGCCTTCTCGCCTAACACCCACTCAACACACCCAACTCGCTCGCGAGCACACACTCGCGAGAGCTCATGCCTGCGAGACCGCCGCAACCGGCGAATGCTCTCTTGCCCGGCGAGAGGAAACAGGCCGCGCGGCTACACTCCTTAGTCGCCCGGCCCAACTCTCACTCCCTCTAGCGCTCTCCCTCTCTCAAGACCGAAAAACAAGAAGATGGGAGAATTTTCTCTCTATTTCATCAAACTTTCCAAATGAACCTACAAGCCCTTATATAGGCAATTACAACGAGTAAGAAAACGCCAAGTGGCGAATCATTAAAGACACTCATTAACTATCACCCTCTCAACTCCTCACATTAAATACATTCATCCCCTCTTTCAATTAAAGCTATAAAAATTATGTAACTCCCCATGCATGTGGGCCCGGTCAAAATGTCAAAACTCCAACAAACTCCCCCTCAAACTTGGCAGCACATACCAAGTTTGCCTTTGAGCTTTAAGAACGTGTCCACCTTCAACGCCTTGGTAAAGATGTTCGCGACTTGCTCTCCGGTCGGGCAATACTTAACCTCCACTGTCTTCAGCTCCACTTGCTCCGTGAGGAAATGATACCTCGTTTCAATGTGCTTGCTACGTCCATGTAGCACCGGGTTCTTCGCTAGCTGGATGGCCGACATGTTGTCCACCAACATGGTCGTTGACCCATCCACTCCATGCTGCAAACTCTCCAGGAGGTTCCTTAGCCAGATGGCTTGGCAGGTACCAGCTGCCGCCGCAATGTACTCCGCCTCGCAGGACGATAGAGCTATCGTGGCTTGCTTCTTCGAACTCCAAGAGAACACTCCTGTTCCCATGTTGAAAACATATCCGGAAGTGCTCTTCCAGTCATTCACATCCCCGCCGTAGTCACTGTCCGAGTAACCTACCAGCGTCAGCTCCTCTCCAGTAGCATACTTCAGCCCATGGCCTCTCGTCCCGTTGATGTACCTCATGATCCTCTTTGCTGCTGTGAAATGGTCTTCTTTTGGCTCCTCCATGTGCCTACTCACCACCCCGACCGCATACATGATGTCCGGTCGGGTGAAGGTCAGGTAGCACAGACTACCCACCAAGCTCTTTAATAAGGTGGAGTCCACCGCTCCTTCCTTCGACTCCTTGCTCAGCTTCATTCCCGGGTCGGCAGGAGTGGAGATAGGCTTGCTATTCTCCATCCTGAATTTCTTCAAAATCTCCTCCGCATACTTCTTCTGGGATATGAAGATCCCGTTTTCTCTCTGCTTCACTTCCACCCCCAGGAAGTAGCTCAGCTATCCTAAGTCTGTCATCTGAAACTCCTTCTTCATCATCTCCCGGAACTCTTCATACATAGCTGTGTTATTCCCCGTGAAGATCATGTCATCCACGTACAAACACACTATCATCATGCCTCCGTCCTTGTCAACCTTGGTATAGAGAGCGTACTCATGCAGGCTCTTCTGATAGCCATGCTTCTGCAGGAAAGCATCTATCCTTCCATTCCAAGCTCTAGCTCCTTGCTTGAGCCCGTAGAGTGCTTTGTCAAGCTTGCAGACCTTTTTCTCCTGCCCTTTCACCACGTACCCTAGAGGCTGCTCGATGTACACATCCTCCTCCAGGTAGCCGTTCAGGTATGCAGAGACCACGTCCATCTGCATGATCTTCCACCCATAATGAGCAGCTAGGGCGATGATCAAGCGGATGGTGTCAATCCGTACTACCGGTGCGAAGACTTCATCATAGTTCACACCTTGAACTTGGCGGTAGCCCTTCACGACCAGCCTCGCCTTGTGCTTCTCCACGCCTCCATCTTTTATTTTTCTTCACCTTATACACCCACTTCACCCCGAGGGGTTTGTGGCCTGCAGGTGGGTCGACCAGCTTCCAGGTCTCATTCTTCTTGATGGAGGCGATCTCCGCATCCATCGCCTTCCTCAAGCTTTTCTCCTTCGCAGCTTCATCGTAGGAGCACTGCTCAACATCTGACAAAAGATAATACAATGAAAAATTGTTAAGGACCGATGCCGTATCCTCATAGATCTCATCCAGCCTCCTCATCCTGGGCTGAGGTCGATTGTCCTTGCTCCCACTGGTGCTTGCTCCGCCAGAGCTGCCTTCACTTGTGCTTACACCACTATAGTAAGGGGTGAGAGCTCCCCCTGAACCTCTGCTAGGTGGTGATGGTGGCTCCGCTCCACCCATCTCGGCTTCAGCCTCTTCTCCACCTTCTTCCTCATCATCCTCGTAGAACATCCCCTTGGTGTTCTTCACCTCCTCATTCCAGCTCCAGCAGCTTCCTTCTTCAAACACCACATCTCTAGAGATGATGGCTTTCTCCATCTCCGGGTTATATAACTTGTAAGCCTTGCTCGCAGGAGTGTAGCCTACAAATATGCATCTCTCACTCCGGTCATCTAACTTCCTCCTCCTCTGGTCCGGGATGTGAGCATAAGCAACACACCCAAAAACCCTCAGATGCTTCACACTGGGCTTCCTCCCACACCAAGCTTCGAACGACATCTTGAACTTGACGCTCTTGTTTGGGCAACGGTTTAGCACGTACACTACTACCTGTACTGCTTCCGCCCAATACTTCTTTGGCAACCCCTTGCCCTTCACCATGCTCCTCGCCATGTTCATGATGGTTAGGTTCTTCCTTTCCGCCACTCCGTTTTGCTGAGGCGAGTATGCCGCCGTCAGCTGGTGTGAGATCCCCCATTCTCTGCAGTAGTCATCAAACAGCCTAGAGGTGTACTCCCCACCTCTATCTGTCCGGAGCACCTTCAGTGGCTGCCCAACTTCCTTCTCAGCGATCGCCTTGAACTCTCGGAACTTGTCCAGAGCCTCGGCCTTCTCTCTTAGAAAATAAACCCAACACTTCCTGCTGAAGTTGTCGGTGAATGTGATATAGTACTTGCTTCCACCAATTGAAGTAGTCTCAAACGGACCAGCGATGTCCGAGTGAACTAACTCCAATGGCCTTGTTGCTCTTCGGGATTTGCCACCCTCAAATGTCTCCCTTCTTTGCTTCCCCTTCGTACATGCCTCACAGACCCTTTGAGGAGGTGTGATCATAGGCAGCCCTTCCACCATCTTGGATCCAGACAACAGCTTCAGGCCTGTGAACCCCAGATGCCCCATCCGCTGGTGCCACAGCCAAGCTTCTTCCTCCTCTTCAGTCCTCGCGAGACACGCCGTCTCCTTCACATCCATGCTCAAAGTAAAGAGACGATTCGTCGTCATCTTCACCCTCACCACTTATTTCCCTTGACCATCTTTCATGGCTAGGGTGCCATCCCTTAATAAGATCCGGTAGGCCTTTTCCACCAGTTGCCCGAGGCTTAGGATGTTACTCCTCAAGCCTGACACGTAGAAGACGTCGTTGATGAGCACCTCCTTCCCATTCAACACAACCGCCACTACTCCTCTTCCTTCAACCGAGATCTTAGAAGCGTCGCCGAAACTCACCTCACCACTGTTTGGTTCAAGGCTCGTAAACAGCTCCTTCTCTCCGCACATGTGATTACTGGCTCCGGTGTCCAAGTACCATATTCCATTCTTTCCGCCTCCAGCCCCTTGGACGGTAAGGAACATCATCGGGTCGCCTCCCGTGTTGCTAGTCTCCGCATAATGGTTGGCATCTCCTCCCTTCCTAGGAGCCCAACAATCGTAGCTCATGTGCCCGAACTTGCCACAGTTGTAGCATTGGGTCTGGGACATGTCTCCTCTTCCTCATCTGCCTTGACCTCTTCCTTGGTCTCTTCCCTGACCTCTGCCTTGGCCCCTTCCTTGGCCTCTTCCTCTTCCTCCTGCGTCGTGTCTCCAACCCTGAGTTTGCTCCACCTCACGCTGGTTGTACTGATTCCTTCCAAAGTCTCTTCCACCTCTTCCTCCTCTACCTTTGCCTTGGAAGCCTCGGTCGCGCTGGCCTACTCCTCTTCCCGAGTTTTCTCCAAAATTGAGTTGAGTCTGGAGTGCTTTCCCCAAGCCACTCGACTCCTCTCATCTTGCACCATCCGATACTCATGTGCTTGTAGCGAGCCAACATGCTCATCCACTGCCATCGTGGTGAGGTCCTTCGACTCCTCAATAGCCACCACCACGTGTCTGAACTTCTTGGACATCGACCGCAGAAGCTTCTCCATGAAACTGACGTCGTCAGTCACCTCTCAGTTCCTCTTCATTTCATTTGTGAGCGTCCGCAGACGGGTCACATAGTCGCCCACCTTCTCCGAGCTCTGCATCCTCATCATCTCGTATTGAGTTCAAAGTGATTGCAACTTCACCTTCTTTGCTTTGTCCACTCCCTGCATGGAGCGTTGTAGTATCTCCCATGCTTCCTTTGAAGTCTCGGCGTCCGAGATCTTCTCAAACGTTGCTTCATCCACACCTTGGTACAAGATGAACAGCGCTTTCTTGTCCTTCTTCTTGGCTTCTCTCAATGCCACCCTCTGAGCGTTCGTCAACGCAGCTTCTGCTTCGGCAGTAAACTCCTCAACACCATCCTCTACTACCTCCCACAACTCCTTGGAGGCTAGTAGTACTCTCATCTGAATGCTCCAGTTCCCGTAGTTCGTCTTGCTCAACTTGGGGACCTGCCCCGGCATCCAACTACTTGTATCCATCACTTTACTTCACAAACTTCCGAGTACAACTTCCAGGGGTCTGAACCTCCCTCTGATACCACTTGTTGGAAACGCAATGGGTCGTTTGCACGACACCAAAACTCCAAACCGCCAGCCCGCGCGAACAGCACTGGCGAGATCCCTACTCGCACAATTCAACTTACGGTTAGCACCACCGACGAGCTCGCACACCTAACCGCCTACTCGCGCGGTTAGTGAAAAACGGTGAGACCCCACTCGCCCGCGAGTGCGAACTCTCCCGGCGAGCTCACTCTGCCGAGTAACTCCCAGCTCGTGGGAAGTCGCCTTCTCGCCTAACACCCACTCAACACACCCAACTCGCTCGCGAGCACACACTCGCGAGAGCTCACGCCTGCGAGACCGCCGCAACCGGCGAATGCTCTCTCGCCCAGTGAGAGAAAACAGGTCGCGCGGCTACACTCCTTAGTCGCCCGGCCCAACTCTCACTCCCTCTAGCGCTGCTGCGCTCTCCCTCTCTCAAGACCAAAAAACAAGAAGATGGGAGAATTTTCTCTCTATTTCATCAAACTTTCCAAATGAACCTACAAGCCCTTATATAGGCAATTACAATGAGTAAGAAAACGTCAAGTGGCGAACCATTAAAGACACTCATTAACTATCACCCTCTCAACTCTTCACATTAAATACATTCATCCCCCCTTTCAATTAAAGCTATAAAAATTATGTAACTCCCCATGCATGTGGTCCCGGTCAAAATGTCAAAGCTCCAACAATTACGACCATGGTTATCGTGCAAGACAAGCCCTAACATGTGATAAACGACGGTTCATATATAGCCACTGGTTTGGGGTGATGTTTTTGTTCGGGGGAGTTTGAACAAGATAGAACCCGACCATCATAAAAAAAGATAATTGTTATTCTTAGATCATAAATGTTTTTCCGCAGATTAACTTTTTCCAATGTTTTGAGAACCGGGCCGATCATCGAATCGGTGAAGCGAAAGGTTTAAGGTTGAACCGGTATATTCGAACCGAATTAACGTAGGTCAAGATGGTTTCAAATAGAAAAGTGTTCAACATGAAAGTTGTAGATCTCGGCGAGAAGAACAACTTTCATGTTGATCACTTTTTGATTTGAAGCTGTTTTGACCCTCATATTGAGCCCCAAAAATCTGTTTTCGGGGCTTTATTGTAGCAATTTCACAGCCCCAGATTTCAAGGCCCAAATCGAAGATCAAGACAGCTCCAAATCAATAAGTGATCAACATAAAAGTTGTTCGTCTCGCCGAGATCTACAACTTTCATGTTGAACACTTTTCAATTTAGAGTCTCCTTGAGTCTTGCCCGTACGCCCGCACATGATCAAACCCCTACAAATGAAAGTTGTTTGTCTCGCCGAGATCTACAACTTTCATTTTGAACACTTTTCGATTTGGAGTCTCCTTGAGTCTTGCCCGTACGCCCGCACATGATCAAACCCCTACATATATATATCGGAAATATGAATATCCGCGCAACGCGGATATAACATTATTCCGCGCTTTTTCGTGACAGCCGTTGGATCTAATCCAAAGGTGGGATTAAACAGTGTTCGGTAAAAACGGGTGGACCCCAAAGCCCAGATCACCGAGGTTCGCTCGTGGGCGCGAGAGAGTGGGCTTGTGCGAACAAGTTTTATTGTTTACAAGAATTTTGCTATATAAAGAGCAAAGGCGGCGTTGTTCCAAGCGGTGCGGGACTTTTAGTCCCGCACCGCTTGGAACAACGCCGCCTTTGCTCTTTATATAACAATCTCTGTTGGGGTTGTGGAACACTTCCGGTCCTCTTGTTTCTCACACTGGGTTAGCCCACGTGAGCTTAGAGGAATCGAAGTGTGATCCCCCTCCGACATATCTGGCGCCTACGACAGCGGGGGTCCGGGGGCAGCCGCCCCCCGGCGGAGGTCCCGCTGACCGGACAGCGGGCAGGGGTCCAGGGGACAGCGTCCCCGGTGGGGGCTCGGGGGCAACGCCCCTGGCCCAAAATTTTTGGGGGTGTTTTTCCCCAAGCGTCGAACTGGGTTCGACGTTCGTCGAACTCAGCTCGACGTTCGTCGAACGGGCCAAGTTCAACGAACGTCGAGCGCAGCTCGACGAACGTCGACCGCCGCTCGACGATCTGTCGAACGGGCTGAGTTCGACGACTCGTCGAGCGCCGTTCGACGATCGTCGGCGTTCGACGTTCGACAATCGCCGAACATCGAGCGCAGGTCGACGATGCGGTTTTTTGAATGCCTATTTAAGGCGTTTTCTGGTTATTTTTAGGGTACGACGGGAAAACGACGGTTAAGGCGGCGGTAGTCTTTTGGAGGCGATCCAGAAGGTTTTCTTCTACGGTTTTCTTCTTGTCCAGAAGTGTAAGAAGGTAGGATCAGATTTTTAGATCCTTGTAACCTTTTGGTGTAAACTGTTTTGTTCTGGTGAATACAAGAAGGGAGAAGAAGGGGAGAGAGGACGTAGTCCGGTTTTGGGTGAACCTCTGTATATCTCTGTGTCTGTGATTGCACTGTCTTTGCTCTGTGTTTTGTTATTCATTTTCGAATTTCCTCTTCTCGGCGCTCCGGATTTCCTTTCATTTGGTATCAGAGCCAGGTTCTTGGTTTCTTGGCGATGGGTTCAGGAGGAGTGCGGATCGAGATAGAGAAGTTTGACAGTCGTTTTGATCTGTGGAAGATGAAGATGGAGGACCTGTTGGTTGATCGTGATTTGTGGGATGCAATAGTGGATACTCCTCCAACAGAGAAGTCTGATGCGGAGGCTTTTGCAACCTGGACAAAGGCCGATCGGAAAGCAAAAGGTCTGATCCGGCTTTTTCTTACAGATTCCATTTTAACAAATGTCATGGAGTAAACTTCCAGCCAAGGCCTATGGAGGAAGTTGGAATCTCTCTACCAGAGCAAGTCTCTGGTTAATAAACTGTTGCTGAGGAAGAAATGGTACAATCTGAAGATGCAGGAAGGCGGTTCGTTCTCAGAGCACCTGACCAGTTTCAACACTGTCGTGGGTCAGTTGATCTCAATTGGTGAGAAAATCTCGGATGAAGACAGAGCTATTACACTGCTGTGCTCATTGTCGGATTCTTGGGACAATGTTATTGTTGCCATAGGTGGTAATGGAGATAAGGCTCTCTCCAATGAGTCAGTATGTGCCACTTTGTTATCTGAGGAGAGCAGGAGAGGAAGTTCTGAGAAGACCAGCAAAGGTGCATTGAGTATGTCCAGATCTCGCCCCCAATGGAGGGATAATAAGCAAGGAGGATCTCGAGATAAATCTCGGGGTAGATCCAAGAGCAGAGAAAGAGAGAAAGAGAAGAAGCCTATCAAGTGCTGGAAGTGTAATCAGGTTGGGCATGTAAAATCTCAATGTCCCAACAAGCCCGTTCAGAAAGATGCTGGGTCTACTTCGGGTGTAAAGAAGGAGACTGAAGGGGGGTGACATGTATATTGCTGCTGCATGTGTTGCCCAGAAGGATTCTGATGTGTGGTATGTCGACACAGGAGCATCATATCACATGACCCCTCATAGAGTCTGGTTTTGTGAGTATGAGAGGTTTGATGGTGGTGACGTCATGCTTGGCGATGATACTGCTGTGCAGATTATTGGGCGTGGGAAGGTGATGCTGAAGATGGCCGACGGGACCATGAAGACCCTTCCGGGGGTGATGCATATTCCTGGGATGAACAGGAATCTGATCTCGGTGGGATCTATGGCGGATGCGGGAGTGTCTTTCAGTTGTGACATGCACTCGTGTAGGATGACTCGAGGGGCGATGGTGATCGCCAAAGGCGTGAGGCATGGGACACTGTACAAGTTACTTGCTGATACAGTGGTGCCTAGCGGGGCCTTCATCTCTGAAGTCCAAGAGGAGGACCAGGAGGAGCAGTCCAGGCTGTGGCACCAGCGGCTTGGACACATCAGTGAGAAGGGGATGTCGGCTATGACATCCAGCCAGATGGTGGTGGGTGTGCCCGTGTGCACCTCGAGTTTTGGGTTCTGTGAGCATTGCCTACTTGGCAAGCAGAACCGGGTTAGTTTTCAGGGAGCAGGGACGAGGGCCACCGGTTTACTGGACTTGATTCATAGCGATGTATTTGGGCCGACTCCAGTCCCATCTCTTGGTGGGGCTAGGTATTATATATCTTTCATTGATGATTATTCTCGGTATTCTTGGCTTTTTTTCTCAGATCCAAGGCAGAGGTTCTCGATAGGTTCAAGGATTTTAAGAACCTGGTGGAGAACCAGTTTGAGAGGAAAGTGAAGGTTCTCCGTTCTGATAACGGAGGGGAGTATTGCTTGGACGCCTTCGAGCGGTACTGTACTGAGCAGGGGATTGCACGGCAGAAGACCACGCCGTATACTCCAGAGCAGAATGGAGTGTCGGAAAGGCTCAATCGGACATTGATGGAGAAAGCCAGGTGCATGCTCAGTTGGGCTGGTTTGGGGACGGAGTTCTGGGCTGAAGCGGCGGCTACAACTAATCACTTGAAGAACAGGACCCCTACAGCTGCAGTGAAGGGGTGTACCCCCTTTGAGGCTGTTTTCCAGAAGAAGCCAAATTTGGCTTATGCTCGTGTTTTTGGATGTGATGCATACGTTCACATTCCAAAGGAGAAGAGGGGGAAGCTGGATATGAAGTCTGAGCGGTGCATCTTTGTGGGCTACAAAGATGGCATCAAGGGATATAAGCTTTGGAACCCGGTGACGAGGACGGTGACGTATAGCAAGGATGTGGTCTTTCATGAAGCCCGTCCTCAAGTCACTACACAAGCGGAGGAAGGGAAAGCTGCAGAAAAGGTGGTAGTGGAAAGGGGCATGGAGGAAGCTCCTTTGGAGGATGCTCAGATCACTACAGTGGCTGTTTCAGATTCAGATTCTGAATCTGATGTTTTGGAGGAGGTGAGCCTTGATGATGAATCAGAAGATGAAGTTGCTGATGATCCACTTCTGAGGCGTTCAACGAGGGAAAGGAGGGCACCAATCCGGTACTCCCTTGGTGCGGTTGGAGCACAATATTTCCTGAACATGCTTGGAGAAGATCCCATTTCAGCCAGGGATGCGAGGTCGAGGGCTGATGCGGAATCAGTGGGAGCTTGTTATGGTTGATGAGATAGAGTCTCTGCGGAAGAATCAGACTTGGGGTCTGTGCAAGCTTCCAAAAGGGAGGAAGGCCATTGGGAGTAAATGGGTCTTCAAGCAGAAGGTTAAGGCGGATGGCACCATAGAGAAGTACAAGGCGAGGTTGGTTGCCAAGGGCTTCTCACAGGTGGAAGGTGTGGACTACGACGAGATTTTCTCGCCGGTGGCCAAGCTCACTTCTATCAGGATGGTTCTCTCCATTGCGGCTGTGCATGATCTGGAGATTGAACAAATGGATGTGAAGACGACGTTTCTTCACGGGGATCTAGAGGAGGAGATTTATATGCGGCAACCTGAAGGATTCGAGGCCAAGGGCAAGGAGGATCTGGTGTGCAGGTTGAAGAAGTCCCTTTATGGACTTAAGCAATCTCCGAGGATGTGGTACCAGAAGTTCGACACTGTGCGAATAGAAATATAGAAGACCGGAAAGTGGAGTAATGGAATTTTTATTATCCAAAAAACTGAGTATTACAAAGGTATAGCCTCCCTTATATAGAATGGAGGAGATGGGAGAGAATACAAATACCCAATGTGGGACTAAATACACAAATACATCATCTACAAAGCTAACCGCCAATCCGCCCAGGAGACCGCCTAACCGTGCGGTTAGTAGGCACTAACTGCCCGGTCACCACCAGAGAACACGCCGCCGACCACCGAGATCCCAGAGATTAGCCGGCTGACCGCCCGGCTTCCAAACCACCAGTCTTAGCCGCCTGTCCGCCCAGGTCTATACAGCAACACTCCCCCTCAAGCTGGAGCATAGATGTCAATCATGCCTAGCTTGCTGCAAATGTGGAAGAAGGAGGCGGACACAGGTTTTGTGAATATATCTGCCAGCTCTTTCTCCGAGGTAACAAACGGAGTGCAAATCTGGTTCTTCAACACTTCTTCTCGAATGAAGTGACAATCAACCTCTATGTGCTTTGTTCGCTCATGAAAGACCGGATTTTTAGAAATGTAGATCGCAGCTTTGTTGTCGCAGAACATGGGAAGAGGATAGTTGTAGACCTCTCCTAGATCCAGCATGAGAGCCCGCAACCATTTTAACTCACACGTGGTTGATGTCATGCTACGATACTCTGCTTCCGCACTAGACCTGGAGACGACTGACTGCTTCTTGCTCTTCCAGCTAACCAAGTTTCCTCCAACAAACGTGCAAAAGCCGGAAGTCGACTTGCGATCCCCTTTGTCGTCCGCATAGCTAGCGTCGGAGTACGCTTCGACTCTTAGGTGACCGTTTTTCTGAAAGAGAAGACCTTTCCCAGGTGCGGACGTCACATACTCCAATATCCTTAGAGCGGATTGAAGATGACATTCCCTAGGCAACTACATAAACTGGCTGACCTTTCCCACTGCATAGGAGATGTCTGGTCTGGTCACCGTAAGGTAGATGAGTTTGCCAACAAGACGCCGATACCTCGTAGTGTCCAATAGAGGTGGTTATTCGTCTGTCCATGTCTTGTCTTCTCCAGGAGCCATGGGACACCGGGCAGGTTTAGCACCCGTCAATCCTGCCTCTTTCAACAAATCAAGAGCATACTTCCGTTGGGAGAGAACCAAGGAACACGGTTTCCGAGAGATTTTAATTCCCAAGAAGTATTTTGGAGAACCCATATCCTTTGTGACTAGGTGTTGGCGGAGATGGACCTTCGTCAAGGCTATACCAGCTTGATCGTCGCCAGTAAGAAGAATATCGTCCACGTAAACAGCTAGCACAACCAGACCCGAAGATGTCTTGCGAATGAACAAGGAGTGATCAGCCGAACTCCTGGTGAAACCGATAGCCCCAACGATGCTACTGAACTTATCGAACCACGCCCTGGGACTCTGCTTTAGGCCATAGATGGCCTTCTTCAACCGGCATACTTGAGTCTCCCCCTGAGCAACATACCCAGGAGGTTGCTCCATGTAGACGTCCTCGTGAAGGTCACCATAGAGGAAGGCATTCTTGACGTCCAACTGCGAAATAGGCCAATCCTTGTTGACCGCCACCGATAAAAGGACCCGAATAGTGCTGAGGCGAGCAACTGGCGAGAACGTGTCAAAGTAATCAACACCATAGGTCTGAGTAAACCCTTTTGCAACAAGACGGGCTTTGTACCGGTCCACACTGCCATCTGGACGGAACTTGACGACAAACACCCAGCGACAACCAACCACATCCGTGCCAAAAGGAGGAGGCACAAGGGTCCAAGTGCCCTGGTCAGAGAGAGTAGCAATCTCGTCATCCATGGCAGCCTTCCAGTGAGGAATATCAAGGGCTTCCTGGTAGGTGCGAGGTGTGGTAGTCGCGGAGATGGCTAGGGCGAAGTCCCTGCGAGAAGGTGTTAGCCGATCATAAGAAACAACAGCTGCCAGCGAGTGCTGGGTGCACGTCTGAACCCCTTTGCGAAGGGCAATGGGCAGCTCCAGGTCCTCGAGTTCCTCAGTCGCCGGTGCATCCGTGGCGGAGATAGCTGGCCCGGGAGAAGAGAGAGATGGCCGAGGGGACGAGGGAGAAGGATCATGATCAATAGAAGGAGCGGCTGGTAGAGGTGGTGATGGAGGAATCTCAAGAGGAGGGGATGTGGTGGAGAGAATGGGTGGAGAGGTCGAGTCGGTAGGAGGAAGAGGGAGGTTCGATCCATCGACCTGTGGGAGGTCAGAAGAGAAGTAGGCGGCATTCTCAAAGAATGTCACATCCGCCGAGACGAACTGCTTGCGATGAACAGGGTCAAAGCAGCAGTAACCTTTTGAGTTGTGGAGTAACCCAAAAAGATACACTTCGTAGCACGAGGGGACAATTTGTCGCGAGTTGCGGCAGGGCTATGAACAAAGGCAGTGCACCCAAAAATGCGGAGTGGTAAGGGAAATGGGTCCTTGGTGGGATAGAGGACGGAAAATGGGGTTTTGCCTTTGAGGACGGTAGAGGGAATGCGATTGATGAGGTAGCAGGAGATGAGGACCGCGTAGCCCCAATAGCTACGTGGAACCTGCATCTGCGTCATGAGAGTGCGAGCGACATCGAGGAGGTGACGGTTTTTACGTTCTGCCACCCCATTTTGTTGGGAGGTATAGACGCAGCTAGTTTGATGAATGATGCCATGTTGCGTACAGAAAGAAGCGAAATCACTACTCAGATACTCTTTTGTATTATCAGAACGAAAAAGTTTTACAGAAGCATCAAACTGATTTTTAATCATATAATAAAATGACGTCCATACAGAAAAAAGTTCGGAGCGATCCTTTAATAGATACACCCACGTACATCTATAATAATCATCAATAAAGGTTACAAAATAAGAACTCCCACGCCCCACGGTGAGGGTAGGGGAAGGTCCCCAAACATCAGAGTGAATAAGGTCGAATGGCTTGGAAGAGCCACGACCTTTCTTAGGAGGAAAAGGGGAATGGTGATGCTTGCCCAGTTGACAGGCATCACAGTTGGTAGGAGAGTCGTGCTGAGGTAGGTGAGGGAACAGTTGGTGGATGAGCCGCGAGGGAGGATGCCCCAGACGAAGGTGCCACTGAAGCAGATCTGTAGAAGCGGGAGAGAAGACGGAAAGAGCGGATACATCATCAAGGAAGTAGAGACCGCCCCTCTCAGTCCCAGTAGCAATCGTCCGCTTGGAGTCCGGGTCCTGAAACAAACAAGAAGAAGGAGTAAATATTACCGAACACTGAAGTTGTTTGCAAAGAGAAGTAACCGACAATAAATTGCACGGAAACTTGGGCACATAAAGAGTATCCGCCAGGCGAAGTGACGGAGTAACTTGAACCATGCCCGTTCCATGCACTGGAGAGGGAGAACCATCCGCAATGAGAACAGGGGGCAACCGATCATGTGTTTCTAGGAGAGAAAAGCACTGAGGATTGCCCGTCATATGATTAGTGGCGCCAGAGTCGATGAGCCATTTACCTTGGGTAACCACGTGGGCACTACCTGAAGTCGTGGCCACGGAGGCAGATGGCTTGGAAGAAGTAGGAGTATCACCAGCGGGACGAAGATGCGGATGCTTTGTCCAGCAGCGGTCAACCAAGTGTCCTGGGCGGCCACAATGAGTACAAAGGTAGCGAGAAGGGCCACGCCCACCAGAGTTGGTACCACGACCACTAAATCCACCACGATGAGCCTGGTGAGCATAGGCATCCGGAGCCGGAGGAGCGGCAAGCAAGGGGCGTTGGAGCAGAGAGGTAACAGCGGCAATGCGGGCAGCAGTAGCATCCAGGGTAGGAGACTCAGCCTCTCCAAGAATTTGCTGCCGGATCATATCGTATGAGTCCGGAAGCCGCAGAAGGTAACAGAACACTAGGAGTTCCTGGAAGTGCTTCAGCTGAGTGGCCACATCTGCCGAGAGAGGACGATTTTGTAGAATCTCAGCTCCAAGGGCTTGGACCTGTTGGTAAGCGGCAGAAGGGGACATGGACGGGCGAGCAAAGAGATCCGCATAGAGAGTATAGATGCGAGATGTTTGTCCCCCCTTGGAGTAGAGAGCGGCCAAGTGATTCCAAGCTTGTTTTACCGTCTCATCGTGACGGATAATAGGAAGACATTCATCGGACAGGCTGTTCGCCAGCCAAGTACAAACCAGCGCATCATTCGCATCCTAGTCATTGAACAGGGCAGAGTCCGCAGGCGGAGGGTCATCGGTAAGATGATGACGCTTGCGCTGAGAGCGGAGAAGAAAAGTGAATGAGACACTCCAGTCGGGATAATTGGGCCCCAGAAGTTTAGAGACGATGCCAAGATTCCCGGAAGCAGCAGGAGGAGGAGGAGGCGGTGGGACAACGACAGTAGACGAGGTGGAGCCATCAGAATTGGTCATCCTGGAAGAGAGGTCGCGCGGTTAAGAGGAGAGACCGGGCGAGTAAAGGAAGGAAGAGTTCGCAGCGGTCACAATGAGACCAGCGGCAAGCAATGCCACGACCAAGCTGCGAAGCACAAGAAGAGAAGCCGCACGGTTAGCAAGGGAAACCGGGCGGGAAGAAGAAGAAACCCGCAGCGGTCTTAGGGGAGATCCTGAGCGGCTAGAGAAGCCACGACTGAGCTGCGTTCAAGCAACGGGGAAGAAGATCACACGACAAGACAGGTCGCGCGAACAGGAGTGCGGGCGAGAAGAAGAGACCGCGAGAGGAAATCGCGAGAAGCAACAGAGGATAGAAGAATCCACAGGAGAAGAGAGCTCGCGCGAGCTGAAAGACAGGCCGCGGCGAGTAGACAGAGGTCGCACGGACAGAAGAAAACACAATCAGGAGGACGAGATCGGTTCCTCTGATACCATGTGCGAATAGAAATATAGAAGACCGGAAAGTGGAGTAATGGAATTTTTATTATCCAAAAAACTGAGTATTACAAAGGTATAGCCTCTCTTATATAGAATGGAGGAGATGGGAGAGAATACAAATACCCAATGTGGGACTAAATACACAAATACATCATCTACAAAGCTAACCGCCAATCCGCCCAGGAGACCGCCTAACCGTGCGGTTAGTAGGCACTAACCGCCCGGTCACCACCAGAGAACACGCCGCCGACCACCGAGATCCCAGAGATTAGCCGGCTGACCGTCCGGCTACCAAACCGCCAGTCTTAGCCGTCTGTCCGCCCAGGTCTATACAGCAACAGACACCTACATGCTGGAGTTGGGTTTTGAAAGGTCGAATTCGGACCACTGTATCTATATCCAAAGGAAGGGAGAGCACTTCACTTTCTTGACACTCTATGTTGATGACATGCTGCTCGTAGGAAACAGTGTCAAGATGATCCAACATGTGAAGAAGCTGCTCTCAGCCAAGTTTGAAATGAAGGACTTGGGGCCAGCAAGTGTGATCTTGGGGATGCAGATTGCCAGGGATAGAAGCAAAAAGAAGCTTAGGTTGGGGCAGCAGAGGTATGTCGAAGAGGTGTTGAAAAAGTTCAACATGGCTGACTGCAAGCCTGTTGGTGCCCCTATGCCCGTGGGGAATAAGCTATCTGCGGAGATGTGTCCCAAGACACATGAGGAGATGGAGGACATGGTGAAGGTTCCATATGCTAGTGCAGTGGGGAGCCTCATGTACACCATGGTTTGTACTCGGCCTGAAATAGCACAAGCAGTGAGAGTGCTGAGCCGGTACATGGCCAAACCAGGGAAGGAGCACTGGAATGCTGTGAAGCGGGTGTTCAGGTATCTTCGTGGCACTTCAAATTATTCTTTATGTTATGAAGGTGCTGACACTGGAAGAGTCCTGAACGTGGTTGGACACGTGGACTCTGACTGGGGAGGTGATCTGGATAGCAGGAGGTCCACCGGTGGGTATGTTTTTACATTATTTGGTGGTGCTGTTAGTTGGATGAGTCGGCGGCAAGGAGTGGTGACACTCTCGTCAACGGAAGCGGAATACATGGCTCTTACTCATGCCAGTAAGGAGGCCATATGGCTGAGGAGGTTGTGCGAGGAGCTCGGTTTTGAGCAGAGTCCTGTGAAGCTGTGGTGTGACAGCCAAGGGGCTATTCAGTTAGCCAAGAATCCAGCTTTCCATGCTAGGACCAAGCACATTGACATCCAATTTCACTTCATCAGGGAAAAGGTAGAGAAGCAGGTGGTTCAACTAGAGAAGGTTGATATTAAGGAGAACAGTTCTGATTTTCTTACCAAGGCTGTGCATGTTGCTAAGTTCGAATGGTGTGCAACAGCAGCGGGGTTGAAGAGGAAGATTGGAGGAGCTGCACTCATCTGCGGAAGCTGTCCAATAAGTGGGAGAATGTTGGGGTTGTGGAACACTTCCGGTCCTCTTGTTTCTCACACCGGGTTAGCCCACGTGAGCTTAGAGGAATCGAAGTGTGATCCCCCTCCGACATATCTGGCGCCTACGACAGCGGGGGTCCGGGGGCAGCCGCCCCCCGGCGGAGGTCCCGCTGACCGGACAGCGGGCAGGGGTCCAGGGGACAGCGTCCCCGGTGGGGGCTCGGGGGCAACGTCCCCGACCCAAAATTTTTGGGGGTGTTTTTCCCCAAGCGTCGAACTGGGTTCGACGTTCGTCGAACTGGGTTCGACGTTCGTCGAACTCAGCTCGACGTTCGTCGAACGGGCCAAGTTCAACGAACGTCGAGCGCAGCTCGACGAACGTCGACCGCCGCTCGACGATCTATCGAACGGGCTGAGTTCGACGACTCGTCGAGCGCCGTTCGATGATCGTCGGCGTTCGACGTTCGACAATCGCCGAACGTCGAGCGCAGGTCGACGATGCGGTTTTTTGGATGCCTATTTAAGGCGTTTTCTGGTTATTTTTAGGGTACGACGGGAAAACGACGGTTAAGGCGGCGGTAGTCTTTTGGAGGCGATCCAGAAGGTTTTCTTCTACGGTTTTCTTCTTGTCCAGAAGTGTAAGAAGGTAGGATCAGGTTTTTAGATCCTTGTAACCTTTTGCTGTAAACTGTTTTGTTCTGGTGAATACAAGAAGGGAGAAGAAGGGGAGAGAGGACGTAGCCCGGTTTTGAGTGAACCTCTGTATATCTCTGTGTCTGTGATTGCACTGTCTTTGCTCTGTGTTTTGTTATTCATTTTCGAATTTTCTCTTCTCGGCGCTCCGGATTTCCTTTCAATCTCCACTTTTACTGGAAAAGTGTTCGCGCAAGAGAAGGCTGTCTCGCACGCGCGCCAAATCCAGTTTGGACCAGGATGTGATCGGGCTTGCTACTGTCTTTTTACTAGTCCGCGTTTAATCCCAGCCATTGAATTAATCCAACGTTAATCCAACGACTATAAGGAGGAGCGCATATATTAAGGTAAAACAAGTTGAGCGTACCTCCAGTGCCCCTATATATATACATATATGTATATATATATATATCTCTATTATATATAAATAAGTATGTGTATTATGCTCTTACCATACATTTGCTGTGGGCCGTCCGATCCTCTCATCATCATGCACGTTCGGCCGTCCGATCCGCTCCGGTCATCTCATGATATATTTCCATATCAACCTCCGATCCTCTCATATCGCAAATCCCGCCGTTCCTTCGCCGAACCCACACCATCGCGTATCCGCCAATCCCTGCTACGACCTCTCTCACGCCGCTCTTGCTATGGAATACCTGGCCTTCAACCCGTGGTGCTTCCTCTGCGATGAATACGTGCCCTTCAACCCGTGCTCCGTACTCGCGATGTCCGCCGCGTGTACCTTCCACCGCTTCATCTTCGTCTACACGTTCCTCATCGCCCTCACAAACCATTACATTCTCTCATTTCCCCTAAAAAATTTCCCCCGCCTCTTCTTCCTCTCCCTCTTCTCTCCGACGATTTCCTGCAGTGATTACACGAGACGACGCCGGACGAGCCGTACACTCCGAATAAGGTCACTGATTTATTCATTCCACTGCTGTTTCTCTCTATCCCTGCTATACTTGGATTCCTTTCTGCTTATATCCTCTCACTGAGTTTTCTCCAGAGTTCTGCAATTACGGTGATATTGTTTCTTTATGCTGTTAGGTTGTATTTATGCAAAACACCCTTTGAATCTCTCTTCCATTCATATTGATATTGCTTGATATGCTTTACCTGTTTGTTCTTTATTCTACATGAATTAAATAGCTTATCTCATATGACAAACACCACCTGCTCAGTGTGAAACCATGAAGAGCGCGACGATGCCGACCCCAGCTCTTCTTCACGACCGTGCAATGCTCCCTCTGTCATGGCCCTCTGTTTGTACTATAATTGTTGGGTTCTCTCTACGTCACGCAATGAATTCCCCGACAACACTTTGCCATTTCTACTTATTCACAAATTTGAGCCTTCAAACTATTGACCACTCTTACGTGTCGTCGGTCACATCAATATTCCCACAATTCTGCCCCTCCAGCGGTTTCTCTTTGGGTTACTGTACTATGTTTTTCCTGTTCGCCAAAAATTAAAAAAAAACACATTCTATATGAATAACATTTCTTCTTCCAGTCTAAAATCTATATTTACTCCCAATAAATGATACATTATATTTTCTCTCCTTCAATATTAATATGATTGTATGTACTCAACGATGCATTTTTTGCTAATTCACAACTTCTCTTTTAACAAACTCCAAAATTGCTATGTTCTTTCACGTAATTGTTTTGTCATTTTTTTGTTATAAACTGCTACATAGCACGCAGTGTCAGCAACCATGACTCTTGAGAATGACCTTGGTTCTACATTCGAGGCAAATGTGCCCTCACATATGCGTGAATACTACTACTTCGCTGTACTTCTTAGCAACCTGGATCATGATACAACAAGTGCTCTCTTAAGATCACTCTTTCAAACAATGCCAGGGTTTCTACACGCCAGCGTACTTACTCAAACACAACACTGTCACGACATTGTTTCAACATTATGTTTTAAAATTCAAACATACTAAACCTTTATTGATGAAGGCCGACGTTGACACAGCAGGCAACCCAACTGGGACAGGAGAGGTAATCTTTGCTGATGAAGCTACAATGCATCAGGCCACAAATCTGATACACGGTGAAACAATTAATGGAAGATCAGTCTCAGCACAAGAGCTACGCCTTTTTGATATTAGGCCAGAATACTATCTGCAACATATTAATTAAAGTCCAGTGTCGAAGAATGTACAATTATATATACGTCAGTACTTGAATCATCCACGCTTTACTGGATATGTATGTAACGTGTACCAACGTTTGCATATTATACTATTGTACATTACCACTGTACCCTTCAAGCAATGTTTAATCAGCCAAATAGTCCATTCGACAATGTGTTTTTACCAACTGCTCAACTATTGGTTACTTATAAACATTTACGTGCATTTTTATTGTTTAATACTCAGTTATTGTATGCAAAACTAATGTGACATTGTTAATTGACACACTATCTATTATTAATAGGTACATCAACTAGATGGAAATGCAACCTGACTCAGATGAAGAGTTACTTCAAAATCTTCTAAGCCCAGGTTGTCCAAACTAAAAAAAACCATGAAATAAGCAACTAATTTTATTACTCAACATAAGCTACTTACATATCGCGTGCCCAAAACAGGAAGTCGCCGCCGACTACTAAACCGTACCTCAGCCCGCATGCGCAGAAATAGTATGACTCTACAACAGCGTACTGCAACAAACATGAGAAGACGAGAGAAGCGACACCTTCACGAACAACAAACAACACCATTGCCCCGCTTCGTACACACACAGTCAACATATCACCGTGGTGAAAGTTCAGCAGCAGCACATGCACCTACAACATCAGGTTCAGTACAAGTACAATTACATGTCAATTTCATAGATATTACGTTCACAAACTAACTGCGTCTTTCTTGCAGTTACACCAAATACTGTCATTTCTAGCTCAGAATCAGACAATAACATCGACAGCGTGGAGGACAATGTTGATTTGGGCAGTAGATCGTATATTCAATCTAATTGTGCAAGAAATTTCTACCCAGCACATTTTGCGACAAACTTTGAGTTACCCATGTCAACCATTTGTTCCTACTGTCAGGCTAAATTATTCCATCAAGAAAAAAATACCATGTGTTGTAATCGAGGTAGAATTGCACTTCCAGAAATCCCAACACCAAATGAACTCCTGAATTTATTCATTGACCAAAGCGCGGAAGCCAAACACTTTAGGCAAAACTTGCGCTCCTACAACCATGTTTTTGCTTTTACATCATTTGGCGTTACAATTGATGATCCCATACCATCATTTCAGCAAGGTATTTATAGTTTCCGAGCACATGGAACAATTTATCATCGAATTGGAAGCCTAACACCTCCTACTGGTGTAAGACCACGGTTTCTTCAGTTATTCATCTACGACACTGAACATGAAATGTCAAATCGATTACAAGAAAATAATGAACTGCATGTTGATTTACTTCAACAATTAACACGCATTTTGAATTTTTGCAACCCCTACGTACATACGTTCCGTCAACTGGCACAACGACAAGATTTACAAGAATGCAGGCTACTCATAAAAGAACGTCCATCTACTCTGCTCCAATACAATTTACCTACTGCATCTCAAGTTGCTGCTATATTAGTTGGAGAATCAGACAGCTGTGACACACACGAAAGAGATATCATCATTCACACAACTGGAGATCAACTTTTAAATATCCCTGAATACTCAGGTTTCTACGATCCACTTCAGTATCCATTGTTATTACCATATGGCACCTTCGGTTGGTCTTGCAACTTACAGTCATTACACAACACAAAAATAACATGTTGTGATTACTACTCATACATGTTGCAGGTAGTACGTCACTTCTACCATTTTTCCTTACAAATATTACTGCCTTCACATATAATTGTAATTACCATCATGCAGATCCGAGAGACATCTAATTCAACTCTCCTACGCAGCGGAAGATTACTTCAGCAGTATGTTGTCGACAACTATGTTAAGGTAGAAACACAGAAGCTACGCTTTATTAGATCACACCAAAGCGACTTACGTGCAGAACTGTACTCAGGTTTACAAGATTGCTTTAATGCGGGTGAAAATAATGCTGGTACATAAAATTATCTACTTCAAATATTTGTATTCTTAACCTTTTCATTAATATTCTGCTGTAACATATAATATGTTTTATTAGGTAACGTTGGAAGAAAAACAATATTGCCCTCAACATTTATAGGCAGCCCACGAGATCTATATCAACGATATCAAGATGCTATGACAATTGTTCAACACAGTGGAAAACCCGATTTATTTATAACAATGACCTGTAATCCAGAATGGAAAGAAATTACTGACCACCTACTAGAAGGACAATCTCCATACGAACGTCCAGATATATTAACGAGAATATTCCGTTCAAAATATGAAGAACTGAAAAAAGATATATTCAGAAGAGGTGTGTTGGGTAAGGTTGTCGCACATATGCATGTCATCGAATTTCAGAAAAGAGGATTACCACATGTACATATGTTAGTACTGCTAGAATCATCGTATAAATTAAACTCTCCAGACGAGTACGATTCAATTGTACGAGCTGAAATACCCTATGCAAACCAGGAACCTACATTATATCAGGCTGTACTAAAACACATGATTCACGGTTCATGCGGTGCGTACAATCCAAATGCTAAATGTATGCACAACAAGATTTGTAGCAAATCTTTTCCTAAACAATACTCAGAGATGACACTTCAAGGCAATGGCGCATATCCAATATATAGAAGAAGAAACACCAACCGTCTGATAACATTAGGTAGAAATGCACATTTCAACGTTGACAACAGATGGGTTGTTCCATACAATCCGTGGTTACTTTTAAAATACAATTGTCATCTAAATGTTGAAATCTGCAGCAGTATCAACAGTATAAAATATTTATACAAGTACGTATACAAGGGCCCTGATCAAATTTCTTTTCAGCTACAACCTGATACCCATCACGATGAAATCAATAATTACATAAACGGCAGATGGTTATGTCCACCGGAGGCACTGTGGAGACTGTTCAAGTTTCAGATGAGTCAAATTTATCCATCAGTAGAACGACTACAAATTCATCTTCCAAATCAACATCAGATACAGTTCCATACCGAACAGTTGATCTCATCCATTTTAACAAACAACCGCAACTCAAAGACAATGTTGACTGAATTTTTCAATATATATAATGAAGATCAAGAACCTACTCTATATTTATATAGAGATTTTCCTAAATATTATCGTTGGTTCAAACAACAAAAGTACTGGAGAAAAAGAATCAGAAGACGAAAAGTTATTGGTAGGATTTACTCTGTTCCACTTGCTGATAATGAAAGATATTACTTGCGTATGCTACTAAACCATGTTCCAGGTCCCAAATCATTTGATGATTTACTGACTGTCAACAACATTCAATATACCACTTTTAAGGAAGCTGCACAAAGCTACGGTTTGCTTGAGCAAGATAATAGTATTCGAGAATGCCTAACCGAGGCTAGAACTTTCAGAATGCCACCTGCGTTGCGAAGACTGTTTGCTACTATTTTGATATTTTGTGAACCAACTGATGTTAGAACTCTATGGTCTGAAAATTATGCAAGCATGATAGAAGACTACCCAAGTTCCAGTGCCACTAACAGCAGTTATATTCTGAATAAACTATTACACGAACTCAGTGATATTCTTCAACAACATAAACGTTCAATTACAGAGTTTGACCTACCCCAAATAAATGAATCTTTCAAACATTTCAGAAACATTTCCAGTCTTATTGAAGCAGAGTTATCATTACCTATTACCTCAGCTGACCTTAACACCGTCACATCACTTAATGAAGGTCAGCTAGCTGCGTACAATGCAATAAGTTCTGCAATAAGAAACAATTCAGAGGAGTTTTTTTTCATTGATGGCCCAGGTGGAACTGGAAAAACATATCTCTACCGTGCAATTCTCGCAACATTTCGCAATTCAGGATGCATCATATTAGCTACTGCAACTTCAGGAATTGCTGCAACTCTATTACCAGGTGGTCGAACTACACACTCAAAATTCAGTATACCTATTAAATTGCATGCCCAGTCATATTGTGGCTTTACAAAACAATCAAATTTGGCTGAACTTATCAGAAAATCATCAGCTATCATATGGGATGAGGCCCCAATGGCTGATAAGAAGGCACTCGAAGCAGTTGACCGTTCATTCCGTGACGCAACTAACATTAACAAGCCATTTGGAGGAAAGATTGTTATTTTGGGCGGTGATTTTCGTCAGGTATTACCTGTTGTCGTAAATGGAACAAAAGCCCAAATAATTAATGCAACTATTGTTCAATCATATCTATGGAATCATGTAAAGATTATAAGTTTAACAGAGAATATGCGTGCAAAACATGATATTGCTTTTGCTAAATTTTTGCTCCGAGTTGGAAATGGTACATAAACAAGCACAATGGATGACATGATTAGGATTCTAGACCAACTAAACATGTTATGGGAAGGTGAGAAATCCATCACAAATTTAATAAATGTGACATTTCCAAATTTGGAATCACATGTTGGAGACAAGAACTATATGCGTGATAGAGCTATACTAACACCTCTCAATCAGCACGTAAACATGTTGAACGATATCACTCTACTACAACTCCCAGGAGAAGATGTTATATACTACTCATATGATTCTGTGCCAGATGATACGAGGAATTTTTATCAACCTGAATTCCTAAATACATTAACACCAGGTAACTTACCACCTCATAAGTTAAAGTTAAAAATTGGAGCACCAATTATGTTACTCAGGAATATTGATCCAAAAATGGGTCTGTGTAATGGAACACGGCTTATGTGCCATAGATTTGCAAAGAATGTAATTGAGGCAGAGATTCTAACAGGTTATTTTGAAGGAAAATTTGTTTTCTTGCCGCGAATTCCTTTAAATACTGCAGAAGATATCAAATTACCATTCCAGTTAACACGTAAGCAATTTCCAATACGATTAAGCTTCGGACTTACAATAAATAAATCTCAAGGACAAACATTCCAGCATGTCGGAATATACCTACCAAATAATGTGTTCAGTCATGGTCAACTGTACGTGGCTCTATCACGAGGCACTTGCCAAGAAAACACAAATGTGTTAGTCCAGAAAGGGAAGATTGATAATCAAACAGGTATCTATACAGCAAATGTTGTTTACAAAGAAATCTTCAGACAACTACAACATCAGCATACAGTATCACACTAAGGTATGCAGGGAATACACATTATTTGAGTTGTGTACAAAAAAATTACAAGCTATAGGTCGATCAACATAAACCTTTTATCAACTACTGCAGTTTTAACAAAACATGTCATTTGCATCTACAAATTCAAATGTAATCACGTACAATTTACATGTGCGTTCAAAAAAAAGAAATATGCAATCATACACAATGTTACTTAACCAAACACATGCAACTACATCAACTTTGACCACATCCACGAGCACTCGACTCCCTCCCAGCTTTAAACCTTAATACTCTGATTTCAAAATCATACCTTACCTATCTGTAATAAATATAATTTATGTTATTTGTATATGATATACATGTTATTGCTTATATGGTATCCACAACTGTCTCATTTTGCCATTATTAAGACTTTTTTATTAAATTCTAGCAAATCTAACAGATGGAAAACAACACCTCAGCAAATCACCAGCTACAGTTACCTAATGATTCTGCCACACAACACAGTAACTCATTACAACTTCACATATCTATATTTGTACTACCATGCCAATTTAAAACAAACATTCTAAAATTTGTTTTGCAGTTACCTCTATCAACAAGAACACATCATCTGACTTAGATGACAATTACTATGATGAGCTTTATTCGCCAACCACAACCCGTTGGTCAGATCTTCCACGAAATGAGATTCCAGGTTTTCGACTACGTATCCCACCTGTGCCAGCAGGTCTAACAACACAGCAAGAATGGAACTACGTGTTCACAATGATTCGCAGGTAACACATACAAAATAATATTCAGTACATTACAAAAATACTAACATAACTCACCAAACATTCCTGAACAATTGATATCACTTTACATGTTCCACCAATGCAGAATCTCCCAAGGCCACTGAAGAGAATATGCCATGAATCGCTGCTGATACTGCTGAGTTCGAAAGTACACATGCACGTGCCAATTGCTATGCTTTATGAAAATGTGATAGCCGATTCGTACTAAACTCAATGTGTAACATTGTTTCTCAACTTTTTCATGTTGTACTACTATTTTATATAAACTAAGTTTTTGTCCTCTCCTTAGATTGATGCTCAATATTAACAGTTGCTACTTTCTTCAAACATTCGTCTATCATCATTTGTACACTGAGTTCATGGTTTTGTTTTGTGAGTCACATGTGTGGCAAAAATACTTCATGATTTAGAGAGAGAGGTGCACTACAGCAACACGAGTTATCACTGCGGAAGCCGAGACTACTTCTATGCGGCCGAAGCACGTCCGTGCACAGTCGAACGAAGCCTGTGCATTGCATCTTCAACATGAGTATGAATGCATGTTAAGGATCTGTTTTGAAAGAAAATGTGCTAATTCTGGTATCAATTCTATGCTAACAAATATTCCAGCTTCAACATCTTTTTAATATATGCTCAAGTTTTTTGTGCCTAATTCTATGAATAATTGTTGCAACCTTTTTGCCATTAACAGACGCTGAGGTCCATAGCACTAATGTTAGTTTAAGCGATCTCTAGCTCCTTGGTCTATGATTTGCTTCACATGTACAATTTTTTTTCAATTTCAATTGCTTGCAACGAACTCCCTACAAAGAAGTCAGCGTTGCCCTCCATCGATGTTCACAAAAGCAGCCCGACACATGAAGTCTCTCATCATCGGATGTCGAAGACTTGTGGAGGAGGCCGGCGCCATGTCAAAGGCCGGGCCTTCTTTCCCTCTGAAAATAGTTATATTTGGGTTCTGCAATGTTCTAAAAGATTTTGTGCTGATGAACAAATATTTATGGTATGTTATAGATTGTGTTCTCAGCTTTCAAAACCTTTATGAGTTTGAACTATGAAAAGTTGCTTCTCAGTTTGTACACGCGTTCTCAGTATGTGTTCTCAACTCATAAGGCTTTTAGTTTGTGTTCTCTGCTTCTCTGAATTTGACAAAGAAAGTTTTTTAGTTATAGTTCCGATCTTTGAACAAGAATGTTTTATAATAAAATTACTACCAATTACGTTGTGACCGTCATTTGTCCTACAAACTTAAATCATACTCTTCGAGGCTCATCTTTGATGCTCGGCGCCGCATAGATGCATACACGCCGCGGGCTTGCGAGTGGTGGTGTGACGCCGAGCCGTTGAATTACGTGAAAGCGGAGACCGCTTCTATGCGGCCGAATGCCGCCCGGAGTATCAAGCACGGACGAAGCCCGTGCGCAGGCGAGCGAACCCCGTGCGCAGGCGGGCAAAGCCCGCCGAATGCGGCCTAAGGCCGCCCGAGAGCATCGAACACGGGCGAAGCCCGTGCGCAGGCGGGCGAAGCCCGCCTGATGCGGCCGAAGGCCGCCCGAGAGCATCGAGCACGGGCGTAGCCCGTGCGTTGATGCTCGTACATATATATATATATATATATATATATATATATATATATATATGTAGGGGGCACTGTATTTCCGCGCAGCGCTTTTTGGACAAAAAAACACGCTCCTCGGAAAAATGAAAAAAACACCTCTTAAACAGCATTTTTAGAAAAAGTGGTCAACATGAAAGTTGTAGATCTCGACGAGATCTACAACTTTCATGGTGACCACTTTTTATAAAAATGCTGTTTAGGGGGTCTATTTTCAAAAGGCGCGAAGGGAGGTCCGCGCAAAAAAAAAAATTTCGTAATATTTACCGGGCGGAACCCCCTTCGCGCCTTTTGAAAATAGACCCCCTAAACAGCATTTTTAGAAAAAGTGGTCAACATGAAAGTTGTAGATCTCGTCGAGATCTACAACTTTCATGTTGACCACTTTTTCTAATAATGCTGTTTAGAAGGTGCTTTTTCCGTATTTCCGGGAAGCGTATTTTTTAGAGCAAAACGCGCTGCGCGTTTTTGCATTAATCTGATATATGTATATATATCTATATATATATGTATATATATATGTATATATATATGTATATATATACGTATATATATATGTATATATATACGTATATATATATATGTATATATATACGTATATATATATGTATATATATATATATGTATATATATACATATATATATATATATATTCATATATATATATATATTTATATATATATATCTATATGTATATATTTATATATATATCTATATGTATATATTTATATATATATCTATATGTATATACGTATATATACGTATATATACGTATATACATATATATACGTATATACGTATATACGTATATACGTATATATACGTATATATACGTATATACGTATATACGTATATATATATATATATATATATATATATATATTTATATATATATATATATATATATATATTTATATACAAAAAAATACAAATACGCGTAATGCGTATTTGCAAATTTCCGCGCAACGCGTATTTTCAAATTTCCGCGCGAGGCAGCCAGCCTTGAACGCGCGTGCAGTGGGGCGGCCGGCAGCTGCGGGCTCGCCGGCCACCGCCCGCCCTGGGCTCGTCGGCGTCCAAATTCTGCATTTCAAACAGCACCGGTGAGACATGATTCGTCGATGTACCCGAAGAAAGCAAAAAGAACAAGAAGCAAACAAGCCGCGCTGTGTAAGACCCCTCTCCTTATCAAGGAGGCTCCTGGTCTTATGCCCAGAACAACCGCCTTACGGTGACACTAACTCACGTGTTAGTCGACATCGCAAGACGCCGATCCTACCAGCTAGTACGATCATATAACCTGTTCGGCCAATTGAGAAATAGAAGTATAAAGCAGTGTATAAAACAGCTAGTTCACAAGTCATGACACTATCATCTATAATGAAAATGAAAGTACAATAGAGTCCAGAATGAGTACAACAAAAGTGAAAAGAGCTTATGCCCTGTATATGATATCAAATCTCTCTCTCTCTCAAAATGACAACAAATAGGAAGCTAAACTATCATCAGTAAACTCGTCCCACCTGACGATGGACTGTAGTAGTAGTAGTAGTAGGTGGTGGTGGTATCAGCTCCTCACGTCCTGCCACCTCGTCCTGCTGGTCGTGCTGGTACTCCATCTCCTCGAGCTCCTAAAATGATTTGATCACAACTGACCGTTGGTCATAAAGACTAAGCCGTTTCCTCCACACCTCGCCCCTGCAACTCCTAGGTACCGGGCGGGAGGACGAAACAGAGGACAACAAGGGGTATAAAAAGAAGCAGGTGATGAAGAACTGTACAGAAAGTAAGTAAGGTGCTATAAGTAAACAAAGTACTGTAAGTAAAACAGAGTAAAGAACGACAAGTAGAATATGCTACTAATAATATACTACCATCACAGAAGTACTTTAACTTATATGAATGACCATACAAACTTATAAGTTAAGGTTTTCAAATATAACTTATCATATAAAAGATCTCATATTAATTTAGATGATAAAGATCTATGGTGCGTATGAACTAGTTATGAATGTATGTTATACATGCGTTTTATGATTCATACAAGTGCAACTCACATACACGACTCTGTGATCACAGACCTTTAGTTCCCGCTTTTAGGAGCTAGCATCACTCTCTGGTACCACTGTTGTGGCTATGGCGGCAGCAGAATGGGCGCTTCCGCTTCCTAGGCGGGTATACACACTACCAAGTCCGGACCATTCGCACGCCTCTATACACGTCCTAGGTGCACTTTAGAGTCTCTGCGTTCTAATGTTGGCCAACTGCCAGACTTTCTTGGTCGGGTGTGCGTTTTCGGGGATTGTCCTCCAGACTGCAGTATAAACAACCTACTGGCCCCTCAAACCCTCACACCTCACTAGAGTCACCGTACTGCCATCGGTGTGACGATTGACCCAGTACCGCATGACCCGCCACTAGTTTTTTTCTATGCACATGCAAGGTATCTCAACTCGAGCCTCCAGCTCGCAGGACCAAACCCGTCCTGATGTCAAATTCTCGAGCCTCCAACTCGCATGACTAATTGTCCTGAAACCCTCCAACCCTTCACGGGTGAGATTGTCACATCATTCTCTTAATTCTTAATCCCTACAACCCTTCACGGTTGAGAATGTTAACTTGTTCTCTTAGCCTATTAGACTACTCTTGTCTAGTGTTTGTTATACCTAACAATTTAGGGTTAATCCCAGGACTGCCCAGAGTATGCCCAATGTAGGGGTCTCGGGGGCACTAGGAACCAAGATGGGATGAAAGCCCAAAGTTCTCTTTCACAAAGATATTTACTTTTATTAATGTATATCCATGATCCATACCAAACTCTCGTTGTTACTCTGGGACAAACCTAATAACTTAGGATGTTATTGGGAGAGTGACGGTCTTCCGCCGATCTCCATTCTAGTTACTATCCTTGGAATTTTGCACTCTACCACTCGTTATCAAGAAGTGAACTATTAGACACCAACCAGGGTTTATCTTCCCAACATAGATTTCATCTCAACCGACAACCTTATCCCCTGTGGGTCCTAGTATTATATGTTATTCATGCTAAGCGCACCCATGACCTAATGTTGACCCGTATTGCATGACTTCCAAACTCTTGGGCCAACCGCTCCTAATTATTTATCATGGTTTGCTATGATGTATGATGTTGACCATCCCAGATTTTACTATTTTTCTAAGGAATTAAGGGCCTAAATTAGTTCTTTTAATTGAGTGATGTTGGAGTTAGTGACCGGGCGGTCTGGTGGCATGTCTTGGCGGATTGAAGACCGCGCGATCTGGCGGTTTCCCTTTAGCGGTTTGGTTGTTGGGTTGTTGCTGTCTGGAGTCCAAGCGATCTAGCGGTTTGTCTCAGGCGGCATGGAGACCGGGCGGTCTAGCGGTCTCCCATGGCGGCTTCTCTCTCTGGTGGTAGCCGAGCGGTTAGCCCTTCTCATCTAACCGCGCGGCTTGTGCGGTTTGTTTTTTTGTATAGGCTGTTTAGTCCTGTAAATTTTTAGTCCCACATCTCTAATTTGTATTCTCTCTTCTCTCCTCCATTCTATAAAAAGGAGGACATACCTTTGTAATAGATACCTTTTTTGGATAATAAAATTTCTTTTAATCCACTTCCGGCTTGTTTTTAGTTCGTTTCTAACATGGTATCAGAGGACTCGATCTTTTCCGCCTGATTCGGTTTTTCTTCTGCCCGCCAGCTTGTTCCTTTCTGGTTGTCTGTTCGCGCGGCTTCTTCTTCTTCTTCCTCTTCTTGTCGCTTACCCCTGTGTGCTCGACCTCCCTGTGCGACCTCTGTTCTGCTCACATAGCCTGTTTCCTTCCCGCAGACTTCTCTCTATTCGCGCGGTCTTCTCTTCTTTCTATTCGCTCGGTCTATTTTCTAACCGCTCGACCTCTTTCCCTCTGCTTGGTTCTGCGGTTTGGTCGTGGCCTCTCTTGCCGCTTGTGTCTAACACCGTGACCGCTGCAGCCCTCTCCTAACCGCTGCGATTTCTCCTGTTCGCGGGACTTATTTCCTAATCCCGCGGCTTGTCTCCTAATCGCGCGATTTTTTCCTGTTGTTTTCTCTTATGGTTCTGTCTGAAGCTTTTGCTGCCACCACGCCTGTCGCCAATCCGCCTCCGCCTCTTCCTCCTACTCTTTCTGGGAACCTTGGCACCATTTCCAAGCTTGTCGGCTCCAACTACCCAGATTAGAGCGTCTCCTTCACCTTTCTCCTTCGCTCGCAACGCAAACGTCATCATCTTGTTGATGACCCTCCTCCTACCACTTCACCTCTATTTGATGACTGGGATGCGAGCGACGTGCTTGTGCGTACTTGGCTCGCTAACAGCCTATCGGATGAATGCCTTCCCGTCATCCGTCATGATGAGATGGTCAAGGCTGCCTGGCTTCACCTTGCCACTTTGTACTCCAAGAGGGCTCAGACATCCCGCATCTATACGTTGTATGCGGACCTCTTTGCTTGTCCTACCTTGTCTCCTGTTGCTGCCTACCAACAGGTTCAAGCTCTCGGGGCTGAGATTCTTCAGAATCGCCCCTTTTCTGCGGATTTGGCTCAACAACAAAAGCACTTCCAGGAGTTTCTGGTTGTGTGCTACCTTCTACGGCTTCCTGATACTTATGATATGATCCGCCAACAAATTCTGAGTGAGGCGGAATCTCCTACCTTAGAAAATGATGATCAATCCTCCAAAAAACTCTCCTTCATGATGGCCGAAATTCCCTATTTATATCCTCTTTGCACTGCCCGAAATTCCCTAAATCAGCCCCTCTAATCTAATTCAAACTTGAGATCTCAAAAGATTTTTTCCTTTATTCTAAATTGTCATCTTTAATAGAAAAATCTTTAGAATAAAATATGTTTGTTTTCTTTATAGTAATACACTTTTTTTAAGATAATATTTTGCTCTTTTATTTCATGCCAAAACGAACCAAAACTCCTTATAATCAATTTGTAAATGACGCCAAATTCTGAATTTAAATTTTGCAATTTTGAATTCCTGCATGTTGCAACAACTCTGCAACAACTTTTCAAAATTTTGCATTGTTTTGTCTCCGCTTCAAATTCTGAAGTGCTTCTGCAATAAAAATATAAGAAAAAGATATTAATACCCACTTTAGAACAAATATGAATTTAATCTCATTTTATTTGATTTAAAATCAATTTTTCTTAATTATATCAACCATAAAGTCCATGAAAGTAGGTTAAAATAACTTCTTTTTAAAAAGTTATCAGACATGATGACAACAAGGACCACACAAACTCCAAATAAAATTCCATGAACTCCAAGATCTCTGCAATAGTGTAGGAGGAGAAACGAATGACCCTCTCCAATATATAAGCCTCGATGGAGGACTCATAATGGAAGACATCCGAGATAATAAAATATCTCTTGCAAAATTCTCCTGTCGCAAAATAGGCAGCGAATAAAGGCTACTTTGGTAAAATATCTCGACAACACGACAGATAATATCTGCCAATCTATGACTAGAAATATTCAGCTTTTTACTCACCCTAATTTCCGGCAAACGATTACTCGCGGTCTAGCCCGAAAATCGCATGGTTCTGAAACAGCTAGAGTAAATGCAGGAAATTTTCGCGCTCATCGTTTCACGGGTCATGAGTTGCGAAAATTTGGGGGTATTTGATGGGGTTCCCCCTGAAATTTCTGAGCCAAGTCGGAAGGACTCGGACAAAGGACGTGCGGGGAAAGCCAACCCGACCGAACAAGTCATGCACGACACGCCGCGCTCCCCCAAGACCCGAAGGCACCCGAGCGGAGGGAAAAACCCGCGCACACGCACAGGAAGCGCCCCGCGGGCGCGCGGCCGTGCCCCGCGCGCGCTGCACCCGCCGCGTGCGGGGCCAACGACCCCTTCCTTCACCCGCTACCGCCATCGGGCTCCCTGCCCGGGCCGCCCTTTGGTGATCCAGGTGACTAAAATAGAGCGACGCCATTCGCCAACACAAATCACGATCCGATACAATTACCGACGCGACCCTCCAGAAAAGTACTATAAATAGGCCCCCGGACCTTCATTTGAAGATAAGCAACTCCGGAGGCTAAAAAGAGCTCTGTGATTTTCCAGCAAGGTAGTGGACTTCTGCCGATCATTTGCTCAGGAATTCGCTTCATTCCCCTGGTTCCATCAGGCTTCCAAAGCACTACGTTTTGCTCCCCGAGAGCGCTCCCACCAAGGCTCCGCTTCAGCATGAGCGCTACCATCGAGGCTCTGTGAAATTAGAGATTTCTCCTAACCGGAATGTTTCCATCGATGTTTCATGGACTTAGCCATTTTCCTGACCGGAGCACTTCCATCAAGATTCCAGAAACTTAGCTTCTTTATTATCATTTTCACAATTTGTACTTGTAACAGAGAGGTGGTCTGTCACCCTCCAAAAAATCATCTCAAACTCTTGTAATATCCAAAGAAATAGTAGATTTTGGTTCGGCACAGATCCAGACATGTAATTTTTCACCCTTTCCAATCTTTCCACATCAAAAAAAATCTTTTGTCCTTTGCTGTTATTTTTCATTGACTGTTTGCATGTCTGGTCCGTCTTCAAGCTAAGACGGTCACTGGGGGAAAACGAGACGCAACATGGATAAAAAAATGCTTATCATAAGAAAAACCTCCCCTTCATAACAAGCGTTAACAAAGGCCATAGAACTCTCTGAATTTTTCTAGCGTTGAATCCAATAACTTCTACCTCTAGTCTTTTTTGTTAGATTCCTATAGATTCGAATCTAGTGATACGAATCTAGTCTGATTTTTTTGTTTTTTTGTCATGTAACTCTCTCTTTCCCACTATTGTTGGCTTGTTGCTGCCTCTTCAGTAGTCTTTTCAGTGTCTGTGTCATTTCATGATCCCTCCACTAAAAAAGGATGCTGTTATTAGCACTGCAGTTTACAACTTTCGTGTTGAACACTTTTTCTAAAAATGCATGTACAAGGCGTATTTCCAAAAAGCGCGAAATTTTCAAAGTACGCATTGTACATGCATTTTTAGGAAAAGTGTTCAACACGAAAGTTGTAGATCTCGTCGAGATCTACAACTTTCGTGTTGAACACTTTTTCTAAAAATGCATGTACAAGACGTATTTCCAAAAGGTGCGAAAACCTAGGTGAAAGTGCGGTGCGACTAGCCAAAACTGCAGTGCTAATAACAGCGCCCCTAAAAAATCCACCTATCATCGTCGCGCTCCAACTTAATATATAATTTCCGCAAACACAACACTTAGGCTCCGTTCGGCACGGTGGCGGCGGTCGTAAATGCATGAATTAAACTGTCAGTCGTTAAGGATCACCTAACAAACATCATCTGTTTGATCATAAAAGTGGATGAAGTTTCTTAGGCGGACATTAACGAATGACAATTTAACCCCATGTTCATGACCGCCCACACGGTGCCAAACGGAGCCTTAATGTTGTGATTGGATGATCACCCCTTTTTTAAGAACTACAAATATTTTTGAAGAAAACAACACACCACCTAAAATAACTATAATGTGGTGGGTGGTAAAGTTAAAAAAAGATTCTACAATGTCATGTATATATTAAATATGCACATATAAATACAAATACATAAAAGAGATTCTTAGTCAGCCTAATGTGATTCTGCATGGGGTCTTATAGGTAAGTTAAAATTTATTTGAGTTGATTCTGCGAATCAAGCCGGCGAATGATGCCTGCCTGCAAATTAGCGAGTGGTTCATCTGCCCGCAATGAAAAGCCGCATACTGAGTGGTTGAAACCAATGATCGAAAAAGGCAAAACCCAATTATGTTAATTATGTGAGTTACTGACCGTCGTTAATACCGACGCAGGCTCCGTTTGGGGGGACTTATTTTCACGAGTCAAGCGGTTACGACCGCATAACCAGACCACAATTAAGGTCCGGTTCATGCGGTTGTAACCGCTTGACCGGTGAAAATAAGTCCCCCCCCCCCCAAACGGAGCCCTAGTTTAGGTTATCTAATTAATCAAGTTAAGTACGTTTCATATTGTATGAACATTTCTGATTATATGTGGATATCATCGATGGAGATTGGAGAGAGCAGGAGGAAACGAGGAGTCTTCTTTATCAGATCCCGCGGGCTTTGAAAATCCATAACTGCAACGAGCCAATTCATGAATTCAGATATCTTTTCGCTCAAGTTCTCATCTCAATATTTCAATTAGAACAAATCTGTTTTGTTAGGTATCATAGGGAGAGGGAAAGGGGGGTGATGTACTGCACCGTGCAGTGCGGCATTCAACGACTACGAGTGCATCAGCACTCGCGCATGTATCTTGGCGTGAGTGCTGATACACGGTGCAGTGCAGCACACCACCGCTTCCTGTATCACAGATTCGCCCCAACACAACCGAAAATTTGTGTTCAGGCCTCGAAAGCCAATTGGTTGTATGTGCTCAATAGCAGTGCATTGCTACATGCTAACGGCGTGGGCGGTGGGCCCCAACTAAGCAGTGCATTATCTGCATAAAAAATTCTCCTATCAATGAGCATCTAGATTCAACAAATTAAAAAGACTACTTAAACATTAAATTTTAAATTATTATATTTTTTTATCATTATTGCGGTCAACTCGAGGCTCCTGAAGACCATTATAAATTGTACTGTCATAGCTCGGGAGCGATTGAGCGTGCAAACAGTCACAGAGATTGAAATGGATGGTAAAAAGGTTTTCTTACATGAAAACCCTCGAAAAGAGGTGAAAACCCACGCGGTTGGAGTTGTGTTGATCGAACTTCATATTTTTTTTAATGTGTACAACGCTTTTAGGAGAAAACAAGTGCGACAGATTGCTGCTCGTTACAGTTGTTGGGGGAGAGAGAGTGGTGCTCGGTGGGTAAAGGGTCACCGCTCACGGAGCTAAGTATTTTGCTTGTTGCAGTGGAGAACACTGCGCTCTGGATGCCTTGAAGTTCTTTGTGGGTGCTCAGAAGCCAAAGGGGCGCACATGATGTGCCTTGATGTTCCCGGCTGGACACTTGCTACGCGTTGAAGGGTCTGGAGCGGTTGACTTGTCACCGACTTGAAGGCTTGCTGCTGTGTGCCTTGTGAGCAGGATACTCCTTGCGATGTGCGGGGTGCTCGCTTGAAGATGGACAAAGGTCTGCGAGTGATCTTCAAGGCACTTGAAGATCTTCAAGGGCGCCTCCAAAAGCGAGGGAGATTTTCGGTGGAGCTCTCACGCACCTAGGAGATGGAGCCGAAGGAGAACAAAACGAAATTGAAGAAGACCCCGAAGTCCTATTTATAGGCTTCAGGAGTGATTATGGTGGTTATCTGCATACCATATATATTGAATTTTTTGAAGTGAAAGGGGCGTCTTGGACTCTTGGGCGGCCTGGGCGGTCTGTCCGCGCGGCCTATGCGGACAGAGGGAGGCAACTTGCCAGGTCGGCTTGCCTTTGGCTGGCGGCCTGTTCCCTGAAGTAGCCCAACGGATAGGATGTTTATCCGCAGTGTTGCCA
Source organism: Platanthera zijinensis (assembly GCA_039513925.1). NCBI lineage: Eukaryota > Viridiplantae > Streptophyta > Magnoliopsida > Asparagales > Orchidaceae > Platanthera > Platanthera zijinensis. The sequence continues at coordinate 7,793,528 of CM077079.1, read as the reverse complement.
GGTTGGCCAGTGTTGTGGACTTTGTCTGTATCGGCACCAAGTCCAGGGTGGTTGTCCAGTTAGTCACGGAATGCGTGCGGACTGGTTTTGTTTCCGCAGAGTTCGCCTGGTTGGTGACCAAGTCTTGGTGGTTTGGCGGCTTGGCTGTATTCTATCAACTAGGGCAGTGCGACCTCAGCGGTCTTGTTGTATGTCTAATCGCGACGACTTGTTATTGTGTCTGTAGCTTGGCGGATACGCTTGGTGCTCGCCGCGAGATAGGGCGGTTATCGTATCAACTAGGGCGGTGATCACACTCCTCTCCGCGCCTATAAATAGGACACCCCTGTCACATCAAGGATACCGAGTGAACAGTAAGTGAACTCGCGGAAAGTTATTGCGGTTAGATTTTTCTATCCGCGTGGTTTGAAGAGGTTGACCGGGTTGTGCTGTGCAGGTTGTGTGGATTGCGCTGAGGAGCCAGGGACTTGGTTCTGACTTCGGTCAGGGTCAGTGTGGATTCTGCAGTTTGTAACCAGCGGATAGCAGCAGGTCGCGGCTTGCGACCAGACTGTCTTTTCTTTTGCAATTTGTTTCCCAGTTCAATAAATTTTCCTCCTCTGTCTACTTGTTCAGTTCGGTGGCAGCAGCAGTCCGCGTGATCTGGCGGCTAGGCGACCTCGCGGTCAGGCGTATTGCAGTTCAGCGGACATAGTTCCTTTCAGCTTTGGAATAAAGGGCAGTCCGCACGGCTAGGTTGCGGATTAGCGGCTTAGCAGGTTCAGCGAACTCCGTAGCGGTTAGTAGCAGAGCCGACAGTTACTCCTTGAGTCCGTGTGGCTTGTTTATTGCCTTGTTTTTTTTCTACTTCCATTGGGTACATTGACAATCATGTCTCGCCATGTATGTCCTGCTTTGTAAAGATTATTATAGTATAAGATTCTCGCTCTTCCAGTTGCATTTGGTTTCTTGGACTCAGATAGGTTGAGTGTTCCTGCGCCTGGTGCCCCGTTTTTTCCGAAAATTTCATATTTTCACATAGTATCAGAGGGATCAGAGACTGAGCAGTGATCAACCGTTAGTTTGCCTTATTGCTTCTAAGAGTCTAAACTAACCTAGGTGATTGCAATGAAAGGTGGGTTTGCAAGATGTCTTGGAATTTAGCTCCTTACGACGACTAACTTCAAGAAGTGGAAGTCATATATGGAGAGCTATCCTTTGGGCGAGGACCTTTGGGAGGTCTTTTGTGGAGACAAAAGGCAGGAGGTCACTGCTGCTAGTGATGAAGCGGTGAGAGCTTGGAGGAAGACTAACGCGAAAGCAGAGTTTACTCTTAAGCGGACTATCTCACTGGAACTCTTCGACCACATCATAGGATGTTGGTCTGCTATGGAGATTTGGACTTCCATCGATGAGTTGTTCAACAGAAAGAATGTAGCAAGGCTACAGTTCCTGGAGAATGAGTTGGTAAGTGACACTCAAGGAGATCTTCCCATCTCGATGTTCTTCCTGAAGATGAAGAATTTGTGCGCTGAAATTTCAGCACTGGACCCTGATGAGCCTATTTTTAAGGCGAAGCTGAAGAGGCAGATAATCTGCAGATTGAGGAAGTAATATGTGGCCTTTGTCACTTATGTTTAAGGCTGGGCCACTCAGTCATTTTTTTGGAGCTGGAAAACCTGTTGGCTTCGCAAGAGAGCTTGACAAGACAGATAGCTGGAGTTACTATCTCTTAAGGAGACAGTGAGGTGCTCTTCTATGGAAAGAAGAAGAGATGGGAGAAGAAGAAGACTGATGTTGGTGATGGTCCTTCAACTTCTTATCAGCAAGAGGGGAGTGCTGCTCCTAAGCATTATTGGAAGAAGAAGAAGGATTTGCTTAAGTGCTACAGGTGCAACCAGCCAGGTCACTTCAAGAAAGATTGCAAGGTCAAGCTGCAGCCGGGGCATGTTGCAGACAAAGAGGAGGTTGGTTCCAATACTGAGGAAGCTGGATGGGGAAATGCGTTCATGACGGGCACGTGTGTCCGTGCATTGTCCACCATCGACTATAAAGATGACTAGATTGTGGACTCGGGGTGTGGTCACCACCTCACCGAGGATGAGTCGAAGTTATCTTCTCTGCACATGTTCTCAGGTAACAAAGCTATCATAACTGCTGATGATAATGTTCATATAGTCGAGAAGGAGGGTGTCGTTTCTTTAGATAGTGATAACGGTCCACTCACTTTAAGGAGTGTCTATCACATACCGGGCATGAAGAATAACCTTTTCTCAGTGAACAATGCAATATACACAGGTTATCACGTTCTGTTTGGTCCAATAGAAGTGAAATTTCTCCGCAATGTGTCAACTGCTAAGGGTGACGTTGCTCATGTAGGGAGAAGAGTTAGAGACTTGCTTGTATTATCAACAAGTTCTTATGTTGATTGGATGATAGCCAACGATAGTGCAGATATCTGGCATGAGCAGATAGGACATGTTAGGATGGACAAGCTGAGAGCTATGACAGTGAAGAGCCTTATGAAAGGCTTGCCTAGGTTGTCATCATTCGGCAACGGTCATGTCTGCGCAGGGTGTAAATATGGAAAGTTTCATTGCCTTCCGTTTGACAAGTCGCATACCAGGTGTAATGCACCATTGGAGTGTATCCATGGTGATCTGATGGGGTCTACCATCACAGCCAGCCTTGGAGGCAGTAGATACATGCTGGTCTTGATTGATGATTACATGAGATATACTTGGGTGTACTTTATGAAGAATAAGTCAGATGCGTTCCGTTTGTTTGTGCAGTTCAAGGAGCTGGTGGAGGGTCGTATTGTCCTGCAGGTCAAGAAGTTGAGAACAGATAATAGAGGTGAGTTCGTTTCAACTGAGTTCTCTAAATTCTGCAGGAAGCATGACATCCAAAGTGAGCTTACTTGTGCTCATACTCCATAACAAAATGGAGAAGCCAAGCGGAAGATCCGTCATTTGACAGAGACTTGCAAGTATTGGCTTCATGCCAAAGGCATTCCAAAGTCCTTCTGGGCCGAAGGGATGGCATGTGCGACTTATGTCATCAATCGAATGCCTCTAAATCCGATCAACATGAAGTCTCCTCATGAGATGATGTTTAAGGAGAAGCCTGGAGTTGGTCACCTTCAAGTTTTTGGATCTACCTGCTATGTACACATCCTAGATTCTCTCAGGACAAAGCTGGATGCAATGGAAAGGAAACTTGTCTTTGTGGGCTATGATGAGTGGAAGAAGGGGTGGAAGTGTATGGATCCAGTGATGAAGAAGTTCGTGGTTTCGAGAGATGTTGCCTTCGACGAGCTGAAATGAATCTTGCGGCGTGGCAGTATCTTAATAAATTCCTGTTGGGATGATACGTATCTTGGGTCTTATCACCTTCTTCCAGGAGCAAGGCTAGTGGTTCTCTTTAGATATCTGCCACGCCTGGAGGCGGTCGCGTCGAGGTGCATAGCAACAAGTGTTGGTTTGAGTTTTAGAATTGAGTGGCTCGTCACCAGGGAAACACCTTCTATGGATATGTCAGGATCTCTTGGGTCCTACCATAGCTGTATAAGTCACTTCCTGGATGTTGTTATTGTGTGGTGGGACGCGAGCAGGAGTATGCGATGAGTACAAAATTTTTCCCTTGTTTATTTGTTAACTTACAAGGAATCTGACTTCTTGTTTTTTGTAGATTTGAGTTCAAGCCAGCATCTCTCTCACGTGATCATGACTTGTCTTGCTTCAGACAGACCGAGCTCGAGTTGTAAGCTGAGCTGGAGCAGTCATGGGCAGAGCTTTGGACATAGTAGGCCCTCATGGAGAAGACAGTGTGGTAAATAGAGAGTGTGCATGGAGATGTAGCTCACTAGTAGACTGGGTTGGGGTCCTTGAAGAATGAGGTGAAGCGTCTTTCTTCGTAGGAGCAGACAGTTGAGATGAAGGATGTTGGAGTCGAAGTGTACAAGGGCACCATCGATATATGCAGGATCATTGCCTGCTCTCAGAGGATATTTGTGAGGAGGTCTGGAGCAAGGAGGTAGAGCCTCGGATGGAGGGCGAGCGGTTGATGATGAACCTTAAGAAGGGGGTGTGGAAGACCCTCTATATGATAGTGTGGAAGTGCGAATGTGGCATATCCAGGCTCGACTTTGGAGACCTCTCTGAAGATTAGAGTGCAAATTTTGATGTTGATATTGAGGGAGAGGAGTAGCTCTAGATCTCTATATCTTATGCTATTGTCCTCCTTTGTGATGTATCTATATTTCTGTTTGTGCATGTGTATTTATATATGCATTGTGTTCTGTTGTAGCATCTTGAACGATTTTTGCTGATTGTGTTGCTTTTTGTGGCTTGTTTCGATATGTGATATTACCAGGGTAATGACTTGTATTTTGTGGTGTTGGTGATGTTATTTTATACGTTGCTTTGTTTTGTGTTTTGTGTTTTTTATTGGTTTTTAGATGCCAGCAGCATGGGGTCGAGGCCCTAATGATGTCATAATCTACTACACGGGCAAAGGATGGACGCTTTTAGCCAAGATAGTGAAGGGTCAAGGTCAACATGTTGTGGGTTGTCATGTGCTGTAGCGGGACCTACTACGGGGGAAAAGGGCGGAACTTTGAGCTGCAGAAGTGAGGTGTGAGGACAAGACCCTGAGGATATTGTAACATACTACATGTGCAAAGGGCAGACACTTCAAGACGGGGTAGTTAGAGGTCAAGGCCACCGTATTATGGGTTCTCCTTGGCTGTGGAGGTGAAGGGCAAAACTTTGAACCTGGGCAACTATGAGGGGCAGCCCTGGCAGTGCTGTGACCTAGTGCAGGGCGAAGGGTGGACCTTCGAGTCAAGAGAGTGGGAGGACACTAGGGAATACACCTGGATAGATGGTGAAGGGCGGATGCTTCAAACTACTAGCAAGCATGAGGGGTAAAACTCTGGCAACATTGCGAGCTACTAAGGGGGCGAAGGGTGGGCCTTCAAACCGTGATAGTGGGAGGTCACTAGAGGATTGGTCCTATAGTTCTGCAGAAGGGAGGACTCTTCAAACCGTTGGTATACTACGTGAGCGAAGGGCGGGCCTTCAAGTTGGGGAATTGCGAGGCCGGGAAGTTGGCTCTAATGTTCTAGTGAAGGGCGAACGCTTTGAGCCGTTGAACCTACTACGCATGCAAAGATCATACCATAAATTCGGGGTAGTATGCGGTCTAGGTGACTGATCCCAAAGGTGCTCCTAAGATGGCAGAGTTAGGAGCAAATAAGATATAACTTGTTGGATCCCTAGTTGGATTTGGGATAGGTTCACTAAGTTGGAATATGACCCAACATGTATAGACCAGAGTCATGGTTGTGTCCTAGAGTCTAGGTCAAGTCCTTAGAGTCAATAATATAAAGGACCAGCCTCCAACACTGCCAGAGACTCAATACTTAGAGAAAATTCAAGACTTAGAAAAAGAGTTCTACGTTCGTCGATCTCAGGTCGACGAAAGTCGTGCTCAGCTCGACGAACTCAGAGACAATTCTCTGAGCTGAGCTCGACGAACTTGGCTCTCAGCTCGACGAACTCTAGACAAAGTCACTCAATGCCAGGATAATGTCTCAACACTCAACGCCAGATAATGTCTCGACGATCTTGGATCTCAGCTCGACGAACTTGGTGCACAGAATAAGAAAGCCATCAAGCAACAATCAGCCATTCAGAGGTCGACGATCTTGGAACTCAGCTCGACGAACTGTGTACTCAGGTCAACGAATCTAGACTTAGCTGTTTCCCTCTCCTATTCCTACTTTATTGCAATGATTCCTGAGTAATTAATGCTCTAATATTCTCTAAATATTACCGTTAGACAAGAGCATTAATTATGGTCTTCATCAGGATTATTGCCTGCCATTTTTTTAAGGGATAGTTGGGGAAACAAATCAATGCCAAATAATTCCAATGCCCTCAGCATTAATTGCAGGAAGAATTTCAAAATTCAAATGGACTTCCACATGGAAAATATAAAAATATAGATTTCCCTTCTCCCTACACAACATATACAACACACAAGACAGAAGAGCAAAAAAACACACAGAATACTCCAGACACAGAACATCAATCAGTCAAGAAATCAATTACTGCCAAACCAGAAGAAGAACATCTGTCTGAAGAAGAAGAACAATGACACAAATCAAGAGTCTTCTTCTGTCATTCTCTTAGGAATCTTCAATAGGACAACAGCCACTGCATCTGTCAAGAAGTTCCTGAAGTTCTTCTGGTTGAAGTTGAAAGCTTGAAGGCCTATCACCCTGAAGCAAAGCTCCATTTAATCCTGAATAAACTCAGTATCTCAGGGGGAGCTTTTGTCACTATCAAATCCACAAGTCTTCTCAGTTGTTTGAGAAAGAGAAGACACTATCACTCTCTCACCCCCTCTGTAAAAAAGGTTCTCTACTCCCTTCAAAAGTGATTCCTGATTGCAAGTCTCCTAACCAAAAGACTTGAGGTTTGGTTTTTGAGCACCTTACCAAAAGCTCATTGGTGGCAGTCACCTGATCAAAAACCTGAGTGGATTCCTACCAGGGTGGTAGAAGAGTGGATGTACCCAGGTTGGTGAACCACTATAAAGTTCTTGTGTTGTCTGGTTGCCCTTTTTCTTTTGTTCTTGCTGTGGCTGTGTTAGTTAGGATACTGTTATTTTTATTAGTCTAATCTGCTGTGCTGTGATATATCACCCAAGTTTTAGAACAAGGTATCTTGTTCAGCAAAATGTTTTAATCACCAGATATACTCTATTCACCCCCCTCTAGAGTATATTAGATCTAACCCTCACTTTCATAACTAATTGAAATAGGTAGTAGCACGTGCACAAGTGTAAGCTTACGACCTTTTAGAGTTAGCAATTGTTTTTAAGTACAAACAGAATGAATTAAAAGGGTCGTTGATAAAACCAACGTAGGTTTCACGCATTCCAAGTTCGAGGGAGAGTCTTCCCTTCTGTTGTTCTGAGTTAGAATGTTTCGGGCTTGATGATTCTAGGGACGCCGAATGGTCACTCCCATACTGGCAAGAGTTTGTATTTTTATGGACCTTTGTCGGATGCTTCTACATTGCGCAAGACAAGACTATGATGGTGCTTAACCTTGGCTTAACCCTTCTGTCATAAAGGAGGGCTATGCATCTTTGGTAGGTAGCGATGTGTTGGGTTGTTTCTTCCCTGACCTCAGAAACTATGTCGGGTTTCCACAGAGCAGTTCTTCATTCCTCCCCGGGTCAAAAGTTGTGACGCAAGCACTTGGGACGCTGATGTAGACGGGGATGCCGACTTTTGCTCCATAGCACAAATTGTACGGAGTTTATCCGATCGAAGTTCTTTTTGTGGTGTAGTATGTCTACAAAACATTTAGGAGCGCATCTACACATTGCCCCTACCTTTTAGAGGCGCGTCTTCAACCCTTTGAGGAAAGTGGTATTCGTCACCTTTATCTGCTTGTTGGCTTGTGGGTGCACAATGATGGTGTGGCGGAGGCCGCCAATATTTAAGTCTTCGCACATCTTGGTGAATATCATTCAAGTGAATTGGGTGTCATTGTCCTCGATGATGACCGTTGGGATGCCGAAATGACATACAATGTTTTTTCCAAATGAACTGTTTGACATTTTATTCGATTATTATGGCGAGGAGCTCAATTTCGTGGTGAAGTAATCGATTGTCATGATTATAATCTTCCATTGCCCCGATGCCACGACACAAACACTCTGGAGTCCGGAGGTCAATTCCCCACTTTGCAGATGGCCAATGACTCTAGAGCATGGTGAGGGTGGCCAACGACTGGTGCGAAGAGTATTAGCATGAAGCTGGTAGCATTTGCACTTCTGGACGAATTCTGTCACATCCTTCTTCATTGTTGGCCAATAGAATTCTTGGCGGAGAATTTTTTGGAGCAAGGCCTTTCTGCTTAAATGTTCCCCGCGGATTCCTTCATGCACTACGCGCAAGGTGTACTCTGCCCTGATCACTGACAAGCACTTTAGATAGGGCCCATAAAAAATCCTCTTTTACAGCTCTTTGTCGATGATAGTGAAGATTGTCGCTCGTATTCAGAGTCATCGTTCTTCAAGGAAATCCTCGGGGAGTTCCCCATGTTTGAGGTAGGCTCGCATGGGGGCCATCTAGGATATCCCTTTTTTGCTGACAGTGGCAATCTCTCATAGTCCTTGAATACTCAGGATCTTGATGTCCTCAACCCTTCATCTTCGGGACTGGTAACCGGTCGGTGAGGAGACAAGCTTTGATAGGGCATCAACCCTGGTGTTTTGTTCCTTGGATATTTGGAGAACCTAGTGCGTTGGTATCTTCTGTAGCAGGGATCTAACGAGAGTGAGGTACTGCGCCAACTGGTCATTCCTTGCCTCGCAGTTGCTTTAGATTTGCGAAACAACAAATTTAGAGTCGATGTAGACTGTTAGGTTTTCCACCTTGTAGTCAATGATGAGCCAAGGGACAGTAATCAGGGCCTCAAATTTTACATTATTATTGGTGACTGGGAACTTTAGCCGGAGGCCATACTCTATGGTGATTTCTTCGGGACTTATTAGGAGTAGACCAGACCTGACACCTTTTTCTCTAAATGCACCGTCAACATAGAGAGTCCAGCGGGTCACGGGTGAACCTTCTGCGGGAGCTGGCTCCAAAGGAATGTTGTATTCAACAATAAAGTTAGTGCTATTTAGCCAGAGGAGGAATTGGATATCAAATTCTCTGAGCTCTTCAAACCACTTGACTAGTCTTCTGGAGACCACCGGCTTTTGGGGTAATGTCCGCAATAACTGCTGCGTTAATACTCTAATCTCATAGTCTTGAAAGTAGGTCTGCAACTTTCTTGTTTAGAAGACAAGGGCCAAGACTGTCTTATTCGACGCCAGGTACCTGGTCTCAGTGTCCGTGAGGACTTTGCTGTGGTATCATTGAACTCCTCCTTTGTCTTTTACTAGAATGTAGTTGAGGGTTATTATGGATACTGCCAAGTACATGAACAAGACCTCTCCACTGAGAGTTTTGAAAGGAGCAGGGGTGAAGCCAAGTACTACTTAAGGTGCTCAAATACAGTATGACATTCGTCCATCCATTGGAACCCTGCATGCCGCGCCTTCAGAGAATCTTGAATAAGGGGAGATATTTGTCTCCCGTTCGTGCTAGGAAATGTGAGAGTGCGATGATCCTTCCATTCAACCACTGCACTTCCTTGATAGAGTGAGGAGGTGTCATGTCTTCCAACACCTTGATCTTCTCAGGGTTTGCCTCAATCACCCAGTGGATTACCATAAAACCCAAAAACTTTCCTGTTGTAGCGTTGAATGCATCCTTGCTAGGGTTGAGCCGTATTTTAAAGCATTGAACGAATTGGAATCATCTCTCTAGATCCTGCAAGTGATTGTGTCGGTGGACGCTCTTCACCAACATATCATTGACATAAACTTCCATTGACTTCCTAATAAGGTCCTTGAACACCTTGTTCATCAACCTCTGGTAGGTTGCTCCAACATTCTTGAGCCCGAAGGACATCACCTTGTAGCAGTAGACACATTTATCCGTTCGAAAAGTTGTATGCTCTTCGTTAGCTGGATTCATCCGAATCTGGTTGTATCCAGAATAGGCGTCCATGAAGCTGAGGAGCATGTGTGCGGCTGTCGCATCCACAAGCTGGTCGATTCTTGGAAGTAGGAAAATATATTTTGGGCAGGCTTGGTTCAGGTTGTTGTAATCCACATACATCCTCCACTTCCAAGAGGTTTTTTTCACCATGACTATGTTTGCTAGCCATGTTGGATACTCAGACTCACATATGAACTTTGCTTCTAGAAGTTTTTCTACCCCTTCCTAGATGGCCTGGACTCACTCGGGGGCAAAATTTCTCTTCTTTTGCACGACCGAGCGACAGAAGGGATAGATATTTAGAGAGTGCAGAATCACTCCCGGGTCTACTCCTGACATGTCTTCTGGACTCCAAGCGAAGCTATCCATGTTTGCATGAAGTAGGGTCTTATAATGCTCCCTTTTTTCATGGATAAGAGGGATCCAACCTAGACTGTCCAGGATGAATCTTTAGGAGAAAGGACTACTACTACCAATCCTTAAAAGAAGCCCCTCGCGTGGTGGCCTTAGCTGGCCTAGCCTGCCTTATACAACACATCCTAGCTGCCTTTTGGCTGCCCCGAACAACCCCAATTCCATCTGTGTCCTAAAACTACAAGGCCAGGTGCAGAATGGATGAGATCGCTTCAATGATTGATTGGAGGGGCCAACTCCAATTCCACAGATCATAACCACCATATTTATTATTTGCAGGACGAAACTTTATAATTTAATACGCGCACGCATATTTTAGAAGAATTACTACGTGCGCACCGGCCATTAATTTTGGCCTTGCCCCCCCCCCCCCCCCCCCACACACACACACACAGACGGGTGGTAAAGCGGGTATCGAATGGTGGCGATCGTGCGGTGTAGATAATTGGATGGAGGAGGATCGGCCGACGGAGGATCGCCCGACGAGGGGGCCGACCGATGGGGAGACCCGGATGGAGGCAGGATGGCCGTGCTAGCGCCCACACGGCGCGGAGGCGACGGCTGGCGGGACGCCGGCTGCGGGCCGTGCGACGCCGTTCGGGCTAGTTTTGGTGATCCCCTTCATAACCTCTCACTAAGTTAGTGGACATGACATGCTGCCAGTAATTCCAATAAATTGAGTGAGATCCCAACAAGCATTATATTTAAAAAATATATATTATTTGAATTATATAACACTCATTTAGGAAACCTAATTTTGAAACTAAAACTACAAATTTCTGAAAGTAAAATTCATTTGGCAGAAGGGGAAATTTTTTAATTATCTACTACTTAAAAATAATATATTTTTTAAAAATTTAATGTTTAATTATGTATTATACTATTATGTAATGTTTATGAAAAGTATAAACAACTGGCTCTTTGTGTTTGCATAAAAAAGAGAATTTAAGTTGTAAGAATATATTTTATTTTATTCTAACATCGCGCTCGGCGGACGCAGCGATGCGGCCATTCAGATAAGACTAAGGCTCCGTTTGACACGACTTTTTTGCTCTGATTAGTCGGTCAAAAATGGCACCGTCATAGAATGTATGTCCGGCTGGAAAGAAAACTAGTTTTTTACATAAGAGTTGATGAAGTTCCTTTGATGAGAACGGGCGTTCACGAACGACGGTTCATAACCTCATTGTTCACGACCGCTACCGTTGTGCTCCGTTTGGCAAGGCATTTTGACAAAAAACGCTAGCTATTGTCATAAAATGTATGTTTGAATGACAACACTTATGAACCTCCCGCCATGAAAAGAAAACTAGTTTTGCATATAAAAGTTGATGAAGTTTCACAAGTGAGACCAGACGTTCACGAACGACGGTTCATAACCACAGCATTTCCAAACGCCACAGCTGACATTCTCTCTTACTATTTACTTGATTCTTACCAGAGAAATGGACGAAATAATTATGTTTTTGCCATTTGGAGTTATTTATCCAAGATAAGATGGGCTTGTTTATTTTTTATTTTATCTCTTATTTTCTTATTAATCAGATAAGCTAAATACTCCTTTAAGATAATTTCTTTAAATTATGATGAAAAGTATTGCTCAAAAGAGTCATGAAAATAGCTTCCATTTATTGCTCAAAGCTTTGAAACCATCTAATTACTTGCTCAGTCAAACCTAATTGTTCATTATGCACAAAGCATGGAGATTAGCGTTTTTCGCTCGCTAAAACTATTGTGAGATAGGTGTTTGATGTTCTCTTGAGCTTTAAAATTATCAAGGCTTTCGACGTTACACGGATGCACATTCGTGGTAGAATCTTGGCGCATGTTGTGCACCCTTCAATTAACACAGTGGTGCCCATTAGATTTTATGAGGGTTTAGAGTTTATGGTTTAAGATTAAACTTGAAGTTTATATGACAATTACCATGTGAGCAACAAAGCCGAAAGCTCGTTGGGGAATAGAAATTCAACTTTGAAAGCCATGAAGACCGCATCAAAAAATCTCTTTAATTTGATGAAAATACAAAGTGCCCTTGGAAGAATGTGTAGGAATTGAGCTTTTGTTATATGCTATATGTAATATTTATTTCATTCAATCTAATGTTGAGTTTCGGTCCGATATCAAGAGATGAACTACTTTGCAAAGACCCGAAGAAATCGTCAAGTGCAACTTAGTCATTGTTGAGCACTCGAGCCGTTGTCGACGACTCACCAAATGTTTCTTTCAATGTTCGTCATGATGCAGTCGACAGCTCAAAATCGTCCGGGTAAAACAAAAAGGAAGGCTTTCTCGAGTTAATCGTGGAGTAGAAGTCAACATGAATGCATGGTTAAAACATTTCAAAATAGAAGCATAACAGGTGGCATTCTCAGCTGATAGTTGAACTGGAGTCAGCAACCCAAATTATTCATAAGAAAAAGAAGGCTTTCAAAAAAAAAACATCAATCATCTAAGAGATGTTATACCCCCCAACCAGCACAATATCAGAAGTATTATTTGTTTTAGGTGAGTCAACAAGCCCATACATAGCTTAACCACATGGTTTTGCCTTTTTTTCATAAGGGGCTTATGAGCACTTCACATTAAGTCATCCTTGTCATCACTACTTCCATCGAAATACACTTAACTTTCTTCAAAAAAAAAAAAAGAAACACACTTAACAATGATTTTTCCAGCACAACATCAATTTCTCTGATATTTTTGGCGTTAAAAGATTAATTAAGCTAATAATTTTCTCTCCAATACTGATGTGAGATTGAGTTTATTCTTGCACTTCCTTTCACATAGAAGACTGTTATTCTAGAAGTCTATCAACAGTTGCATTGTTTGGGTTTCACCGCCCCTAAGGCACTTTATGTTCTCATCGAACAACTCTCATTACATTCAGGATATTACTAGCCCACCAACGACTTCCACTTCACTAGCTAGTCCTCACATTAGACATTGCATTGTGCTAAAATGAAAAGAAATGCCTAAAGTACTCTATATTGAAGACTCGGTGAATGATTTGCGAGTACACAATATCAAACCCCATACATTTAGGTTAATTTAAATTTCACAACGAATCCACAACTTCTAGTTTAAGTGCTCCATTAGCTAGACAAATGTAAGATCAGTGATTTGAATTATGGACGGTTATACACCACCTATTTTCGAGGAATATTAACTTACTAATAATTACTTTCCTAGATAACAATTAAACGACTTAAATTTTGATCTCGTGATCACAATCCTTTACTATACTTGTCTTTGCCCCGCTCTTATTTGTGTCTACCATGTTCAAGTTGACTAACATATGTTTTGTGGGTCCAATTTTTTAGTTCGTTTGTTTCCGTTCTAAATGTGTGTATTTCTGGGATGAGTGACCTCCTGAGAAGCACTCGTATGCCACATGCAAAAGAATAAAAAAAAATCAGATAATACTTGCGATATTGTGAGGGTTATTAACATTACAGCCATTATAAATTATTGCTTAACTTTGTCATATACAGTCACTATGGCTTTCATAAATCCCAGTTGTCGTCTCAACATCCACAACAATCTTTGAACTACATCTATCATACATAAAATTGCTTCTAAAAAGCCCTACTGCTACACCAAATACTTGTGTAGAAGGCTGTCTTCTCACTTTGTCTTTGTTGACTTCAACAACAACAGGAGATCTACACATAATCTGAAAGTCAGACTCCCTACAAGAAAGGTTGGGAGCGAATCTCATTGTCGCATAATGTTGGCCCTAAATGTCGAATCGATCAATTAACCAACCGAGCATGTTACTCGCACGCATTGCCCGCAACAGTCTTGCACTTTCCGATCAAGCACCGAGTTTAGTTCCTCCGACCGACCACTACTTGACCGGCTTGAGACATTAGAGGCCAGCCGCCGCCTGCCTAAGACTGCCGCTTGCAGGAGCACATTGCATACTTATTGACCGAGCACCACCTATTCGTTGGATAAGGTCTCTCATGTGCGCAGACCTCTCCCGCCTCCCGCCCATCACCACATATAACATTTTGAATTGAATAAGGGCATTCCAATGAGGGTGGGAAGTATCTTTGGGGCGGTGTGGACCAAGCAAAGCAACTCTTGGCTATATTGACATGCTTCTAGATTTTAGAAAAAGTACAATAACGAACTCAAGCTCACATGGAAACTGAAGTGAAAGTTGTTGGACTGAAGTAATAATTCAGAGCTCTAAAATCAAAAGCACTATTTTGAGCAAATTCGCTTAGCTGTGAGGAAAACTTCATAGTTAAGCGAGCTTCAGTTGGGGCAGTCAAGGAATGGATGAGAACTCGTGAAAGTGCTCATGGGCCACTTATGAAAAAAGACAACTTCAAGATTCTACTTAATATGGCCTAGGATGAATCAAAAGATAGATAATGGCAGTTCTGATATTCTAAAAATTGAATTGTTACATCACCACTGTTGAGAAGATGAAACTATGGGATCTAGGTGTGTTTGTACTTTGGTTTTGAAAAGGATGGAGTAGGACTTTAGAACAACAAGATAAAATCAATAGATTTATACAAGTGTCACAGGATGGGCCCTTGTGCGGGCGGCAGCATTCGAACGGCGAGAATAATATTTGTTGGGCGGAAACATTTGTCGAACAGCAACATTCAATGGGCGGCAACATACAGAGAGCAACAACGTTCGGCGGGCAGCAACATTCATGCAACTGACAACATTTAGCGGGCGACAACATTAGTCGGGCGACAACATTAGTCGGGCTGCAACATTCGTCGGGCGCCGATATTTGGTGGGTGGCAATAATTGTCGAGCGGCAACATTCGTTGTGAGAAAACATTCGGCAGGAGGCTACATTCATACGGCCAACAGTACATTACGTGGGCGGAAACATTCGGTAGGCAGCAACTTTAAATAGGCGAAAACATTCGACAAATGGTAACATTTAACGGGGGGCAATATTCTGCGGGCGGCAACATTCGACAGGCCGCAACATTTGTATGAGCAACATTCAGCGGGTGGCAACATTTGTCGAGTGGGCTTCACCGCAATCGGGCGAGATTTGCGTGCATCCATGCTGATGTGGCCATTATATATATCAATACAAATTGTTGGGGAAAAATCTGTCACCCAACATTCCACACTCAGCGAACGCTAGGGGGAGTTCGGCAGAGAGATCAGAGACCGCAATCGACTGATTACTGACCCTGTGAAGGCCTGGAAAGCAGAAAATGAAACACAAAAAAGTGGGGGCCGTTGGTAGCGGCGGACACCAGGCTTACCCGTCGTGATAAATATCACTTGCGGCGGACAATGTTATTCCGCCACAAAAAAGGAGTACAAGTGAATACATGTGAATAGAAGAGTGAGCAAGGAAAGAGAGGCAACCGAGCGACTAACTTAGTAATCGCACCTACAATAGGGTAGATTCTGGCCAAAGATCTTAGTCTCTTTCGAGCACCCTTGGACCTGTTTTTATATTTGAGGGTAGGGTACCCAAACTGTTGAGGGTATTTATTGCAGAATTAAATACACAGCTACCAGAGGTACACGAAGAGTCAGATTGTGTGAGGTGAGAGAAGAGACCGCACGGTAACTGTGCGCAGCTGTCAAGGAGAAGGGTCTGCACGTGTTCTTGACGAGTACACGCCACTTCCCTGCCAAGCAGTTGAAGAGGCTTCTGGGAGAGCGTGCAACCCATACCAGATACTACTATGTGTAAAACTTATAAAACAAGAGGTCCTAGGAACACTCAATCGTTCAAGTCAAATAAAGCAGTAGCAAACAGAAGAATAAGAGCCACAACTATATTACCAATATTATTCACAACGCAAGATATGATTTCGCAATGCACCCGATGGAGATCAACAAAAAATAGACAAGTACAAAACTGACGGACAAAGCACAGTAACCGCCCAGTCGCCTATCTGTCCTGCTAACCGCAAAATCCTGTGAACTGTTGTTTACTGCCTACTAAAGACACTGCACCTGTCCGTAGTTCTTTTTCGCCTAACTGTAAGGTCTCCTAACCGCAGAAGTCGTAGCGAACAGACAAAGCTCTACTGAATTAGAATTGAAAACTGTCAGCAACTCTTGGCCGTCTAACCGCCATGGTCGCCTAACCACAGAGTTGGACGAACAACTTATTCAAACTGCTAATCAGCCCGCCAAAAGTGAATTGATTTATTTAGGCTGGGAAAACTACCAAAGAAGAAGACTGTCTAGTCGCCGAACCCGCGACCAGCTGCTAACCGTCGATTTCTATCCGCTTAACCTCACTGCCTCCTCTGACTTCACTGTCAGAACCAGTTGTCTGGTTGCTCGCTATTAGCCGCACAATCTGCAAACACAGCAATAAACAGATCACTTCTCCTTAACAGTGCGGTTACAAAAACCATAACCGCAAGTATAACCCAGCCCACAGTTCTTACAGTTCTCGTTAATAATGACGAGGTCAGCACCCCTATTTATAGGCGGGCAGGCGGATACCGTCACCGCCTAGGGGGATAGAATAACCACCAGTGACATGCCAGTTAGTAGCACTAACCCGCGCAACTGTGCGGACTACCAACACCAGACCGCATGAGCGGTTAGTTCAATCAAGCCACACAAACAAGCGGACATCCAGGTCAGCCTGCATGGACTTATAACGGCTAAGAATCAACCACGCGAACTGAGAGCCTAACTGAACACATAACATTCATGCCGGTCTTTGCGGTCTTATCAAACTAGACCGCGCAATCTACCGGTAGCCAAAATCTAATCGTGCGAACATCAATTTTAGGGATCCTACTGAGTCAGACCGTGTGAACAAGGATGGCCATTTGCAAAAGTCAAGTCGCACTACACGCGCGATCTCTGCATTCTGAGCAGTCTGCACACTTCTAACAGCCCACTTCCAACTTAAATGTTTTTAACACTCCCCCTTGAAGTGGGAAGTGGAAGTCAGACCAAGCAATCCCAGTAATCGCTCAAACGGTCCCTTCAACATCGGCTTCGTGAAGATTCCTGCGACAATGTCCTTGCTGTTCACGTGCTCCACCATCAGAGATCACTCCAGCACCTTCTCCCGAACGAAGTGATGATCAATCTCGATGTGATTTTTCCTCGCGTGACAAACTTGATTTGTAACCAGCTTGAGAGCACTTTCTGTAACGCCCCAAATTTCTTGAGGCGTGAGATGCTTCACTGGGGGTTACCGCCCGACGGTAGCTAGTTACCGCGCGGCGGTAGATCCAGGGTGTGCGTCGAGCTCTCGAGAAAGTGTCTAGCTCTACGGTACCGCGCAACGGTAGTGACTACCGCGTGGCGGTAGCTCGGATCACTCAATGCTCTCAACGCTCTCAACGCCTCAGCTCTTGCTAGCGCGCGGAGGTAGAATTAGTGCCGGCGGTAGTTTTGGTGATTTATTTGGCCAAGTTCTCGGGATGTTACCGCACGGCGTTAGCCTTACCGTAGAGTAGTTATGACGCATCCACGTGTCAATGCCTGATTCGAGTTTAGGGGCGGTGGCGTCCTTAATAAGCTAACCATTTAAGGTACCGCGCGGCGGTAACTTCTTACCGTGCGGCGGTAGCACTCGTAAACTGATTTCTCCTTTAAATCGTGGTCGTCCGCTGGTTTTGGTAAGGGATCCGATGACTGGAGGTTATCCCTGCGGGTATTTGGCCGAGTGTGTAGGGTTTACATCTCATTTTCCTTTGAACCTTCTCTTTCTAAGGGTTAGAAAGAAGTGAGAGTGAAGAAGGAAGAAGAGGAAGGAGATCTCGCCACCGTTGGAGTTTCGGAGTTCCGATTTGCAAGCCGAGTCCGGATCTGTGGAGGCAAGATCGTTGCGGTCGCGTTCATCCGTCTTGGTCTTTGGCATGGCACTGAAGAGAGCACATAGGGTAACGCTTCTCTACTTGGATATGTGAAGTCCTCTTCCTTTTGAATAGGAAACCCTCTCCCGCGAGTGTGCGGTGAGCGTGAGGTATTCCTTCGGGTAGATATGGATTATCCCCGTAGTATTGCATATAGAGTTTGGAATCGAAGTACGGACATAGGCATGGTGTATGAAGCCCATCCGGACGGGTTGGTCTGGGTTGGTGATGTTTTCATTATGCATGTAATTCCGTAGAAGACTCTGTGCCGTTTGTTTTTTTGGTTTCTATGTGGTAGATTGCAACAGGGAGCCTTGGGGACTAACCCCAAGGAGCACCCGGAAAACTGGGCAGAAACGCATTTCTGCCAGGTACCGCGCGGCGTTAATGATACCGTCGGCGGTAGATCTGTGAGAGAGCTGTTGTGAGGCCTATCTTGCAGAGACCTTGGTCCAGTATGTGGAGCTGAGAGCTCTGGGAGCCCAGCTTGGTGGCCTGAGAGCAAACCTTGTGCATAACCGGGTTATGAATTATTGTATGATCGATACATCGGGAATCGGGGAGGCTGACCCGCGTCGATGACTTAAATTGACATGGCAATGTGAGCAATGAGTTGAGCTAAACTGTACCCGCTCTATGTGGTTTGCTTAAAGAGACCTAATGTACGTGGCACTTAGCGGGGGCATAGAGGGCGAGTCTTAGGCATCGACCGGAAAGATTTAAATGCTCACGATGGTTTCCATCCTGGGGGCGGTGGTGAAGCCTCGGAATGGACCGGATTCACCGAGAATGTGCCATGAGAGCACAGGGTGTGTGTTCGTGCGTGCCTACGCCTGTGGTGAAGAGTGCTTAAATTATACTTTCAATATCGTGATCTGTTATACTAATGAAATGCAGGGAAGGAGCACCGCCGCCCCGAGTAAGGGGTGGGGTCATTATAATTTGGTCAGCTTTAGCTGGCCATTGCCTTGTTTTATCATTGTTCGGTGGATTGTTCTTATGTAGGAACAGGTGAGCCAAGTGGTAAGTAGCGGGCTAAAGCCCTTGATGTTGTACTAGCCCTTGAAGGCCAAAGCGAAGTGTTTTCTTTTCTATGTTCAGGTGTGGCCGGCCTGCGTGTCGAAGTATGAAAAACACTTATTGTCTAAGTAAACGGTTGTAAGGCCATAAGGCCGAGACTTTTGTGTATGTTCTTTCAATCCTGTTGTGGTTATAGTGGACATTCATGTTATGTTAATGGGTTCATATAATTGTTTTAAATGTTTCTGCTAGAATGCTCTGAGTTAGGATTCGAATTCCTATGGTAGTATTTTGGTATTAATATGTAACTCCGCTGGCTGTCTGTGGAATTTGACGTGGGGCCCCGGACGGACCTTCTGTTATATCCCATGTGATGGACGGGGGTATTACAATTTGGTATCAGAATAAGGTGTCGGTCCTACTTAGAAGAATTCGTGGACGTGTTGGAACCAACAAGGTCGGTCCCTCCTAAAGCTCGGAACTAAAGGTGCAACTCACACTTACTCTCTTCGGACCACCCTCTTGACAAGGCTTTCAAAAGACTAGACCGGGGGCTCCAGCGCGGAGGTCCCACCTCGTACCCGGAAGAATCGGAAAATCTTCCCCTCCCTAGCCAATGCTGAACTAGGTTCCTTAGAAGAGAGAGAGAGAGAGAGTTAGGAATGTCTCTTCTAAGGCACCTTACCGGTCTATTTATAGGCCTCTGAACTGGGACTGCCAATAACCAAATGGAGTTGTCCTGAAATTACTAGAATACCCTTAGTCGGGTCTGCCAACAGCCAAACTCCGCTGTTTTGAAGGGTTATATGCAGAACACCTAGGGCAAAAGCGTAAGATCCCATGGGGCTAAAAGATGGACCAGGCCCTACCTGAACCATTTTTCAACCGAACCGGTGCTTGGCGAGAACTCCCCTTGGGGTCCTCTCGCCTGGCGAGAGCACCATCTCACTAGCGAGAGCTCCCCTCTGGAGCCCTCTCGCATGGCGAGTCGACCACTCACCCGCGAGTGCCCCCTCCCTTGGCACTTGCTCGCCTATCTCATGGCGCAGCTCTAGCTTAGACCTTCTCGCCTGGGCCCTCTCGCCTAAGTCCTTCTTGTCAGGATCCACTCGCTCTGCGAATTGACGACCGCCCTGGGCCATCTCGTCTAGCTCCCTTCCTCAAGCCGTTGGCTCCTGCGAGCCCGAGGTTGTACACAATCCCCGCTCTTTTCGAGGTTATTACAAACTCGGAAAGATAGTCCAACCGAGGCTCGTGTCATTAATGTGAATTTATGAGGGAATCTTTTGGGCGGGCTCCTTGCCCAACCTATAAATATAGGACTTATCTCCCTGCAAGGGGCCGCTTCCTTCGCTCTGTCCTCTTCTAGTCTCCGCGCCTATTTCTCTCAGCCAAAGTTTTTGTGACCGCGTCGCGGCGGTGCGCCGGAGGAACAAGGCGACCGCGGAGGCTCTGAATAATATCCCGGTCTGTTCTCCTCCTTCCTTACTGTTATCCGCTTCACCTCCCAAGAAGGCGGAAGTCGCTGATCCTCCCCTCTCGGCAGGTGAGCCTTCTCGCACCGTCTCGGGGAGGCGTATCCCTCCTACCCCGACCAATCCTAGAGAAAAGGAGGTAAATCTATCGACATTGACATGCCTTCATCTCCATCCCGCTTGTCTTCTTACCTACTGCCCGTATTTAGAAGGTCCCTGCGCCTTCTCACCGTCCGGAGACCATACAGATCAATATCTCCGAACACCGCCAGCAGCCCGTCTCGCCACAACCCTCTACTCCTTCATCTACTCCAGCGACGAGGAGGGATGATCCCCTTAACACCGCGGGTTCCTCTCGCTGTTTTGGTAAGAAATTTTTCCTTTCGGCCCTTTCTTCGTTACTATTTCTCCATTTTACCTTCCCAATTTTTTACGCAGGTATGCGCGAATCGCATGCCGAGGACTCGCTGGCCGAGGACTCGCCCGTTGAAGATTACTCCAAGAAGATGGTCGTCTCGCCCCCTCCTCCCATAGACGAAATCGAAGACTACCTAGGCGATCCCATGGATCCGTTGGAAAAGAAGCGTAGGGTAGCGGAGATGCTACGGAAGCACGCGCGCATCATCCAGGAGCTGGAAAAAGGGAAGCAAGCTGCAGATCATCGAATCGATTGGCCTGAGGTGGAGTGCGCCCGCCTGTCTTCGGAGATCGATGCCGATATTGAAGTGGACGAGACCGACCCCCAAGCTATCTTGAGTGAGGTCGACCAACAACTCCATCTCGCTCGCCGCGGTGTTGACGCGGCTCGCGCTTTCCACCTCCCCAACCGCCCTCCTTGTGCGAGATCCCGCGGCGGAGGGGGCTGGAGGTGGCACAAGAATTGACGAGTTCTCGTCTCGTTTCGCGTCTCTTTCCTTCCTTTATGGCTTGTAATAAATTATTTGTGCTTCTGTCTCGCGCAAATTATGCGCCCTGTGAACTTGCCGCTCGCCTCGCGCTGGATGAACTTTATTAATTTAATAATTGTCCGCTTCTCCGTATTCATTTGATTTTCTGTAACGGTATTTAAATTCTGCATCTGTGCTAATTTTTCTTGATCTACCGATTTTTTTAATTTTAATTTATTCCCGCCTCTTGGTTGTGCTGAGGGCCCACCTGGGGCTGCGCAAATCGAGGCCTGGAGAGAGGAAAGGCCGACCGCCACTTCCCCTTCCTTCGCAAAATTTTTCCGTCCGTACACTCTTTTCCCAAACCCTATGATTGCTATAAATATCCCCTTCACCGTGGTTAGACCCATGCTTTTATAAATCGCTGCGCTTCAGCCTCCCCATTATTCTTTGTCCTTCTCGCGTGCCGACCGTTCGTCTGCCATCTCACCTCCTCACCCCCGGGTTACCTCGCCAGCCTCCCCTGCCTCCCAATCCTGCCGTTTCACACGATTATGGGGAAGAAAAAGGCTGAAGAAGGAGAGGGACGCAGCCGCTGTAGAAAGCGATTCACGGATCACAATTTTCCCCCCGGGCGTATCTCTACGGATGAGTACGACGCCTTCACTCGCGAATACTTGCCAGAAAGCTTCGAATCGCTCCCCCCCCCCCGAGTCGGCGAGAGCATAAACACGTTCTACCCCGGGGAGCTTGCCTTCCCCGTCTCGCACTTCGAGGCGGGGTTGAGACTACCTCTCTGGCTGGAAGTGAAGCAGGTCTTGAAATACTTCGGCGCCGTGCCAACCCAGCTGAATCCTAACGCCATCTCCGTCCTGGTCGCCTTTGTGAGCTACATGCGGCGAGAGTGAATAGAGTTCAGCCTAACTGTCGTCTGCAAGCTCTTCATCTACCACGCCAATCAGGACGGGGTATCCTACTTCACAGGGCTAAGCCTCAAAGTTTGCGAGACACCCAACAAGAACCATCATTGGCTCACGCGATTCGTCTTCATCTGCAGCAACCTGGGTGGCGTCACGCTCATGCCTGTCTCACCCGCCGAAGTCTTCTACGCAACCCCCCAAGTCGGCGGCACGGACAAGCTCATCTGCGAGTACTTCGTCAGAAAGAACTTTGAGGTCCAGTATTTGAGGCGCGGTCATTGCTCACTCCTCCCCGTGCTTCCTGGTGAAGGTATGCTCGACCTTCCTTTTTGGTCTCGCCTTTACTACTTCCCTCTTGCTGATTTCTTCCTTTAACACTCCGTCTCGCCTTTATCAGGAGAGAGGAATGTGCCAGTTCACCCTCCTTATAAATGAAACATCAAGCCGTCCAAGGGCGTCGCTCTCGCCAACATGGCGGCCGAGGCGGCTAAAGAATCGCTGACCCCCTCCCTAAAGAGGCCGACCGAAGATTCCGCCCCGTCTCGCCTCAGCCCCTCGAAGAAGATGAAAGTGAAAGTGAAGAAAGTGGTCTCTCTCCCACCCGATAAGAAGAAAAATCCCGAGGAGACGGTGGTGGTGTCGGGGTCCCTAAGCCCCATTTCCTTAGGTTCTCAGTCCCCTCAGTCCCCTCCTCGGGTTTCTCCTCGCAAGGCCGTCTCGCTATCTGAAGAGACGGCACTACTCGCGCAACACGCCAGCTCTTCTCAACAGCCCTCCAGGTCTTCCTCTCGCGAGGGGACTCTTTCTCACTACCCCGCACCGTCTTACCACTTCAACTTCAACATGGTCCCCGTTGTTCCTGATGCCGCTAACGACCCAACACTGATCTGGTACAAGGGTGCGCACCGAGTCTCAGTCTCCACCTTGCTCCCCTCCTGGAGGGAGCAGGACTAGCCTACAAGCCACGCCTTCTCCCTGGTCTTTGGCCTCTACGGAGGTCAAGGCCCGGATCCCCTTGACAAGGCCTCCTCGCGAGACCTGGTCTTGAGGGCGACGCACTCCTAACTGCGCACCTTGGATATTTAGCATAGGCTCTCGCGCCGCCTAATCTACAACAACCAAAACTCGAAGGAATCCGAGGCCAACCTTGCTACCGAGCGCGAGAAGTCGGGAGATCTTGCGAAGAGATTAGAGGTAGCCGAGAACATTCTCTCCAAGGCTCGCGGCGGAGTGGTGAGTTTTCCCTTAGCTCGTTTTCTATGTTACTGACACCAATTTGACAGAGGATTTCTACAGGATGCCGAGACGGAGGAGAGGTTACACTCGCACGTAGCGGAGCTAGAGGCAGAGGTGAAGGAGCTAAGGGCCCAGATTGTCCAGCTCAAGGATGCTGCTCCTTCGACCTCTCGCTCGATGATTCCCCCACCTCCCCCTTCTCACTACACCCATGAGGAGGTCGAGGAGTTTTGTTGAGACGCGAACATTAGAACCGCCGAGATGATCCTGAAGATGATGCGCGAGATGGGCGTCGTCAAGGATGACTGCGAGGACATCACCGCCCGCGACCTCGTACTGGAAGTTTACGGCGAGGAAGACGGCTCGCCTTCCAGCGAGAGAGAATAGCAAGCTTCCAGAACATGATATTTTTTTTCGTTCTAATGTGCCCCTTTTTGTAATTGACCTGATTTTAAACTGGACTACCTCCAATGGTTGTGATGTGTAATACATATTTCTCTTTTTGTAATGCGCCGCTCCCGGGTAGGTTCCTTTTCGTTTGGGATATTTGCGAGATGATCTGAAGATCTTCTCATATTTATGGGACGGGGTAACCCATCGTCTCGCCATCGGGCGGGAGTATAAACCTCGCACAGAGCGCGAGCCGTCGCACTCGCGCGTAGGGCCGACTTTTTCCCTCTTCTCGCTTCGCTACCAAATACCTTCCGGCGCGGGTGGTCTCGAGGGGTCAGTTTCCCCCCCCCCTCTTTTTTCTTAGGCAGGAAACTTTCCTATACATCATGACTGGGATTTCCCTCATTGTGCCGACCAACAGTGATTTTTTCCTTTAAGACATTTCATCATTTGTATTGCTACTCAACCTACTCACAACCTTGCGAGCTAGGCGGACCCGATCAACGTGTCCCTCCAGGGTCCCCCCCTCCCCCCCCACGCGATAAGCCTACAGCCCTGCCAGCTTGATGGGAGCCTAGTCAGCGGGTCTTCTCGGGGTCTCCTCTCCTCAACCACCTCCAACCACTGAGTGAGCCTACAACCCTGCCAACTTGATGGGAGCCTGGTCAGCGGGTCTTCTCGGGGTCTCCCCTCCAAACCAACTCCAACCACCGAGTGAGCCTACAACCCTGCCAGCTTGATGAGAGCCTGGTCAGCAAGTCTTCTCGGGGTCTCCTCTCCTCAACCAACTCAAACCACCGAGTGAGCCTACAGCCTTGCCAGCTTGATGAGAGCCTGGTCAGCGGGTCTTCTCGGGATCTCCTCTCCTCAACCACCTCCAACCACTGAGTGAGCCTACAGCCCTGCCAGCTTGATGAGAGCCTGGTCAGCGGGTCTTCTTGGGGTATCCTTTTCTTAACCAACTCCAACCACCGAGTGAGCCTACAACCCTGCCAGCTTGATGAGAGCCTTGTCAGCGAGTCTTCTCGGGGTCTCCTCTCCTCAACCAACTCCAACCACCGAGTGAGCCTACAGCCCTGCCAGCTTGATAAGAGCCTGGTCAGCGGGTCTTCTCGGGGTCTCCTCTCCTCAACCAACTCCAACCACCGAGTGAGCCTACAACCCTGCCAGCTTGATGGGAGCCTGGTCAGCGGGTCTTCTCGGGGTCTCCTCTCCTCAACCAACTCCAACCACCGAGTGAGCCTACAGCTCTGCCAGCTTAATGAGAGTCTGGTCAGCGGGTCTTCTCGGGGTCTCCTATACTCAACCAACTCCAACCACCGAGTGAGCCTAAAACCCTTCCATCTTGATGGGAGCCTGGTCAGCGGGTCTTCTCGGGGTCTCCTCTCCTCAACCAACTCCAACCACCGAGTGAGCCTACAGCCCTGCCAGCTTGATGGGAGCCTGGTCAGTGGGTCTTCTTGGGGTCTCCTCTCCTCAACCAACTCCAACCACTAAGTGAGACTACAACCCTGCCAGCTTGATGAGAGCCTGGTCAGCGGGTCATCTCAGGGTCTCCTCTCCTCAACCACCTCCAACCACCGAGTGACCCTACAGTCCTGCCAACTTGATGAGAGCCTGCTCAGCGGGTCTTCTCGGGGTCTCCTCTCCTCAACCAACTCCAACCACCGAGTGAGCCTACAACCCTGCCAGCTTGATGAGAGCCTGGTCAGCGGGTCTTCTCGGGGTCTCCTCTCCTCAACCAAATCCAACCACCGAGTGAGCCTACAACCCTGCCAGCTTGATGAGAGCCTGGTCTGCGGGTCTTCTCGGGGTCTCCTCTTCTTAACCAACTCCAACAACCGAGTGAGCCTACAGCCCTCCAGCATGATGAGAGCCTGGTCAGCGGGTCTTCTCTGGGTCTCCTCTCCTCAACCAACTCCAACCACCGAGTGAGCCTACAACCCTGCCAGCTTGATGAGAGCCTGGTCAGCGGGTC
The DNA here is from genome assembly GCA_039513925.1 of Platanthera zijinensis. Classification (NCBI taxonomy): domain Eukaryota; kingdom Viridiplantae; phylum Streptophyta; class Magnoliopsida; order Asparagales; family Orchidaceae; genus Platanthera; species Platanthera zijinensis. Next base: position 7,767,758 of record CM077079.1, on the reverse strand, counting down.
TTCTCGGGGTCTTCTCTCCTCAACCAACTCCAACCACCGAGTGAGCCTACATCCCTGCCAGCTTGATGGGAGCTTGGTCAGCGGGTCTTCTCAGGGTCTCCTCTCCTCAACCAACTCCAACCACCGAGTGAGCCTACAGCCCTGCCAGCTTGATGAGAGCCTGGTCAGCGGGTCTTCTCTGGGTCTTCTCTCCTCAACCACCTCCAACCACCGAGTGAGCCTACAACTCTGCCAGCTTGATGAGAGCCTGGTCAGCGAGTCTTCTCGGGGTCTCCTCTCCTCAACCAACTCCAACCACCGAGTGAGCCTACAACCCTACCAGCTTGATGAGAGCCTGGTCAGCGGGTTTTCTCAGGGTCTCCTCTCCTCAACCAACTGCAACCACCGAGTGAGCCTACAACCCTGCCAACTTGATGAGAGCCAGGTCAGCGAGTCTTCTCGGGGTCTTCTCTTCTTAACCAACTCCAACCACCGAGTGAGCCTACAGCCATGCCAACATGATGAGAGCCTGGTCAGCGGGTCTTCTCGGGGTCTCCTCTCCTAAACCAACTCCAACCACCGAGTGAGCCTACAGCCCTGCCAGCTTGATGAGAGCCTGGTCAGCGGGTCTTCTCGGGGTCTCCTCTCCTCAACCAACTCCAACCACCGAGTGAGCCTACAACCCTGTCAGCTTGATTAGAGCCTGGTCAGCGGGTCTTCTCGGGGTCTCCTCTCCTCAACCAACTCCAACCACCGAGTGAGCCTACAGCCTTGCCAGCTTGATGAGAGCCTGGTCAGCGGGTCTTCTCGGGGTCTCCTCTTCATGGGGGTTCCTCCTCCTCCCCACTCCTACTACTTCTCTCACACGCTCTCTTCCTCTCCCTCTTCCCCGGTCGATGGCCATAGTTTGCTGAGGCAGGGGTGGGAGCGGTCTAGGACCATGTCCCCACCCCAGCTGATGGAACCTCCCTGGTCCTCCTTGGTAGTCGTTCCTTCCCCCCTAGGGGAAACCTCTTCCCTGACCTTGAACGGGGCCTCCTGGATCCCTCAAACCCAACTCTTGATGCACCGGCCCTCTTGGCTCTTCCCTTCTCCTTCCCTCCTACTGACTTGCTCCTCCCGGTTCCCTCTGCTCCACCTCCGTCAGTCTCGCCAACTTCTTAGCAAAGGCCGGGTTTGCTGCCTCCATAGCTATTTCCTTCGCCGTCTTCTCCATCAACCCTTCGAATGGCAACGACGGCTTCCAGGTTAGGCTCATCTTAAAAAATCCCTCCTTCAGGCCCATAGTGAAGGCCATCTGGAGAGTGAAATCGGGCACCTCCTGGATGTCTAGAATCTCCTCCTGAAAGCGGTCCACATATTGAGCCAAGGACTCGTCAGCCTTTTGCGTGATCAAGAAAATGGACTCCGGGTTCTTCTTCCTCTTCTTAGAGGTCGAGAAGCGCAATTGGAAGCTTCTACTCAGGTCCTCGAAGCCGTAAATTGACTCCGCTGGGAGTTGGTGGAACCAATCCATAGCCTTTTCCTTCAGGGTGATGGCAAAAAGGCAGCACTTGAAAGCATCCGTCATTGGTCTGATGGAGACTGTGTCTTCGAACAACTGCAGGTGCTGGAGGGGATCGTCCTTCCCCACATAGTAGGTCATCTCGGGCTTGCAGAACCCTTCAGGGACGGGTGCCTAGAGGATCAACTCGCAGAAGGGAGACCCTCTCGTCGGGGGTCTCGCCACCTCTACTCGCGCGACCATCCCTCCATGCGAGATGGTACTCGCTGGGCTGGCGAAAAGTTCTCTGCCCTCCACGTATCTCTGGCTGCCTTCTGCCACTACCTCCTTCCCCGGTCACCTTCCGGGCGCGTCCTCGTCTATCCTTGTCGGGTCGATCCCCTCGCGGGGTGCGAGACCTGGCATCTGGGGTGGAGGGGTCTCGCATTCTCCTCTCTGCGAGATCTGCTTTAGCATGTCCATTATCCCCCCAATGGATGTCATGAACTCCGCCCTCCCGACATATCCTCTCGGGTTCGGGGACCCGCCTCCGTCTCCTTCAAGATCTCCAGCCATGAGGTAACCCAAAGTTCTTCTGTGCAAGCTGCTGTTCCACGCTCACCGCACCAAAAATGTTGGAACCAACAAGGTCGGTCCCTCCTAAAGCTCGGAACAAAAGGTGCAACTCACACTTACTCTCTTCGGACCACCCTATTGACAAGGCTTTCAAAAGACTAGACTAGGGCTCCAGCGCGGAGGTCCCACCTCGTACCCGGAAGAATCGGAAAATCTTCCCCTCCCTAGCCAATGTTGAGCTAGGTGCCTTAGAAGAAGAGAGTTAGGAATGTCTCTTCTAAGGCACCTTACCAGTCTATTTATACGCCTCTGAACTGGGACTGCCAATAACCAAATGGAGCTGTCTTGAAATTACTAGAATACCTTTAGTCGGGTATGCCAACAGTCAAACTCCGCTGTTCTGAAGGCTTATATGCAGACCACCCAAGGAAAAAGCGTAAGATCCCATGGGGCTAAAAGATGGACCCGACCCTACCTGAACCGGTTTTAAACCGAACCGGTGCTTAGCGAGAACTCCCCTCTGGGGTCATCTCGCCTGGCGAGAGCACCATCTCGCTAGCAAGAGCTCCCCTCTTAAGCCCTCTCGCATGGCGGGTCGGCCACTCACCCGCGAGTGCCCCCTCCCTTGGCACTTGCTCGCCTATCTCATGGCGCAGCTCTCGCTTAGACCTTCTCGCCTGGGCCCTCTCGCCTAAGTCCTTCTTGACAGGATCCACTCGCTCTGCGAATTGACGACCGCCCTGGGCTGTCTCGCCTAGCTCCCTTCCTCAAGCCTTTGGCTCCTGCGAGCCCGAGGTTGTACAGGACGAATTCTTTCTAAGGAGTAGTGAGCACAGCCATGTGCGTCATCGTTATAACATGAAAAGAACCCATGGATGTCCACTTAGGAATGAAAATACACATATTTGAGGAACCTGAGTGTTCCTATGATTGTTTTTTGGCAATTTTTCGTCACCTAATTGAGTGTTTCCCAATTATAGGTGATTAGGAGTGGTGCATTGCAGTCACAATGTCAGCACTCTGTGGAGAGAAGTGCGCTTAATGACATGCATATGACCCCTCCTTCTGCTGAAACCATCCGAATGGTAGCAAAAGTAGTGCTTTCTATGATCAATGCCCAGCATAGAAGGCATGTGCAACCCCCTGTCCTTGGAATGGCTTCAATACCATTTGGTGCTCTGGAGCAAGTGGAAATTAGAAGACCATCGGATCAGCAGTTGAACATGCTTTTGACGTAAGGGATGCACTCTATTGACGAGTATTTGCATGTGTTTGTCACGATAAGGCGCTACTCAGAGTTTGAGTTGGAGGACGAGCAGATTATGGTAAACAGGTTTTATAGCGGCCTGCGTGATGATTTACTACTTCTATTGGTAGGATCGAAGTTATTGGGATTCCGAGCGTTGGTGGAGTCAGCAAGATCATTGGAAGTATATTTGGGGAAAGTCCACCAGAAGCCAGTTTTCAGGGTACCGAACTCCCCGGTTTCTGCAAAGTCTGAACACCTCAGGAGTTGGCATAAGAAGACTAGAATCTCTACTGGTCAAGCTCTTTATGCTTGACATACTTGTGGAAAGTCAGGACACCTTACCAGTGATTGTCATGTTGATGCCCCAAAGACAAAGAAAGCTAAGTCTGGAGAAGCCTTTGGGCGAGGAGGCCCAATCCACTGTTATAACTGTGGCAAGCCGGGACATATAGCTCGTGACTGTTGGGGTAGGTTTCCGAAGACAAAGAAAAAGGCAGAAGGCCATAAACAAAGGGACGAGATGACAGGTACGATTTAACTTATAGCTTTTATACCTATGACTTGTTTAGTTAGTGACTTATGATTTGTGTAAGTGGGCTTTGTCCCACTCTTGGTGGTGGAGAGTATTGTTCGTTGTGGGACTTCTCGCTCCTTAGCGTCCAAGGTTTCCTTGTGGTTTGTATTATTGTTTTTCGATGTATCGATTATGTATATACAAACCAAGAGGAAACATGGTCGTTAAAGATTGTAGGTGGTGTAACCCTAAGGTGGTCACATTAGGGCTAAACACCAAAAGCAAGACTAAGTTAGCAGTTCTTGAGGAGGGGTGGAGTTGTTCTTAACTAGAGACTACGAATCCCGAACCTGGGTTGGTCGGTGTTTCATTAGTGTCTAAACTTGCCGACATCTTCCCCGAAAGTGTACCTGGAGCCCCACACCGGAGAGAGATTGAGTTCACCATTGAGTTGAATTCTGGTGTCAAGCCAGTGTCACGGTCTCCTTACCGCTTAACACTGAGAGAGATGGCGGCATTGAAGGAGAGCTTCAATAATTGATAGAGCAGGAGTTTGTGAGTCCAAGTTCGTCACCTTCGAATGCCCCGGTTCTCTTCGTGTTAAAGAAGGACGGAATTCTACGGCTTTGTATCGATTAACGAGAACTGGATAAGCTAACGGAGAAGAATAAGTACCCGATTCCGAGGATCGATGATTTTTTTGATCATCTAGTTTGGATCGACTATGTATTGATTACCGAGAGTTAAATAAGCTGACAGAGAAGAATAGATATCCGATCCCAAGGATTGATGATCTATTCGATCAGCAGATCTGGTCAACTGTGTACTCGAAGCTAGATTTAAAATCAGGGTACTATCAGCTAAGAATTAGGGAAAGTGACATTCCCAAGACGGCTTTCAGCACATGTTATGGGCATTATGAATTCACCGTCATGTCGTTTGGTTTGACGAATACGCCATCCGTATTTATGGATTTGATGAACAGGACGTTCAAAGAATACTTGGACCAGTTAGTGATAGTCTTCATCGATGATATGCTAGTGTACTCGCAGTGCGAGGATGATCATTTCAAGCATCTTCATATGGTTTTGGAGACCCTGAGGAGGAACCAATTGTATGCCAAATTCTCCAAATGTGAGTTTTGGCTATCCTCAGTAGCGTTCCTTGGTCGCGTGATTAGTGGTGAGGGAATTGCAGTAGATCCGATGAAGGTAGTTGCGATACGGGATTGGCCTGTGACGTCTTCTGTGTCGGAAGTCCGGAGTTTTCTGGGGCTTACTGGCTATTACAGGTGCTTCATGGAGAACTTCTCGCGGATAGCACTGCCCCTCACTACTTTGACAACAAAGGATCAGAAGTTTTTTTGGTCGACGGAGTGCACACAAGCTTTCGAAGAACTAAAGTGTCGTATGACCACGACGTCTGTCTTATGTTCGTCTTGTGGTTTAGAGGGCTTTGAGATTTACTGTGACGCCTTTGGGAGTGGATTAGGCTGTGTTATTCTTCAGTACGGGAAGGTGTTAGCCTATGGATCGCATCAGTTAAAGGTTCATGAGAGGAATTACCCAGTCCATGATTTGGATTTGACGGCTGTGGTATTCGCTCTTAAGCTTTGGAGGCATTATCTGTATGGGGTTAAGGTCGATATCTATTCAGATCACAAGAGCCTGAAGTATCTGATGGATCTGAAGGATCTGAACATGCGATAGCGTAGGTGTATGGAGTTCCTTAGGGATTACACCTACAAGATTCATTATATTCCTGGGAAGGGGAAGTTTGTGGCGGATGCTTTGAGCCGTAGGACCCCTGCACGAGCCAATTGATTACAGATGCGCGCCGAGTGGCTTATTCGAGATCTGGAGGCCTTGGAAATCTCTTGTGTTGACAAGGGATCTAGTACAAACGCATGTTTGGGGTGGACGGAGATTTAATATGACCTTGCAGACAAGATTCGGCAGGCCTTGGATTTGGACGTGAGCTTGAAACGTCACTGGGCGGAAGCCGTTGATGGGAATAACGACCAGTTCTCTATCAACGATGGCCTCTTATTGAAAGGCAACCGATTATACGTCCCCAATGTGGGGAAGTTGCGAGAAGAATTGATGTATGAGGCGCACTTTACGAAGTACTCGATTCACCCCGGGAGTACCAAGATGTTCAAGGACATGAAGAAATTATTTTGGTGGCTGGGTCTGAAGAAAGACATAGCATTGTATGTGGCGAAATGTCCAACATGTGCCTTGGTGAAGGCCGAATGTCAGAAGCCTGGCGAATTCCTGAAGCCCTTGACTATACCAGAGTGGAAATTTGATGACTTCTCCATGGATTTTATGCACGGGTTGCCGAGATCGCACAAGGGGAACGATGTCATTTGGGTGATCGTTGATCGTTTAACGAAGGCATCACATTTCATACCCAATAGGAAGGATGATTCAGTTGAGAAACTAGTGAAGCTTTATGTGGAAAGCATAGTCCGTTTGTACGGCATACCCCGGAGCATCGTTAGTGACCGAGATGGTCGTTTCACATCTAACGATTGGAGGCTCATTCATCAATTGTTGGGTACCAAGTTGAACTTCAGCACGGCTTTTCACCCACAGATAGAGGGTCAGACTGAAAGGGTGAATAGGATGTTGGAAGATATGCTTCGCATGCATGCTTTAGATTTAAGTAAAAGGTGGGAGGACCATCTTTTTATGGTTGAGTTCGCGTATAATAACAGCTACCAAGCCAGTATTCAGATGGAGCCTTTTGAGGCTCTGTACGGAAGGAGGTGTCGTACTCCACTGGCTTGGGTAGAAACGAGAGAATCGAAGCTATACAAGCGAAGGGACATTGAAGATGCTACTTCAATAATACGGTTGATTTGAGAATGGCTACTTATTGCTCAAGATAGGCAGACCAAGTACTATAATGTCAAGCATCAGAACGTAGAGTTTGCGGTGGGTGATTGGGTATACCTCAAGATAAAACTATTTAAGGGTGTATCAAGGATTCGACGCTTAAAGAAGCTTAGTCCGAGGTATGTTGGGCCTTTTGAGATCTTGGAGCGGATTGGTGAAGCCGCCTACCGTTTGGCTCTTTTGGTGGAGTTGAGCGGTTTGCACGATGTATTTCACATCTCAATGCTGTAGAAGGCCATTATAGAGCCTACACAAGTGATTGTTGTGAATCAAGTGCTGGTCGATAATGGGTTGACGACGAAGGTAAAGCCCATTCGGATCGAGGACGTTGAGGTCAATCAGCTGCAGAACAAGTCCATTAGAATAGTCAAGGTCCTTTGGGACAACTATGGCCGAGAGGAGCTGTCTTGGGAGCACGAGCAAACTATGAGGGAGGATTTCCCTGAGCTATTTCTCTAAGTTAATCAGATGCATTGTTTACTTTTTATATCTTCTGGTAACGTCAAATTTCGGTACAAAATTTCTTTAAGTGGGGGATATTTGCAACGCCCAAAATTTCTTGAGGCATGAGATGCTTTACTGGGAGTTACCGCTAAACGGTAGCTAGTTACCGCACGGTGGTAGCTCCAGGGTGTGCGTCGAGCTATCGAGAAAGCGTCGAGCTCTACGGTACCGCGTAGCGGTAGTGACTATCGTGTGGCAGTAGCTTGGATCACTCAATTCTCTTAATGCCTCAGCTCTTGCTAGTGCGCGGCGGTAGAATTAGCGTTGGCGGTAGTTTTGGCGATTTATTTGGCCAAGTTCTCGGGATGTTACCATGCGGCGTTAGCCTTACCGCGGAGCGATAGCAGAGCAGTTATGATGCATCCACATGTCAATGCCAGATTTGAGTTTAGGGGCGGTGGCGTCCTTAAGAAGCTAACCGTTTAAGGTACCGCGTGGCGGTAACTTTTTACCGCGCGGCGGTAACTTCTTACCGCGCGGTGGTAGCACTCGTAAACTAATTTCTCCTTTGAATCGTGGTCGTCCGCTGGTTTTGGTAAGGGATCCGACGGCTGGAGGTTATCCCTGCGGGTATATGGCCGAGTGTGTAGGGTTTACATCTCATTTTCCTTTGGACCTTCTCTTTCTAAGGGTTAGAGAGAAGTGAGAGTGAAGAAGGAATAAAAGAAAGGAGATCTCGCCACCATTGGAGTTCCAGAGTTACGATTCGCAAGCCGAGTCCGGATCTGTGGAGACAAGATCGTTGCAGTCGCGTTCATCCGTCTTGGTCTTTGGCATGGCACCGAAGAGTGCGTATTGGGTAATAATTCTCTACTTGGACATGTGAGGCCATCTTCCTTTTGAATAGGAAACCCTCTCCCACGAGTGTGCGGTGAGCATGAGGTATTCCTTCAGGTAGATATGGATTATCCCCGTAATTTTGCATATAGATATTGGAATTGAAATACGGACATAGGCATGGTGTATGAAGCCCATCCAGACGGGTTGGTCTGGGTTGGTGATGTTTTCATTATGCATGTATTGCTGGAAAAGACTTCATGTCGTTTGTTTTTTGGGTTTCTACGTGGTAGATTGCAACAGGGAGCCTTGGGGACTAACCCCAAGGAGCACCCAGAAAACTTGGCAGAAACGCGTTTCTTCCAGGTACCGCACGACGTTAATGATAATGCCGGAGGTAGCTCTGTGAGAGAGCTGTTGTGAAGCCTGTCTCGCAGAGACCTATGGCCAGTGTGTGGGGTTGAGAGCTCTGGGAGCCCAGCTTGTGGCCTGAGAGCCAACCTTGTGCATCACCGGGTTATGAATTATTGAATGATCAATACATCGGGAATCAGGGAGGCTGACCCGTGCCGATGACTTAAATTGACATGGCGATGTGAGCAAAGGGTTGAGCTGAACCGTACCCGCTCTATGTGGTTCGGTTAAAGAGACCTAATGTACGTGACACTTACCGGGGGCATAGAGGGTGAGTCTTAGGCTTCAGCCGGAAAGACATAAATGCTCACGATTGTTGTCGTCCTGGGGGCGGTGGTGAAGCCTCGGAATGGACCGGATTCACCGAGAATGTGCCCTGAGAGTACGGGGTGTGTGGTCATGCGTGTCTACGCCTGTGGTGAAATGTGCTTAAATTGTACTTTCAATATCGTGAGTGGTTATACTAATGAAATGTAGGGAAGGAGCACCGCCGCCCCGAGTAAGGGGTGGGGTCGTTATAATTTGGTCAGCTTTAGCTGACCGTTGCCTTGTTTTACCACCGTTCGGTGGATTGTTCTTATGCAGGAACAGGTGAGCCAAGTGGCAAGTAGCAGGCTAAAGCCCTTGATGATGTGCTGGCCCTTGAAGGCCAAAGCAATGTGTTTTCTTTTCTATGTTCATGTGTGGCTGGCCTGCATGCCGAAGTATGTAAAACACTTATTGTCTAAGTAAACGATTGTAAGGCCATAAGGCCGAGACTTTTGTGTATGTTCTTTCATTCCTACTGTGGCTGTAGTGGACATTCATGTTATGTTTATGTTCTTATAATTGTTTTAAAAGTTTCCGCTAGAATTCTCTGAGTTAAGATTCGAATTCCTATGATAGTATTTTGGTATTAATATGTAACTCCGCTGACTATCCGTAGAATATGGCGTGGGGCCCCGGCCGGAGCTTCTGTAATATCCCATGTGACGGATGGGGGTATTACACTTTCATTGTCACCACTTAGCAGGGTAAGATCTCTTACCTCCTCATGGAATTCCTCCACTAACCAGCACAGCCAGATAGCCTCCTAGGTTGCCAAGGCCAACACCTTAATTCTACTTCAGTAGTTGAGATAGACACAAAATACAGCTTCTTGCTGCACCACAAGATAGTTGTCTATCCGCACATGAAGACGTATTCAGACGTCGACTTCCGATCATTAGTATCTCCCCCGTAGTCAGCATCTGTGAATCCGTGCAGGTTGAAGCTCGTGTCTCTCTCATAAAAGTGACCCATGTCTAAGATGGACTTCATGTACTTCAGAATACTCTTTGCCGCCACTAAATGAGGCTTCCAAGGCTCCTACATATACCGACTTACTCGGCCAACGACATAAGAAATATTCGGGCTTGTAATCATCAAATATATCAAGCTCCCGACAAGAGCCCGGAAGACTAAGGGATCTTGTAGAACCCTTTCCTTCATCTCATCGAAGCTTCAGACAAACCTCAAGTGGAGTAGAGCGACTCTTTCCCTTCCTCATACAGAAATATTTAATAATGCTCTCTATATAACCTTTCTGGGAGATGAGCACACCGCTCTTCTTCTTCTCTACCTCCAAACCAAGGAAATGGTGCATCTCACCAAGATCCTTCATCTCAAATTAGATAGCTAGCTCTGCCCGTAGCATTGCTACCTCTTCTTCAGAGTTCCCCCGTGATGATCATGTCGTCAATGTACAATAATACCAAGACTCGAAGCTGCCCCCTCTTCTTGATGAATAAGCTCAGGTCTGAGTAAGATGCAAAATATTTGCAGAACTGAAGATACCATGTGATCTTCCGGTACCAGGCCCTAAGTGCCTGCTTCAAGCCATATAGGACCTTTTTGAGCTTGCAAACATTTCATGGATGATCTTTAGAGACATAACCAAGTGGCTGAACCATGAAGATATTTTTATCAATCTCTCCGTAAAGAAACGTGTTTTCACGTCAAGTTGCCAAATCTTCCATCCTTTGCATGTCGCCAAGGAAATCACCACCTGCACCGAAGTCATCTTGTCTACAGGACTGAATGTCTTCTTGTATTCTTCTCCATATTGCTCCAAAAAACCCTCGTGTTGGTTTCCTAGTTTTGATTTGGGCCATGTCATCTCAATTAGGCTTAATTGACCCAAGAATTATCTATGGTCAATGGTTAGACTAAAGGTTAGTCTACCCTTAGGTTAGGTTAGTTGAGATTAGATTGAAATGAAAATTGGTTAAGTAGAATTGTGCTCGACGATAGTCGAATATCGCTCGACGACCTTCGATTGATGATCGACGATCTCAGAGTTATACGAACTCTGAAGTGGGATCGACGATCTGCTTATTCAGATCGACGATTGTGTGCCCTGGTCGACGATTTCTGTGAAGACAGTTTTTCTTCAGGTCGACGATCTGCTTGTTTAGATCGACGATCTTCGATCTCTGGTCGACGCTTTCTGTCTGCTGTTATCTATATTCATTTCATTTGATCTTTGTTTTATTTCCTCTTGTTTAAGACATATTTTATTCAGAATATTCTGCTTAATTTAATGCTTATATTCTTTTGCTTATTTGCAATATTCCTTATGCATTAATTAAGAGATTTTGCAGAATAAAGTCGTTTGTTTTATTAGAGAAAATCGTGTTTTTCTACAGCTGTAATATAGCCATTAGGCTTTGTTTCCTGTGCCAATTTGTAAAGTCAAATTGATAGGATATTTTTAATATCCTTAATTCCTTTTTGGGAATGACAAAAAAAATTATAGGTGCAGTTTCTTTATTTTTTTTATTTTATTATTTGGAAAGTTTTCTAGTGCAAGGCTCGAGGCTTTTTAAAAAGTAGAGAAGTTTCTATATTATCAGAGCAGTCGGCTAAAGATCATACACACACAGCAAACAGAGAACCAGAAATCTCAAGAGAAAAAAAAGTTCTTCTTCTTCCTGAGTTCATCCTATCTTCAGGAAAATCAATACTCAGAGTTCAAGCTTTCAAGAAGAAGAACCTCCCAGATTGTTAAACATTCATTGTTGCAAACTCTCCCAGATTGCAAAAGCTGCTGAAGAAGAACATTCATTCAAAATCTAGAGTCTTCTTCAAGGCTGCATCAGAAAGTCATCTCAAGCAATTTGGAGATCCTACACCCTGAAGCAAAGCTTCTTCCTGGACATTCTCTAAGCCACGGGGATCTTTGATATATTCAGAGCTATCCACTAGCTTCTCTGAATACAGAGAAGACATCTTTAATTCTTTCTTTTAACCTCATATAAAAGGGTTATTACTCCCTTCAAAAGTGAACTATTGGTGGCAGGGCACTTGATCAAAAACTTGTTTGTTTGGTTTTTAGGCACCTGATCAAAAGCCTTAAGGGTCGTTTAGATCTACCTGAAGCAGATCTACTGGTGGCAGGGCACCTGATCAAAAACCTGTAGTGGATTACTACCAGGGTGGTAGAAGAGTGGATGTACCCAATTAGGGAACCACTATAAAGCTCTTATGTTGTCTGACTGCTTATTTTAATCAATGCTCTGTGGCTGTGATAGTTTTAACTAGGTTACTAATTGCTATGTTAGGATAAAAGCTCAACTGAAACTTCAGTGAGCTTCTCCTTTATTCACTACACTCTATTAGGCTAGGTTTAAAGCTTTTATCTTTCTATTCCACAAATAGCTCGAAGAGAAGTGTTTAAAGTCTCCTTCTTTTTGAATACTCTATTCACCCCCCCTCTAGAGTAGTATCTTATCCCCTCACTTTCAATTGGTATCAGAGGGACTGAATGTCTTCTCGTATTCTTCTCCATATTGCTCCAAGAACCCTCGGGCTACAAGGTGAGCATTGTATCGCTCCATACAGGCATATGCTTTCTTATTCAGCTTATAAACCCATTTGTAAGTAATAGGAGTAATTCCATATATCTTGGGCACAAGGTCTTAAGTCTCATTTTTCCTGAGGGCAGCCATCTCCTCATCCATTACATCTTCCCACTCCTTTACCCCAATGGCGTTCTCAAAGCATGATAGCTCCCACACATCCAGAGGGACTGCAAAGAAACACGAGACCAAGCTCACCATGTTTCCATCTCTATATTGATCCAGTGGTATGATGGTCATCTTTGATCTTCGCAAAGCCTGACCATGTTCCACCACTTCCATTGCTTCTTCTGCATCAGCTCTTCTGCTATGTACACTAGGAGCATCGCTCCCCCTGCTTCCAAAACTAGAAGCACCTGCCCCCAAGCTTGATGTAACCGGATCTCCTAGGGTCACACGCATCTCCACCAGAAGATCACAAATAGCTTCTTCTCGCCTTTCATCTACCATGTCCTCTTATAGTTCCACAGAGGAACTACCCTGGTATAACATTAGCTCATCGAATATCACATCCCTTAAAATGACAAATTTTCTTGTCTCAGGGTCCATGCACTTTTAGCTCTTCTTCTTGCCTTCTCATCCAGCTTAGTCCTAAGAGCATTGGAACGTGCACGTAACAGGTGGATCTAAACACCCAAAGATGTGTCATACTGGGCTTCTCCTTAAACATCAACTAATGTGGAGATTTCATGTTGCTGGGACATAAAGGCATCCGGTTGACGGCGTAAGCTCCGTAGACCACTCCCTCCGCCCAAAAAGCCATGAGAATACATTTGGCATAAAGCCAGCTTTTACAGGTCTCTGCCAGATGATGGAGCTTCCTCTCCGCCATCCCATTCTATTGTGGAGTGTGAGCACACGTCAACTCCCACTTGATCTCATGCTTCCTGCAAAAGTTGACAAACTTATGGGAAGTAAACTCTCCCCCCATTATCTGACCTCAACTTCTTAACCCGCAGCCTTAGCACACCTTCAATGAGTTTTTTAAACTCCACAAACTTTTGGAAGACCTCTAACTTCTCTTTCATGAAATACACCCATGTATATCTGGTGAAGCCATCAACCAAAACCATCATGTATCTGCTCCCTCCGAGAATGTGGGTGACGCACTGTCCCATCAGATCATCATGGATGAACTCCAGCAGTGCCTTGCACTTGGACAAGGACTTATCAAATGGGAGGCGATGTTCCTTCCCGTACTGGCACCCTTCACAAACATGACCATTGCCTGAAGATGAAAGACTAGACAGACCTTTCACCAGGCCTCTCGCCATCATAGTCTTTATCATGTTCTTCCGAACATGTCCAAGCCTCTTATGTCAGATAATTGTGTTGTCATTCATTATCATCTTTTCAACGTAGGAACTTATTTACAGAACAAACAAGTATTTCACTCGTCTCCTGATATGAGTAATGTCGGCCTTCACAGCTGACACGTTCCTGAGTCATTTCACTATTATTGGGCCAAATAGAACGTGATAACCAACATCAACAACGTTGGTTATTGAAAACAAATTCTTCTTCATTCCAGGTATGTGATAGGCACTCTTCAGAGTGAGTGACCCCCTATCACTGCCCAAAGAGACTGTTCCCTCTTTCTCGACTGCATAAATAGTATCATCAGTAGTAATGATAGCATCATTACCTGTGTACGTCTGCAGAGAAGTGAACTTTAACTCATCTCTAGTGAGGTGATGACCACACCCCGAATCCATGATTCAGTTCTCCTAAAAGTTAATGAAGGCCAAGGCATGAACAAATATTGTCATCATATCTATCATAAAGTAATTACCCATCCTTGTTCACTATTGGATCCGCCTTCTCTTTCAACAGCGTGACCTGGCTGAAAATTAACTTTGTAGTCTTTCCTGAAGTGACAAAGCTTATTAAACCTGTAGCACCTGGGTCCTCCCTTCTTTCCTCCATCACGCTTAAGAGCCTAGTTCTTTTCTTACTGTAATGAAGTTGAGGAGCCATCTTCAGCAGATGGCTTCTTCTTACTGTCTCATTTCTTCTTCTTCCTTAAATAAAGAACCTCACTATCTTTCCCTGAGATAGTACACTCAGTCATCTACCTTGCTAAGCTTTCTTGAGAAGCTAGTAAGTTTTCTAGCTCTAGCAATGACGACTGTTTGGCCCATCCCTACACTGAGGTAATAAAGATCATGTACTCCTTCCGTAATCCGCAGATGATGTGACTCTTCAATTTAGACTCTGAAATGGGATCATCTAGAGCAAGTGCTTAAATCTCAGCGCACTAGTTTTTCATATTTAAGAAGAAGACTGAAATTGACAGATCTCCCTGAGTTGTTCAACCTAACTCATTCTCGAGAAACTGTAGTCTTGCTACGTTCTTCTTATTGAACAAGCCATCCAAGGTTATCCAAATATCAACAGCTGACCTACATCCAATGATGTGGTCGAACAACTCTAGCGAGATAGCATGCTTGAGAGTGAACTCTACATTTGCATTTGTTCTCCTTCAAGCTCTCACCTCTTGAGAATTTGCTCCAGCAGGAACCACCTCTTGTCTATCATCTCCACCAACGAACTCCCAGAGGTCCTCGCCAGAAAGATACCTCTTCATGCAAGACTTCTACTTGTTATGGTTAGTCTACGTCAGGAGCTCAATTTCAAGATCTCTTGTATAACCACCTTCCATTGCTAGAATCCTTGCTTACTTAAACTTCTATAGGTATTTAGCAAATCCCAGTTAACTGATGTCTGCTAAAACCTATGTCCATTTGATACCATGTAAAAATTTATAAAATAGATGGTCGCAGGAACACTCAACCGTCCAAATCAAATAAACCAGTAACAAACAGAAGAACAAGAGCTACAATTATTTTACCAATCTTCTTTACAATGAAAGACATACATTGCGAGACATGATTTCGCAATGCACCTGATAAAGATCAACAAAAAATAGGCAAGTACAAAATTGGCCGACCGAACACTGTAACCGCCTAGCTGCCTATCCGTCCTACTAACCGTGAAACCGCGCGAACTGCTGCTTATTTCCTGTTGAATACACTGCACCTGTCTATACTTATTAGTTGCCTGACTACAAGTTTGTCTGAATGCGGAAGTCGTAGCGAACAAATACTGCTCTACTAAACTGGAATTGAAAACTATCTGTAAAACTTGGTCGTCTAACCGCCAAGCTCACCTAACAACAGAATTAGACAAACAACATATTAAAACTCCTAGTCAGCCTGCCAAAAGCGAACCGATTAACCCAAGATGGGAAAACTGCCAAAGAAGAAGACTGCCTAGTCGTTGAACTCGCGACTCGATGCTAACTGCAGATTGCTATCCGCTTAACTACGGTGTCTCCTTTGACTTCACTGTCAGAACTAGTTGCCTGGTTGCTCAGTGCTAACCGCACAATTTACAAATGCAGCAATAAAAATGTAAAAAATTATAATTTACGTAAAAAGGGAAACCAGGCGCAGGAACACTCAACCAATCTGAGCCCAAGTAAACCAAAAGCCAATAGAAGAGCAAGAATCTTATACTAACATAAAATTTTTACAAGGAGAGGCATATATGGCGAGGCATGATTCGTCAATGTACCCAATAGAAGCAGAAAAAATTACAAGACGAAGAACAAGCTGCGCGGTCTTAAGGAGAAGCCGCCGACCATGCCAATGTACCCGATGGAAGCAGAAAAAATTACAAGGTGAATAACAAGCCACGCGGTCTCAAGGAGAAGCCGCCGACCCTGCCAAGCTACCTAGGGAGTCCGCTGAAGCCGCCTAGTTGCAAGACTGCAACCAAGCCGTGCAGACAACCCGTTATTCCAATGCTGAAAAGAACATTATCCGTTGAACTACAAGTCATCTGACTGCGAGGTTGCCTAGATGCCAGATCACGTGAATTGCTGCTGCCTAACTAAACAAGCCGTCAGACTGGACAACTTATTGAACTGGGAAACAAGTTGTAGAAGAGAAGATCGCCTGGTCGCAAGTCGCGACCTGCTGCTAACCGTTGGTTGCAAACCGCAGAGTCCGCACTGTCCATGACCAAAGTCAGAACCAAGTCTCTGGCTTCTCAGCATTGTCTGCACAACTGTTCACTCGATGTGTCCTTGATGTTATAGGGGGTCTTATTTATAGGCGCAGAGAGAAGTGTGATCACCGCCCTAGCTAATAGGATCGCTTCCCTATCTCGTGGCGAGAACAGGGTGTATTCGCCAAGCTGCGGACACCATATCAGTCTGCCACGACTAGGACAGATAGTCAGTCTGCCGAGAGCACACCACCAAGGCCGTACACTGCGGATACCGAATCATTCCGCACAAAGCCGGCGGATACTAGAACCAGTCTGCACAAACCGACAAACTGAGTGGATAACCATCCTATCCACCCGGCTTCCTCAGGGAACAGACCGCCAGCCACTTCTAAGTAGACTTGTCAGGCCTCCACCTTCTGTCCGCACAGGCCACGCGGATAGACTGCCCAGGATGCCCACTTCCACTTCAAAAAATTCAACACTCCCCCTTGAAGTGAGAAGTGGAAACCAGCCCTAGCAATCCCCGTAGCCGAGTAAATGGTCCCTTCGATAGTAACTTCGTGAAGATATCCGCGATGTTGTCCTCGCTCTGCACATGTCCAACCACAAGAGTCCCCTCTAACACCTTCTCTCGAATGAAATGGTGCTCAATCTCAATGTGTTTGGTCTGTGTGTGACAAACTGGATTATTAACCATTTTCAGGGCACTCTCCTTGTCACCACGTAGCAGAGTAGGACCGCACACTTCTTCATGGGCATCCTCTACTAGCCTCCTATACTAGATGGCTTCCCAAGATGCTAAGGCCTAAGCCTTGTACTCCGCTTTCGTAGTAGAGACGAGCACATAATCCTTATTCTTACTACACCACGAGATTCCCGCCGATCCACATGCGAAGACGTAACTGGATGTTGACTTTCGGTCGTCTGAATCTCCCCCATAATCAGCATCTGTATACCCGTGCAGGTTGAAGCATGTGTCTCTACCATAAAGGAGACTCATATCAGAAGTGGACTTCACGTACTTCATAATGCTCCTTGCCGCCATCAAATGAGTCTTCCGAGGTTCTACCATATACTGACTTACTCGGCCTACAACATATGCAATGTATAACTCTTAATCGTAAAGTAGATAAGGCTCCCCACTAGTGTACGGAATACTAAATGATCCGAAAGTATCCTTCCCTCATCTCGTCGAAGCTTGATGCCAACATCAAGTGGAGTAGAGCTACTATTCCCTTCCCGCATGCTGAACCGATGAACGATACGATCCACATAGCCCCTTTGGGAAACGAGTATGTCGCTCTTTTTGCTCTACACCTCGAGTCCAAGGAAGTGGTGGAGCTCACCCAAGTCCTTCATCTCGAACCTTATGGTTAGCTCTGCCTTGAGCCTAGCCACCTCCTCCTCAGAGTTTCCCATGACGATCATGTCATCCACATACAATAGCACCAAGACATGAATCTCCCCCTTCTTCTTGATGAACAAGCTCGAATATGAATCGGAGGCAAAATAACCGCATAATTGGATGTATTCTGCGATCTTCCCGTACCATGCCCGCAGAGCTTGCTTCAAGTCATAAAGGGCCTTCCTCAACTTATAGTCATATCCTGGATGATCTTTAGACACATATCCAGGTGGCTGAACCATGAAGATGTCTTTATCAATTTCCCTGTAAAGAAAAGCATTCTTTACGTCCAGCTGCCCCATCTTCCATCTTTGGCAAGCCGCTAAGGCCATCACCACTCGAACTGAGGTCATCTTTGCAACAGGACTAAATGTCTACTCATAGTCTTCTCCGTACTGCTGAGAAAATCCTCGATCTACAAGGCGAGCCTTGTACTGCTCGATACTCCCATCAACCTTCTTCTTCAGCTTATAGACTCACTTTCACGTCACAGGAGTAACACCCTTGACCTCAGGCACAAGGTCACGCATCTCATTTTTCTTGAGAGCAGCCATCTCCTCATCCATGGCCTTATCCTACTCCTTGACTCCAGTGGAGTCTTCAAAGCTATAAGGCTCTCGCTCGTCCAGAGGACCTGCGAAGAAACAAGAGACCAAGCTCACCATGTTTCCTTCGCAATAATGAGCTGATGGTTTGATGGTCCTCTTCTATATCCAAAGAGTCTGACCCTTGCTGACCACATCTGTTGTCTCTTCTGAATCAGATTCATTCTCGGGAAAACTTGGAGCATCGCTCCCCCTACTTCTTGAACCAGAAGCCTCCTCCAAGAGCTAAAAACATCTGGAGCTCCTGATGACACTGGCAACTCCATCAGAAGATCCTTACCAGCCTCCTCCCGCTCGCCATCCGACCTGCTCTCTTGTAGCTCCATAGATGAGCCACCTCCATATGATGTCAACTCGTCGAAGACCACATCTCTCGAAACAACGAACTTCTTTATCACTGGATTAATACACTTCCATCCTATCTTTCGCTCATTATAGCCTACGAAGACAAGCTTCCTCTCCTTTGCATCCAGCTTTATCCTGAGAGCATCTGAGACGTGTACGTAGCAGGTAGATCCAAACATCTGAAGGTGTTCTACATTGGGTTTCTCCTTAAACATCATCTCACAAGGAGACTTCATGTTGATCCGACTCAGAGGCATCTGATTGATGATATAGGTAGCACAGGCCATCCCTTCTGCCCAGAAGGATCTTGGAATGCTTTTGGCATGAAGCCAACACTTGCAGGTCTCCGTCAAATGACGGGTCTTTCGCTCTGCTACTTCATTTTGTTATGGAGTATGAGCACAAGTGAGATCTGTTTGGATGTTGTGCTTCTTACAGAAGTTAGAGAACTCAGATGAAACGAACTCATTTCCGTCGTCTGTCAAATTCTTGACCCACAGACCAAGCCGACCCTCCACCATATCCTTGAACTCCACTAACAAACGGAATACATCTGACTTATCCTTCATGAAATACACCCAAGTGTGCCTCGAGTAGTCATCAACCAACACCAGCATGTACCTGCTGCCTCCAGGGTTGGCGGTGATGGTCGACCCCATCAGATCACCATGAATACACTATAATAGTGCTTTACTTCTGGTCTGCTACTTGTAAAATGGAAGGCGATGAGCCATACTGTTGGGTATTGTATCTACAATAATCTAGATTTGTATGAAGTCACCCTTGAACTAAGATGAATTAAGTTGTATTTGATGTGTTATTTGAGTTATGTGTTTGCGTGACTTAATTGCCAAGTGTAGACCAATGTCAGTCTACAGTGGGTCACCAAACATAGGACCAGTAATCCCTCATTGTGTGATCCAAGGTGTTGACTCATGTGTAGCCTCTCTATTGGGATACACTTCATTTCCAAGCACCATACTTGGTGGAGAAAGACATGTTGCTGATTCCATTGATGAAAGAAAAATTTTCATGGAACAAAATTTTTCTAAGTGTTTCACTCGAGTAGAACTTAAGTACTCGAGTAGATCCTTTAGTTGTACTCGAGTAAGTTAAGTCTGAATTTCGAGTAAGGGAAATGGTTCTCGAGAAGTCTGAACATAGTTCTCGAGAGGCCAGTTATATTACTCGAGTATACCCCTTCTTATTCTCGAGTTAACAAATTTTCTATCTCAGAATTTTCTAAGTATTTTACTCGAGTAGTTAAGTTCATTACTAGAGTAGATGAGTACCTTGACTCGAGTAACAGAAGTCAAGTACTCGAGAAGTATCTATCTTACTTGAGTAGTGAAGTTCTTGTACTCGAGAAGTCTATCTACTTCTTGAGAAGTTTAAATCTAGTAATCGAGTAACCAGATTTTCTTCCAAGAATTCTCTCTAAGTCTTTTTCTCAAGAAGTTCACTTCCACTTCTCGAGTAGCATTTTAAGTACTCGAGTAATCCTCATTCCTCTCGAGTAATGATAAGACTTATCCTTTTTTCCTGAAGTGCTTCTTCTCGAGTAGCTTGATGTTGTCTTCTCGAGAACCCACAACAGTACTTGAGTAGTTCTTTTTTCACTCGAGTAATCAAGTTATTTTCTCAGGAAATTTTGCTAAGTCCCGACAATCATAATTTTTCAAATGTCTTGACGTGATTGGTCCACGTGGCCATCATTAATGATAATTATCACCGTTAGGGAGATCTTATAAAAGGTCTTGTAAGTACGACCAACCCTAAGTGCGTGAAAAGAAGCATTCTAAGAATTCTGATTCGCCAATTCTCTTTCCTAATTGGAAGCCACCGCTGCTCATCATGCACATCGCCAAGGGCTTTAGATCAAGAAGATTCAGACTAGTCGACTTGCAGATCAAGATCATATTCAATCTATACATCCTCTCTTTGATCTTATAAGTCCAGGAATTTCAGACCTAGGATCCAGCTGTGTCTTCTTCAACATTTTCTGATAAAACCGCAAAGTTCAAGAAGGAAGACCTAGGCAGAAATTTTCCAGATCTGAGAAAAGTTACAGTGTGTATTTCTTAAATTCATTATATTCTTGTAGGACATTATCATCCCAGTGTAGGAGCTTTGTTCTCCGAGTTGTTGTAGGAAGTTTTCATCTTCCGAGTGTAGATCCGTTTTGTGGATCGAGTTGTTGGAACGTTGTTCCGAGTTGTTGGATTGTATTAAATCCGAGATTAGTGGAGTAGCCGAGTCTAGTGCGTTGTTAGATCGGTGAGTGGAAAGTGAACGTACCCAAGGTTGGGGAACCACTATAATTCTTGGTGTCGTCTGTGTTTGCTTGGTTAATTTTTTGTGCATAGATCGCTAAATTTTTTATTCCGCAAATAGACGCAAAACTCACCTATTCACCCCCCTCTAGGTGATTTAGGTAGACAACTTAAACATTTTTCAATTGGTATCAGAGGGAGATTGATCATTAAAAGGTTAACACCTTGATCAGATCTGCCCTAAGTTGTCTATTGAGTTATCCAAGCATGGACAAGGCCAAGAATTTTGCTAAGCTTCCCTTGTGTACAAATACCAACTTTCCCATGTGGAAAGAAATGATTAAGTTTTTCATGGAAGCTGTGGATCCAATGATCTTCATGATTGTTGAAGAAGGTCCTTATGTTCCCATGACCGTCTCCACTATAGATGCTACCAAGAAAGTTCCTAAGAAGTTGATGCATCTTGACACAGATGAGATTGCACTTGTCTCTTTAGACAAGAAGGCCAAAAATATCATCGCAAGTGCAGTCGATGACTCTATGCTACAGAACCTGATTCACTGCCAATCCGCTAAGGAAATGTGGCAGTCTCTCATCACCTTGATGGAAAGCACAAAAGAAATTAGGGATGACAGAAGATCTCTTCTAAATCAAAAATATGAAGTCTCCGACAAGGACCCAAGGATATAATTGCAGATACATTTGAAAGCTTCTTCAAAATTCTTAACGACCTAAGAGTATATGGTCGGGTCTTCACTAATGGAGAGCTGGACGATAAATTCCTAAGGTACCTGACTAAGGAGTGGGATAACAAAGTCTGTGCTATCCGGGAGTTTGGCAAGCTGGCAGAGACTGACCCACAGAATCTCTTCAGAAAGCTAATGTCATATGAACTGCAAATCAATTCAAGAAAAGCTAAAGAAGAGAAGAGTCGGTTCTCATCCAAGGAGAAGTCTGTCGCACTGAAGACAGACAGCTCAAGGAAAACCAAAGCTGCATCACCTGCTCCTGCACAGGAAGATAGTGAAGAAGAAACTTCAGAGCCAAGTACCTCAGGCTCAGAGTTATCTGAAGGAGATTTTTCTCTTCTTTCAAGACAGTTCAAGAAATTCTTGAACAAGAAGAAACAATGGAGATGCAAAGATTCCTCGTACAGAAGATCACGACATGATGGTGATCGACACAAGAAAGGCTCAAGTAGCCAAGACAGGTATAATACTAAACAGAACAAACATATTTCTGCTGACATCGTTTGTTATTGTTGCAATAAGCCAGGTCACGTTATTGATGATTACCCTCACAAGAAGAAGGAGGGTGGAAAAAGAGAGGAGAAGAAAACTTCTTATCACAAGAAGAGAACTAAAAGAAGCCTAGTAGCCAAAAAGGGCAAGACTCTTAGTGACTCTGACTCATCTGAGTCAAGTGAATAAGAGGAAGCCTACTTTGGGCTAATGACACAAACTGATGAAGAAGAAGAACCCCAGTTCACTGGGAAGGTAAACTCTCATACTCCTCTTTCTGAATCAAATGTTTCTGATCATGATCATGAGGATAGCTCTTCTGACGATGAGTCGGAACTCATGGCCCAATATAAGGAGTTAATCAAGGCTTATGATAAATGTCGAAAAGTCATGAAAACTCAGGCTAAAGAGATTAAATCTCTTAAGGTTGAAGAGAGTACTCTGAGAGAGGAAGTCATCAAGATGGACTCACTCAGAGAAGACTTAAATACTGTTGTTGAAGAGTATAATAAGGCTCTCGATCACCTGGATATGAAGGAGAAGATCATCAAAAAATTGGAAGTATAACTTGAAGCAGGAAAGAAACTTGTTGAAAGTTTCTCCAAGCACAAGACCGTCCTTTCTTTGGTTGCTGAATTCTTAGCTCAGGTCAAAGGTGCTAGCTTAGGCCATGTTGCTGCTCCTAGTAAATCCTCTATGAGAAATAAGGCTCGAAGAAATAATAAGGCGGCCAAGAAGGATCTGGCCAAAGAGAAGGGGAAAGCTCCTCTAGAACAAACTTTGTTCAAAAAGGTTATCTTTCCAACCAACGAGTTTGATCTTGATTCGTCCTACGGTAACTTTTCTAGGCCTACTTATGTAGAGCCCAAGTCTCGTTACCATGGATGGACTCGTCCCCGGAACTTTTGTGAGAGTGTCTTCAAGGCACCTTATGAAGAGATTACTCTTCAAAGCTATGGCCCTTATAATCATGGTCATAACATCAAGAAGGCACCAAAAGTAAAGCCCATTGTGGATAAGCCTCTTAAGGAGAAGAAGCCATGTGAATGCCATCACCATGAAGATTCTACCTCCAAGACTGTTGCCCCTGCTAGTCCACACTCCCAAGAGGTCAAGCAGGAGAAATTTAGGCAAAGATACAACATTGTAAGAAACAAACAAAAACAAACTGGAAGAGGTATAATAGAAATTTTATTATCTGAAAAAGGTATCTATTATAAAGGTATGACCTCCCTTAGATAGAATGGAGGAGAGAAGAGAGAATACAAATAAGAGATGTGAGACTAAAAAATACAGGACTAAGCAGTCTATACAAAAACAACTCGCACAAGCCGCGCGGTTAGACGGAAGGGCCAACTGCTCGGCTACCACCAGAGAGGAAGGAGAGATCGCCATGGGAGACCGCTAGACCTCCCGGTCTCCAATCCGCCAGAGACAAACTGCTAGACCGCTCGGACTCCAGACAGCAACAATACAGTAACCAAACCGCTGGAGGGAAGCCGCCAGACCGTGCGGTCTTCAATCTGCCAAGACAGGCCGCCATACCGCCCGGCCACCCACTTCAATACTCCCCCTCAAGATGGAGCATATATATCGATCATGCCCAGCTTGTCACAAATTTGAAGAAACGAGGCGGATACTGGCTTGGTGAAGATGTCAGCTAACTCTTTATCAGAAGTGACGAAGGGAGTGAAAATTTGTTCCTTCAAAATCTCTTCACGAATGAAATGACAGTCGACATCAATGTGCTTGGTTCTTTCATGAAAGACCGGATTTTTGGAGATGTATATGGCCGCCTTGTTTTCACAGAACATAGGTAGAGGATGGTTGTAGACCTCTCCTAAATCCATCATAAGTGCTCGTAACCACTTTAACTCACAAGTGATCGATACCATACTACGATACTCTGCTTCTGCACTGGATTTGGAAACAACAAACTGTTTCTTACTCTTCCAGCTCATCAGATTTCCCCCAACAAAGGTGCAAAAACCCGAAGTTGACTTGCGATTCCCTTTATCATCAGCGTAACTCGCATCTGAGTATGATTCAACCCTCAGATGACCATTCTTCTGAAAGAGTAATCCTTTCCCATGTGCTGCTTTGACATACTCCAAGATCCGCAAGGCGGACTGTAAATGGCACTCCCTATGCGCTTGCATGAATTAACTCACCTTGCCCACAACATAGGAAATGTCGGGTCTAGTCACTGTGAGATATATGAGCTTACCAACCAAATGCCTGTATCGCGTAATATCTTAAAGAAGAGGCGAATCATCTGTCCAGGTTTTGTCTTCTCCAGTTGCCATAGGGCATCGAGCAGGTTTTGCTCCAGTCAATCCTGCCTCTTTTAATAGATCAAGTGCATACTTACGTTGGGAGAGGAATAAGGAGTTGGGCTTCCGAGAGATTTCAATCCCCAGAAAGTACTTCGGAGAGCCCATATCTTTCGTGACAAGATGTTGACGAAGATGCCGCTTTGTCAAGGCAACCCCTTCCTGGTCATCGCCAGTGAGAAGAATATCATCTACGTACACAGCAAGACCACCAGTCCCGAGGAGGTTTTGCGAATGAATAGCGAGTTATCGGCAGAGCTTCGCGTAAAACCAACAGCCACCACGATGCCGCTGAAATTGTCAAACCAAGCTCGAGGGCTTTGCTTGAGGCCATAGATGGCCTTCTTCAGCCGGCATACCCGTGTCTCCCCCTGAGTAACATACCCATGAGGTTGCTCCATGTAGACGACCTCCTGAAGATCACCATAAAGGAAGGCATTCTTGACATCCAGCTGAGAGATCGGCCAATCTCTATTGACGACCATAGAGAGTGGGACCTGGATAGTGCTGAGACGAGCCATGGGGGAGAAGGTGTCAAATTAATCAACCTCATAGGTCTGAGTAAAGCCCTTAGCAACAAGGCGGGCCTTATAACGATCCACAGTGCCGTCCGAGCCAAATTTGACCACAAAGATACAGCGACAGCCAACAACATCAGTACCGAAGGGAGGAGGAACAAGAGTTCAGGTACCCCGCTCAGTTAGGGTCGCCATTTCCTAATCCATGGCCATCTTCCAATGAGGAATTGCAAGGGCCTCCTGGTAGGAACGGGGTGTGGCAGTGACAGATATAGCAAGAGCAAAGGCCCTGCGAGAAGAGGTAAGGCGATCATATGAAACAACAGTAGCAAGGGGGTGTAGATTACACGTCTGCACCCCTTTACGAAGAGCTACAGGAAGATCCAGGTTGACGGGGCCCTCGGCATCCGGAGTATCCATGGCAGAGAGAGCTGGCCCGGGAGTAGAGAGCGACGACGAGGGAGAGGAGGGAGACGGTGGTGGAGAAGAGGGAGAAAGAGGCGGAGGGAGAGGAGTGGACGGATACGGAGTAGGGGTTGAGATCGTAGTAGGAGATGAGGGAACAAAGAGAACAACAGGAATATCAGAAGCTGGGGGAAGAGGAGAGGATTCAGCCGAGAAGTAGGAGGCATTCTCAAAGAAGGTGACGTCAGCAGAGATGAACTGCTTACGATGAACGGGGTCAAAGCAATAATAGCCTTTCTGAGTTGGGGAGTACCCCAGAAAGACACATTTGGTGGAGCGAGGGGAGAGCTTATCTCGGGTAGCAGATGAGGCATGCACAAAGGCAGTGCACCCAAAGATTCGGAGAGGGAAAGGGAAAGGCTCCTTGCCCGGATACAGAATGGAGAATGGGGTTTTCCCATGGAGAACTGTGGAGGGAATGCGATTGATGAGGTAGCAGGCTTGGAGAGAAAGAAGCTGCCCAAACAGGGCACAAGCAGGCGGAAGAAACAAGTCGCGAGGCCAGATCGCGAGAAGAAGAATCAAGCCGCGCAGACAGGTCGCGCGGACAGAGAAGGCACACAGAATCAGGAGGAGAAGATCGAGCGCTCTGATACCATGTAAGAAACGAACAAAAACAAACCGGAAGAGGTATAACAAAAATTTTATTATCTGAAAAATGTATCTATTACAAAGGTATGACCTCCCTTTTATAGAATGGAGGAGAGAAGAGAGAATATAAATAAGAGATGTGGGACTAAAAAATACAGGACTAAGCGGTCTATACAGAAATAACCCGCACAAGACGCACAGTTAGACGGAAGGGCTAACCGCTCGGCTACTGCCAGAGAGGAAGGAGAAATCGCCATGGGAAACCTCTAGACCGCCCGGTCTCCAAGCCGCCAGAGACAAACCGCTAGACCGCTCGGACTCCAGACAGCAACAACACAGTAACCAAACCGCTGGAGGGAAGCCGCCAGACCGCGCGGTCTTCAATCCGCCAAGATAGGCCGTCAGACTGCCCGATCACCCACTTCAACAAACATGTTTGACTATTGGTGTTGTAGCAGAATTGATCACTTCGCCATTGATTGCTGGTTTAACTCCAGAAATTATGTAACTCCTCAGATTAACAACGTGAGAAATACCACTCATAATGTTAATACATGTAGGGGAGTAAGCTAACTAGAGACCAAGGACCCAAACAAGTTTGGGTTCCTAAGACAACCTAATTTGTGATTGCAGGTATGTCCAAAGACCACCAAAACTCCTATCTGGTATTTGGACAGTGGATGCTCTCGGTATATGACCGGAATAAGAAGCCTTCTCTAGAATTACTCACCAGCCATGAGCGGGCCAAAGGTCATCTTTGGAGATTCTGACAGAGGAATCACTAAAGGATACAGTGTGATTACAAATGGTAGTGTATCCTTTTTGGATGTGGCTTATGTTGAAGGATTGGAACACAATCTCATAAGCATAAGCCAACTCTGCGATAAAGGATACATTGTAGAATTTCATGCAGACAAGTGCTTGATAAAATCGATAGATAATCTGGAAATGATTCTATCAGGCACTCGTAGTAGGAATATCTTTTGTTTGAATTTTATTTGCATAGACTCTTCTACACTAGTGTGTCTTTTGGAAAAAGATAGTGCGTCTCTTGGTGACCAATGACACAAGAGATTAGCACATATTAATTTCAAAACTATTAATAAATTATTTTCTCTTAATTTAGTGTGTGATGCCCCAAATGTCAAGTGCGTTAAAGATAGACCTTGTCATGCATGTGTAAAAGGCAAGCAAACAAGGGCTACCTTTAAAAGCATTATTGGCAAAGACTCTAATAGGTGTTTACACCTACTTCATATGGACTTGTTCGATCCACTGCAAGTTAGAAGTTTGGGAGGTAAGAATTATACATTGGTTATTGTTGATGATTACTCGCGCTTTGCGTGAGTGTTCTTTCTAAAACACAAGTCAGATACTTTTGACATCTTTACAAATTTTGTTAGGCAGATCCAGAATGAATATAACTATTTCGTAGTCAAAATTAGAAGTGACAATGGAACTAAGTTCAAGTCTGGGGCCATGACAGAATTTTGTGAAAAACTAGGTATCTTTCATGAGTTTTCCTCTCCTCGTACTCCTCAATAGAATGGAGTAGCTGAGAGAATGAATAGAACACTTATAGAGGCCTGCAGAACCATGTTGTGTGATGCCTCACTACCGGAATACTTCTGGGCTGAAGCCGTCAAGACAGCATGCCACGTGCAAAATCGAGCACTCATAAACAAGAACCATAATAAGACACCTTACGAACTACTAAAGGGCAGAAAGCCGACTGTTTCATATTTTAGAATCTTTGGTTGTAAGTGCTTCGTCTTTAACAATGGCAAGTATCATACTACTAAATTTAGTGAAAAGAGTTTTGAAGGTATTTTTGTAGGGTACAGTAGCCCAACTCCTTAGTCCTCTCCAGGGATGGTGTCAGAACTCGTAGAGGTACTACTAATGAGAATTTATATTTGAGTTTTCTCTCACAGGTTGAACCAAAGAAGTTTGAGGAACAAAACTCGAACGCATCATGGATTATGGCTATGGAAGAAGAGTTGAATCAGTTCAAGCGTTGTCAAGTATAGAAACTTGTTCCAAGACCCAAAGGTAAGAACGTCATCGGGACAAAGTGGGTCTACAGGAACAAGATGGATGTGGATAGGACAATCATAAAGAACAAGGCCAGACTCGTCGCCCAAGGATATAGATAAGAAAAAGGAATCGACTTCGGACAGACGTATGCTCCAGTGGCAAGGCTGGAGGCAATCGGGTTGTTCCTAGCATATGTTGCACTTAAGGGCTTCACTGTCTATCAGATGGACGTGAAGTCTGCCTTCCTTAATGATGACATAAAGGAAGAGGTGTATGTGGAACAACCTCCAGGTTTCGTTGATTCTAACTTCCTAATTTTGTCTATCTATTATTTAAAGCATTATATGGTTTGAAACAAGCTCCTCGAGCTTGGTATGAGACATTATCTAGCTTTCTTCTTGAGAACAAGTTCACAAGGGGAAAGATAGATAAGACATTATTTCTTAGGGAAATAAAAGGCAAGATTTTGCTAGTGCAAATCTATGTCGACGATATTGTTTTTGACTATACTGACGACAACCTCTATAAGAAGTTTTCAAAATTTATACAATGGAAGTTTGAAATGAGCAGTATGAGAGAGCTGAAGTATTTTTTAGGGCTTCAGGTGAAACAATCTGAAGATGGAATTTTCATCTCGCAGACAAAATTCACCAAGGAGCTAATTAAGAAATTCGGAATGGAGAACGCAGCCTCTATGAGGACTCTAATGGATTAAGTTGTGTCTCTAGACAAGGATGAGAAAGGGAAACCTTTTGATGAAACCAAGTACAGAAGCATAATTGTATCCTTGCTCTACATTACTGCCAGTAGACCAGACATAATGTTATCAATATGTGTATGTGCTAGATTCTAAGTGAACTGTAAGGAATCTCACTATGCTGCTGCAAAATGGATTTTGAGATACCTTAAAGGTACACCAAATCTTGTCTTATGATACCCAAGAAATAATGACAGCGAACTAATTGGCTTCTCAGATGTAGATTTTGCAGGTAGTAAAGATGATAGAAAGAGCACTTCCGGGACTTGCCAATTCCTTGGAAGAAGACTCATTTCTTGGAGCAGCAAAAAACAGAATTGTATCACAATTTCAACGTCCGAGTCAGAATACATTTCTTCCGGCAGTTGCTGTGCACAATTATTGTGGTTAAAGAACTAACTTGAAGATTACAATATGCAAGTCAAAGACATTCCCTTGTTTTGCGACTCCTCCAGTGCGATTGCAATAGCCAACAACTCAGTCTCTCATAGCCGGACAAAGCACATAGTGCTGTGATACCACTTCATCCGAGAGCATGTGGAGCATGGGAACATAAATATACAATATGTCCCAACTGACAGGCAGATTGCAGATATATTCACCAAGCCGCTGGACGAGACCAAGTTCTCGTTCTTCAAAACAGAACTTGAAATGTTCAACAAAGAAGAATAGAGAAGGAGGACTCACAACATAGCTCAGAGATCAAGGAAATCGTCAAAAAGTCAAAATTTCTCAAGTTCAGACTTCATTTCTCTAGTAAGAAGGTGACCACTCAAGTACTTCCTTGGACTACTCGAGAACTCAGTAAGTCACTCGAGTAATACTACTCGAGTAATGAGCCTCTTCTCGATAAGTGTCAAGATGTCACTCGAGTACCATTATTCTTTCGCTTGAGTAATGTCGGTCCACTCAAGAAACAGGAAGACATTTTCTCGAATTAAGTTCAAATTTCTATACTCCAACCCGAAGTTTATACCGCCATATTCTAAGGTATGTTACGATTATTTACTTCTTTAATCATCTATAATTAGGGTTATATAAATAGAAAAACCGAGATTTCTTTTCTACACAATTTCAAATCCCTCTCTCGACAAAGAAAGAAAAGTCCTTTCGTCTTCCGCCACAGCCGCAGAGCACGCCATCGTCTCCATTCTCGCAGTCGATTTCTTTAATTTCTCTTAACAAATGGCACTGACTTCCAAGATTGGGATTGGTAGTGAGCTTGTTGTCACTGGAATTACAGATATTTCCGATGATTTCTGAAATCTTCTTCTTCTCTTGGACAACGTCGGCTTAACCTTCATTCTACAACATCCCTGCAAGATTCACTTTCCTGAAGTTGAAGAGTTCTTTCGAAATGCCAAAGTGAAAAGGAAGAGCAAGGTTCTTAAATCAAATGTCAAGGGAATTAAGATCAAGCTTACCAAGTCTACTGTGTCTACCCTTCTTCGGCTACCTTTGGTTGATGAAGAAGATGACCTAACTTCTGAAGATTATGACAGGGCATACAGTTTCTGTGGATTTTTTGTTGTTATCAACAACATTCGTCGACCAGACCTCACTACAGAGGGAAAGCTTCTAGTGAACATTTTGGGAAAAGTTCTACTATGTAAAACAACTTCGATAAGTTTCATCTCTACCGATCTTTTTTACATGATGACAACCATTATTTCCAGAAAGAAGTTTCAGTTTGGCATGATGGTTCTTGACAAGATCATATAAAGCATCAAGGCTTCCAACTATGCTAGGATTATCTCTCTTATCCTGCATGAGTTGAATCCAGCAGTTTTTGACTTCTCCAAAGGCACATCAGTCCATCACATGAAGAAAGTATATGTCTATTCCATTCAAAGTTGGGAATTGAAACTACAAAATCCAACCCAGGCTGCCAAGGCTCATGATCATCCAGCCTCTGAGGATAGGACCCCATCTCCCTCTCTACCTCATATTGCTAGCACATCTAGTGCAGCTGTTGAGGGGGAGCCTACTCCTTCAGTTTAAGAGGAATGAATTCCTACCCCTCCTGCTGCTGCTTCTCTTCCCCCAACCACTCCAGAAGAAACTCTATCAGATGCTCAAGTACAAGAAACCATTCTCTCTACTGAAGAGGACATCACTCAGATGATAGAAGAATTAAGTTCTAAAGAGCCTCTTCCTCCCCTCTAGAAAGAGCAAACTCCAGCACCATCACCCTCTCCTGTTCAATCAGAACAAGAATCCCCTGTTCACCATTCTCCTGCTGCTAACATAGAGCAAGAAGAGACTATTTTGATTTCTGATGAGAAAGAACTATCCCCTGAACCAACTGAAGCTCCTCTCAAGAGCTTGGACTTTACTCTTCCCACCATTCTTGGTGAGGAAGGAGATATTCTGATTCATACTTCTAGAGCTCAGAGTTCAGTAATAATTGAAGAGATTGCTCCTTGGACTGCTCCTCCTCCTCCTCCAGTTCCTCAAGTTGTAACTCCAACACCTGCTGCCAATGACATTCTGGGTAAGATGGAATAGATGTTCATAGAACAAAGAAAGTATTTTGATGATTCTTTGAACGCTGTCACAAAAAAAGTTACTGCTCTTGAGAAAGAAATGAGTAGAGGCTTTGCAAAAATCTAGCACAATACTGATGAGCTGAAACACCTGTTCAAAATAGGTGGAAAAGCTCTGGACCACACAATTACCAGTATTGGTCAGGTGATGGACCAATCAGTTACTCTGGCTAACAATCATATTCAGTTAGAAAAAAAGGCTAAAGAGCACAACCTCAAAATATGTGAAGAGGTGGGAAAATTCAAAGATGTTGTTATAGCAACCCTCTGTGTAGAATTCAAAAAGGGGGAGGGTCTAGTAAAAGAGTACTTAAAAAATCAGATGCTAATGTGAAAACTCTTTGGACAACTAAGATGAATGAAATTCATGCTGATGTACAGACTCAGATAGATGGTGTGAAATTTCATACTTATGATACTGCAGTGTTGATGCACAACCAGATCTTCCTTGACTTTCAGGCAGACCCAAACATAATTCCTCATCATCTCAATCCCATTGCACAAAATCAGCCAACTCAAATGCCTGCTCAACAACCTATTTTTTCTCCAAGGCCTGAAGGGTCTAAAGCTCCTCCTCCAGAAACTTATGCTCAGGTTTGGGAAATAGATATACCTCAAGATCAATCTGAAGCACAAGCCAAAAAGAAGAAAATATGGTGATGGAGCTTCAGCCAGCAGGTCCTTTCCAAACCCAGAGGCAGAGAAGAGAAAAGCTCAAGAATTTGTAGAGATCTGGAGTCCTACTTCTAAGTCTTTAATTCTGGATACTCTCAAATTAGTTATGGACTTTAATGAGAATAGACATGACCATTACAGCTCCCATGAGTGGGACTTGTATGAGAAGTCTATGACTAAAAAAAGAATCTATGATCGAGAGTATGGAAGGAATAATCCTAATGCACCTCCAAAACCTCCAAAGTACTACCCAAAGCCATTCAGCTATCAAAAGAGGCAGCAAGAGAAGAAAGATAGACAACAACATCAGCATCAAGCCAAAGAATGAACAAAGTTCTAAGATTGAGGATTGAAATTGTGTAGAACTGAATTTTTGGAACAATTCTATATATATAAACCTTAATTTTGATGATCTATTCTTTGTCTTAAATTTTTAGCATGTTACTCTGTTTTTCTCTCTTATATCTAGTCATTTTATTTGTTTATATTGATATAATTCACCTTAGTGTATAGGGTTCTAACTTCTACAAATAAGGGAAGATTGTTGGGTATTGTATCCGCAATAACCTAGATTTGTATGAAGCCACCCTTGAACTAAGATGAATTAAGTTGTATTTGATGTGTTATTTGAGTTATGTGTTTGTAGGACTTAATTGTCAAGTGTAGACCAATGTCAGTCTACAGTGGGTCACCAAACACAGGACCATACAATGTAATCCCTCATTGTGTGATCCATGGTGTTGACTCATGTGTAGCCTCTCTATTGGGATACACTTCATTTTTAAGCACCATACTTGTTGGAGAAAGACATGTTGCTGATTCCATTGATGAAAGAAAAATTTTCATGGAACAAAATTTTTCTAAGTGTTTCACTCGAGTAGAACTTAAGTACTCAAGTAGATCCTTTAGTTGTACTCGAGTAAGTTAAGTCTGAATTTCGAGTAAGGGAAATGGTTCTCGAGAAGTCTGAAAATAGTTCTCGAGAGGCCAGTTCCATTACTCAAGTAGACCCCTTCTTATTCTCGAGTTAACAAATTTTCTATCTCAGAATTTTCTAAGTATTTTACTCGAGTAGTTAAGTTCATTACTCAAGTAGATGAGTACCTTGACTCGAGTGACAGAAGTCAAGTACTCGAGAAGTATCTATCTTACTCGAGTAGTGAAGTTCCTATACTCGAGAAGTCTATCTACTTCTCGAGAAGTCTAGATCTAGTACTCGAGTAACCAGATTTTCTTCCCAGAATTCTCTCTAAGTCATTTTCTCGAGAAGTTCACTTCCACTTCTCGAGTAGCATTTTAAGTACTCGAGTAATCCTCATTCCTCTCGAGTAATGATAAGTTCTATCCTTCTTTTTTTCTTGAAGTGCTTCTTCTCGAGTAGCTTGATGTTGTCTTCTCGAGAACCCACAGCAGTACTCAAGTAGTTCTTTCTTCACTCGAGTAATCCGGTTATTTTCTCAGAAAATTTTGCTAAGTCCCGACAGTCGTAATTTTTCAAATGTCTTGACGTGATTGGTCCATGTGGCCATCATTAATGATAATTATCACCGTTAGGGAGATCTTATAAAAGACCTTGTCAGTACGGCCAACCCTAAGCGCGGGAAAAGAAGTATTCTAAGAATTTTGAATCGCCAATTCTCTTTCCTAATCGACTGCCGCCGCCGCTCATCGTGCACATTGCCAAGGGCTTTCGATCAAGAAGATTCAGTCCAGTCGACTTGCAGATCAAGATCATCTTCAATCTATACATCCTCTCTTTTATCTTGTAAGTCCAGGAATTTCATATCAAGGATCCAGCCGTGTCTTCTTCAACATTTTCTGATAAAGCCGCAATGTTCAAGAAGGAAGACCTAGGCAGAAATTTTCCAGATCTGAGAAAAGTTACAATGCGTATTTCTTAAATTCATTCTATTCTTGTAGGAGATTATTCTCCGAGTGTAGGAGCTTTGTTCTCCGAGTTGTTGTAGGAAGTTTTCATCTTTCGAGTGTAGATTCGTTTTGTGGATTGAGTTGTAGGAACGTTGTTCTGAGTTGTAGGATTGTTTTAAATCCGAGATTAGTGGAGTAGTCAAGTCTAGTGTGTTGCTAGATCGGTGAGTGGAAAGTGAACGTACCTAAGGTCGGGGAACCACTATAATTTTTTGTGTTGTCTGTGTTTACTTGGTTAATTTTTTGTGTATAGATCGCTAAATTTTTTATTTCGCAAATAGACGCACAATTCACCTATTCACCCCCCCCCCCCTCTCTAGGTGATTTAGGTAGACAACTTAAACATTTTTCACATACCATATTGACACCCCACGCAGACAAGACCGTCGCCGAAGGATGACAACTTAGGCAAGTCTTTCACAAGGTTATTCACTGTCATGTCTTTCAGCTTGTCCATCCCAACATGACCCAGTTGCTCATGCCAGATAGCAACACTATCATTGACCCTCATCCGATCAACATAGGAACTTGTTGATAGAACAAACAAGTCCCTTACCCTTCTCCCTACATGAGCAACGTCATCCTTAACCGCTGACATATTTCAGAGAAACTTCACTTCTGTTGGTTCGAACAGAACGTGAAAACCCGCGTCTACTGCATTGGTCACTAAGAATAGGTTCTTCTTCATGCCTGGTACGTGATACACACTCCTCAAGGTGAGTGGACCTTTATCACTACCTAAAGAAACAGCAATCTCCTCTATTGCATGAGAAGTATCATCAGCAGCTATGGTAGCTTTATTATCTAAGAATGTTCACAGAGATGAGAACTTCGACTCGTCCCCGGTGAGGTGATGACCACACCCCGAGTCCACTATCCAGTCATCTTTGTAGTCAACGGAGGATAAGGCATGGACACACATGCCCATCATGAATGCACTTCCCCATCCGGCTTCTTCAGCACTGGAACCAACCTCCTTTTTATCTGCAACATGCCCAGGCTGCAGCTTGACCTTGCAGTCCTTCTTGAAGTGACCTGGCTGGTTGCACTTGTAGAACTTAAGCCAATCCTTCTTCTTCTTCTATTAATCACGCTTAGGAGAACAACTCCTCTCTTGCTGATAAGAAGTTGAAGGATCATCACCAGCATCAGTCTTCTTCTTCTTCCATTTCTTCTTCTTCCCTGAGAAGAGCGCCTCACTACCTTCTTCAGAGATAGTGACTCCAGCCATCTATTTTATCAAGCTCTCCTGCGAAGCCAGCAGGTTCTCCAGCTCCAACAAATATGGTTGAGTGGCCTAGCCTTGAACAGAAGTGACAAAGGCCACATATTCCTTCCGCAAACCGCGGATTATGTGCCTCTTCAGCTTTGCTTCCTAGATAAGCTCATCAGGGTCCAATGGTGAAATCTCAGCGCATAAGTTCTTCATTTTCAGAAAGAACGTCAAGATGGGAAGATCTCCTTGAGTTGCCCTTGCCAACTCATTTTCTAGGAATTGTAGTCTTGTTATATTCTTCCTATTGAATAACTCATCAAGGGAAGCCCAAATTTCCGCAGCGGACCGACATCCAATAATGTAGTCAAAGAGTTCTGATGAGATAGCTCGCTTGAGAACAAACCCTGCTTTCGCATTTGTCTTCCTCCATGCTCTCACAGCATCAGCATTGTAAGCAGCAGCAACCACCTCTTGCATGTCGTCTCCACAGACGACCTTCCACAAGTCCTCGCCTAAAAGAAAGCTTTCCATACATGACTTCCACTTCTTGAAGTTAGTCGATGTAAGGAGCTCAATTCCAAGACTCGCAGAAGCAATAAAGCAAGCTGACAGTTGATCACTGCTCAGCCTCTGTTCCCTCTGATACCATGCAAAAAATTGTGATTCGCATAAAATGGGAAACCAGGCGCAGGAATACTCAACCAATCCGAACTCAAGTAAACCAAAAGCCCATAGAAGAGCAATAATTTTGTACTAACATAAAATCTTTACAATGCGAGGCATACATGACAAGACATGATTCGCCAATGTATCCGATAAAAGCAAAAAAAATTACAAGGCGAAGAACAAGTCGTGTGGTCTCAAGCAGAACCCGCCGACCCTGCCAATGTACCCGATGGAAGCAGAAAAAATTACAAGGCGAAGAACAAGCCGCGCGATCTCAAGGAGAAGCCGCCGACCCTGCCGAGCTGCCTAGGGAGTCCAATGCTGCGTACAACCAGTTATTCCAATGCTGAAAAGAACTCCGTTCGCTAAACTGCAAGCCGCTTGACCGCAAGGTCGCCTAGCCGCCAGATCACGCGAATTGATGCTGCCGAACTAAACAAGCCACCAGACTGGACATCTTATTAAACTAGGAAACATGTTGCAGAAGAGAAGACCTCCTGGTCGCAAGCCACGACTTGCTGCTAACCGTTGGTTGCAAACCGCAGAGTCCGCACTGTCCCTAACCGAAGTCAGAACCATGTCTCTGGCATCTCAGCACTGTCCGCACAACTGTTCACTCGGTATGTCCATGATGTGACAGGGGAGGTCCTATTTATAGATGCGGAGAGGAGTGTGATCATCGCCCTAGCTGATAGGATCACCGCCCTATCTCTTGGCGATAATAGAGTGTATTCGCTAAGCCGCGGACACCATATCAGTCTGTCGTGACTAGGCTAGACAGTCAGTCCGTTGAGAGCGCACCACCAAGGTCGGACACTGCGGATACCGCATCAGTCCGCACAAAGCCGGCGGATACCGCATCAGTCCACACAAAGCCGGTGGACA
This sequence comes from Platanthera zijinensis, assembly GCA_039513925.1. Classification (NCBI taxonomy): domain Eukaryota; kingdom Viridiplantae; phylum Streptophyta; class Magnoliopsida; order Asparagales; family Orchidaceae; genus Platanthera; species Platanthera zijinensis. The sequence goes on along the minus strand of CM077079.1, from coordinate 7,730,980 downwards.
CCAGAACCAGTCTGCACAAACTGGCAAATTGAGCGGATAACCATCCTATCCGCCCGGCTTTCTCAGGGAACAAACCGCCAGCCACTTCAATGCAGACCTGTCAGGCCGCCACCTTCTGTCCGCACAGGCCGCGCGGATAAACCGCCCACTTCCACTTCAAAGAATTCAACAAAAAGGATCACTTCTCTTTAACCACGCGGTTACAAAAACCAACCACAAGTTTAACTCAACCCACAATTCTTTCAGTTCTCGTTAATAATGACGAGGTCAGCACACCTATTTATAGAAGGGCAGGCGGATACCGTCACCTCCCAGAGGGATAGAATAACTGCTAGTGACATGTAAGTTAGCAGCACCAATCCGCGCAATTGTGCAGACTACCAACACCAAGTCGCATGAGTGGTTAGTCAATCAAGTCGCACAAACAAGCGGGCAGTCAGGTCAGTCTGCATGGACTTCTAATGGCCAAGAATCAACCTCGTGAACTGAGATCCTAACCGAACACATAGCAGTCATGCCGGTCTTCGCAGTCTTATCAAACCAGACCGCGCAGCCCGCCGGTAGCCAAAACCTAACCGCGCGTACAACAATTCCAGGGATCTTGCTGAGTCAGACCGCGTGAACAAGAATGACCATTCGCCAAAGTCAAGCCGCGCTATCCGCGCGGTCTTCGCGGCCTGAGCAGTCTGCACACTTCTAACCACCCACTTTCAACTTCAACATTTTTAACATTGTGCGCGCGCCTGCTATAAAGAACATGCGGACTCTCGAGTTGCGCCGGCAAATTCTTCTGAGTACCCGCTCGACTGCCTTGCGACCGACGCCAGCAGATGCTTCCCACCGCAACAGGATTTGGTTAACACAAATTATAAGTATGCTATGTCTTATTATATTCCTATAAATTAAAAAAATGATGCAAAAACTTATTATGCAAAATGATATTATCTTAAAAGATTTTGAATAATAAATTTAATTGTCCTTTCTCATGGAAAAGGATAAAAATATACACACAAAAAAATGAAACGGCCCGAAAAGATAGTTTTGAAATTTTATTTAATTATTATCATAATAAAGCAAGACTTGTATTGATAAGTTCATATAATATAACAAAGAAAAGTAAGTAAAATTATTCTCTCTCTAACATATTTTTGTCATTTTTTAGTAAAATTAATGGTCTGTTTCTTTTTGGCGTTTTCTGTTCATATTTATTGGGGGAAAAAATGTCATTGCAAGAAAATTATTTTGGCAAGACCATTAATTAGTCAAATTAAATAATTAATGGTCTCTTTCTTTTTGGCATTTTCCGTTCTTATTTATTGGACAAAAATGTCATTGCTAGAAAATTATTGAGTAACCCTCCAATTCTTATGGTGACCCCCAAAAAATGTCATTTAAGACAATTGTTGAGAACGCAGCCCCTAGGCCTCACCGCTTTATTGATAATGCTCTCATTCTCACCGCTTCGATTTGCATTGCCGAAACAAATACACCTTGAGACTTCGATTTTTTAGGGCATTTTTCTCCGTTGTTTTTTTTTTAAAAATGCAAACATAATTTTTTTGCCTCTTTGAGTAATCTTTGTTCGGAACCACGGATTCTTTGAAACGTCGTTTTATGCATGAATCCAACCTCACGGAGGGAACTCCATCTAAAAACATTGTTTATCTTCATCTCCAAAACTCCAACAAATCCACCTCGACCGCAATCACTCGCCCAAAAAGACCTTAAGCGTGTGTTTTTTGTTTGATTCAATGCTATAACAAATTGATGTGAAATCACACCTTTTCAAAGCAGGGCCATGATGCACTAGAATATTCAAAATTATCATTTCCATCATTCATGGGCCCCCCTTGACCCGTCAATGAGCCCAATAGGTCCCGTGATGATCCGTCAGGGAGTACCTTATGCTTCTATGTCTTGTACACCGGAGACAACAAGGCAGAAACCGGGAACTACAACAGAGAGCGGCAGACGAGAGCAGTAAAAGCGACCCGCGGGTGCGAGCAACAATGCTCGGGTATAGGGTGGGAGCATATGAAAAGAAGGCGTGGGTGCCTTTAGCGATTAAATGTAGGGAAATATTAATTATGTGTTGTTTCTTAAATGTGATGTGCACATCCAATTTTGATATGCCTTTAACACCACCCAAAATAAAGGCAAAATACACATATTGTCCCATAATTTTAGGTCTAGTTCAAATAGGTCCATTAGTTTTTTTTTATTATTCAAATAAACCCATTAGCTCTCACCAATATCTCAAATAGGTCCTTTTTAAATTTCATTAGCTTATTAATGGGGGATCTTGAGTGCACCCTCATCAATACTTAACGGTCATGCTCACCAGAAGAAGAGAAAACCCTCGCTCACTCGTAGGCTTCTTCCCTGCCATCGTCGGGACCGAATCCCACGTTCTTTATCATCATCGACGATGTTTCTCATCTGTCGACGGGAATTCCTCATCCTTGGTCGGGAAAAAAAATTAGGTGTGTTTCTCGCCGGTGCCGTTAGATACAGCGCAAGTCGATCAAATTCGATGTGATCCAGTCGTCCCGCGCACCTGCGAGTAACGCAAAAAAAAAAATTCCTTGGTCGGGGCTTTTGTCGGAGCTTTTAGGTACTTATTTGAAATTAGATTTAAAGTTAAGGGACCAATACAAATATTACGAGAAAAAAATATTGTTATATGCAGTCCTAAAACAACTATTTGCACCCTAGAAAAAGACCTAAAATATTCAATATAATCGCAATCCAAAAGCATAAGAAGCAAAGATGAGCCGCTCCATGAACCACCACCCGGCTTTGATCAATTTTCTCCTCCTATGCGTGGAGGGAGAATTGCATTTCACTTGAGAACTTGTTGACGCACATCTTCAAATCTAAGAATATTGAGGGCAAATTCCCAACAGAGAATACAAGAACTAAACTCGCTACAAGAAATGAAAATACAGCTAAAACGATCCAGAATTACAGAAATTAACCTCAAAAATCTCCCTCCTCAGCTCATGAACTTCTCTGAAATTTATAGAAATTGTTAGGTTGGCGTAACCCACTTAGAGGATGGTAGGAAAGAATAGTGGGTCGTCCGATCGTCTGTTCAAATATGATTGGACGGTTCATGAAATTTAAAATACGGTATTTTCTCTTTGATTTTTTCTTTTTTCTTTTTTAAATATGATCGGATTTTGTGAGGTGTAGGATCGTTGATTGGACGGCGCACGGTTATTCCCTACCTTCCTCCAGATAGGTTATGCCTACCGATTTCGAACCCTTTTTTGAGTGTCAGTTTTAGTTTTCTTCCGACTGATATAGAGGCGCTTGATTCGGTTGTACATAGGTTCTCCAGCTTCCACGCTACTCAGTTTTTGGAATAAAAAATTATATTTTAAGAAAAATCTAATATACAATATATTTTAAGGAAAATATTTTTTGTATTGAAATACTACCATATTTACTAATATACGCTCATATTTTGATCAATCATGATTTTTTGCAGGCTAATGCCGCCCAACACACGGTAATTATAATTGAGAGTAACGCGCAGAAGTTTTTTCTCTCGAGGAGCGATACCGTAAGAAAAAATTAATCTGATTTAAACTATCCGCAGTCCATTGATACTTGTAGTATATTCTTGTGGTCTATTAGCCATGTTTTCCATATTATATGTTGTCTTTTGTACGAGAAAAGACACTGTGAGAATGATGTGTTACTCGTATCGTAATATTTCTCGCTCCTCCTGTGGACCTGCACTCGCTGGGCTATAAATAAGGCCACAAAAGCCTCCAGAAAACAGGAGAGACCTACAGAGAGGGAGGGAGAGAGAGAGCTGAGCCAGGTAGAGGATGGCGTGGAAGGAGGGGTATTTGGATCTTGTGCTGGTCCCATTAAGCCTTCTCATGTCCATTGTCTACCACGGCTGGCTGTGGCACAGGATGAGGACGCAGCCGCGCAGCACCGTCATCGGAATGAGCTTCGCCGCCGGCCGGATTTGGGTGAGCTGGATGATGAAGGTATAACTCCCTAGCCCTCCATTCCCCCAATAATGACTGCTTCCATCTCTGTGCCCTTAACTGGGACTCTTGGAGGAAGAAGACAATCAAGGACACCCCCCCAAAAAAAAAACTGGAGCTAGCTTTGGTAGAAATTATCAAAGCTTCATAAATTCAGATTTTTAAAGTAATTAATTATCATATAAAGGGCAATTTCATGATCTCTCTATTTCAAGTGAAATTGACAGTATCAATTTCACGGTTCATAATTATTTTTGGCCGATCCGACGAGTTCATTAATCGCATCTTATTTTATTTTTTTGTTTAATCAAAAAATTTTATAGCCCACCAATTGGGGTCGGAGAGGATCTCGATCCATATAAATGGGTGCATGGAGCATCCCCACCGTCAAGCGTGGGTTTGGGAAAAGGTCCCATCATAAGGGTGAAATGTAGGTAAATATTGTCTTGCATTTTTGCAAGAGGTTGATTTCAGAACTCAAATACGTGACTTCAAGGTCACACGACAGCACCTCAAACTATGCGCCTACAGTACTCCGCTTCTAGGTCCTCGTATAAGATCTTCAAAAATATTTAAATCATGGGATATTTATGAGAGGGAAAGGTAAGTGATGTTTTTTTTTGGTGATTGTTAACCGCAAACCAGCTATTTGTTAGTCGCACTCCAAAATCTCATTATTTTCCGCGCCTTTTCAAAATACGTCTTGTACATGCAATTTCAGAAAAAGTGCTCAACACGAAAGTTGTAGATATCGTCGAGATCTAAAACTTTCGTGTTAAGCACTTTTCCTGAAATTGCACGTACAAGGCGTACTTTGGAAATATGTTCAGATTTTACGCCTTTCAGAAATACGTCTTGTGCATGGAATTTCAGGAAAAGTGTTCAACACGAAAGTTGTAGATCTCGTTGAGATCTACAACTTTCGTGTTGAACACTTTTCCTGAAATTGCATGTAGAAGAAATATTTCGAAAAGGCGCGAAAAATTAGCAGATTTTGGGGTGCGACTAGCCAATAACGGGTTGCGGTTAACAATCACCTTTTTTTTGACTATCTTTTTATCTACTTAAAATTTGACGATTGATAACTGCACCTCTCATATGACTATCCGCACCCCATTTTTGTTTTAAAATTTTTTTTCCTAAAACTTTACTCACACCCCATCTCCTCCAATTCGCGGAAGCCGCACTCCGTCTTCCTCTTTGCCGAGCTGCTTCCGTCTCTGGCATCTTCCTCGCGTCATTTTACTCTATTAGTTATCTCACGCACATCACTAGGGGATATTTTCGGATGCGTCAAAAAAATATCGGGGTGCGGCAAGAAAAAAAATGGGGTGCGATTATATTTTCGGGTTTCGGTTAACAATGGGCTGCAAATAGCCAAAATCAAGTTGCGATTAACAATCGCCTAAAATATTTCTTCTTCCCCAAAATACAGAGTGGGTTTTGATACTTTTGAAAGTTTAAATTTGACACTAAAGTACTCTTTTGGAGTATATTCTGGGATGGTAATTGCAATTTCAAATGGTAGAGGGGTGCTAGCTGTAATTATACAAACTTCAATGGGAGGTCCCGGTAAATAACCCAATATATAAATACCAGAGACAGTGCACGGCTCCCGTCCGGTCCAAGAGGAACCCGGCCGCGACAGCAAATAACCGAGTGATTTGATTTGGTTCGGTTCAGCTTTGATGATTAATAAAAAAAAATTATTAATACATAATTTTAAGATTTTTTTTTTTAAAACATTGTTGCATTTTTTCACATAAAATGCAAAAAGTAAATTTGTTGAACAACACTTGCTTGTAGGAAACGGTGTATAGAGAGAGGAGATGGAAAACACAAACAGCTTTATTAATAATAGATATATCTATGTTATATTAAAAAAAAAAAGTAAAAACATCTTTTTGTAATTCAACTTTTTAATAATGCCCTTATTTATTACAAAATTTTTCTTTTTTTATATATTTATGTGTTTTTTTATATTTTAAAACATGTGCTCGCATATACGCAAAGTCTCCCACTACAATAAAAAATGTGCCCCCCCCCCATTCGCAAACCTCTCATGCACACGACAAACGAGTGACGGTGGAATATTGTGCAAGGAGCAGTCGTGCCGGGGCAATGCTGTGATCGGTGTACTATCGCGCATTGCATGAGAGACCCCCCGTGCGCTGACACGGTCGATATAGTATTGTCGTTGTTGGCTATAGGGGTGGAGGGAGCCCCGTGTCTCTCACTTGTATATACATGTATGATAGCTGAATTGTGTTAAAGTTATGCTCGAAACATCCGCGTGACCGTCAAGTTTGGAACGGACTACTCGTTGCCCCTAGCATGAATATTTATAGACAAACCCTAAATACCCGACTACGGGTTATTGGACTCCTATCAAATTCTAACCGCAACCCATTAATCACCCGTCATACATATTTCAATATACCTCAACAAATTGCACCAAAAGCAACCAACAATAACACTTGATGTTGATGAATGCAGGAGAATGACAAGAGAAGCGTGCTGGCGGTGCAAACGCTGCGCAACGGCATAATGGGGTCGACGCTGATGGCCACCACCACCATCCTCCTCTGCTCCGGCCTGGCGGCGATCATCAGCAGCACCTACAGCGTCAAGAATCCCATCTTCGACTCCAGCTACGGCGACCACGGAGAGCTCGTGGTCGCCGTCAAATACGTCTCTCTCCTCGTATTCTTCCTCTTCTCCTTCATCTGTTACTCCCTCTCCATCTGCTTCCACAGCCAAGTCAGCTTCCTCGTCAACTCCCCGCCCTGCGACACGTTCGACTGCCGCATATCGCCGGAGTATGTCTCCGATTTGCTGGACAGAGGAATCCTCCTCAATACCCTGGGGAACAGGCTGTTCTTTGCTGCGCTTCCTCTTTTGTTCTGGGTTTTTGGGGCTGTAATGGTGTTCATATGCTCTGCTCTCATGATTCCTGTCCTGTATACTCAAGATGTAGCGTGGGAGAGGAAAGGAAGCAGAGTAGGCGATGGCGGCGGCCGCTGCGGCAGCGGCCGCCATGCCGATAATGATGGAGAGAAGAGCACTGCTTGTATGATTGTCTGAGGTGTGCGAAAATAACCGAAGAACTGAGAATCAGATCGAAAACAAAATTGAATTTTTTTGGTTCAATTCCAGTTCCCAAAAATCAGAACCGTACCAACATGAATCCGAACAGACCCGAATTGCGCCTCACTAGTTGGTGTCCTGATTTTGTGGTGTATGAGTCACCATCCATGTCTAATGTGTTTGGACTGTTTAATTTAAAGAAGGAATTGCAACCAGCTCAGAAGTTAATTATAGTGTATTAGGCTCGGTTTGGCGCGACATTTTTGCTGCGGTGATTTTGAACAAAAACAACTCTATCATAGAATGCACGACAAGAAAAGAAAACTAGTTTTGAGCGTAAAAGTTGATGAAGTTTCTATGACGACGTCAGTTGTTCATGAACGATGTCAGTTGTTCATAACCCTCCGTGTTTATATGGAGGTCCAATTCATGAAGTTGATGTAGAAAATTTTTATTAAAAGAAAATTATAAAAGAATGAGATTAGTGAATCTGTCGAATCAGCCGAAAATAAATCTGGATAGTGAAATAGACACTATTCATTTCACTTCAAATGAAGAGGATCCAATTCCGTTTATGACCGACATTATCATGTCAAATAGAGCCTTAGGGTTTATTTGGTTAGGCGGTGGTGGGAGCAGACGGCGGGAGGAGACGGAGGAATCGAACCGGAGGGGCGGAGGCGGGGATCGAAACGTCCCGTTTCGTCGGCTTTTCTTCTGTTCGGCTGGAGAAAACGGAGCCGACGATCCGTTTGTTTAGCCGTTGTCCGGCGGCGGTTCCTCCAAACGGCCGACGAAAATGCCGAAACAAACGAAGCCTTCGTTTGGTCTCAATTGTATTGGTGCACAAATAATAACACGTGATTTTTCTATCCGTCACTCAAATGCTTAATAATGCCCACATGGGTGTGTCCCTACCATTATACATATGATTCTTAGGTAAGAGGCCTGTTTCATTGTGAGATGGTGACTTGATCCATGCTTCACTATATGATTTTTCGATCCGTGTTTGTTCTTCTATTTGCATCTGGTTTATTTGATTTGGTTGGTTGAGTGTTCCTACGACTTGGTTTTCCGTTTTCCGCATTTCACAAATTTTTACATGGTATCAGAGCAGGGGGGCACGTGGCGAGGGGGGGTGTTGAGTGCGCCACGTGGAATGGACGTGATGTCCGAGCGTGTGTTGCGACTCGTTAGAAGGGATGGTTTAGTCCCGCACCGCCTAGCGTGCTCTTTGGTCCTATGTGTATAAGCGGGGTGGTCACTCCTCCCCTAACCGCGTGGTTTTGAGGAGTGACGTCACAATGCTTTACATCGGCATCACCCTCTTGACCTCTCTTTCGACTCTTCTTTCATTCTCATTCTTCCAATGTCACTTGCAAGCAAGAGATCTTGAGATTTATTGGAGGGGAGCACGCTTGACAAGCTCCCAATCGAGTGTGCGATAGGACCTCCGGTGATCTCAGGCCGCCTATATTTTTTTGAGACACTATCAAATAAGTTCATTCATGATCACAAACATTTCATTGCCCAACATTTCTTTGTCCAACACTCAAGAGCATGTGACTCAAGGTGGCTTCACATGCATGACTCTATAGTGTGCTCTTTATGAACACATATATAAGAATAATTAACAAAACTTTTGGTAGAAGTTAGTATAATTACAGGTCACATCAATCTTATTTTTGAAATTACAATAACCTCTCTTGTAAGCTTACATTTCATAACATCTATGCACAAAAATATCCTCTTGGACTAAATCTTTTAGGGTCTTTTTTGTACATGGATGTTATGAAATGTAAATTTATGAGGAGGATTTTTTAATTTCTGAAGTAAGGGCGGTGCAGCCTCTATGTACAACTCCGTATTTGACGGGTGAGTTCATCAGGCTGACGCAAGGCATGAGTAGATAGCATGAACTTGCCCCGGGCACGGGGCGAGTGCGAGTCCCAAACTAACCAGACACTCGCCACCCCTAGGCGAGCAAGAGTAATACAACCCCAACTCACCTATAGTGCTAGTGGTCTGATCCTTTAGGCCTCTCCTTATGGACTGCGGTTAGACCTTCCAAACAACGGGATTTCATTGTTGGCAGCAAGATCCAAAGGTGGGATTCCGCTATCCGCAGATCATTCTTGATAAGCTATAAATAGACTCTTTTGGGCACCATGAAAAGTGACTCTTTTTTGGGTTCCCCTCCTAAGGTTGATCCTGGTTGCCGTGAACTCCCATGCTGTCTTCTGAGGTTTACAGTCTGGTGCTCTTGAACGTCCTCTAGGGTGCCCGAGCTCAACATTGATTTGAGAGGGCAAGCTCTCTTAAATCTTCCGGATGTGTGGCGGGACCTCTTCGCTGCAGCTCAGAGATCTGTTTTTAGTCATCCACCTCTTGTGAGGAAGTTTTCCATGCTCTAAGTGACCGACCTAGTGTCCAAACTCGAGAAAAGTAAGCGCGAGCTGCCTCATCGATCCGAACTCCTCTTTGAGCCGTGGTATTTCGGGTTCAACATTTTTGGTACGGTGAGCGTGGACTGTAGCCTGCATGGAAAATTCTAGGTGAGTCATATGGCCAGAAACAAGGGGCAAGGAGGCAACCCAAGCGAATCACCCAACTTGAATTATTTTGTGTGGAAGAGTGATTCCATTGAGTTTCAAAAGGTCAACATAGAGACCCTGCAGCACGCCCTCACCACGCGAGGTGAGTGCTCAACAACCGTCTCTTCGGTGCTCGCACCTCTATCTATAGGCGAGGATTATCCAGGCAGGCGAGCAGGGAAGGAGGTAGCGGCAACTGAAGGCGAGTGGGTCACTTCCGGGCGAGTTCTCTTCCCCAGCCAGTATGGGACGAGTCCATCAGATGAGCTAGCCGCGTGAGTTGACCCCGACCCGGCTCGCCGAGGGGGTTAGGAAGTTCCTTCTACAAGCTGATCCTATTGGCTCTGGTGCTGGAAGGATTCATGGAGCCGATTATGTCCTATTACTCAGGGAAGGATGATCCAATTCAACATGTCTAGTGGTTTGAATACATGGTTTTCATCAGGTAGATGACTGATGCTTTCAAGTGCAAGTTATTTGTCACCACCTTCACAGGGAAAGTCAAGGATTAGTTTCACCAGCTCCCTTCCGGAACTATCTATGGCTTCGAGGATCTGCACCAAAGTTTGTTGTTGCGCTTTTTTAACATCGAAGAAGAGGAAGAAAGGACCCGAGGCATTGTTCCTGATAAGGCAAGTAGGAGAGGAGTCATTAGCTAGTTACACAGATCGCTTCCAGGAAGAATTCCTCCTAGTCCAGGAGGTTCTCGAGCACACTTTGTAATTGGCCTACTTCTTGGGACTGCGGTAAGGGTTCTTCAAGATGAAACTTTCTAGGGATCTTCATTTGTATTCTGAGGGTCTGATTGAACGAGCCGCAAAAAAATCGAGTGTGAGGTGCCAAACTTGGATTTTATTGAAAGGATGGACAAAGTTAGCAGTAGCGAGTCGAGGACAATAAGAAAATATTAGCAACATGAAGGGAGAAGGAGAAACAAGCCAAGGGGGAAGGAATTTCAGGAACCCCTGGGGGGCAGGGGCAAGGATGAAGGTTCTGGGCGCTAGCCAATCTGCCAGCCTGGAGACTGCTAGGAGGATTCACTCAGGGTCAAGGAAGAGGGTTTGCTCAAGGTTGAGGATGATTTCAGGGAGGGGGCAACTTCCGAGGAGGAAAAGGAAATTTCAACCCCCAAGAGGGGAGACCGGACCCGATGTCGCTCCAAGCCCCTCCCCTTTATTCCATGGCAATTGGATGAGGAAGAGTAAAAATAAGGGAAAACTGACCCAGAGGGGAAAAGAGGGGGAGGGTGGCGCTGTCTTACTATGAATTCCACCAGGAGGAAGGTCACACTACGACCACCTACCTCGAGTTCCTGGAGATGAGAAAAGGGAGAAGGGACACACTAAAACAACAACAACAGCAACACTAGCAACATATAGTAAGGAGAGAAGGAGATGTGAAAGATCAGTGCGAAGATTGGGATGATGTGGGAACCCGAGGTGGGATCGGGGTGATCCACATGGGAGCATGGGTTGAGGCTACCTATAAAGGGATCCTCCACACCATTTATAGAAGGAGTGTCACATCGACCTCCCAAACCTCGCCCCTAGAGAAGAAGATTACCTTCTCAACAAAGAGTATGCTGGATCATGAGGATCCATTCTGCAATGCCTTGGTAAGTAAAGCAGTCATCGAGAACTTTACGGTGGCCAGGATCTTGGTGGATAATGAGAGCTCAGTGAATGTGATCTTCAAGAAAGCATTTGACGAGCTGAGGGTGGAGGAAAAAAATTTGTTGGCCTCAAATAAACCACTCTTTGGGTTTTTTTGGGAGAGGAAGGAGGTGGAGGGAGGAGTCAATCTTCTCGTGACCATATGGGGAACTTCTAAGAACTGTCGGTTCTTTATTATGGATACTCCGAGCAGCTATAATGTCATATTCGGATGGTCCCTCATCAATGCCTTTCAGTATGTCCCCTCCTCTTTCTACCAATGCTTGAAGTATAATATTGGAGGCGTCCAGATCCGGGTCAGGGGAGACCCCAAGGTAGCTCAGCAATGTTACGACATCATCGTCAACACCATCACTTGGATAGATGAGGTAGAAGAAGTGGATAAGGTGATGGAAGAAAGGGAAATGCTGGAGGCGGTAGAGTAGGTAGAGAAGAAGTTGATCATCATTAAAGGCGAAAGGCCAGAACAGGTGCAGGTCAGCGGGAGGCTGGGCCGGGAGGTTCACGAGAAGGTCTGAAAGTGCATCCAGGAGAATGTTGATGTTTTCGCATAGAGTGCAGCATACATGCCAGGAGTCAACACAGACGTGCCTTGTCGTCGCCTTAACCTCGACCCAAGATTATGGATAGAGCACGTCCGTAAAGAGGATTATGAAGGTCGCGGATGAGCGAAAGTAAAGTAAAGAGTGTACTTTACTATGGTCGTGATATAATATGTGCATATTGTATGTATGTGTGTTTGTTGAAAACACGTGTGTTTGTGCGATGTCGTGGGGCGAGATAAGCTGCGGCCTATGAGCTCTAAACCCGGTTCGTTTTAGTAAAATTTACATCGAATGAATGGTTGTGTTGGTATCTGCGTTGCGTTAAATTTCAGGACGAAATTTCTGTAAGGAGGGGAGGGTTGTAACACCCCAAATGTTAATTTGGAGTTCAGGCTGGGTGACACGGCCTGGGACACGGGCGTGTCACCAGGCGTGTCCAGCTCTAGGTACTCGGCTGTGTCGCGAGAGCTCGAAAAAAATGAAGTCCACAAGCGTTGAGAGGCGACACGGCCTGGGACACTGGCGTGTCTCAGGCCGTGTCCTGCTCGGGTTGGTAACCGGGCGGCGTTGAGTGGCATTGAGTGTGGCACACGGCCTGTGATACGGGCGTGTCACAGGGGCGTGTTTAGCACACGACCAAGGACACGGGTGTGTGCCTTAGCCGTGTTCTTCTTTGGTTGGCAGTCCTGTGTTGAGTGAAGGACACGCCCCTCAACACGGGCGGGTACTTACTGACACAGGTGTGTCAGGGGTTTGACACGGGCGTGTCTTGGCCCGTGTTCTTGTCTGGGTGAGTCGGTTCGTGTACCGCTTGCAGTACATGGCCTGTGACACGAGCATGTCACAGGCCGTGTTAGCCATAAAAGTTGACTTTTCAGCCGATTTGTGGCCATTCGTTTCTCTCATCCTAGATCTAATGGTCCAGGGTATTCCCAGCTGGGTTTAACTCCGGGATTGGCATGAAGTTATCATTCAATTCTTGGCCATTCTCTTTCTAAATAGAAGAGAGAGAGATGAGAGCTTGGAGGAGGAAAGGAGAAGCTTTCCGGCCGCCGGTGGAGCTTCAGCGGTCCGACTCGAGATCTGAGGTCAGCGTCGTAGAGGCAAGGATGTTGCGGTGCTTTCCAACCGGAAAGTTTTCCATGACTACAAAGCGATCGTCAAGGGTAACGATCTTCTTCTTAGACAAGTGAAGTCCTACTTTATGCATGTGCATGGTATCCTCCACCAAGAGGTGGAAAGCGTAAGTGATTCCAGCGGTTGAGTCTGCATTTAGATCCAGAAATGAGTAGTACGAAATAGGCATGCTGTGTGAAGCCCATCTGGACGGTTAGTCTGGATTGGTGATGTTTATATTGCGAACCAGAGAAGACTCCGTGTATGTAACGAGTAGGTTGTGGAGGTTGTGAGACCTGTATTATGTCTGTCAGAGAAAAGGCTGGATCCAGCCGCGTCGGAGCGCATAATGAGAGATCGATTAGAAGACCGGAATGGCTCGTCGATCTGAAATGCTCAAGTGTTGCTGTGAGGTTACCACCTCTGAACGGGATGGGTGAGAGTGTAACAACCCGACCCGTTAAATAACATATAATAGAAGGTCCGACCGGGGCCCCACATTATATGCCATAAACAGACGGCGATGTCACAGGTTAATACCAAAATATCACGCATCCTAACTCAGAGCATTATAGCGGAAGCTTACAAGTTACACGAACTCAATCCATGAATGTCCACTGCTTTATAAATAACTCATTTATATACAAGACAAGGAATGTATACAAGCACACCGCTCACGTTCTTAAGGCCTTACAAGTTTCTCTTTACAAATATACGACTTAATACATCGGCACACAGGCCAACCACACATGAAATCCAAAGCTTCGCATGGTCTTCGAGGGCCTCCAGCAACAGCAAGGGCTTCAGCTCGCTCAATCCATTTCCGCATTTACAAGGGCAGCACCTACATATAGACATCCACCCCATGGGTGACAAACAAAGCAACGGTCAGCATTCAGCTGACCAATTATAACGACTCTACCCCTTACCCGGGGCAGTGGTTCCTTCCATGCATGTAATCCAATCTCAACACATAAATACATCACACATTACCATCACAAACGCCGGCCTTCGTGCCAGACGTCCCCTGCACTCAGGGCACACTTACGGTGTACCAAGCTCCTCATGGTTCCACCACCAATTTGAGGTGTTTACTTGTTGTCCGGGCCTAAGCCTCCAAACCCTGTTGAAGACCTCACGCACCCGTCCACTCAGAGGCACGCACCTCATAACAAACTTTGAGCGCTATCAGTCGACCTACCCACGTAGTGTAACAAGCCTAGGGAAATCGCCCTGCTGCATTGCTACCAATCGACCGCTCACCCGATCTGACCACGGAACTTGTTGGGTGGCCCACCCACTCAGAGGTTCTTAACTTGTTGGCTATGGGCATTAGCCGCCAAACCCCTATTGGCGACCTCTCGTACCCACCCACTCAGAGGTGTTTGCTTACTATAATCCGATCAATGAACTTGGTGGGTATCCTACCCACTCAGAGGTTCTCGCATTCCTCCTCAACACCGGCACATAGTGCCGCTTTCCATTCCATCACTACGACTCGTGCTGAGCAAAGCACAAAGGAGCTATACAAAGCTTCCTTCTCACCATCACAATTGTCCTCACCAATCTCCGTAGGTTAACCGATGTATACACGGAGTCTTCTCCGGTTCGCAGCATCACCAATCCAGACATCCATCCAGATGGGCTTCACACAGCATGCTTATGTCGTACTATACATTTCTGGCTCTAGATGCAGACTCAACCGCTGGAATCACTTACGCTCTTCCATCTTTTGATGGAGGATTCCACAGATATACATGCATAAACAAAGGGCTTCACCTGCCCAAGGAAGAAAGAGCGTTACCTTTGACGATCGCTTCGGCGCCATGGAAAACTAGCTGGATGGAAATCACCGCGGCGGCCTTGCCTCCACAACGCTGCACTCGGCTCTCGAAACGGACCGCTGAAGCTCTACCGGTGGCCGGAAAGCTTCTCCTTCTTCCTTACTTGCTCTCCTCTCTCTCTTCACTTAGAAAGAGAATGGCTAATAAGAGAATGAGATATTCATCTCCATTCTCGGCCTTATAAGAGCAGGGAGGAACTGGGACCACAGGATCCATAAAGAAGGGAACGAATGGCCAAGATCTGCTTAGAAAAGCATCTAAACAGAGCTAACACGGTTTGTGACACGCACGTGTCACAGGCCGTGTTCCTTGAGCGGTTCAGGAACCGACTCAATCTGGAACAGAACATGGGCCACAACACGCCCGTGTCACTCCCTGACACGCCTGTGTCAACCAGTACACGGTCGTGTGGATGGCAGTGTCACCTCATCAACACAAGGCTGAAACACCCGAAAAGGGCACGGCTAAGGCACACGCCTGTGTCCTCGGCCGTGAGCTCAATACGCCCCTGTGATACGCTCGTGTCACAGGCCGTGTACCACACTCAACGCCACTCCACTCAATGCCACTCAACGCCACTCCACTCAATGCCGCCCGAGCAGGACACGCCCGTGTCCCAGGCCGTGTGCACCTGACACGCCCTAGGACACGCCCGTGTCCCAGGCCGTGTCACCCAGCCTGAACCCATTTTTGGGACTTAGGGATTTTGGGGTGTTACAATCCTCCCCTCATAGAAATTTCGTCCCGAAATTTAGCGCAACATATCCAACAATACAATCATTCCTTGGTACAAATACACACGATGATCCGGGGTTACGCTCCCCACGTTCTCGCACCAACAAAAGTGTTTTCACAAACACACGTACAAGATACAAAGTACAATAAAAGGCAATAAAGTGCACCCTCCACTTTATTTCCGCTCATCCGCGTCTCTAAGCAACTTTTTGACAGCCTCCTGCAACTCCAGGTTAAACACTCAAGGCTGTTGCACTTCATACTGTGAGCTTTGCGGCTCCTGCACTCCGAGATTGTACACTCACGGTTGCGCCCGGGATGCAGATGATTCCGCCACTGCCTTACCCTTTTCCTCATAGGACGCGCCTGTCTTTTGTTCACTCTTTAACGAGCCTTTCCAACAGTAACGAGCGATATGCCCCTGCTTTCCACAAATGAAATAGGTACGCGACTCAACACGACCTTGACCAAACATCGCGCCCGAAGCAACATCCGAAGACGTTTGTTCAGCAGGCTTGAACCTCTTCTTATCCCGTTTCCTAAACTCTGATTGTTCGGACTGCGGGACTTTGAACTCTGACTTGTCCGCCGCCAAGTTCTTCTTGTCATGTACTCGTTTCAAATCTTTTCCAGCGCACAGGCTGTATCTACTAAGGCTTGGAAGCCTTGGTTCACTGAACTAGGAAGCGTCAATCTCAACTCATCTCGGAGTCCCTCATAAAATCTATTCGTCTTCCGCGCTTCTTCCGCAAAAGTCGACCCCGCATAACGTCCCAGCCTGGTAAATTCATGCAAGTAGTCATCCACAGTCTTCTCTCCCTGCACCAGACGTTGAAATTCGGTCTCCATCGCAATTCTCCGCGATACTGGCAAATATTTTTCCCAAAACAATCTGGAGAATTCGTCCATCGAAATATCTCCCAGGCCTCTGCCTGCCAACTGGTGCATCTCGACGTCATCCCACTACAGTCTCGCCTCTCCTTCCAGTAAGAAAGTGGCTAACGTCACTCTCTGCCCCTCATCAATCCTAAGCACTGTCAGGATCCTCTTCACTCTTGATAGCCAATCTTCCGCCTGTGTTGGGGAATGCGCCCTGACAAACGTAGGTGGATAAAAATCTATAAACTGCTTCAATTGCTCGTCAGTCGCTCGCTCGTCCACTCGAGCTTCCACCCGCTCTTGCCTTGCACCAACCCGAACTGGCTCCACGACAGGCCTTGCCTGCCTAATAGATTGTGCTTGAATCATGGCAAATACCGCCTCCGCAACTAGGCGTACAGTTTTCGCAGAAGGAGGAGGTGTGGGTACCTCGGATGGTGCCGCACTCTCATCCGAACGCTGGGGCTCAGACTGCCCAGCACCACTTCTTGTCACCTACATGTGAACAAGATGTCAATAATCAACCTCCAAACCAAAACGTCAAACATACATCCAAACCAAAACGACAAACATACTGAATACACACACGCACATTCCTAGTGGACATTCTTGAGTTCAATTATGTTAAAACGGTTCGCACGTACACGTGCTCGCCACCCGACAAAAGAATTCGGCCACGAATTCGAAAGCGGAAAACCGAGAGGGCCTCTGATACCAAAATGTAACAACCCGACCCGTTAAATAACATATAATAGAAGGTCCAGTCGGGGCCCCACATTAAATGCCACAAACAGACGGCGAGGTCACAGGTTAATACCAAAATACCACGCATCCTAACTCAGAGCATTATAGCGGAAGCTTACAAGTTACACGAACTCAATCCATGAATGTCCACTACTATATAAATAACTCATTTATATACAAGACTAGAAATGTATACAAGCACACCGCTCACGGCCTTAAGGCCTTACAAGTTTCTCTTTACAAACCTACGACTTCATACATCGGGACGCAGACCGGCCACACATGAAATTCAAAGCTTCGTACGGTCTTCGAGGGCCTCCAGCAACAGCAAGGGCTTCAGCCCTCTCAATCCATTTCCGCATTTACAAGGGCAGCACCTGCATATAGACATCCACCCCATGAGTGACAAACAAAGCAACGGTCAGCATTCAGCTGACCAATTATAACGACCCTACCCCTTACCCGGGGCAGTGGTTCCTTCCCTGCATGTAATCCAATCTCAACACATAAATACATCACACATTATCATCACAAACGTCGGCCTTCGTGCTAGACGTCCCATGCACTCAGGGCACACTTACGGTGTACCAAGCTCCTCATGGTTCCACCACTTCGAGGTGTTTACTTGTTGGCCGGGGCTAAGCCTCCAAACCCCTATTAAAGACCTCATACACCCATCCACTCAAAAGCACGCACCTCATAACAAACTGTGAGCGCTATCACTCGACCTACCCACGTAGTGTAACAAGCCTAGGGAAATTGCCCCGCTGCATTGCTACCAATCGACCGCTCACCCGATCCGACCACAGAACTTGTTGGGTGGCCCACCCACTCAGAGGTTCTTAACTTGTTGGCTATGGGCATCAGCCGCCAAACCCCTATTGGTGATTTCTCGTACCCACCCACTCAGAGGTGTTCGCTTACAACAATCCGATCAATGAACTTGGTGGGTATCCTACCCACTCAGAGGTTCTCGCATTCCTCCTCAACACCGGGACATAGTGCCGCTTTCCATTCCAACACTACAGCTCGTGCTGAGCATACAACCAAAGGAGCTCTACAAAGCTTCCTTCTCACCATCACAATCGTCCTCACCAATCTCCGTAGGTTAACCGATGTATACACGGAGTCTTCTCCGGTTCGCAGCATCACCAATCCAGACATCCATCCAGATGGGCTTCACACAGCATGTCTATGTCGTACTACACATTTCCGGCTCTAGATGCAGACTAACCTGTTGGAATCACTTACGTTCTTCCATCTTTTGATGAAGGATTCAATAGATATACATGCATAAACCAAGGGCTTCACCTGCACAAAGAAGAAAGACCGTTACCCTTGACGATCGCTTCGGCGCCATGGAAAACTAGCCGGATGGAATTCACCGCGGCGGCCTTGCCTCCACAACGCTGCACTCGGCTCTAGAAACAGACCGCTGAAGCTCCACCGGCGGCCGGAAAGGTTCTCCTTCTTCCTTCCTTGCTCTCCTCTCTCTCTTCACTTAAAAAGAGAATGGCTAATAAGAGAATGAGATATTCATCTCCATTCTCGGCCTTATAAGAGCAGGGAGGAACTGAGACCACAGGATCCATAAAGAAGGGAACGAACGGCCAAGATCTGCTTGGAATAGCATCTAAACAGAGCAGACACGGCCTGTGACACGCCCGTGTCATAAGCCGTGTTCCTTGAGCGGTTCAGGAACCGACTCAATCTGGAACAGAACACTGGCCACAACACGCCCGTGTCACTCCCTGACACGCCCGTGTCAACCAGTATACGGCCGTGTGGATGGCCGTGTCACCTCATCAACACAAGGCCGAAACACCCAAGAAGGACATGGCTAAGGCACACGCCCGTGTCCTCGGCCGTGTGCTCAGCACGCCCCTGTGACACGCCTGTGTCACAGGCCGTGTACCACACTCAACGCCACTCCACTCAACACCACTCAACGCCACTCCACTCAACGCCGCCCGAGCAGGACACGCCCTGGGACACGCCCGTATCCCAGGCCGTGTGCACCTGACATGCCCTAGGACACGCCCGTGTCCCAGGCCGTGTCACCCAGCCTGAACCCATTTTTGGGACTTAGGGATTTTGGGGTGTTACAGAGAGGGTCTCTCGTCTGCGCGCTGTAGTTAACTATGCTCCATCGCCAACAAGTTAAGAACCTATAATCGGTGGTGTACTAAGGATGATCTGATACACTGTAAGCATGCCATGAATGCATGGAGCGTCTGGAACGAAGGCCGGAGTGGGTGTTGTTGTTGTGCCTGAGTGCACTTGTTGTGTTATATATATATATATATATATATATATATATATATATATATATATATATATATATATATATATATATATATTGTGATTGCAATGTATGCAGGGAAGGAACCACTGCCTCGGGTAAGGGGTTGGGTCGTTATAATTGGTCAGCTGAATGCTGATCGTTGCTTTGTTTATCACCCATGGGGTGGACGTCCATATGCAGGTGCTTCCCTTGTTGATGCTGAAATGGATTGAGCGGGCTGAATCCCTTGTTGTTGCTACTTGTAGGCCCTTGAAGTCGGTGCGAAGTATTGGATTTCATGTGTGGTCGGCATGCGTGCCGATGTTTGAAACCATCTTTTATAAAGAGAAACATGTAAGGCCTTAAATCCGTGAGCGGTTGAGTTGTAAACATTTCTGGTGTTGTATATAAATGTGCTATTTATATATGTGTAGTTGACATTCGTTGATTGAGTTCTTGCAAGTAATAATCTTCCGCTAGAATGCTCTGAGTTAGGATGCGAGTAGAAAGGCTTTTGATATTCATAAGTAATTCCGTCGTTTGTCTATGAAATATGGCGTGGGTCCCCGGTCGGACCCTCTGTTATATTCCATGTGACGGAAGGAGGCGTTACAAAGACAATCTTGCTGACATCTTCACGAAACTGCTGTCGAAGGGGCCTTTTAGAAGACTACGGGGACTACTGGGCTTGATCACCACTTCTCACTTCAAAGGGGAGTATTGAAATTTGTGAAGTGAAAGTGGGTGATTGGGCAGACCGGACGACCTGGGTGGACTGTCCATGCGGACTGATGGAGCAGGCTGGCGGTCTGGTGTTGGCGTCCTGTAGTGATGTTTTGGAGGTCGCCGTGCGGACTTGAATTGGAGTCCGCCTGTTTCTGCGACCTCGCTTGTCGCTAGTTTGTTTTGCGGGTTTGGATCTTATTCGCGTACTGCGCGGACTGGTTGTGAGTCCGGCAGTTGGTTGCTGAGCGAGTTGGAGCCTTTGGTGGCGGTCTGTTGTTGGAGCTGGCGGTCTAGCTTCGTGTCTATCAAGCTAGCGTCATATGTTTGGTGGGTTGCTGGACTTGGTCAGTCTGTAATAAGTCCAGGGTGTTCGCAGAATCCGCAGTGTCCGCTTGTTGACCGGACGATCTGTGCTTGTTGGTCGTGGACTTGTGTGTGCGGGTTGGTGCAGTGTCCGCCAGCTATTGTGAACTAGTTTCTTACCTTGGTGCCTGGCGTTTTGGCTGGTGTCCGGCCTTGTCCTTGCGGACTGGGCGGACTACCTTGTGCGTACTGGCTATCTGCATAGCAGGTCTACTGTGGCGGCGATCTTGCGCTGTCTTGCGCTTGTTGGTTGGCGGGCTGGTCGCGAGTCCGGCATTGTTGGCGCGGATAATGCAGACTCGGCGGACTGTCTTGTTAGCTGCGATCAGGGGGCGGTTAGCCTATCTCATATGGTGGTGATCACACTCCAACTCGCTCCTATAAATTGGATCCCCTGGCATCTCATTTGTCACAGAGTGAACAGTAAGTTGGACTCGGATTAATTGTTGCGGACTCGATTTTCCTATCCGCACGATTTGAGCAGGCTTAACTGGTTGCTGTTTGCAGGTGGCGCGACTAGCACTGTGGAGCCCGGAGTTTGGTTCTGACTTCGGTCAGGTGCAGTTAAGCTTGCGATTTGCAATCAGCGGCTTGCCAGTTTTTCTCTGCTTCATCTTTTCCAAGTTCAATAACATGTCCGCCGGACTCGGCGGTTAGGCGGTCTGTTCTTCAGTTCGGCGGCAGCTTGCAGTAGTCAGCGAATAACGGTGTGTCCACGCGACCTCGCTGTCTCGGTGGACTCCGTGTTCTATTCGTCTTCTAGCAGCAGTTTGGGCGGTCTCGGCGACTTCGGCGGACTGGGCGGTCTCGGCGGTCTCCGATTCTGTCCGCTTGGATTGATTCTTGTAGATTTTTCTATTTTCCATTGTGTACTGGCAAAATCATTTCTCGCTATGTATACCTCGTCATGTAAAAAAGATAATAAAAATTTGATCTGCTTGTCTCTTCTGGTTGCATCTGGTGTTTGAGCTTGCTTTTCTAGTTTCCGCTTGATCAAGGTGTGATCTTAATTGCTCTGAAAATATTAATTTGGCGTCAGACTATCTCGTTGATCATCTTGAGAAAATTCAACAATCACACTCGTCCTCCACAAGTGAATTGATCTCGGCCACCATCATCTCAGAGCGGGCCTCCTCCGCAATACAGGATCGCTTCATCTCGAAGTCGTGAGACTCTTTATACTCAGCGATTGCAGATGCCCACATGATAAGAAAAATTAAAGGAAGGATTTTTCTCCATTTACTATCTACGATGAAGGCAAACGTACCTATCGTGTATAACATAGAATATGAAATGACATATAAAGGTCGTATAAAAACATGGGCTTGTCGAGTACTTCTACTTCGAGAAAACTAACAATTATTTTATCGGAGAAAACGCTGAATTGAAACTAATCTAAATTAAAAATTAATGCGAAAAAGAATACAAAAACTAAGATTTGAACAATCATACATAAACATATGAAAATCGCGTCAAAGAAAAGAAAATTAAACTCGTCGATCTTGAAATAAAAGAAGAAAGATAATTTTATTATCATTCTAAACTAAGCCTTGACTGTGAAGATTCTCAAATTATGAACGCATCTCTCTCGAGCATTACCTCCAACTGAGATTCGGTTGATCAATCGAACTCTCGTTCTCAAATCGAAGCATCTAAAACTCACCTTAACGAGGTGAATCCAGCTATAAGATTTGACTCATATCCAGAAGGTATACGGATGCTCTCTTGAGGGTTGAGTGCAACTCTTTTTATTCACAAACGATCAATTCATACGCACGAGCCTCTGGGCTAACTAGAGTACGAAAACGAATACCGAAAACTATAACCAGAATATGGATCCGATAATGATATAAATCATGAATAAATCTAAGAGAAGAACGATAATAAAAGAGAAAGATGAAACCATTATAAGACGTGAAAATAAAAGAGACTAAAAACTAAATACTATCAAATTGAAATTGCATATTTGAAAGACATAAGTGCAATATCTACCCAAACGGATAGAGGGGAAGTAAATGTTTGACGTTAAATAAAGGTGATTGTTATCCGCACTGCAGATTTGGTTATTCGCAAATATTTTTTTCCTAATTTTTCGCGCCTTTTGGAAATACGTCTTGTACATGCATTTTCAGGAAAAGTGTTCAACACGAAAGTTGTAGATCTCATCGAGATCTACAACTTTCGTGTTGAACACTTTTCCTGAAAATGCATGTACAAGACGTACTTTGGAAATACACCCAGATTTCGCGCCTTTTAGAAATACGTCTTGTACATGCATTTTCAGGAAAAGTGTTTAACACGAAAGTTGTAGATCTACAACTTTGGTGTTGAACACTTTTCGTAAAAATGCATGTACAAAACGTATTTCTAAAAGACGCGAAAAATTGGGAAAAAAAAGTACGGATAACCAAAACTGTAGTGCGGATAACACTCACCTAAATAAAAAGTGCTAAAAATGGAAAGGGTGATGGGAGATTTTGAGTACTTGAAATCCAAAATTATATTTCATAAAGGAGAGGATTACATCAAAAGAAAGAAGCTCTACTTACATTGCATGAAAAATGAAACTAACTATCTTGCATGAATTAAGAAAACGAGAACTTGAACTAAGCTAACAAAATTACTTTAAAAAACAAAAACACAGAAGAAAATGCTGAAAAACTATACAAGGGACGCCCAAATGGGCAGAGCCAGAAGGCCGGAGAAACGTTGGGGGGGGGGGGGTCGAAAGAAAATCCGGGGTATACGCCCCTATCACGCCCATGACCGGGGGTGAGCAATATTAAATGATGTGGTGGAGCGGATTTTGAGGCGGCGGCTGCCTGAAGGCGTTGAGCTCGAAATTGAAGGAACGTGCCCTAGGTACCAGCCCGGGACCTGGGGGCGTGTAAGGTATGGAGGCGGAGACTTGCGGCTCTGATTCCCCGAACCGCTCGGGACCGGACCCTCTCTCCCACCGCCGCCGGGCCGGCTCGAGTCGGCCCGACTTTCGATCGGCTGAGGGGCCACACCTCGTGGCCGCGCTCCCGCAACCGCGGGGAGCGGCGATCCCGCCGGCCGCCAGGAGCCTTCCCTCCCGCGGCCTCCGCGCGATGTGCCGAGTGCGATCGGCCGCTCCCCGTCTTCCGTTCGGGTGTGCTCGGTCGGCCTCCCCCCGCTCGGGCCGGCTCCGGTCGGCTTGCGGCCGGTGCCCGGTGCCGGCGCCAGGGTCGCTCCCGGTGGCTACTGCCGGGGGCGGGCCTAGTGTGCCGCCGAGTGAGGCCGGCCAGCTAGCCGCACCTCCGGTCGACACCGCATTGGCGGCCCGCCATCTTCGCTGGGACCAATCAGCCC
The DNA here is from genome assembly GCA_039513925.1 of Platanthera zijinensis. Lineage (NCBI taxonomy): Eukaryota > Viridiplantae > Streptophyta > Magnoliopsida > Asparagales > Orchidaceae > Platanthera > Platanthera zijinensis. The sequence goes on along the minus strand of CM077079.1, from coordinate 7,707,050 downwards.
TTGAGTTTGTGGTCGGCAGCCTCTCTTACCCTCTTTGGGCGGCTTACCCGCCGTCCGATCGTTCCACAACGATCGTCGTCTACTAAGTAGATAACTACCAGCGTAACCACCACCAGTAGTGGGGGGGGGGGAATGTTTTTGGTGGTGGTCTGCATTTAATAAAATTAAATATATGAATAATACATACCCAAAACTATGTTTAAAATAATAATATTGGTGATTACGATGTGTGGATAGCATAACTACCGTAACCACCTCCCGGAGACTATAAAAAGGCTCTCAGGCCTCCTTATTTCTCATCTTTTTTTCTCTCTGCTTTCGTCCTTCTTAGGCTAGCTTTGTTGGATTTCTCCTACGACCCACCTTCGAGCCACCGTCTATCCACCCAAAATCTGCCTAAGTCCACAAGTGACCAAGGAGAAGGAAACTCTTACTACAACAAGTGCATGTTTGTCCGCAAAGCCCCAACAAGTAAACTCACGCGGAGCATACTGTTGTTCATCGTTAGCCTAAGTAACTCTCTTTCATCTTCAAAGTGTAACGAGAAGCGGCATGTCGCTCTCGATTTTTCAAGCAAACTGTAACCGAAAGCAGATAGTAGAGTTCGATCGGCACAGATCCAATCAGGTGATTTTTTTAGCCAGTTGAGGGTTTTTTCCACGTCAAAACATTGTGTGCATAATCTCTCTCTCTTTGACTGTGTGTGCGCTCGACCACTCTGTGAGCTAAGACGGTCTAAGTTAATCAGGTCCGACCGGGGCGACGAGTTTGGCCTCAACAGGTATCTTTTTTTGCATTTTGTTATTCACGTACTAAAATTTAGTTATTTGCAGACCATAGCAAATGCGCGAACTAGTAAGTAAATTTGCAAACTAGTAAGTAATGAAATATTTTTTGTACTATTATATTTAGATACTTTTGTTATACCCCGTCATATTCCTTGAAATTAAAAAAATGATGCAAAAATGTATTATGCACGTCTTTGTAATCTACTCCAAAAAAATAAATATTAATACAAAAAGATATCATCTAAGATATCATTCCTAGTTCCTGCTGAAAAAACAACAAAACCGCCGGGTGATCGTGTTAGAGTTTATTTAATTATTGTAAATGATGGGGTTTCCCCCTAAGAATTATTCAATCAAGCTCGATGACCGCCCTGCCCTGACCAGCGCAACCGCCAAGGAGGCGAACAAGCCACCTTGCACAAGACCCGTGCTGGGAAATCCTCCCGCACGGCGCGCACGTGCGGGAATGATCCCGCGCTGCGCGCACGGGAATGATCCCGCTGCGCGCTGGATCAATCATCCCGCGCTGCGCGCGGGATCAAACTTCCCGCGCTGCGCGCGGGATCAATCATCCCGCGCGCAATCACCCCGCGCATGCGCGGGATTAATGCCAGCCAATGGGGATTTTCCCCATTGGCTGACAGGGTCGTTGAACATGGTCGCTGACCGGTCAACGTCATGCACGTACTCCCTCTCTCCTCCCTCCTTCATCTTCTTCATTTCCTTCTCACCCTTCGAGGATCTTCAAGCATTCTTTGAAGATCCCTTCATCATCGAAGATCTTCTTCATCTTCTCCGCCCGGAATTTCTCTCTCCTCCGTCGTCTCCTTACGCGCTCCCCCGCGCGCCTAGTCCTTGCGCGCACTCGCGCGAACCGCCTCTTTGTGCGCTCTCGCGCGCATTTCTCCCTTGCGCGCTCCCGCGCGCGCCGCCTCCTTGCGCACTCCCGCACGCATTTCTCCCTTGCGCGCACCGCCTCCTTGCGCGCTCTCCCGCGCATTTCTCCCGCGCGCGACGCTTCCTTGCGCTCTCTCGCGCGCATTTCTCTCTTGCGCGCTTCCGCGCGCGCCGCTTCCTTGCGCGCTCTCGCGCGCATTTCTCTCTTGCGCGCTTCCGCGCGCTCCGCCTCCTTGCGCGCTCCCGCGCGCGCCGCCTCCTTGCGCGCTCTCCAGCACATTTCTCCCTTGGGCGCTCCCGCGCGCGCTGCCTCCTTGGGCGCTCCCGCGCGCATTTCTCCCTTGCGCGCTCCCGCGCGCGCCGCCTCCTTGCGCGCTCCCGCACGCATTTCTCCCTTGCGCGCTCCTACCCGCGCCTTCTCCTTGCGCGCTCTCGCGCACATTTCTCCCTTGCGCGCTCCCGCGCGCGCCGAATCCTTGCACACTCTCGCGTGCATTTCTCCCTTGCGCGCTCCCGCGCGCGCCGCCTCCTTGCGCGCTCTCCCGCGCATCACTTCCTTACGCGTTCCCGCACGCGCCGCCTCCTTGCGCGCTCCCGCGCGCGCCTCCTCCTTGCACGTTATCACGCTTGTCGCTTCCTTGCGCCCTCTCCCGCGCGCCTCTCCCACGCGCAGCCTTGCGCCCGTCTCTCCCCTGCACGCTCCCGTGCGTTATCACACAAGTTGCTCCCTTGTACGGGTCTCTTCCCCCAGCGCTCCACGCGCTCTTCTCCAACAAGCACCCAGCGCGCCCTCTTTTAGTAAGCGCCCTGCGCACTCTCCTCCTAAAAGCGCCCCGCGCGCTCTCCTCCAGCAAGCGCCTCGTGCGCTCTCCTCCAGCAAGCTCCCAGCACGATTTTTGCCAGCAAGCGCCCTACGCGCTCAAGAACAAGCGCTCCATTTACCGATAAGATAGTCAAATGACGCTTCTTCGAAAGACAATCAGAGATAAGAAGCAGAAGATAAGGTGCACTGAGCGCACCTCTGAGCTTCAAAGCACCAGATATCAGATCGAATACAACAAGTTGCTGCTCGCCGCCTCCAGGAATTATTAAAAAACTCCAGAATGCAACGAGCGCATCGCTCCCCGCAGCACACGAAGAAATTATTAACCCTGTGAGCGGTGGCCTGTCACCCTCCAGGTTTTTTCTCTCTCCCCCCCAATAACTGTAACTAGAAGCGGTCTATCGCCCTCGAGTTCTTGTAAGAAGTCTTGTAATAGCGCTCAGATCTTGTGGAAGTTTGATCGGCACAGATCCGGGCACGTGGTTTTTCACCTCTTTCTGGGATTTTCCACATCAAAAAAATTACATTCCAACACCCCCGGTCAAGTTGGTATTTGGAGCCATTCACAAATGCCTAACTTGCTGTAAAAAGTTTGAAGAGAGCTTCTCCCAACCGCCTTTGTAAAGATATCGGCAAGTTGCAGTTTTGTTGAAGAGTATTGTGGAGCTATCATCTTGGCTTGTAGCTTCTCCCTCACCAAATGGCAATCTAGTTCTATATGTTTTCATGGTAGACTGAATTAGAAGCAATATGTAAAGCAGCTTGGTTATCACAATATAGAGGTATATGTGTTAATTCATTCACTTGAAGATCAGCTAGAAGATTAATTATCCATGCCAGTTCACAGCAAACGGTTGCCATCGCCCGATACTCAGATTCTGCAGAGGATTTAGAAATTGTGTTTTGCTTTTTGGTTTTCCAAGAGGTCAAGGCCCCTCCAAGTTTAATACAAAAGCCAGTAGTGGATCTCCGTGTCATGGGGTAACCAGCCCAATCCGCTTCACAATATGCTTCCAATTTTAATTCAATTGCAGCAGGAAATGTCAAACCACGATTGATGGTGCCTTTTAGATAGCGTAGAATTTTTAGAACCATATTCATGTGGGGAACTCGCGGCTTTGCCATGAATTGACTCAAAATGTGTACCGCATAGGTTAAATCAGGTCTAGAGATTGTTAAATAAATAAGTTTGTCGACTATCTTTTTATACAAGGTTGGATCTTTGAGAGGTTCTCCATCGTAGTCGTTTAGCTTGTGATTCTGTTCAATAGGAATATCATTTGTTTTACAATTTTTCATGCATGCATCTTTCAAAATTTCATATGCATATTTTTGCTATTTTAAATGGATGTCTTCAGCGTTTCTGGTTGCTTCAAGACCTAAGAAGAAGTTCAAGTTGCCAAGATCTTTGATTTTAAATTTGGTTTGAAGAAAGAATTTAAAATCTGCTATGGCTTGAGGATTGTTTCCGGTGATTAAAATGTCGTCGACGTATATCAACAAGGCAGTAAAATCATCCTTCCTTTTTCTGATGAAAAGTGACTGATCACTCTTAGGTGAAATGAAACCAATTTCTTCTATGATTGAAATCATCATCAAATTCACTTATATCAGAGGGATAAGATAAACATGGAGAAATCTTATCATCATCAAAAAGATTATCTTTTTTCTCTTAGAGTATGTAGGGTTGTTCGCAAAAGAAATAGTTTGTGAATAATACGGAAATCTGTTGGTGAAGATTCTAGTGGTATACAATTCTGAATCCGAATAATATTATCTTTACCAGCACTGGCAAGATTCGTGAATAGTTCACAAATAATGACAATATATATTATATATAAAGATGATCATGGTCGTCCAATCAAAGTCTATTTGTCTCTCAATTTGAAGTGAATTCAAATTTGAATATAAGCATGAATCAAAATTTGAATCTGGGATTTTGTGATGAATTCAAATATTCGAATGAATCTGAATATAATTCTCAGCATTCTATGACGTATTTGGATTCAATTGAAGATTTATTCAATTCGATTCATGTCGTGAACACCCCCTAAGAGTATACGAACCTATTGCATTTGATAAGGGTGGATCTTCAACTTATATTGATGCATCCAACTTCAAATAAACGTCGAAGGTGATAAGGATGACGTGTAATTAATGTAGGTTTTAATCTAAAAATGTTGTTCTATGTATTTGAATACTATATAAAAAATTTTAGAAGGCAATATATTACATTGTTTTAAAATAGAGATTTTTCAAATGTGGATTTAGGTGTGAAATACTTAGACAAATAAACATGAATTTGAGATAGATAAGAAGTTGGAGTTTGCATAGATGATTTTGATATTAAATATCATGGAGTACATGCACAAAATATAGTAGGTGATTCTGTAAGTAGAAAGGCAACTACTAATAGAAGGTCGTTGATTGGTAAACATGTTCAATTTTTAAAGGAGATGGAGGAACTATAACTAAAAGTTTGGATCGAAGTTGTACAATGGTATTGGATCCAAGTTGTAATGAATTGAAGTGGATTTCCATTGGTTGTGGCTAAAGGAATGCATCACCTTCAACAAATGTCTATTTTGGTTTCTGAAATGGACACCCTGCAAGACTCCACTTTTTCACTTTTGCCTTGGGTCTTGCACATGTTCGAGGGGAGTCTTATGTCTAGAACTGTCGTCTTGCGGTGACACAAACTCAGGAGTCAGTTGTCACTACAAGATGTTGATCCTTCCGGCTAAATCAAACATTCAGGCCAACCACGAAGTATAAGTTAGAAACAATTATTATACCACAAATCCACACCACACATATATGCTAAATCATTAAATCATTAAAAGAGGTGTCCATAAATGATATACTGAATAAAAGGTATAAATGGGTTTATGCCTAGTATAAGACTAAAAAGGGCAAAGCCCAATACATCAAACTCTCGTACAATCTCGTGAAAGTACACTCATCAGTCAAACATTCACATCTGCACGTGGTAGAGTCATGGTACGCTGCATCAGCTCCTCAAGTCCTGCCATCCTGCCATGCGAGCCCTCCTGGACAGCGTGTTGCTTCTCCGGCTCCTGGTGCTCCTAGTGTTACAGACATATCTGACTGTTAGTCAAAAAGATAAAGTTTGTTTTGTCCTCCCCTCCCCCACGACTTTTAGGCACCGGGTGGGAGGAAGGAGGAAAAGGACAATAAGGCAGAGTAAAACAAGCAGGTGATAGGGGCCCTATCTAATATAATTTATAATCAGTACTATATATTAGTGTATAAAAAGTAAATCTACACTAGCAGTTCTACTATGAGACAGAGCTTAAAGTAAAGTAAATGAGCAAAGTAAGTAAAGAAGAGAAAAACAGCTATCTACCATCACAAAAAAGTAACTCAACTTATCAGAATTTTTGTGCAACATTTTCCTATAATTTTGACAAAAATATGATTTATCATATACATAAAATTTAAGTGTCTAGACAAAGACAAAAAAAAACCCAAATCTTGGGTGGTATGTAGATTTGGGTATCATAAGGCTCTGGTCAAAATTTTAAAAAAAATGTTGCCCAAAAATTCTGAATTTTGGGCAAGGGGTATGTCTAGGATATATACATGTATGGCAAAAATATTAAGCTCATGCACTCATCCATGTGAAGTATATTCATATTTTAGTGGCTGGTCCTCCCTTAGGACACAACTCTGTAAAATGGCTTTTATAGGGGCTATAGGGCTCCAAATGGTGTGATTTAAGTTGCTATCAAAATTAGACATCAAGGGCTACGATATTTGTCTTTGGAACTTTTCCTAAATCAACCTCTAAGAGGCCTTAAAAAGAGTTTAAAGTTGTTGTATAAAGTGTGATAGAATAAATCAAACTATAGTATTTATATTTAAATGATCCTCCACGGATCTTAAAGCAAAAATGGAGGGCATCCATTCAACTTCTTTCTCCAGCCAAAGTCACGATTCTTCGGACCTGAAGGTGTATTTTTGCCTTTCCTACAGAAAGTTAAGCCCTCCCATGGTTGTCCAACCACACCAATTCCTTCCTCTCGACAAGAGCCATTTATGGGTGGTGGTCCGGCCACTTGGGGTGGCCAGAGTGATGTTTTCCGGCAAGATTTCAAAATCCAAATTTTTTCATGGATTCCAATGGAATCAAGCTCAATTGAGCTTGAATCTCTTCCTAATTGATCTAAAAAGCTTATATAGAGGAAGTGGGGAGGAAAGCACCTCGACCGGTCCTCGGCGATGGGTGTGGCGGCGGTTGGCCATGGAATTTTCTTCCTTCGACAAGCATGCCTGATTCCTTGATTCTCCATTAAATATAGCAATGTAAGAGCCGATTTCAACTCCTCTCCTGCTTCTGAAGATGATGGAAGGGTCAATTTAAGGAGGGAGATGCTTAATGGTGAAATGCCATTAATGGTTATTTCGATTTCACTCAAAACTTCTTGAATTCTCCACTAGCTGGCAGGGGAAGGGTTGGAAATGGCCTAGAATTTAATGGGAAGGGGAATGGGTGCATTTTGAAAAGGAATTGGATGTCTATTGGCATTCAATCCATGAATGCTCCGTTAAATTCCTCCCAAAAATTGGGGGAAATTCTAAATTTCATGTGTCATGTCACCACTTCCAGAAATTGGATAGCACGAGAAGTAAATATGATCATGGATTATAAGGTGGGCCACCCATGTAAGCCTTAGCCCATGAAAATTAATTAAATTTTCATATTTTTCGTTTAGGGAATATTTTGACCAATGATGACTTTCATAGTTGACCTGGTCAACCAACGGTGTGGTTGACCCAATTGGGTGGTCATGGGTTATGGCACCATGACATGTTGATTGGGTTATGGTGGGGTCTACTTTCGGCTAATTGATCCATAAGGTGTGGATTTGATCAAAATTATCTTAAGTTTGACTTTGGTCAAATTCGGTGAATTGGTTGACCCATTCATGGGTTTTTTTGTCCATTGGGTCCTTAATGATGTTAGAAGGTTGGGGCGAGATCAATTTGACCAATTGAAGACTAATTGGACCTTGGTTGGGTTGAATTGAGCTATGTTGATCAAGAGTTGACTTTAATCAAATTGACCAATTTGGTCGGTCAATTCATGGGTTCTAGGTTTAATTGGGTCTTCCTTTAGGGTTAGGAACCTAGTGGTGAGGCCAATTTATTCTTGTGAGTTCAATTTGGGAAAAATTTGACCTAGGTTGACTTGTGTTCTCTTATGAGTACTATGTGAGTTCACCTCAACTCAATGAGTCCTAGGGTTCCTTGCCCTAACTCACATGACCCACCATATGTTATGCCCTAACACATATTATGGGTCAAGTAGGAATGAGGATCTTACAAAGGAGTAAAGTAAGTGAGTAAAGAAGAGTAAAGCAGCTATCTACCATCCCAAAAGAGTAACTTAATTTATATGAATGTCATACAAATTTATAAGTTAAGGTTCGGGTTTTATAATTAACACATAATATAAAAAAGCTCATACTAATTTATATGATGAGGATCTTGTTGTATACAAAGTTGTATATGTTATGTAATGTGTACAACCCCATATTCACTGAGTGGGACCCAGAAACACCCAGGGCCAAGTTTGGGTTAGCTTTGGGCTAGCCTCAGGTGAACAAAAACTGCTCTCGCCCAATCGGTCTTGAGCTCGACTTTTGTCGAGCTCGACTTTCGTCGAGCTCAGCTCAGGTCTTGTCGAGCTGGGCTCGACGTTCGTTGAGCAGGTTCAGAACATGAGAGCTCTCGCATAGGGGCAGGCGAGAACATTTGCGCTTAGGTAAGCAGTTCGTCGAGCAGAGCTCGACGCTCGTTAAGACAGGACGGGCTTCGTTCGAGACATACTACCGCCCAGGGGCGGGCGAGAAGGCTCGTGCCTCGCGAGGGCGGGAGCAGGCACAGCCTGTAGCATTCTTCAATATCCTTTTAGCTCCCGCCTGGTGAGGGCGAGAGAGCTCTCGGCAAGGCATAAGCGCGAGAGCCTTCAGTTCTCAGCAGGAAGGCTCCCGCCGGGTAGGGCCCAGGGTGAAATTACCTGGATGCCCTCAGGTAAAATTACCTGTATACCCCCCAGGGTCTGTATTTAGCTCCTCAGAACATCAGATTTTGGCTGTTGGCAGACCAGACAGTGGTAATTTAGTAATTTCAGGTTAGCAAAGGCTATAAATAGATCCGCATAGGCTCCTCAGAAAGTAAGCTTTCATATTTTCTTAAGATCTTCTAGTGCTTTCTGAGGAGCTCCTGCTCAGCATTTGGCTTTGGAGGGGAAGCGCTCAGAGATCTTCCGGGTAAGAGGTGGGACCTCCCAGCTGAGGCTTTGGGTCGGTTTTTGGTCCTTTACTGCTAGTCAGAGGTCGGAGCTTGGGAGAAGTAGGTGTTGGCTACACCCCCGATTTCGAACTTTCGTTGAGGTCAAATTTTGGCTTCAACAGTTCTGGTGCGGTGAGCGTGGAAGGTAGCCAATACAAGAAAATCTCGAGTTGAGTCCTATTGCCGGAGGTGAAGGCGAAGGATCAGGATCAGGAGGTTCCCCTTCTCCGGGAGAGGAGGAGACAAGGAAGATGTTGTAGGACTTCAGGCGAGAGGTCCAACAAACCATCAATCTGGCCTTCTCGGTAAGGAGCGAGTGGGCTATGCCTCAGGCTCCAATAAAGGCGGTCCTTCTCTTGGGCGAGAACGCTCCCGGGCAGCGCCCTGGGAAGGAGGTGCTGACAGAGGCCGGCGAGAGGGATGTAGCTGCGCGAAAGCTCTTCCCCGGGCAAGGCAGCGCAGACCGAGTAAGCCAGCTGAGGCCGCGAGATGTGCCTTCTCGACAGGCAGGGGGCGGGAGCCCTTTTAGTGAGCTCATCATCTCGGCTTTTATTCTGGAGGGGTTCCTGGAGCCCGACATGTCCTACTACTCGAGGAAGGATGACCCTGTGCAGCATGTGCAGTGGTTTGAAGATGTTGTTTTGATTAGGCAGATGGCATACGCCTTCAAGTGTCGGCACTTTGCCATCACGTTGAAGGAGAAGGCACGGGACTGGTTTCACCAGTTACCGACAAGCTCGATCTACATTTTTGAGTATCTGCGTCGAGGGTTCCTGTTGAGATTCTTGACATCGAAGAAGCGGAAGAAGGAGGTGGATTGCCTGTTTGCGGTGATGCAGAAGCAAGACGAGACGTTGGGTCACTATGTTGACCGGTTTCAAGAGGAGATCCTCTTGGTCCAGGAAGTCCCAGGGTATGCACTAATGCTTGCCTTCACCCTGGGGCTGAGGCCACGGACCGGGCGGAGGCTTCCAAGGAAGGGATAACTTCTGCGAGCCAAGGAGGTTTGATCAGCCGGCATGGAGGCAAGGGCAGAGGGGTCACTTCCCGCCGCAGCAAGAAGCGATGGAGGTCGGCCAAGGTATAGGATGAAGGAGAGGAGTTTGGGGAGGAGCTGGAAGAAGAGGAGGCGGAGTGGGAAGAGGGGGCAGGGTGGCGTTGCCTTTTTATGACTTCCACCAGGAGGAGGGTTACGTGACGGCCACGTGCCCGGAGTTTCTGGAGATGAGAGAGACCAGGGTGCTGGGGAGGCAGGATCCACCGATAAGGATCGTGGAGGTTCAGCAAGAAGCTGGGTAAGATAGGTGCGAGGACCGGGCAGAGGTAGGAACCCGGAGAGGGATCGGGGTGATCCATGGCGGAGTCGGGATTGAGGCAACCCGTAAGGGGAGCCTTCAGACCATGTTCTGAAGGGGGGTCGCCGCGACCTCCCAGGCTCCCCCTCCGGAGGAAAAAATTACTTTCTCATCGACAGACATGCCAGACTTCGAGGACCCGTTCTGTGATGCTTTAGTGATCTAGACGGCGATGGAGAACTTCACGGTTTCCAGGATCCTGGTTGACAATGGGAGCTCCGTGAACGTGATATTCAAAAAGGCCTTCGACAAGATGAAGGTCGAGGACAAGAGGATCTTAGCTTCGGACGGACCATTGTTTGGGTTTTCAGGAGAGAGGAAGGAGGTAGAAGGAGGAGTAGGGATGCATGTGAAGCTGGGGGAGTGTCACGGAACTGTCGGTTCGTCATAGTGAACGCCCCAAGCAGCTACAATGCCATCTTTGGGCGTCCCCTTATCAGTGCCTTTCGCTGCGTCCCCTCCTCGTTCCACCAATGCCTCAAGTTCAACAACGGAGGGGTGCAGGTTAGGATCCGGGGGGACCCGAAGGTGGCAAGGCAATATTACGTGATAGCGGTTAACACCATATCTTGGATGGCAGAGGCGGAGGAGTTGGAGAGGGAGATGGAGGCGCATGAAGAAGTTGTCGGAGGAGAGGAGGTGAGCCTGGAGGAGGCGAACGAGAAGATTACGGAGGAGCAGGGAGGAAGAGCTATGTATGAGGTACAGGGGGACGAAGGGTCGGAGCCGCAAGAGGTCGGCATGAGGAGTGAGTAGAGGAAGAGCGATGAGGAGGAGGAGTTGAGATGGAGGCCTCAAGGAGCAGAGAGTTTGAGCAGTAGGAGAGCCTGGGGGAAGCGATGGAAGTTGAGGAAGCAGGATGGGAGGAAGAGCTTGGGCAGGAAGAGGAGGCAACGACCGGCTGGGAGCAGTCGCGGCTGGAGCAGGCTGAGGAAGTGGTGGAGATAGAAGTACTCATCAGCGCCGACCAGGTGCAAAGGGTGCGGATCAACGGGGGCTTAGGTCCCGAGGATCTGGAGCGGATGCGGGCTTGCATCCAGAGCAACATCGACATATTTGCTTGGAGCGCAGCTGACATGTCGGGCATCGATGCGGATGTAGCTTGCCACCGCCTGAACTTGGACCCCCGGACGTGCCCCATTCGCCAGAAGATGAGGACCATCGCTACCAAGCTGGTGGAGCCCATCCGCGAGGAGGTAAATAAGCTTCTGGAGGTCGGCTTCATCTCAGAGATCCAGTATTCGGGCTGGATTTCTAATGTGGTAATGGTAAAGAAAGGGGGTGGAAAATGGCGCATGTGTATAGACTTTTCTTTATTAAATAAATCATGCCCCAAGGATTGCTACCCCCTGCCTCGGATCGACGCGCTGGTTGATTCAGCCATTTGTTTTTCTATTATGAGTTTTTTAGATGCTTTTTCAGGTTACCGCCAGATCCAAATGCACCCTCCTGATATCAAGGATGTCTCCTTCATCATGAGGGAGAGATGTTTCAGCTATAAAATGATGCTCTTTGGGCTGAAGAACGCAGGGGTGATCTGCCAGCACATGATGGATCGAGTCTTCCAGGGTCAAAGGGGGAGAAACCTGGAGGTCTATGTTGACGATCTCATAGTCAAAATCAAGGGTGTGGACTCGCACCTACGTGACCTGGAGGAGACATTCGCTACCCATCGGAAGTTCAAGATGAGGTTGAACCCCCTGAAATGTGTCTTCGGGGCAAGTCGAGGGAAGTTCCTTGGACATCTTCTGACCCCGGCGGGGGTAGAGCCTAACCCAGACAAGGTGAAGGCCATCCTAGAGCTAGAGTCACCACACAATGCTAAGGAGGTACAGCGCTTGACAGGCAAGCTGGCCAGGCTAAGCAGGTTCCTTTTCAGGTCGGGAGAGAAATGCTCATCATTATTCAAAGTGCTGTGGGGTAATGAAAAATTTGAATTGATCGGACCACCGAGTGTGAAGAGGCTTTCCAAGTGCTGAAGAACCAACTCTCCCAGGCGCCACTACTTCAAAGTCCAAAGGAGGGGGAGGATCTAGCCTTATATCTAGGGGTAGGAGCAGAGGTCATAAGCTCCGTTCTTGTCAGAGAAGAGTGGAAGAAACAATTGCATATCTACTATATTAGTAGGATCCTGAAGAAGGCGGAGCTTCGCTACCCCATTTTATAAAATCTAGTGTATGTTTTAATCATTTCGGCCAGGAAGCTCCTGTCGCACTTCCAAGCCCATTCGATCAGGGTAGTGACGGACCATCCCCTTCGCAAGATTTTTGAAGGAGTGGAACACTCGGGACGGTTGGCCAAGTGTTATATTGAACTAAGTGAGTTTGATATCTCATTTGTGCCAAGGCTCTCCATTAAGGCACAAGTAGTGGCTGACTTCTTAGCTGACTACGTTGTTGAGGTCGGGGCCGAGGAGCCACGACCACAGGGGGCATGGAAGATGATGGTTGATGGGGCTTCAGGGAAACATTCTCTTGGGGGAGGGGTAGTGTTGATAAGCCCTCAGGGATTCACCATAGAACAAGCTGTGGTCTTACACTTCTCGGTCACTAATAACCAAGCGGAGTACGAGGTCGTGATAGCCGACCTTCGTCTGGAAAAGGAGCTGGAGATCCATGATGTGGAAGTATTTATGGATTCGTTGGTGGTGGCATCAAAGATCCGAGGAGAGTTCGAAGCCTGGGAGCCCACCCTTGTGAAATACTTATCCAAGGCAGGGGTGATCATCGAAGGGTTCCGGACATTCTCAATCCAACATGTTCCCAGCAAGGAGAGTGTAGCAGCCAATCGGTTGGCTAAGTTTGGACCTCGGGAAGGAGGAACCCTGACCGAGCTATTTTGACTGGAGATCGAGGAAGGGGAGTTGATGGAAGTGGATCGGCGACCCTCATGGGTGGATCCATTCGTGACCTTTCTGACCACTGGTAAGCTCCCGGAAGGGACCAAAGATGCGAAGAGCTTCAGGCACAAAGCGGCTCATTACCTAATGCTTGAAGGGGGGTTGCATCGGAAGATGTTATCAGGGCTCCTGGCATGGTGCGCGATAGAGGAAGAGATCCCAAGGATTCTGGAGGAAGTACACTCCGGTGAATGCTGAAGTCATTCGGGGGGAAGGACGTTGGAAGCAAGGGTGGTCAGGCAAGGGTATTTCTGCCAGACCCTAAGGAAGGATGCGGCCGAGTTTGCGAGGAGATGTCAAAAGTGTCAACTGAACGCCTCCCTCCAGCTCTTGCCCTCTCAAAGGCTCTGAAGCATCACGGCGCCTTGGCCTTTCGCAATCTAGGTGATTGATCTAGTTGGGCCTTTCCCTCCGGCTAGTGGGCAGGGAAGGTTTCTTCTAGTCATGATTGACTACTTTTCAAAGTGGCTGGAGGTCAAAGTGCTGGCCAAGGTCACTTCCCAAGTCATTAGGAATTTCATTTGGGGGGAGATCATATGCTGATACGGGTTGCCCCAGGCGATAGTGACAGACAATGGCCTCTAGTTCGCTAGCGAGGAGTTCATCAGCTTCTGCACCCAACTGGGGGTAGACCTCAGGTTTTCCTTCATCCACCACCCTAGGAGCAACGGCCAGGTGGAGGCGACAAACAAAATCATCATAAGCTTGCTCAAGAAGAAGGTGGAGAACTTGAGGGGGAATTGGGTGGAACAACTCCCCTCAATGTTGTGGGTCTTACGGACAACCCCGAACACGGTCACCGGCGAGACACCCTTCAAACTTTCCAATGGGTGTGAGGCAGTTCTACAACTGGAGTTTAAGGTTCGGTCCCCACGGGTTGCAGCCGCAAGCGAAGGAGACGAGGTTTGGAGGTTGGAGAATGAAGGGGAGTTTCGCCTCTCGTTTGATATGGTGGAGGAGCTGCGCAATGTCGCAGCTATCAGGCGGGAGGAGATCAAACGGCGGATGGCAAAATACTTTGACAAGCATATCAGAATCAAACAGTTTGCGGAAGGAGATCTGGTGCTAATGAAAGTCGATGCTGCGGGGAGATCAGCCCCCGTGGGCCAGCTCAACCCAAATAGGGAGGGGCCTTACATTGTTGAAAGGGTCCTTAGAACGGGAGGTTACCACCTCCAGGACGTGTAGGGGAGGTCCATGAGCCACACCTGGAGCGGTGATGACTTAAAACGCTTCTACCCATGAGGGGGGAGGTGAAATTGTATATTCAAAGTCAAGTTATTATATTACATTCACTAACTTGTTTTTGCTTTACTTATTGTGAAATTCTGATGGTAAGGAGATTAAATGATTGCACTACCCCAAACCTAGCTCGGCCAAAGGTAGTAGTAGGTCTGAAGGCTCGCCTGTGGGGGGTAAGGGATAACCCGAGTGCTGCTCGGCCCCCAGTAGACTCACTTCTCAGGCTCTCATTAGCTGGGCAGGGCGGTAAGCACACCTGAGGGGAAAGGACTTGGTCTTGGAAATGTTCTTGGAGATGCTTCAACTTGAAAACTTTTATACTACCCCGATCCTGGCTTGGCCCCAGGTAGACCCGCTTCGCAGGCTCTCACTAGCTGGTAGGTCTAAAGGCTCGCCTGTGGGCGTAAGGGATACCCCGAGTGTTGATCGGCCCCGGGTAGACTCGTTTCTCAAGCTCTCATTAGCTGGGCAGGGCGGTAGACACACCTGGGGAAAAGGACTTGGTCTTGGAAATGTTTTTGGAGAATGCTTTGGCTTGAAAACTTTACACTACCCCGAGCCTGGCTTGGTCCCAGGTAGACCCGCTGCGCAGGCTCTCACTAGCTGGCAGGTCCAAAGGCATATCTGTGGGGGTAAGGGATACCCTGAGTGTTGCTCGACCCCGGGTAGACTCGCTTCTCAAGCTCTCATTAGTTGGGCGGTAGGCACACCTAGGGTGAAAGTACTTAGTCTTGCAAATGTTCTTGGAGATGCTTTGCCTTGAAAACTTGTGCACTACCCCGAGCCTTGCTCGGCCCCAGGTAGACCCGCTACGCAGGCTCTCACTAGATGGCAGGTCTGAAGGCTCGCATGTGGGGGGTAAGGGATACCCTGAGTGCTGCTCGACCCCGGGTAGACTCGCTGCTCAGCCTCTCATTAATTGGGCAGGGCGGTAGATACACCTGGGAAGAAAGGACTTGGTCTTGGAAATGTTCTTGGAGATGCTTCGGCTTGAAAACTTTTGCACTACCCCGAGCCTGGCTCGACCCCAGGTAGACTTGCTGCGCAGACTCTCACTAGCTGGCAGGTCTGAAGGTTCGCCTGTGGGGGTAAGGGATACCCCGAGTGTTGCTCGGCCCCGGGTAGACTCGTTGCTCAGGCTCTCATTAGCTGGGCAGGGCGGTAGACACACCTGGGGGGAAAGGACTTGGTCTTAAAAATGCTCATGGAGATACTTCGGCTTGGAAGCTTTTGTACCACCCCGAGCGAGGCTCGGCTCCGGGTAGACTCGCTGGTCGAGCCCTCATTCAATTAGACAGGGAAGGAGGCATACCTAGGAGGCAAGGGAAAGAGTTCGAGAACCTCTTTTAGCAGGAGGCTCTCAGCAAAAGGTTCTCGACAAAGGGAGTTCTCGGCAGGGGACCTTGGCGGGAAGCTCTTAGCCGGACTGCGGGAAGTTCTTGGCGAAACTCCATTTGTTTGCATACTGCGAAGGGGCGGCGACTATCTCTTAAGAACCTATGGTCGGCACTTCCGACAAAAGGCTCTCGGCGGAAGGCACTCGACAAAAACACGTTGGGCCTTGAACTCTCGGCAGGGTTCCACCTGTTAATCTATCACTAAGGGGTGCGACTCTCCTAAGGAGGCCCTAAAGAGTGCAACTCTCCTAAGGAGGCCGAGGGCCTCGACGAGAACGCACTTGATAAGCATTAGACACAATATAAATTGCTTTTATAAGAAGACAAGAGAAGTTAGAAAACCGATCATATATATAAATATACGAGTGTGTTTACAAAAAATGGTTACATGCGAGAACATCTTGCGCATTCAAAAGGAACAAAAAGAAAGTTCGCAGTAAGAAGGGCAGCGAAGATCTTCAGGGGGTTTCGTCGGATTCCCCGCTCGAGCTCTCGCCAGAGCTCCCGCTTGAGCTCTCGCCAGAGCCCTCATCGGATGCCCCGCCAACTAGGACGGGGGATTTCAATACATCCGAGGGTGGGGAATTGGGTGCTCCCGGGGGCTTGGGGACAGGCTCGAAAAGCCACGGGAGAAGCCTGCGGGCAATGAGGATCTCGCCACCCTCATTCAGACACCCCACATCTCACAGCGTCTCTATCGTCAGTCTAGCCGTTGATTGTGTGTTGACCTGCAGCAGCTTGTCGATATCATATTCGGAGTAGTGGAGGCTCCTCAGCCTCTCATCCAGCGAGGGAGGAGGCGGGATCGCAGCCGCCGCCGCTTCCGCGCGCTGGAGCTTGGCCTTCAGCAGGACGTTCTCACATTCCAGACCAACCATCCTTACGCGAAGCAACGAGCTCTAGGCGGAGTCCTGTGCGCAGAAGAAAACTCGTCAGTATATAAAGGGGGAAAGCAGATTACGAACTAAGGGGGAGTGAGAAGCCTTGGAGGATCTCGCTTACCTCATCTGTCGAACGCAGAGATAGAAGCCGCTGGGCATCCGCCAGCTCGACCTTCAGGGCAGCTGCATTGGTCGCCGCCTCGTCTCTCGCTTTGTGCATGTCGGAGAAGTTGTAATCTATGGTGATGCTTCGATGTGCACTCATATGCACGAGCTAAATCCCGTGCATCAAGGCCCAGATGGAATCGAAGGCCAAGAGCCGAATGGGCGACCGGTCAAACACGTCGGTGTCTTCTCGGCTATAAAGGCCATAGCCCAGTGCAAAAGCATCGCCGGTGACTTCGTCTTGCTCCGTCCAGCTGGGAAGAAGGGTAGAGATTGAGGCCCGGTTGGCTTCAGGGTCCCACTGAATCAAGGGTTTCTCCTCCGCGTCCAGGAACTTGTCTCCATAGCAAAAGTTTCAACGCCCTTTCGGCATCTGCTTTGGCAGGACTTGGGCAACAGTCTCGGCGGCCGCCCGCTCATCACCAGCCTCACCTATGGCTGACAGGTTCTCGGCAGGAGCCTGAGCGATAGCCTCAGTATTAGTGGTCGTCTCGCCTATTATCGACAGGTTCTCGGCAAAGGATCGGGTAGAAGATGCCAGCACGGACTTACCCTTGTCCGCAGTAGTTAGCCTGGGTCTTTTAAGAGAGGCGGAGGAGAAGGCGCTGGGCTTTCGCTTCCAGGAGCCGGAGGGAGGAACTGGCTCATCTCAGCAGGCGAGAGCTGCGGATTTCGCGAGGGCCAGGGGTTCGGCCTCATCCCTGGTCACGTCAAACGGCTGGTGCAGAGGGATTTATTGCTCACCTGTGAGATCAACAGCAGTTAGCTCTACATCTTAAAGTATAGAATCACATGGTAAAGGAGAGATCATACCTTCGCCGGGAGGTACGGGCTGAAGGGAGTCGATGTCCCATCTGAGGAACTGGACGTCGAAGTCCTTGGTACCATAGAACTCAAGGATGACGCTCTCGCGCGACCTAAGAGTGGGTGGCTTGTAGGCCGCGTCGTCATATTGGACGGGCGTGAGAGGGACATTGCCGAAGAAGCCTGAGATATAGACGATCTTCTTGCTCCAGTGATGGTTCTTGTTGGCGAGGTCGCAGGTCTTGAGTAACTTCCCGGAGAAGAAGACTATCCCGCCGCTCTTGGCCCGGAAGATGAATAGCTTCCAGAAAATGGGCAGGCTGAACTCTATTCGCTCAACCCGCATGTAGCAGATGAAGGCTACCCGGATGGATACTGAATTGGGGTTGAGTTGTGCGGGAATCACCCCGTAATATCGAAGGGCTTGGCGCATCTCCGGCTAGAGGGGGAGGCGGAAGCCCACCTTAAATTGTTCTAGGGGGATGGCGAGCTCCCCCTCTCGCGCGATATTTACCATATTGTTGTTGCCTAGGTTCCTCGTAGTGAACCCGGCGGGGATGTAGTTGGTGGTTATCAGATGGTATTCGTCTAAGGTCAGGCGGCAAGGAGGAAACTTGTGCTTTAGGAAGGCTTGCGCGCAGTTAGAGCGACCTTCTCTCTCTCTCGGCATACTATAACTAATCCTAGTGTATTTTGACTCTCTCTCTCTCTCTCTCTCTCTCTCTCTCTCCATAGGAAGGACGATCTTTCATCGATCTCGAGCACCTCTTAACACTAGTCAACCCAGCACTCTCCTCATCATGACTCCTAATGAAGCTCTCTTTTTCATCTTACCAAGTTAGTAAACTATTAACCCCATCTCTCTATGTCCATTCCACATCTTATCACAATTTCCGCAGTTTTACTAAATGCAGACCAACCTAAGCTATTTGATGTATATGACAGAAAGTACTCCAAATTTTCATCAAAAAGCCCAGAGATAATTATTGTGGGTCTATCATGACACATTTAGCCTAAATCCAGAAACTTATAATTTTCCTATTTAATTTGACATTTATTACATTTTCCCAAAAGTTAGTCCATAGGTAATTTTGAACATGATGTACTAAATTTCCTTAAGTTATGGCCACCCAAAAATTATGAACACTATATGATAGAAACATATCAATGGATACCAAATTTCACATATTGTTATTAATGTAATAACCCCTAAATTATTAATTCAAGGTAATTCAAATAATTAAGGTTAATGAATGGAATACCATAAATCTTAGTTCACGAATTACATAAAAATTACCAAAGACTTATAATGATCATAAAACACTGCTTACTAAGTTTCGTGCAATTCCAAGGTCAGTTTGTCATGTATAAAAAGACTTCAAATAATTCCATTAAAGTGCACTTGTGAAGGAACATTCTTATAAACTCATCAAAATGATATGTAATAATTTTCTAAACTTTATTATGCCCCAGAAGATTCTCTTGCCATGTAACACAACTTTCCATCAAGATATTAGATTTATTATCTATTTATCAAAATATGGTGCACTAGTTCACTTTACACAAAAAGTACTAAGAGGAAATGCCCAAATAGTCCAAATAATTTACTAATACATCTAAATGATTTTTAATTAGCATTGACAAAGTTCCATAACATTCTAAGTTAATTTAACCATGGTTACTTCAAAATCATCACATGAGGCAAGTTGAAGGTTATAACTATAAGTAAGGACTAATGTTTTCTAAACATCCTATAATAAATTTTAGAGGTCAATAGTACTATAAAATGACTCCTACCAAAATTTCATGAAGATTCAAGATCATATGACCCTTCAATATTTTCAAAAAAGGTATAGGCCTAAACTATCCCTAATTGTTTTAAGTTGTGTGCCTAAGTCTAAATGTCACCAAATTCCTTCCTAGGGCATTTCACCACCCTAAGATCACATGACTAAACACCAAGTCCATACATGAACATATCACATCATGTCCTTCACAAACCCCCAAAGTTCAACCTTAGGGTTTGAACTAGGGTCCTAGGGAAAATCCACCCTAATCCACCCTAAACTCCATGTGAGAGTGTTTAAACTAACCATAGGACTCTGAATAAAGTCCCAATCCCTTTGGGTGAGAATTGGCCCCTCCATGCCCCAAGCTCACTCTGGCCCTAATTAACCCTAAAAGGGCCACACTTTGGTCTCACCAAACCCTATTCAAATCTAACCCAATTGGATTGAGATTTTTATCATAGTCATTTCATGACCCGAAGAGTCAGACACCAAAATTTTGGTGGGTTTAGAGGTCATTAGTCTCCTTAAATAATTCATACATGGATTATTAAATTTCTACAAAAACTTTAGGAAAATGTTTTCCAAAAATTCCCATTTTTTGATATGTTATAAGCCTAGATATGAATCGCTCATGCTCCAAATTTCAAGTCATTTGAAGGTCTGTATTGATGGGGGCACCCCAAACAATCTATGATCAATCTTAGGTAAAGACCTCACCAAAATCAGTGTTGTGGTATGACCTGAACTCCAAATTGGTTCAAACTAATTTTAAAATAAACTAGACTCATAGGGCTACCAGTTTTATGTTGACCACTTTTTATGAATAGCCATCTAGGTATTTTTAATTTAAATTCCAAGGCATGTGATATTATGTGGCAGAAAATACATAAATTAAAATTTAATATATTAGATCTAGCACAGATATTAAAGCAAATCGAGTGGCTCCTGGCTTTCTTCTTCCTCCATCCAACGGCTGCGATCAGCCCGAACTGGAGCACCTTCCATGTACATTTGCCGGCCACCCAGCCACCTCCCTGACCGGCCATCACCGCCACCACCTCTGTTGAGGTGGGGGCTATTGCCGGGCAGTGGTACGACCGTCGGAGGGGCGGTTTCCGGTGAACCCGTGAGGTAGAAAACCATGGAAAATCTGGAATTTTTCTCTCCCAATCGGGCTCAATTGAGCCTGATTTCTCTCCTAAATGATCTAAGATTCTAGCCCACGAAGAAAGGAGTAGAGGAGGACCTTAGTGGAGGCCTGGAGTCGGGTCGACCGTCGTGCCACCATTTCCGACGGTGGAGCTTTCGGTGCTCTGCAACTACACAACCAACTAGCTCGGTTTCTTCAAGTAAAGAGTGGAAACGTCTCCTCTAACCTTGTGGAAGCTTTTAAAATAGCAAAATGGGGGAGGGGAGGGGTCAAGCACCAATTGCCATTAATGGCCATTAAGGTGAAATTTTGGCCAACAGAAATTCCCTGCATCCAGCCACCTAGGGGGTCGGCCATGGCTGTTAAACTCCTCAAAACAAATGAGGGGGGAATGTATTCAGCCTTTTGAAATCAATTGGAGAGTCCATTGGTCTCCCTTGGCCATGAATGGTGTAACACCCCGAAACTCAAAAGAGAGACGGGTGGCATTTTTAAGCCAAGACGGGGTTTTGAAGCAGGTGACACGGGTCTCGACACGGGCATGTCGGAGGCCGTGTCAGGGCGTGTTCGACCACGGGTCGTGCGGTCGACGCTTTGGCGGTCATCGATCGTCGAGTTGTAGAACACGGCCTAGGACACGGGCGTGTCCCAGGCCGTGTCACTCCAGGGAATCTACAAGTGTGGTACACGGGCCGTGACACGGGCAAGAACACGGGCGTGTCAAATTTGACACGGGCGTGTCTGATGCCGTGTCACAAGGCCGTGTACCTCTCTGACTGCGAAGTGTTGGTCGATCGCACACGGGGGGCGTGACACGGGTCCCGACACGGGCGTGTGAAAAGTGACACGGGCGTGTCGGAGGCCGTGTCAAAGGCCATGTGCTGGTTTCCGAATCGGTCGAGACGGCGAATGAACTACACGGCCGTGTTGCAACCCGTGTTCGGCCCAGATTTTATAATTTGAGGCCTAATCGTGGCCGTTCATTTCCTTGGCTTTGGATCCGACGGTGGGGGGCTGCTCCTAGATGGTTTTAGCGAGGATAAGGGTTTCAAAACCCTCATTTTCTCTTTCCATTCTCTTTCTAAATCCTGGAGAGAGGGGAGAGCAAGGTGAGGGGTTGGAGACCAAGATCCGGCCGCCGGTGGAGCTTCGGAGCTCCGAATCGCGATCCGAGTCCAGATCCGCGGAGGTGACGCCGTTGCGGTACTTTCCAACCGCATAGTTTTTCATGGCGCCGCGGAAGAACGCAAGGGTAACGATTTCTCATCCTTGGGCATGTGAAACCCTTTTTCCCTTTGCATAGGAAGCCCTCCCTCGCGAGTGAGCGAAGAGTTGGAGCGTTCCTTGGGGTAGATATGTAAAGTCCCCCTTGTGTAGAGTCCGTATGCGAAAACGGACATAGGCATTGTGTGTGAAGCCTATCCGGACAAGTAGAGCCAGATCGGTGATGTTGCATTGCATATGAATCGGGGAAGACTCCGGGTGTTTGGGCGTTTTTCGGGTTTTCTACGTGATAGATTGCAACAGGGGGCCTTGAAGAGTAACTCCAAGGTGCACCCGAAAAACTGGGCAAAAGCGAGTTTTGCCAACACGATGGCCGGGGAGCCAACATGAACATAACCGGGTTATGTGATTGTTGTGGCGGAAATGGGACTCGGTGAGTCTTGACCTGCGCATATGGCTTAAATTTCCGTTGCGATATGAGCACGGGTCAGGCGGAACCATACCCGGTCTATGTCGTTCGGTGGGACCGTTGGCATGGATGAAAGTCTTCGGCGGTCTATGGCTTAAATTATCGTGACCAAGGCCAAGAAGACAAAATGCTCATATGGTTGGCCGTCCAAGAGGCGGTGGTGGAACGGGAACGTCTATGGCTTGAATTGACGTGACGTTGGCCGGTTTGCCGTGAATGTGCCCTGTGTGCACGAGGTGTGTGGCCGTGCGAGCCTACGCCTGTGATGAAGTGTGTTTACACTATTGTTGTTGTCTACTAATAAAGTGCAGGGAAAGAGCATCGCCGCCCTGATTTTTGGGGCGGGATCGTTATAATTTGGTCAGCATAGCTGACCGTTATTTTGTTTACCACCGGGCGGTGGATTGTGGCTTGCAGGTGCTGCGGAGCCGAGCGGGAAATAGCGGGCTAAAGCCCTTGAAGCTGTGCCGGCCCTCGAAGGCCTAAATGTTTATGTTTTTCTCGTTTATCATGTATGGCCGGCCTGCGTGCCGAGGTTTGGAAAACACTTTTGTATCAAGCAAACTATGTAAGGCCTTAAGGCCATTCCTGTTTTATGTATATTGGAATATTCCTGCGGGTGTTTTTGTAGTGGACATTCATGCTGTTGGCAGGGTTCTTAATTGTGCAACTTAATAATTGCTTCCGCTAGGTGTTGTGTAGGACGTTATGATTGGTTGATTGGTTTCAACGCGTAACCAATCGGTCTGTCCGTAGTATATGGCGTCGGGCCCCGGCCGGACCTACTGCTATATGCTATACGACGGATAGGGGTGTTACAAATTGGTATCAGACTACCGGTTTCAGTCAAACTTAAATAAATTCATGGACGAATTCACTTTAAGGGGTGGTGAGCACATGTGTGCGTCATCGTTATAACATGAAAAGAACCCATGAATGTCCACTTAGGAATGAAAATACACATGTTTGAGGAACCTGCGTGTTCCTATAATTGCTGTTTGCAATAGTGTTTGGTCGCTTATCGGTGTTTTTACACGAGTATAGGTGACCAGAAGTGGTGCTGAACCACCAGCCCGTCGGACTAATTACCAGTCTGCGCGGTTAGTCCACCCAGGCCGCCCGGACTGCCCGACCACCCACTTCCACTTCACCAATTTCAACACTCTATGTCATGTGTTATGGTTTGTATATTCATTTAAGTTGTTCCCTACCTTAGACAACTACTCTTGAGTCAAGCAGTGCGCCAAGTGAAGCGCCTGCAACACCTCCGTCTGCCGAGACCATTAGATTGGTGGCAGAAGCTGTCTTTGCTATGATTAATGCGCAACCTGCAAGACAGGTGCAGTAGCCTGCTCCTGCGGAGGAGCAAGTGCCGCTCCAAGCGGCGGAGCCTAGAAGGGTTGAGCAGGTAGCGGTGGAGCCGGAGTTGCCTAGGAGAGCAACTGAAAGACAGTTGAAGCATGTGATGGGCTTCCACCCACCGGTGTTCTCGGGAATGGGAACCCCGACCTAGGCTGAAGATTGGCTTTCAAAAGTCAATAGGGTGATGACAGCTACTGAAACGGAAGAGTGGCAGAAGACCACAATAGCGACGTTCCTTTTGAATGGGGACGCAAGGTTATGGTGCGAAGGCCTAGAGCTACACTAGTTGAGGGGAAGGCCGTTGGCCGAAGTTCCTATGGCGGAGTTTGCAAGATTGTTCATGGCTCGATACCTCTCCTCAGCGCAGAGGATCGCATTGGAGAACGAGTTCCAAAAGTTGGTGCAAGGAGATAGCACTGTAGACGAGTACCTCCATGAGTTTACTCGGTTGGGGAGATATGTTAGCGCTACCTTTGCCGACGAGGAGCTAAAGACTAACCGCTTCTACGAAGGGTTAAGAGATGAGCTGAGGTTGCTACTGTCAGGGCCCATGACGCAGGGTTTCCTAACCTTGGTCAACTCGGCCCGGTCCTTGGAGAAGGACATGAGAAATGTGCAAGCTAAGAAGGAATCTGGCGGGAATAAATCGGAGTTCAAAGCGCCGACTACGTCGAAGTCGGGCTATCAAAAATTCTTCAAGAAGACTAGGACGTCAGGTCCAGCTTCTTCTACAGGTGCCTCGGGGGCAACTACCAACCGAACCCCGGGCGCTTGTTTCACGTGTGGAAAGATGGGGCACTTTGCCCGCAATTGCTGGAGCAGACGCCCAAAGTCCGAGAGAAAACAAGGAGCTACTTACGAAGAGAAGGGCAAGGCGATGGAGTCAACCGCGTCTCACTATGCTCCGACTCAGCCTAGAGTCTACAACTTGGGGCAGCAAGAGGCCATTAAACAAGCGGATGTGGTGACAGGTACGAGTTAATTTATAGCAAGTTAACTTAGATACTGTTGTTTATTGCTTGTTAGCCTAATATGGTTTGCATAGGCTTTGTTTTGATTAGCGATAGTCCGGTACGGGCACTGTTCGATACGGGAGCTTCACACTCCTTCTTGTCCGAAAATTTTATATCGCGCATCGGAATCCCTTCTTCGATGGCGAAGGACAAGTTGGATGTGCTGCTACCGAATGGGTGCTCGATGCGTACGGACAGAGTGTGCGCCGTAAAGGTTCACATTGGGAGCCAAGAGTTCGACTTGCTAGCATCATTGCTGCAGCTAGTAGAGTTCGACGTTATCTTTGGGATGGATTGGCTTTCGGAAAAGAAAGCTTGGATTGACTGTGACCGGAAGGAGGTCAAGCTGGGTGTTGGGCGGGGGACAACATTCGAGGGACTCAAGGGGTCGAGCAAGACGCTGATGTCTGCTCTTCAAGTAGTAAAGGCAGTTCGTGCTGGTGCAGAGCTATTCTTCGCAATGGTGGGGGCTGTGGAGCCAAAGTCCATGTTGGATAGCATCCCCGTGGTTTGTGAATACCCCGATGTGTTCCCGGATAGTCTTCCCGGGGCCCCACCGCGGCGAGAGATTGATTTCACCATCGAGCTCGTACCGGGGGCCAAACCGGTATCACGTGCTCCGTATAGGTTGGCGCCTAAGAAGATGGCAGAGTTGAAAGTTCAGCTAGAGGAGCTGATGGAACAAGGTTATGTGCGTCCAAGCTCGTCGCCTTGGAGCGCACCGGTCCTCTTCGTTAAGAAGAAGGATGGTAGTATGTGGTTGTGTATTGACTACAGAGAGTTGAACAAGCTGACGGAAAAGAACAAGTACCCGATCCCGAGGATTGATGATCTCTTTGATCAGTTAGTCGGATCGTCGGTATATTCTAAGTTGGACTTGAAGTCGGGGTACTATCAGTTGAGGATAAGGGAATGTGATATCACGAAGGCGGCGTTCAGCACAAGGTATGGGCATTTCGAGTTCACGGTCATACCGTTTGGACTAACGAATGCGCCATCAGTGTTTATGGACTTGATGAATAGGACGTTCCGAGATTTCCTGGATCGCTTTGTGATCGTCTTTATTGACGATATATTGGTGCACTCGCAGTGCGAAGAAGATCACTTCAAGCACTTGCATCTGGTGTTGGAGACTTTGAGGAGGAATGAGCTTTATGCGAAATTCTCCAAGTGCGAGTTCTGGCTACCCTCAGTAGCGTTCCTTGGTCACATTGTTAGTGGGGAAGGTATAGCGGTGGATCCGGCGAAGATCGTTGCGATACGGGAGTGGCCTGCGTTGTCTTCTATCGCGGAAGTCCGTAGTTTTCTCAGGCTTACCGGATATTACAGGCACTTCGTAGAGAACTTCTCGCGGATAGCGCTACCTCTCACGAAGTTGACAAGGAAATATCAGAGAT
Organism: Platanthera zijinensis; assembly: GCA_039513925.1. Classification (NCBI taxonomy): domain Eukaryota; kingdom Viridiplantae; phylum Streptophyta; class Magnoliopsida; order Asparagales; family Orchidaceae; genus Platanthera; species Platanthera zijinensis. The sequence continues at coordinate 7,681,076 of CM077079.1, read as the reverse complement.
TCTTGTGGATGCAGGAGTGCGTGCAAGCTTTTGAGGAGCTGAAGAGACGGTTGACCACGGCTCCAGTGCTTAGTTCGCCGAGTGGGACCGAGGGCTTCGAGGTGTATAGTGATGCCTCGGGTAGTGGTTTGGGCTGCGTGTTGTTGCAGCATGGGAGCGTCATAGCTTATGGATCGCGTCAGCTAAAAGTGCATGAAAGGAACTATCCGGTCCACGACTTGGTGTTGGCGGCCGTGATATTTGCACTTAAGCTGTGGAGGCACTACCTATACGGCGTAAGGGTCGATATATATACCGATCACAAGAGCCTGAAGTACCTTTTGGATCAGAAGGATCTTAACATGAGGCAGAGGAGGTGGATGGAGTTCCTGGGGGACTACACCTTCAAGATTCATTATGTACCCGAGAAGGGCAATGCGATTGCTGATGCGTTGAGTCGCAGGGCTCCCGCCCAAGCCAACTGGTTGTCAGTGCATGATGAGCGGCTGATACGGGAGTTGGAGGAGCTTGAGATCTGTTGTGTTGACAAGCAGACGAGCGCAAAAGCAATGTTGAACTGGACAGAGGTCTAGTATGACCTGGCTGATCGGGTTCGGCAGGCATTGGAGTTAGATGACTCCATGAAGGAGCTTATGGAGGCAGCGTTGGATGGGTCAAATTCCCAATTTTCAGTGAAAGATGGGTTGCTAAGGAAGGATCATCGGTTGTGCGTCCCAAGCGGGAGTAACCTACGGGCGGAGTTGATGTACGAGGCTCATCATACCAAGTACTCGATCCACCCAGGGAGCACAAAGATGTACCGTGACCTCAAGAAGCTATTTTGGTGGCCGGGGCTTAAGAAAGATGTGGCGTTGTTTGTGGCTAAGTGCCAAACGTGCGCCTTGGTGAAGGCGGAGTGCCAAAAGCTGGGAGGATTTCTGAAGTCCTTGCCTATACCGGAGTGGAAGTTCGACGACATATCTATGGACTTTGTGCATGGGTTGCCAAGGTCGTAAAAAGGGAACGACGCCATCTGGGTGATCGTAGATCGGTTAACTAAAGTGTCGCATTTCATTCCGCATAGGAAAGACGACTCGGTGGAGAAGTTGGCAAAGTTATATGTGGACAATATAGTTAGACTGCATGGTGTGCCTCGCAGCATTGTGAGTGATCGCGATGGGCGTTTCATGTCCAATGATTGGAGGTTGGTGCAGCAGATGCTGGGGACAAAGTTGAAGTTCAGCACAGCCTTCCATCCGCAGACGGATGGGCAGACCGAGAGAGTCAATAGAACGATGGAGGACATGCTCCGCATGTGTGTCCTAGACTTCGGGAAGCATTGGGAGGACCACCTGTATTTGGTGGAGTTTGCGTACAACAATGGCTACCAAGCGAGTATACAAATGGCACCCTTCGAGGCCCTGTATGGTAGGAAGTGTTGCACGCCGTTATCGTGGCTTGAAACGGGTGAGGCAAGGTTGTATAAGAAGCAGGAGGTGGAAAATGCTACTTCTTTGGTGCAGATCATTCGAGAGCGTTTGCTGATCGCTCAGGATAGGCAAGCTAAGTAATAGAATGCCAAGCATCGGAATGTGGAGTTCGCGGTGGGCGATTGGGTATACTTGAAAGTAAAGCCGTTCAAGGGTGTTTCACGGGTGAGACGCTTGAAGAAGCTGAGCCCAAGATACCTTGGACCCTTTGAGATTCTGGAGCGGGTCGGCGAAGCAGCTTATCGTTTGAAGTTATCGGTAGAGTTGAGTGGACTACACGATGCGTTCCACATCTCTGTATTGCGGAAGGCGGTGCAAGAGCCTTCGCAGGTGATCGCAGTTGATCAAGTACCGGTGGACGAAGGGTTGACGACTAGGGTCAAGCCCGTTCGAATTGAAGACTCCGAAGTTAAGCGACTTCGTAACAAGGAGATCCGAATGGTCAAGGTCCGTTGGGACAATTGCGGTCGTGAGGAGCTCTCTTGGGAGCAGGAGCAGACCATGCTGGAGGAGTACCCAGAGTTATTTCGCTCAGGTACCGCTCTTGGTTTTATGTTTACTTTCCTTTAGTAATTTCGTGGGCGAAATTCTTTTAAGGGGGAGAGAGTTGTAACACCCCGAAACTTAAAAGAGAGACGGGTGGCATTTTTAAGCCAAGACGGGGTTTTGAAGCAGGTGACACGGGTCTCGATACGGGCGTGTCGGAGGCCGTGTCAGGGCGTGTTCGACCACGGGTCGTGCGGTTGATGCTTTGGCGGTCGTCGATCGTCGAGTTGTAGAACACGGCCTAGGACACGGGCGTGTCCCATGCCGTGTCACTCCAGGGAATCTACAAGTATGGTACACGGGCCGTGACACGGGCAAGAACACGGGCGTGTCAAATTTGACACGGGCATGTCTGATGCCGTGTCACAAGGCCGTGTACCTCTCTGACTGCGAAGTGTTGGTCGATCGCACACGGGGGGCGTGACACGGGTCCCGACACGGGCGTGTGAAAAGTGACACGGGCGTGTCGGAGGCCGTGTCAAAGGCCGTGTGCTGGTTTCCGAATCGGTCGAGACGGCGAATGAACTATACGGCCAGGCACACGGCCGTGTTGCAACCCGTGTTCGGCCCAGATTTTATAATTTGAGGCCTAATCGTGGCCGTTCATTTCCTTGGCTTTGGATCCGACGGTGGGGGGATGCTCCTGGATGGTTTTAGCCGGGATAAGGGTTTCAAAACCCTCATTCTCTCTTTCTATTCTCTTTCTAAATCCTAGAGAGAGGGGAGAGGAAGGTGAGGGGTTGGAGACCAAGATCCGGCCGTCGGTGGAGCGTCAGAGCTCCGAATCGCGATCCGAGTGTAGATCCGCGGAGGTGACGCCGTTGTGGTGCTTTCCAACCACATAGTTTTTCATGGCGCCGCGGAAGAACGCAAGGGTAACGATTTCTCATCCTTGGGCATGTGAAGCCCTTTTTCCCTTTGCATAGGAAGCCCTCCCTCGCGAGTGAGCGAAGAGTTGGAGCGTTCCTTGGGGTAGATATGTAAAGTCCCCCTTGTGTAGAGTCCGTATGCGAAAACGGACATAGGCATTGTGTGTGAAGCCTATCCGGACAAGTAAAGTCGGATCGGTGATGTTGTATTGCATATGAACCGGGGAAGACTCCGGGTGTTTGGGCATTTTTCGAGTTTTCTACGTGGTAGATTGCAACAGGGGGCCTTGGAGAGTAACTCCAAGGTGCACCCGGAAAACTGGGCAAAAGCGAGTTTTGCCAACACGATGGCCGAGGAGCCAACGTGAACATAACTGGGTTATGTGATTGTTGTGGCGGAAACGGGACTCGGTGAGTCTTGACCTGCGCATATGGCTTAAATTGCCGTCGCGATATGAGCACGGGTCAGGCGGAACCGTACCCGGTTTATGTCGTTCGGTGGGACCGTTGGCATGGATGAGAGTCTTCGGCGGTCTATGACTTAAATTGTCGTGACCAAGGCCAAGAAGACAAAATGCTCATATGGTTGGCCGTCTAAGAGGCGGTGGTGGAACGGGAACGTCTATGGCTTGAATTGACGTGACGTTGGCCGGTTCGCCGTGAATGTGCCCTGTGTGCACGAGGTGTGTGGCCGTGCGATCCTACGCCTGTGATGAAGTGTGTTTACACTATTATTGTTGCCTACTAATAAAGTGCAGGGAAAGAGCATCGCCGCCCCGATTTTGGGGGCGGGATCGTTATAATTTGGTCAGCATAGCTGACCGTTATTTTGTTTACCACCGGGCGGTGGATTGTGGCTTGCAGGTGTTGCGGAGCCGAGCGGGAAATAGCGGGCTAAAGCCCTTGAAGCTGTGCCGGCCCTCGAAGGCCTAAATGTTTATGTTTTTCCCGTTTATCATGTATGGCCGGCCTGCGTGCCGAGGTTTGGAAAACACTTTTGTATCAAGCAAACTATGTAAGGCCTTAAGGCCATTCCTGTTTTATGTGTATTGGAACATTCCTGCGGGTGTTTTTGTAGTCGACATTCATGCTGTTGGCAGGGTTCTTAATTGTGCAACTTAATAATTGCTTCCGCTAGGTGTTGTGTAGGACGTTATGATTGGTTGATTGGTTTCAACGCGTAACCAACCGGTCTGTCCGTAGTATATGGCGTCGGGCCCCGGCCGGACCTACTGCTATATGCTATACGACGGATAGGGGTGTTACAAATGGTCTCCTTTCTCACTTTCTCTCTCCTCCATTAAAGGGGAAAATGGAGCTTTTTCTCTCCTAGTCACCATGGCCAAATTTTGATGACTATTTCAGCCTAAAGGCACCCCACTAACCCCCATATTATTCATGGAAATAAGGTTAGCCTAAGGGGGATTGGGCTTGAGCTTGAGTTAGCCCATTTGAGCTAGTTTGACCTATTTCAAGGATTGAGTTGACCTTGGTCAAATTGACCTTTTGGGTTGACCCCAATGGATTCTTGGTGACCCATTGGCCTCCCCTAAGGACTAGGAAGGGTTTGGTAGGCTTGGTTGGGCACTTTAAAGGCCACTTGACCCTAAGTTAGGGCACTTTGACTTTTTAGGGTTAGGGTTGACTTGGGTCAACTTAGCCTCTTTGGTTGGCCCCAATGGGTCCTTGGTGACCCATTGGCCTCCCCTAGGGTTAGGGGTGTCATGGTGAGGTCATGGTGAAGACCTATGATCACCCCTAAACTAGTAATTGGAATTCTACTATTTGCAGACTAAGGTGGTTCACACACTAATTCTCAGGTTCACCCAAACCCTTTAGTGCTTCACAGGGTTTTGTCATGACCCAGTCATGACAAAACCATCATAGGGGTCTAGAAGTCTGAGAGATGTTACACCTTGTAACATTGGGTCCTAGGGTCACCTTTTTGTCCTAACATACATGTCATGTTTTAACACGCACTAGGATTCTAGTAGGAATGGGGATGTTACGCACACTCCTTCTTAATCGACAAGGAATTTCCTGCTTTCCAATCTCCAAATTGGATTAACATTACGACCTCCCTTCTCATTTCTATGATGAATAGATCCTAAGAATTGAATTATAGTCAAACCCATAAGAAAATTGATTTCTCAGGACAATCATACGGAGTTTGGGATGAGGGACAACAAAGTGTGTCTATGTGGAATTCAATTTCAATTTAAAATCACCTGACAAAATGTGATATAGAATGCTAAGGAGTAGCATGCAGTCTCTCCAGACACGCAAACAGTAATCATCATAATTTTAACCAACTCCAATTATATAGGAGGGGCGTAATATAAGAAACAAATCCCCCCTCCACCTCCCCAAAGAAACTCCATAGAATTATCATTCGTCCCCACGAACTAGCAACCCAAATAACAGGGTCAACTTGTCCACCCCAAACAATCAAAAACATCATCGGGAATGGACCACCATCTAAACAAATATCTAAATAAAAATTGAAATTCAAAATTTCAGTACTCTCAATAGTACTACTTTAAAAGACTTCTTATGTTCTCAACCTAACTTTAAAATTCGACATAAATCAAGAAACTTTTATTGATTGGGTTATTTTCTAATATACCTTCCTTAAGCCGCGTATGTATGTCATCGCGAGCAGTGTTTTAAAATCAAAGAAGAGGTCCATTTTAGGAGGTTTGGTAAAGATACCCTAAGTAATTGATCATCAGTCTTCATATGCATGAGCTGAATCTCCTTCTTCTTCCCTTAGTTTCTTCTATTAATTAAGTGCCGATATGTATCTTCACTCTTTGTATGCAAAACATGAATTTTAATTAAACAGATCTTGTTGATTTGTTATTAATATATCTGCTAATGGATGTGTACGTATGTCTTCAAGAAATCTTCTTAACAAAATTACATGGATGATACAAGATATGCATATTTAGCTTCGTAGGATGATCATGAGATAAATGACCGCTTATTGGTTGCACATGAAAGCATTAATATTTGACTCAACAAGTATTTTGAACCTATTAATTAAGATCAAATATTTCTCTTTCATCATGCTTAGATATTCTAGTTCTGTGATTTTTTGGAGTTTGTCCGACTTGTATGTCTCCATCTTGAATCTTTCAAGCACATATTTTTAAATGCTTCTTAGGAAATGAAGATGTTATCATCCTAATGATTCATTTTGATGGAAATGAAGAATTTCATAAATCAATGTTGATCAATTCAAACTCCCCTCATTTTAAGCTCTATATACCTTTATGGGTTATACATTGAGTCTTCATGCAAGTACTAAATATAACCACTCTCCTTGAAATAAAGACAATGAATCTATGAATCCCAATTTCGTAGAACATATATCAGTACTATGCATTCTTCATATTGTTTATTTGTTCGTTAATGTATGCATATTCTTGAGGAAGTTGGACTTAAAATCCATTTATAGCCTCCTCATGCATTAAAAAGTAATATTATTATGCATGCAAATTGTCTCAATGCAAAAGACAAGGAAAATTCCTCATCATAGTTGATGTCAACATTATATTTATAGGTCTTTGCTTCTAATATTGCTTTGATGTTCTTTTGGGTGTGTAGTGAGTTTCCACGTTGCTTATTTTCTATCATTTTGATCTCCTTGTCCTTGATGGCTCTCCATCATGGCCTTGTCATGGATGGATTCTTTAAAGTGAATATGTTCAAATATCTTGTCTTGTAATCATTTGGTTATTTTCTTAATCAAACATGTAATGCCAATGAATAAGCAAGTGCACATCAAGTGGTACACTGGATTAAATTTTTAGCTCCATGTGAAATTTCTCTTAGTATAAAGAATCATATATATTGTCCTCATCAAAATGAACATCTTTATGCTAACCTGCATCACATGAGTATTATAGGTTCAGTAAATTTACATGTTTTGAGCAAGCATTATTCATAATGAACATATATTGGTTGTTTTGTCATCAGGTTGGTCCTCTTTTAAAGTAATGATATATGCTTGTGGATGCAAGTAAAGAACCTCCGACGTTCTTTGTTTCACTTAGTGATCCATTAAAAGTGTGATGAGTCACAACTGCCAATCGTGGTTGAAAATATTACTATCCTATAAATTCTTAATACAAGATAGATGAAATGTACATTATGTTTTCTTTCATGACCCTAAATATGCCCACAATATCTCCAACACCCATATTTGTTTTTGATTCCTCTATGAGTCTTCAATGAGATTTTTGCACCTCAATGAAACTCTCAAATGGGTGCTAATTAATGCAATAGAATGTATCCCACAATCATACATCTTTATGGTTGAGGTTCATAGTTCTTAGTCAAACCAAAGATGTAAAAAGTCAAATATATCCTCATACTGCTTCCCACCACAGCCTTTTTATGGTGTGTTTTATCCCAAACTTTTTATATGAGATATCTATGATCGTGTAAGTAGACATTAATAGTAGTTGTTCAAACTTCAAGTACTCTTTTGGCAAATTCTTTCTATAACTTGATCATATTTCTAACCATTTGTATAATGATTTTATTTTTGCTCCCCAGTGTCAATTATTATGGAAGTATCTCCCCATTAATTGTCAAGTGCATTATAATTTAGTAAGATTGCAGTTTATATATTTTGGAAGTGAACTCCCATCCACCAAGAAATATTCCTTAAAGACTTCTTCAATATATCAAAAATTTTGAATGTTTCCTTCATTAAAAAACCACACGTGCACACACACAATGATGCATCCCTATACAAATGTACTATTAATTACCCAAACCTCCCCTGAGGGTTAGCATAATTACATGTTGCACCCCTCTATCTTTTGAAATTACAAATACCTCAATAACATTAGGATATATATATTGAACTCAAAGAGTTTTATTGTATGATATATGTTGCCTTCTTGTTAAATTAATGTACTATTCCTAGAACATTTATCATTTTGTAAGCAGAGAAGATTAATTAGGCTGCGTTTGGCACGGCTTATGGCGGATTATTTGCTCGGGTGAGGTTGGACAAAAATGTAATTGTCATACCAAAATCTTATGCCCCAAACTAGTTTATTTTTTGGTAACGATAGTAACATTTGTCATACAAAACATATATTCTATGACAATGATATTTTTTTCCAACCTCACCGGAGCAAATAAGCTCATAAAATTTGAGTTGTTTGATTCACAAATGACATACTCAAAAGGTGTGTCCTTTACATAATCCTATAAACATTTATGAACTACTCCATGCTTAATCTTCAACAAGAAAAGACTATTTTTAGTCATTTTATTGTATCCTCTCAGGTTAACTCACACTTCATGTTTGATTGCATGTTAAGCACATGATATGGCTGCCCAAATATTGTCTATGAAATAAATATAAACTAAATTTATCCTCATCATTTTTTAAATAGATGAGAATTTCAAATATTTATTCAATGAAAAATTTGACAAATATCTAAAGAAATGTTTTCATGCTTAATATTCTTTCTACACTAGCTTGTAATTTCTCCAAATGCCTTTTTTTTGACTTCTTCATTATTGTAAGCCTGCAAGATTGTAAATTCTTAAGTGTCTCCAATGAGGTATTTTACACTCTTATCCACTTGATTATTTTTATTTGTGATAAATGAATAACATTGGACAATATTTCTTGCAACTTAAATTTGGAATATTAATTGTCGTCGTTGTATATTTGGCCTCTTCTAAAACCGCTTGGTCCACATCCTTTTGTGATTTTAAATGATATTTTTGGCCTTGAAAGTTTTGCTCTTTATGTTGATATTTTGCACTTCCTTGCCCTGACTACCGTCTTGAGTTTTTGAATGGTATTTTTAACCTCGAGAGTACGTTTTACTCCTTATGTTAATATTTGCTCTTCCCTGTCAACTACATAATCTTTAATTTGTTTATGCGGCCATGAAACTTACCAAGTATTAATTCTGACCTCTTCAGTCTTCAGCATCTCATTGATGAGTTTTGATTGTAAGGAACCTCCTCTGCATATTCATATTTCACTGATTGATCCAAGGTTCATGTGATTTAAGCGAGAGCCCATAAACTCATCAATATTTATTATGCTCAAGTCATTAAACTCTTCCTTTTGTTGCAACAATATAGTCAAAGTAGAGACTCTTGTGATATATTCAGAAATGTATTCCTTCTTATTCATCTTCAACACATCAAATTTTTCTCAAAAAATTTTAAAGTGTTCTTTCTCTATCTTCTTGATTCAATTCCTTTTGAGACTTTTTTTAATCCTCTCCAACATCTCTTTCTCGTAAGTTAATCTCAAAAAGAATGGTATGTATCCAAACATCTCAAAGATAGATGCGGAGTTAAGAATTTGCCGAACGAACCGTTCTCCTTCGCATACATCATGCATGAGTTCATTTATGAAAAGGGGATGGGGAAAGCCTCAACCAGATTTCTACACTGATGAATATAATCTCAGCTAAGATCCCCAAGTAGTTATACACTTGTTCTCCTTTAATGCAATTACCAAAAAAAATTTCAAATTGCATGTTATAAATGAATGTTTACATTCTTCACAAACCTCAAACAAATACACAACAACTCTAAAATAGCATTAAAACCTTTAAAAAAATTTCAAACTACTTTTTTCATTGATTGATACTTAGAATTTTATATTTCATACCTACAACCTAATCTTACCAAGAATGATATTAAAGTAATACCCCCAAAAATTCAAGAAAAATGATATTAATGCACATAAATAATAATCAAACTAACTTTAACCCACCACTTGGTAATCAATCAACATACCTCGTCTCCTTCAACCCGAAGCTAGTCTCGATCGAGCACGGAATGGGATCATGGCGGAGCCTTGCATGAGAAGAAGAGAGCAAAATGTAACCAAGGATGCCTTGCCAACAACCTCCGGCTGCCGGAGCTTTCTTTCGCCTCTCTCCGGCCGGCAATCTTTACGCCGGCAAGTCATCCTTGGCTGCAATCCACTCTCTCTCTCTCCTCATGCATGCCTCATATGAAAGATTTGAAGCATTCCCTCTCTCTCTCTCTCTCTTTTTCTAATGCATGCATGTATATTTATAAAGGGTCATTTTTGCTCCGGTGAGTTTGGACAAAGACGCCTCGGTGATCGAATGCATGTTTGGCATGGCTACGATTATGATCGCCGTCAAAAAAAAAACTAATTTTGAATTAAAAGTGGGTTAGGTCGGGCGCTCACGAACGACAGTTCGTAACCACCGTGTTCGTGACTGCCACCGCCTTCCAAAACCGAGCCCAAATTAACCAAATATATAATTTGAAAGAGGGGTACAGCATGTAATTATGCTAGCAAGTGGGGAGGATTTTGGTAATTAATAATATTTATAAATAATGAGATATAGTGATATACCATGATTTGTTCTTCTTCTGATTGGATCTCATACAAGACTTATTTGTCATTTATGGGAATATTTGGGTGTGACCACGTGATGGACGGCGCATGTTAGCGGCAGCGGCGACTTTTAGTGGGATCGATGCTCCACGTGGCTCGAATATTGAATTTTTTAATATTATTTTTCTGGTATTTATGTGTTTTGTGTGAATGGGAATTTGACACGTCGGTGGCTGCACGAGGATCATTTTATAATAAAAATATATGTAATAATATATATATATATATATGTAACATAAATATATATTATATATAGTACATAACTACATATACTATAATATAGCCATGTTAAAATTAAATCATTTAAAAAATTTAGGGTTGGGGGGATGTGAAGAATGGTTTGAAGCTTCTAGAGTTATGTGGAGCTTTGGAGGAGTTGCTTGAAGTTTCTAGAATAGGAATGCATGGAAAATAGGGTAAAGTCATTTGAAATGATTTTGCGATTGTGCGCGGGGACCTTTTCTATGATGTGTGCGGGAGTAATCTGATTATCACTCGAGCAACAACTGAGTAATATTGCGGCTCACCATATATACAAATAGAATAGTCGTGTCAGCCGCCAGCTGGTATTAAAAAAACTGCATGTTTTTTCATATTACATAAATTAAAATTAAAATTAAACGGTTCCATGGTGCTTCCAAGTATTACGCCCCTATAAGATGCAGCTTAATCCTGGCAAGTGCGCATTCGGGATCACGGCTGGGAAATTCTTGGGCTTTTTGGTAACCAATCGTGGGATAGAGGCAAATCTCGAGAAGATCAAGGCTATAGAAGACATGACGCCTCTGCGATCAATCAAGGAAGTCCAACGGCTGAACGACAAGATCACGATGCTCTCTCGATTCTTAGCTCGCAGAGGAGATAAATATCTGCCCTTCTTCAAGATCCTTCGGGGAGCGCACAACACTGATTTCTAATGGGCAGATGAATGTCAGACCGTGTTTGAGCATCTCAAAGCAGTATCTGGCGTCACCCCATCTCCTGTCAAAACCAGTGCCCGACGAATATTTATTTTTGAATCTAGCTGTCACCCACCGCCCTTAGCTAGGTTCTCGTGAAGGATGAAGGCGGAGTTCAACGACCAATCTACTACCTAAGCAAGGTCCTCTCCGACACCAATACCAGGTACTCGGGCACGGACAAAATGGCATTGGCCCTTGTCTTCTTAGCGAGAAAGCCCGGGCCCTACTTTCAGGACCACACCATAAAGGTGCTGACACGACTGCCCTCCGAACCAACTTTTCAGAAGTCGGAAGTCTAGGGAAGGCTTGTTAAGTGGGCAGTCGAGCTAGGCGAGTTTGACATCCACTTCCTTCCGCGATCAGACATTAAATCGCAGGTCCTTGCCTGACATTAAACTATTGCGTCCCGCTCGAAGCTCCTGGTAGACTAGGACTCTTGAACCATCCTAGCCCGTTGAGCGGCCGAGTGTGCAAACAATCAAAAGTTCTTTAATCAGTCAGAGAGAGATTTGATTACGTGGAAAGCCCGCAATCGGGGTGAAAAACCACGCGATCGATTCGTTGTCGAACTAACTTCAACAATTTCGGAGTTCGTTACACAGATGTTCAGGTGAAGGCGAGGGAGACAAACCGCTACTCATTACACTTTGATAGATGAAAGAGTTAGGGAGAGTTCTGAGCGTCACGGGCACTTTGCGCACTTCCAGGCTCTCTACGTTCCTCCTTGAATCCTTCCTGGTGGGCACTTGAGGACTTGTTGCTTGCTTTAACGTCTAGCGCACGACCAGAAACTTTGTCAATAGCAGGGAAACTGTTCGCGTTCGGACTCTTGTCTTGGTTCGGGCAGACTTCATTCGCCTAATCAATGACTGTCAAAGTCACTTGCAAACGAACAACCTGTAGGGAGAGAGAGTGTAGAGAGAGACAAGAAATACACTGAAGTTAGTGAACTGAAGAGAAGATCCAAATGAATTTGAGAGTGGGTCTATTTATAGACTTTTATGGAGGCGGTCTGGTAATTTCTCTCAGTAACTACTGGACATACCAATAGAAATGCTCGGATCTGGGCACACGGATTGCCACTTTTAAGAAAAAGATAACCCCGCCCCTAGGCCGGAAAAAGGCCCGCTCAGGGGGAATGGAGGCCCGAGGCCAGCGGCCAAGGCTGTGGCTGCCCCTAGCCCCCTCGGCGAGCGGTTGGCAGGGCCCGGTCGGCCTTAGCGGGGCCAGACAAGATCTCCCCTTGTCCTGGGTGGCCAAGGGCTAGCCGCACCTTTTAGAGTGGCCTTGGGCAAGGCCGGTCGCGGCCAACCGGGGGTTGCAGCCTTCTCGGGGCTGCGGATGAGGCCACTTGTGCTAGGGCGGCCACAATAAGGTTTCCCCCTTGGCGGGGCCTCAGCTGAGACCCCCACACTGTAACATCCCAGTTTTTATTGGGCCACTAGAACCCTAGTGAGTCTAATAAAAGTGACTCGAATCTCTACCCAAGACTCATAACGAGGTAGGAGGTAACCATAGATGGGGTTATGGAGCTAGAAAACTCCGATTTGAGTTCTGTAGGTTCCTGTGACATCGTATAGTTAATACAAGTGCATTAGAACTTGTTCCATTGAATTTCGAGGTCATATGATGGATATGACTATTCCTCGTACAACGTTGTGAATACGAGATTTTTGTATATCGAGCTAGAGAACTCCGATCTGACTTCTAACAGTTCCTATGATTTTGTATAGTTGATACGAGCGCATTGGAACTTGTTGCATTGCAATCCTTAGTCAAAACGGCGAATCTGACCGTTTTGACTGTTCTAGTGCGTCGCGATGTGTAAAATTGGATATTTAGCAAACGAACTCTGATTTGACCCCAATCAGTGGCATTGGATTTGTATGAACAATACAAAATCAACGGAGTTCGTTCAGGTCAATTTCAATGACGGGTGGTCAATCTGTGGTCAAACCAAGCATTATCGTGCACCGAAAAGAGTGCACACACTAATTATGGCATAATACCCCAACTTTGACCCGAGCCCCGATGAATTGGACCTACTTTGATTTTGACCAGCATGAGGGATCCACCCTAGGGTTGACTTTGGTCAAACTCTTATTTTCTCATTTTTTTGGAATTTTCCCAAAAAGTGGGTGCACCCTCTCATCATAAATAGGCATGGGCTCTACCATTCCCCTCTCTTAAGCCCATGCAACCAGCAAAGGCATTATGAATGGGCCCTTGGCAAAGGCCCGCAACTCCCCTCTCTTCCTCTCTTTTCTTGAGCCCAAGCCCACCAAGCCTTTCTCCCTTGGATGTTGCCATGTGGGTGTACTAGCACCTCTAGATGTTGTCATGTGTCCCCTCCAGCCGGAAGAGGAGAGGAGTTCTCCTTTATGGGTATTTATCCCACACCGGCCCCAAGATAAAAAAAAAGCCACCCCCTCCGGCTATATAAAGCCATATCCACCCCCTCTCCTCATCACTAAGCTCTGGCAAGCCCAAGCCACCCCTGCATGAGCCCCACCTCATCGATAACTACCAAACCTATTTTCGCCACCTTAATCCTCACCACCTCACATGGCAGCTCGGCCCAGCACCACCCGAGCCCATCTGGCACAGGTGGAACCTCTTCCCCTCCTCCTTCCTTATCTTTCTGACGTGTCGCATGCGCCTCCTGGTGGCTGTAGCGCTGCTGGAGCTGCCCATGCCTAGCTCTAGGTCAGGTGGTGGTCGTGCATTGTAAGCCTTGCTGACACCAGTGGTGGCGCTGGGAGGGTGTTAAACCACCAGGGGTGTTAATCCCGGGCGGCGGAGGGTCATAGTGCCGCCGAAATTTGCCGTTCTGGCGGCACCCAAGAAATATTCTTTCCTCTGTTTTATTTTCTGCAGCGGCGGTCGGCAGCGCCAGGCCACCACCAGAGGAAAGCCCGACCCCCGGCGCACCGGTCGGGGGTGCTGTCATGGTCGAAAAGCCACCAAAGAGGCGGCGCGACGCGTCATCACCGGGAGCAGAGCAGCCGCTCCACCCCGCTCTCGGGTTGAGTAAATCTGACGGTGGTCGGCGGCGCCGGGCCGCTGGACCACCGCCCAGTTGATCGTCGGCCCCCAGCGAGCCGACTAGGAGCGGCGTCGGCACCTCGTTTTTTCCTACCGGTGGTAGCAGAAGAGTTATCTTCTCCATCACCGGCGAAGTGCATCTGTCGTCCGATCTGGTGATGAAGATCGGGCGACACCAGTTTCATTAAATTACCCGCCCCGCCATAGTTTTCTAGACCCCACAGCGGATCCGAGCTCGATCCACTGTGGGGACAGAAGGAAGATATTGCATGCATGTCTGGCTCGATCTCAGCCACAGGATGAGTCTTTGATGGCTATTTGTAGAACAAATATTTAACAGAAACTCGAGATTTTTTTGAGAAAAATCTAGGTTCCTAGGAAAAAAAGTTTTGAATATAAAAGTTGTTTCTCTTGATGAGGGCAATCTTCACAAAAAATTTGAGAATTTTATGATTTGATTTGATATCTTAAAAGGCCTAAATAAAAATTATTTAGTTAATTTATAGGCCTAAAAATACCCGGAAAATTTTGCAAAAAATTCAAGGCTCATTTTAGGCCCTTTTTAATGTTGTGTTAAAATTTGAAAATTTTGGGGTAAAAATTGAAGATTTTCCAAATTATCGGAGCCTAAGATCATATTTTTAAATTGATGCGTTTAAATCCTTCGGAAAAATGAGAATCTGAGAGCGCGATCGTGTTATAATTTGAATGTTGAGTTCAAATGAATAAATATTGAGGTGAGATTCCAAGCTCTGAGTGTTTTTGAGAATTTTTGCAAAATCATCGAGCGGTTCATTTTTGAAATAACTCTCGAAAATTTTGGGTAAACTTGGAAGGTGAAAAGCCTAACCTCGTCTCGGGTGAAGAATTTCCCCCAAGTTTGGAAATGATTTTTTGAGGTTGAATTTCGAGAAAAAACGTGCTCTCTAATAAAATGTTCGAATTTGATCTGATGCGAGCAAATAAGTTGATAATTATTCTCAAATGAATAATAAATGTGCAACCCATAATAATATTTACTAATCTGACTAAGTCATGATTGAAAGGTGCAACTGAACTATTATCGTATCCTAATAATGGGCGCAACTCAAAAAAGCTTCCGAAAAATAGACATGGAATTAAACTTATCTCTTATGAATGGAGATGGAATTAAACTTGTCTCTTATGAACGGAGATGGAACTGAACTTGTCTTCTATGAATGGAGATGAAACTGAACTTGGCTCCTGAGAATGGAGATGGAAATAAAGTCTCTTGATTGGAGTGATTGGACTACTAACTTTTTTCTTATTTATTTATTCCAGTCTTGCACTGATCCAGTTCCTTTATTTATTTCAGTTCAACTTCCTTTCTAGTACTCCAGTATCGTATTGTTCTTGCTTATTTCTTTCAATTCAGTTTTTATAAGTACTAATCCAATCTCGTACTAGTCTAGTTCCTTTCAGTACTTACTTTCAGTTCTTTCTGTTCAGCACATTCCAGTTTCGTACTGGTCATATTTCAATATAGTATTTCAATTCTGCAACTTGTATTCACGGTAGCTTTTATTACCGCACTTATAATTCATGCAATTTACTTGTTGAAGCCGAGAAATATCTCAACCTCAGAAATCGGACTAGGCCACCTGAAGTTACTGGTCGAGCGGTCAGGAAGACGGTCTCTGGACAGGAAACGGAGGCAAATTGCGCAAACAAGACCCCAGGTTGCTGCGGCAGGAAGGTCCCACCACGTACCCAGTTGCTTAGGAGAAGCAACCCCTTCTCAACAAGATTGGCCGAGCTAGGTACGAAGGAGGCGAGCTTGATCAATAACGAGTCAAGGGCAGTTGTTGGAGCTCGCGAGGGCTCAGGCCGAGATTTGCTTGTTCCTCCCTCGTACCCCTGGGGTCCTATTTATAGGGAAAACCAGAAGTGGGGGGGGGGGGGTCTTACTTATACCCCCACCCTGGCGAGTTGGCGACTTCCCTGGGGAGCTCGCCTGGAAGAGGCGAGTATCTGGTCATAGTCGCCACCTGGCGAGTTGGCCTGGGGAGCTCGCCATACTCGCCCGAACCTTCCGCGACCTGGGGTGCTGATCTGGACCCAGGTCTTGCTTTGTTGACTTTGACTTTTGATGACCTGGCGGTGGTAGGGCCCACCCTCGTCGAATATGGGTTGTACACAATCCCCGCTCTTTTTGGGCGACGTAGGAGCCCGGAAAGAATCATCCAACCCCTATTCGGCGAGCATCCCTGCCGGGTATATGGTCAGCTCGCATCGTCGTCTGCTGGTAGAGTAGTCTATAAATAGGGGGGGCTTCGTTTTTGAGACGGTCCCTGGAGCTCGCCGAAGATGTCGGACGCTGAGCAGTTGTTGAGGGACAATCTCGCCGCCCTGTCTGGCCTCCTCGGCATAGCCAGGTCGAAAAGACCGCGCGAGGATGATCCTACTGCCTTGCCCCCTCCGAAGAAGAAGAAGGCGAAAAAGGTCAAGCAGCCCGCGACTACGGTGGTCAGCTCGCCTCCACTGCCGAACCAGGTCGCCGCGGCGACTGAAAATCCCGTAGTGTCGTCCAGCACCCAGAGGGTGTTGAACGACCTAGGGCTCGACGACCTCCCTGGGTCGACCCGGGGCAGCCCGCTGGAGAACCCGGGAGTGACCGAGGAGCTCGCAGCTGCGAAGGAGTTCGCGGCGTCTCAGGCCGAGGTCGTCACCGTGACAGGTCGCTACCTCGAACTCTTCCCTGCTGGGTTGTCGCCGCTCCTTTGCTGACTTCTTTTCTTATGCAGATTCTCCGATTGTCGCGGACGCGGTACTTGACGTCGTCCCCCTCAGCTCGGCGCCCTTACTCGCCCTGGCAGCCGACAGGCCGTCCAAGACCGCCTACACGGTCAGGATAGGCCTCAGCTCGGGGAAGGCGTCTGGGGCGGCATTGGTGAAGGGCCCCTCGCCTGCGAATAAGGAGCTGCCGGCGAAAGCCACTCCTGCCGGGTCATCTGGGCCAGCGCGCGAGGTTCCTCCGGCGAGTACGGCGGCCTCTGTCGTTGCGAGCGGCGGGAAGATACCCCCGGTGAGCGCTCCATTGCCGCCGCCGCCGCCTGTGGTCGCCACTCCTGGCCAGACGCCGAGCACCGGCTTGCCCCCTCCGCCGCCTCTGTCTGCTCTGCCGAAGTCGGACCATCCGCGACCTCCTCCACCTCCTACGCCGAGGGCTCCGCACTACTCTGCGAGCTCATCTCAAGCTCCGCCGCCGATGAAGAAATCGGAGAGGCCGCGGCCGCCCTACTTCCCTCCGCGGGTTGGAGACCCCGACTACGTCGGCCGAGGGTCTGGAGAGCGCGGGCAGGGCAGGCCTGCCGATATTCCGGGCAGCTCTTCGGGGAGGCGAGATACCTCTGGGCGACCTCCTTCGCCGCGCCGATCCCGATCTCCTCGCCGTGGTGAGCCTCCTACTACTTTGACTACCGCTCTGCTTTTCCTGTCCTGACGATCCACCTTCCTGCCTTGTCAGATCGCCCGACGACCTCTGGGGCGGCTTTCATCGACGCCATCGGGCTGTCCGGGAGCGAGTATCGCCAGGCCGCCATTCGCGCCCACATGGAGCTGGAGAGCAAGTTCGACCAGCTCGCTATCTGCGATCCTCACCGACGCATCTCGGCTCTGGAGGCGAGGATGGCCAAGGTCGAAGGGCTTCAGTCGACCTTGGAAAACTATGAAGCTCGCTTTCACGTGGTCAAAGAAAATGACCGCCAGCTGCAGTTGAACAACCACCATCTGCAGCTGGTGCTTGACGAGCTGGCCGGCATCCGGGCGAGCATGGGGTCTGCTGGACGTCTGGCGAGGATGGAGGAGCAGCTCCGGCTTGGCGACGATGCGACAGCGCTGGCGACGGAGCATTACCGGCGTGCACGCGAGATTGGCTGGGCTGGGCGACATCCGCACCCTCCCGAGCGGCCGAGGGCGCCATAGTTTTTTTCTTTGCTTTTCGAATGTAACTCGCCTCGCGCGACTTGTATTTCCGGACATCTATTCTTAATTTTGATCAATTCATTTGTGTGCGAATATTCTCGCTTCTGTGTGCGCGCTTTATTTCTTGATGTGTCGAGCTTTAGTTCACCTGATAATGTCGCAGGTTTATCTTCATCGTGCGAGTTCGTTAGATACTCGCCGGGACGGCTGACCCCCCCCCCCCCCCTGGGCTTGTCATATCTATAAATAGGAGGGGTAGGTGGGTCATAAAGCGTATGTTGTAGCGACCTTCTTTCCTCCTGGCGAGTATCTGAACAACCAACTCGTCGTTCTTGTTGCTCACGGATCTCGCAAACATGGTCGGCGACGACGCCAGCGCTCGCCGACAGGCCCACGCAATTAACTTCGCAGACGCGGCTTTCAAGAAGTCCATAACCACCGAGAAGGAACTGGCGACCTTCAAAGAACGCTTCCTGCCTGACGGTACTCGGCGAGACTCCCTACTCGCAGCGAGCGCCTCAATACCCATATTGAGGGTTCGCTTGTAATGTCGCTGCGTCACTTCAACGTTGGCCTGCGGCTTCCTTTCTGGCCGGAGTTCTGCGAGGTCCTGCGCTACTTCCGGATCGTCCCCGCGCAGATCAATCCCAACGGCGTGGCGATCATCATGGGGTTCCTATGCTTCCTTCGGGAAGAGAGGATCGCCTTCGACCTCTCCGTCTTCCGTCGCATCTTCGCCTTTGCGGCGACCTCGGAGGGAGTCATCTTTTTTAGTAGCCACGTCTGCACCTTGGTCGGGACCGCGAATAAGGTCCACCGCTGGAGCGAGCAGCTGGTGGTCGTCCATGGCGACTTCGGCGGTATTCTCGGCAGGCCGCACCAACCGGCTGACGTCGCCTTCCTTCCTCCCATCCTCGAAGGAGCTCGCGAGCAGCTCTTCGAATATTTCCGCGGTCGGTGCTTTGACGTCATTTTCTGGCGACTAAACATCAACGTGCTCGAGGCAGTCCACCCTAATGAAAGTAAGTCGAGCTCGAAATGCGCCCTGGTTACTCGCTCGTCCTTTTGCCGCTGAAGCTAACTTTGTCGCGCGTTTTGCAGTTTCCAACGAGCTTCCGGAGAAGCCGCTTCCTTTGGAGAAGGAAGTCGCCGCCACGCAGTCGGATGCTCACCCCCCTGCCGACGTCGGGGAGAAGAAGAGGCCGTCCAAAGGAAAGTCCCGGGTCAGCTCGCTAGTCCCTGCGAGGAAGAAGGCGAAGGCATTGTCGCCCCATTCCGTCGATCGCAGGTCGCCGACGGATGCCCAGTCGCCCCACTTCCACCCCAACTACGGCCTCGGGCAGGGGGTGGTGGATTCCTACGGTCGCCCGCTCGTGACCTGGTCGGCTGAGGACAACTCGGTGTCGCTGAGCACCAACCTCCCGTCCTGGTCGACTGACTGGGAGGATAAGGGGGAGGCGTTCTGAAAGTCAGATCTATCCTAGAGATTAGAGCAAACACACACAACATGAATACAAGAAATAAAAATTGCAATCCAGACGACACAAGAATTTTATAGTGGTTCCCCAATAACTTGGGTACGTCCACTCTTCTACCACCCTTGGTAGGAATCCACTCAGGATGAGTTGATCAGGTGTCCTGACACCAATGAGCTTTTGATAAGGTGCTCAAAAACCAAAGCTAGATTTTTTGATCAGGTGTCTTGCCACCACTGAGTTTTGACAAGGCTCTCAAAACCAAGCAGAACTTTTGAAGGGAGTTCAAGAACCCTTTTACAGCGGGAAAAGAAAAAATAAGAGTTGAAGGTGTCTTCTCTGTTCTCAATCAAATGAGAGAAGCACAAGTGGATTGATGATGTCAAAGCTCCCCCTGAGATGTAGAATGGTTCAGGAGTGGAAGCTTTGCACAAGGTGATAGGCCTTCAATGGATGACTGCTCCAGCAAAGGATGGTTTCAGCAATGGCTGAAATGTTAGTTGTCTTGGAGAGTAAATAATGAAGCCTTGATGATGATCTTCCAGTAAGCCTTCAGACTGATGTAGAGAAGTTGTCTCTTCAGGCTTCCTGGAACAGCATATCTGAGAAGAGCACTTAGTTGTACAGGTGGAGTTGAGTTTGTTCCTGGAACTCTGATTCCTGTAATTTATTTTCACTGTATTCTGCTTTCTTCTTTCTTCACTACTATATTGTTCCTCTGTAAATCTGTGTATATATATCCTGATAGATGAGCAGCGGACATTTGAATAATAGCATTTAATACTGCTTCCTTTTGGATACTCCAACGGCTATAATACTCATAAAAGCATTCCTGTAATAGTCCTTTAATATAGCTTTAATAGGACAAAAGATATCCAGAAAATCCGCCTGGAAACTTGCATTCTGAGATCTGGCAGAAATAGTCGATCTGCTTTGCTGGTCGTCGATCTGGGATCGACTATCGTCGATCTGAGCTGGCAGATGATGGAGTTGGCCTGTGACAGAAATAGTCGAACGGAGCTCGGAGATCGTCGACCGGAGCTCAACGTTCCAGCATAGGGAACGTCGACCGGAGCTCGACGTTCCAGCATAGTTGAGCTAGACGATCTTGTAGAGATGAGCTCGACGATCTTCGACCGGAGCTCGACGATCGTCGACCTGAGCATAGAGTTGAGTTCTGATTTCTTTAGGCTGATTTCTCTGACTGATTTCTCTGGGCTGATTTCTCTTGGCTGATTTCTTCTATCTCTGAGAGCCTCTGACTTAGCACAACCTATGACCTTTAGCTATACATGATGGGTCAATCTAATAAACTGAAGGACATAGTGATCCTGACCCAAATCCAAATTAGGGTGTTCCAACAATCTCCCCCTATTTGGGTTAGGATTACTATTTACATGAGAATTAAAATATTACAACAAATTAATATTACAAAGCATGAGATATAAAAAGAAAAGCTTTGCAATGCTGGCTCCTGTTGCTGTTAAAAACTGACTTCTGCTGGCAATGCAATCTTCCCCTATGTTGATGAAGTAATTGTGATTGGAGGAGGCTGAGATGACTCTTAAAGATGGATTTTGATTGAGTCATCCAGCTAACTATTATAGATGGTACCTGCAAAAAACTATGGTAGAGATTGCTCTCTCCTTAAAAAAAAGTATGTTAGCAGAAAAATGATATTTGTCCAGCAAAATTTAGGATTCTGGATCTGAAAAACAAAGTCTGATATCTTCCTTCCAATAGAATTTCTTTTCATCAGAAGAGAATCAAACTTAGTGTCATGATCACTGCTGATCAATGCAACTAGAGTAGAAGACTCAATCTAGATGAATTTAGAAAAAGATCTATAAGAAATATAAAGTATCTGACAAAGAATTCACATACAGAGGTCCTAAAATAATTTTGAACAAAATATCAATACGATAGAAACAGCCTTAAGAAAAGATGTTTCCTAATAAATTTATTCCAAATAAGAAAAGGATTTGAAAATATTTTAATTAGTTTATCCTTATATTTATGAATCAGATTTATGAAAAGGCAGACTGAGTTCGATGGTCTGAACTCATTTTGTTGATTAAAATATTTCTTTTTCCTTTGAATATATTCTGAAAACATTCCTCTGAGAAGTTTTGTTTCCTTCTCAGGTTTTATTAAATCTTGGCAGAAATTTTGAAGTTCTAATTTAACTGAACTAAAATTAAAGTTTGATAATACCTGATCCTTTTCAGGTTTTGAATTGCCTTCTGTTTGTTCAGCCTTTAAATTGCTGCAGGAAGAGTTTATGGCCATTAAGCAGAATTCTTTGGCCCTTTCTTCCTCTTCTTCATCTTTAAAAGAAGACTCATCATCTGAAACATCCCAAATAATATCTAGAGATATTAATTCTCCTTCTTCAAATGATATGTTGTGGCTTCTTTCTGATATTTCATCCACGGGTTCAGAAGCCATTTGATGGAGGGAATCCCATATCTCCTTAGCTATTGAGCATTCAACAACTTCCTGAAACAAGTCATCAGATAATGACTGTGCTAGGATATTCATGGCTCTGGCATCAGCTAGCCTGGCCTTTTTAGTTGTTGTTACCAATGTTGGGAGACCTGTCAAAATAGAAGGAAAAATATCTTCATCAATAGAGTTCATATATAATTTAATTCTTGTCTTTCAAAGTGCAAATTGGTTTATGTTGCACTTAGGAGGTCTGGTGCTAGAATATTCCATATTCTTGCTATGTGAAAAATATAATAATTAATCTAACTAGAATGGATCAAACCAGAGATCTTTTGGTTCAGGTGTTAGCCTGTATGAACAACCAACCTAGTGATGGTTTAGTTGTTGTATAACCAACCTGCCTCTGATACCAATTGAAAGTCAGATCTATCCTAGAGATTAGAGCAAACACACACAACAAGAATACAAGAAATAAAAATTGCAATCCAAACGACACAAGAATTTTATAGTGGTTCCCCAACAACTTGGGTACGTCCACTCTTCTACCACCCTTGGTAGGAATCCACTCAGGATGAGTTGATCAGGTGTCCTGACACCAATGAGCTTTTGATAAGGTGCTCAAAAACCAAAGCTAGATTTTTTGATCAGGTGTCTTGCCACCACTGAGTTTTGACAAGGCTCTCAGAACCAAGCGGAACTTTTGAAGGGAGTTCAAAAACCCTTTTACAGCGGGAAAAGAAAAAATAAGAGTTGAAGGTGTCTTCTCTGTTCTCAATCAAATGAGAGAAGCACAAGTGGATTGATGATGTCAAAGCTCCCCCTGAGATGTAGAATAGTTCAGGAGTGGAAGCTTTGCACAGGGTGATAGGCCTTCAATGGATGACTGCTCCAGCAAAGGATGGTTTCAGCAATGGCTGAAATGTTAGTTGTCTTGGAGAGTAAATAATGAAGCCTTGATGATGATCTTCCAGTAAGCCTTCAGACTGATGTAGAGAAGTTGTCTCTTCAGGCTTCCTGGAACAGCATATCTGAGAAGAGCACTTAGTTGTACAGGTGGAGTTGAGTTTGTTCCTGGAACTCTGATTCCTGTAATTTATTTTCACTGTATTCTGCTTTCTTCTTTCTTCACTACTATATTGTTCCTCTGTAAATCTGTGTATATATATCCTGATAGATGAGCAGCGGACATTTGAATAATAGCATTTAATACTGCTTCCTTTTGGATACTCCAACGGCTATAATACTCATAAAAGCATTCCTGTAATAGTCCTTTAATATAGCTTTAATAGGACAAAAGATATCCAGAAAATCCGCCTGGAAACTTGCATTCTGAGATCTGGCAGAAATAGTCGATCTGCTTTGCTGGTCGTCGATCTGGGATCGACTATCGTCGATCTGAGCTGGCAGATGATGGAGTTGGCCTGTGACAGAAATAGTCGAACGGAGCTCGGAGATCGTCGACCGGAGCTCAACGTTCCAGCATAGGGAACGTCGACCGGAGCTCGACGTTCCAGCATAGTTGAGCTAGACGATCTTGTAGAGATGAGCTCGACGATCTTCGACCGGAGCTCGACGATCGTCGACCTGAGCATAGAGTTGAGTTCTGATTTCTTTAGGCTAATTTCTCTGACTGATTTCACTGGGCTGATTTCTCTTGGCTGATTTCTTCTATCTCTGAGAGCCTCTGACTTAGCACAACCTATGACCCTTAGCTATACATGATGGGTCAATCTAATAAACTGAAGGACATAGTGATCCTGACCCAAATCCAAATTAGGGTGTTCCAACACGTTCGCCGTCCTCCACGCCATCTATGGTCGGGTCGACGCGGAGTCCGTCCTGGAGCTGACCCCGTCGGAACTCGCCCACCAGTCGGCCTGTGCGCTCGCTCGGTCTGCCGAGCTGGGTCACTACTCGGCGAGGAAGCTGTTGGAGACGACCGATGCCCTCAAGGTCGTCTCCAAGAAGGCCATCGACCTCGGCATGCAGTCAGTCCGCTGGAAGGACTTCGAGGTGAGCTGTCCTTCGGTGGGTTTGCTCGATTTGCTTCATTGATAGATCCTGACGTCGATCATTTCGCAGGCTGCCGAGATAGAAGCGGCGAAGAAACTCTCCGAGTGCGAGGAGAAGCTTGCCGCCTCCCAGGCCGAGCTGGAGACGGCCCAAACTCGCGCAGCGGTGATGGAGACGAGGCTGGTCGCTGCTGAAGGACGGCCGAGCTCCTCAACCCCGCTACCCGAGGACCCGGCGCGAGTGGTGAAGCAATCACGCATCCTCTGGGAGGAGAGATCCTCTGTTCGCCACGAGATTGCGCGGGCGGCGGGGAACGTCATACTCGCGCGCCTCAGGCTCGGGGGCCAGCTCGTCGAGGGGGAGAAGCCGCTCACTGTCGACGAGCTCATTCCCGAGCTGCTCGCCGAGGGGACTGTCCCGCCGTATAGCGCGTCGTCGCCGACCAGCTCCGGCGATTCTGACAGCAGCGGTAGCGGAAGCAGCAGCGGCAGCGGAAGCAGCAGCGGCAGCGGAAGCAGCGGCGGCGAGAGCACAGAGAGCGATGACTTTGCAGATATCTGCGATATCGGGGATGATGAATATCGGCCTGATACTGGCGACGACGAGTCCTAGTTGCTCGCCGATATTCTTTTTGTAAACCAAACTTTTGACTTAATGATTTATACAAAGTTTCGGTTTTTTCCTTTTTGACTGGATGTTACTCGCTAGGCTCATAGGCTCGGAGAGGAACGCTCGCTAGGTCGCAGGGGGATGGTCCCGACATCGACCATCCGCTCACCGGGACCTACTCGCCCCTGCACCCGGATACTCGTGAACCTGCTGAGATAACCGCGCGAGTGGCGTGTGGGACATACTCGCATGCCCCCCGGGGCTCGCTTACTCGCGCGGTTCCAGCTCGCTTCCCCGCATGGGATCTGCTCGCCTACTCGCACGAGATCAGCTCGCCCGCTCGCGCGAGGTCTGCTCGCCTGCTCGCGCGAGGCCTGCTCGCCTGCTCGCGCGTGACGAAAATTGAACCGGGCTTAGTCGTCGAACATAGCCTGCGGGCCCCTCATTCTCGTCATCGAGGAGATCGGCCGATTACCGAGGAGAGGAGCTCGTGGGGATACCGGTCTTACGACGCTGCTCAACTCGAGGTCTTGGGTTACAATCGAGGAGATCGGCCGATTCCCGAGGAGAGGAGCTCGTGGGGATACCGGGCTTATGACGCTGCTCAACTCGAAGTCTTGAATTACAATCGAGGAAATCGGCCGATTCCCGAGGAGAGGAGCTCGTGGGGATACCGGGCTTACGACGTTGCTCAACTCGAAGTCTTGAATTACAATCGAGGAGATCGGCTGATTCCCGAGGAGAGGAGCTCGTGGGGATACCGGGCTTACGACGCTGCTCAACTCGAAGTCTTGAATTACAATCGAGGAGATCGGCCGATTCCCGAGGAGAGGAGCTCGTGGGGATACCGGGCTTACGACGCTGCTCAACTCGAAGTCTTGAATTACAATCGAGGAGATCGGCCGATTCCCGAGGAGAGGAGCTCGTGG
Organism: Platanthera zijinensis; assembly: GCA_039513925.1. Taxonomy (NCBI): domain Eukaryota; kingdom Viridiplantae; phylum Streptophyta; class Magnoliopsida; order Asparagales; family Orchidaceae; genus Platanthera; species Platanthera zijinensis. The sequence continues at coordinate 7,655,340 of CM077079.1, read as the reverse complement.
GGATACCGGGCTTACGACGCTGCTCAACTCGAAGTCTTGAATTACAATCGAGGAGATCAGCCGATTCCCGATGAGAGGAGCTCGTGGGGATACCGGTCTTACGACGCTGCTCAACTCGAAGTCTTGAATTACAATTGAGGAGATCGGCCGATTCCCGAGGAGAGGAGCTCGTGGGGATACCGGGCTTACGACGCTGCTCAACTCGAAGTCTTGAATTACAATCGAGGAGATCGGCCGATTCCCGAGGAGAGGAGCTCGTGGGGATACCGGGCTTACGACGCTGCTCAACTCGAAGTCTTGAATTACAATCGAGGAGATCGGCCGATTCCTGGGGAGAGGAGCTCGTGGGGATACCGGGCTTACGACGCTGCTCAACTCGAAGTCTTGAATTACAATCGAGGAGATCGGCCGATTCCCGAGGAGAGGAGCTCGTGGGGATACCGGGCTTACGATGCTGCTCAACTCGAAGTCTTGGTTAATATCCTGCATCCTTATATAACTGGGAGATTAATCGCAGAGATACCTTGACAAGAAAGAAACTCTCCGGAGAGATGCTCTTGACCCTGCCGAATCGGGGGATTGGCGTCCAGACCCATTCCTAAGAATTCCTCTAGTCGGAGGAGAGATGCACTCGGGGAGACCTAGGCCGGCCTGCAAGGGGGGGGGGCTGACCTCGGCCAACAATGCAGAGGCTCGGTCTTACAAGAGCGCTTAAAATCCCGAAGCATCGTCCCATCATCCGAACTAGGCTATTCAGTGAGAACGGGTTGGAGTCCCATATCTCGATTTGACTGTGAAGGTCGCTTCCAGGTACGATTAGGGTGGGGGTGGTGTTCGTCGTGGGTCCTTTTCGAACGCACTCGGAATCCACACACCTCCCTCCGGGCTCGTCCATACCCTTTCTTTGGCAGGTTGTCCTGTCTTGTTGCTCGCTTGAGATCTTCTCCCTTTGGGTGTTTTACGAGGCCGGCCTCTCCTCGAGCCCGGGAGATCAGGGTGCAGATCTGTTCCTCGCAGGTCCTCCAGACGGAAGAGAGATGCACTCGGGGAGACATAGGCCGACATGCAAGGGGGGAGCTGATCTCGGCCGACAATGCAGAGGCTCGGTCTTACAAGAGCGCTTAAAACCCCGAAGCATCGTCCCATCATCCGTACTGGGCTATGTATGAGGAACAAACCGACCGCTGTCTCCCGAGGTCGACTACGAGGCGGACCATGGAAACACTCAGAAGCCTCGAGGCACATTTAACACAAAAGAGATGAAATCCCGCATCCTTTGTATATTAAGTATGTTTACAGAAATAGATACATGAGTTACCGCTACGGGTAAAATCTTTTCAAATCATCCCCGCTCCAGGTCCCAGGCAGCTGCTCTCCCGCTTGGTCTTGTAGGTAATAGCCTCCTGTGGCCAAGGCTTCTTGGACGATGAAAGGTCCTTCCCAGTTGGGATGGAGCTTGCCTACGGAGGCTCCCCGCCCAGCAGCGTCCACCTTCTTCATGACCAAGTCCCCTGCGAGGAAGTTCTTCAAGCGGACGTTTTTGTCGAAGCGTCTCGCCATGCGCCTCTTGGTTTCTTCCTGGCGCATGGAGGCTAAGTCCCGAAGCTCTTCCACATAATCTAGGGAGAGCCTCTGAGCCTCTTCATTCTCTAGCCGCCATTCCTCGCTTCCGTCTTCGGCTGCGATGACCCATGGACTATGCACCTTAAATTCGACCGGGATGAGCGCTTCGGACCCGCGTGACAGCTTGAAGGGTGTTTCCCCTGTGGCTGAGTTCGGGGTGGTCCTGAGGGCCCAGAGGACGGAAGGGAGCTGTTCGGCCCAATTCCCCTTGAGGTTGGTGATCTTCTTCTTCAGCAAGTTGATGATGAGCTTGTTCGCGGCTTCTACTTGCCCATTGCTCCGAGGGTGATGTACCGAGGCGAACCGAAGGTCGGTTCCCAACTGTTTACAAAAGTCCCCCAGTTCCAGGCTGGCGAACTGCGGCCCATTGTCGGTGATGATGGCCAGAGGGATCCCGAACCTGCATGCGATTTCCCCCCAGATGAAGTTCTTGACGATTTGAGACGTGGTCTTGTCCAGAGCCTTAGCCTCGATCCACTTTGTGAAGTAGTCGACCATTACCAGAACAAACTTCCTTTGCCCGCTAGCTTGAGGGAACAGCCCGATCAAATCCATTCCCCAAATTGCGAAGGGCCATGGAGCGGTAATCGAGCGAAGCTGCTGAGCCGGCTGGAGCGCGAGGGGTGCGAAGAGTTGACATTGGGAGCACTTTCTGGAATGGGCCTCTGCGTCCTTTCGGATGGTCAGCCAGAAGTAACCGTGCCTCAGAATCCTTTGCTCCAGGGTGCGGGTCCCGGAGTGACTGCCGCACTCTCCGGAGTGAATCTCCTCGAGGACCCGGGGAATCTCGAGCTCTGACAAGCATCGGGCCAGAGGGCCTGAAATGGTCTTGCGATAGAGTTCGCCGTCTTGTAGCAAGTAGTACGCGGCCTTATACCGAAACTTTCTTTGATCTTGCCCGTCAGATGGTAGTCGGCCTGTCGCCAGGAACGTGATGAACGGATCTCTCCATGAGGCCCACTGATCAATCTCCATCAACTCGCCTTCTTCGATGGATGGTCGAAACAACTCGATGGCGGTTCCCCCAGCCCGAGGGCCGTATTTCGCAAGATTGTCTGCCTCGGAATTGCGTTCTCGGGGCACGTGCTCAACGTGAAAGGATCGGAACCCCCCGATCAGGCCTTTGACCTTAACCAGATATTGCTGCAAGATGGGATCTCGGACTTCGAACTCTCCCCGAATCTGAGATGCTGCCACCATGGAATCGGTAAAATCCCTGATATCTCTGATTGCCAGCTCCTTAGCGAGTCGCAAGCCAGCCACCATGGCTTCGTACTCCGCCTGATTGTTAGTGACCGAAAAAAGGATCTTGACGGCTTGCTCAATCCTGGTCCCCTGGGGACTAACCAGCACCACCCCGGCTCCCACGGAGTGTCTCCCTGACGCGCCATCTACGAACATCTTCCAGGGGACCGGCCGAGAGATATCCGTGTCAGCCTCGACCTCGACTGAGAAGTCGGCCAGGAAATCCGCCACGGCTTGTGCTTTGATCGCGACCCTTGGGGGGTAGGAGATGTCGAACTCGCTCAGCTCCACAGCCCACTTGGCGAGCCTGCCGGAGTGCTCCACTCCGTCCAAGATACTCCTCAAGGGGTGGTCGGAGACTACCTTGATAGAGTGGGCTCGGAAATATGGACGGAGTCGCCTGGCCGAAACTACCAGGGCAAAGACTAACTTCTCTAGGATGGGGTACCGCGTTTCGGCTTGCCTTAGCACCCGGCTTACGTAGTAGATTGGAAGCTGCTTCTTTCCCTCCTCTCGGACCAACACCGAGCTGACTGCTTCAGCCCCTACACCTAGGTAGAGCAAGAGGTCCTCACCGCCTTGCGGACCCTGAAGGAGAGGAGCTCGAGTCAGCTGTTGTTTGAGCTTTATGAAGGCCTCCTCGCACTCCGAGGTCCACTCGAATTTCTGGTTCCCCCGAAGGGCTTTGAAGAATGGGGAACACTTCTCTCCGGCCCTGGAGAGAAACCGGCTAAGACCTGCCAGCCTTCCGGTCAACCTTTGAACTTCCTTGGAATCCCTCGGGGACGCCATCTCCACGATGGCTTTCACCTTGTCGGGGTTAGGCTCCACCCCTAGGGGAGTAAGGAGGTGCCCTAGAAACTTCCCCCTTCCCGCGCCGAAAACACACTTGGCCGGGTTGAGCCGCATCTTGTACCTCCTCAGGGTGGCGAAGGTCTCTGTCAGATCCGCTACGTGCTCTGCGGCGCTCTTACTCTTAACGAGCAGGTCATCCACGTAGACTTCCAGATTCTGCCCCTTTTGCTCTCTAAAGACGTGATCCATCATTCTTTGATATATCGCGCCGGCGTTCTTGAGCCCGAAGGGCATCATCTTGTAGCTGTAGCATCCGTCGCTAGTGATGAAGGAAACGTCGCGGCAATCAGGGGGATGCATCCGGATCTGGTGATACCCTGAAAAGGCATCAAGGAAGCTCATTACGGGAAACCCGACGGCGGAATCAACCAGCGCGTCGATTTGAGGCAAGAGGTAACAATCCTTGGGGCAAGCTTTATTGAGCATAGAAAAATCAATACATAGCCTCCAGCCCCCTCCCGATTTCTTCATCATTACAACATTGGAGACCCAGCCTGGATACTGGATCTCCAAAACAAAACCTGCTTCTAGCAGCTTCCCTACTTCCTCCCGGATTGGTCCCGCCAGAGCGGTGGCGCTCTTCCTCTGCTTCTGACGGACTGGGGCCGTCGCTGGATCCAGGTTGAGGCGATGACAGGCAACATCAGCATCAATCCCTGGCATCTCGGCGGCGCTCCATGCGAAGACGTCCGCGTTTTCCTGCAGGCAGGCAGCTATCTCCACCTTCCCTTCCGGGGGCAAGGCTCCTCCGATCTTCAGCAGCTCCGGCTCTCCTCTCAGGGAGGTCACCTCTACTTCCTCCAGCTCCTCAGCAGCTTGCAGGCCCTCCTCCTACTCCATCATCCTTTCCAATCTTTCTGCGTCGCCCATCCAGCTGATGGTGCTGGCCGCATTCAGGTAGCATTCCCTGGAGGCCCTGGGATCTCCCCTGATCCTGACTTGGACGTCGTCCCTGCAGTACTTCAGGCATTGATGATATGACGATGGGACGGCCTTGAATTAGTTGATGAGGGGCCGTCCGAAGATGGCGTTGTAGCCGCTGGGTGCGTCGACGATGACGAAGCGGCATCGGATCGAAGTTCCCCCGAGGGTGACCAGCAACTCAACTCCTCCTTCCACCTCTTTCTTCTCCCCGGATAAGCCGAAGAGAGGCCCATCCGCTGCCTGAACCCGGGACGCTTCCACCTGAAGGCCGACGAAGGTTCTCTTGAAGATGACATTCACCGAGCTCCCGTTATCCGCGAGGATTCGGTCGACGGTGAAGTCCTCGATTGCTGCTTGGATCACCAGGGCGTCATGGAAGGGGTTCTCGTTCCAGAGCATGTCTTCCTCCGATAAGGTGATCTCGTTCAAGGGAGGGGGGGTCCGAGACGTCGAGGCGACGCTCCTTTTGTAGATTTGGTGGAGACTTCCCTTGCGGGAAGCTCCTAGCCCAGCCCCTCCGTTGATTACTCCGACGTGTCCGCCTCCCGGACCGGGAATGACATTCCCCCTTCCTCCTTGGTCGGTCCTGTCCTCGTTTCTCCTCCTCTGCGGTACCTGGTAAGCCACCTGCCCAACCTGGGCCTCCTGCTGCGGCTGCTCCCTCTCGGCCGCCGTTGCTTCCAGCCTCCTCCTTGCTTCCCAGAACTCAGGGCAAGCCAAGGTTCCGTGCCCCTCCACTCGATGGATATCGCAGTAGAGGGGAATCGCCGCTTCCTGCTGCCTTTCCTGCCTCCTCTCCTGCTGCCTCTCCTTCCGCCGGCGCTTAGCGGCTCGCTGCGTGATGGCCATGGTCTCCCTTCTTCCTCCTCCCTGCTCCCGAGGGTTGTAAGTCCTCCTCTCCTCCTGATGGGTGGGCCGCCTCCACTGGGGGCGATCCCTCGGGTACTAGAATCTTCTCTCCTCGCTCCTCGTCTTTCGACCTCCGACGGGCCTCCTATCCTCCTGCCTTCGAGGCCTCTCCCGCCTCTCCTGCCTCTCCGCCTTTCTGATCTCCCTTCCCCTTTCTCCCTTCTCCTCTTTCCCCTGCGGCCTCTCCTGCTTCCTGTCGTTGTGCCCCTCCGGCGCCCTCCCCCTCTCCAGCAGTCTTCCTCTGTCTTGCCCAAGCGGTCGGTCTCCATCGAGCCGTGCCAGGAACTCCTTGTTCCTCTCCTCTCCCTGGATGAACACATTGGCTCTCTCCACCATCTCCTCGAACGATTTGGGCGGCCTGTGCCCCAACTCCATGTTGAATAGGCCCTGCTTCAGCCCGAACTTGAGGGCCACCATCAAGGTGAACTCGTCTACCTCTTCCACCTCCAGCACCTCCTCCTGGAATCGATCGATGTACCGGCTCAAACTCTCGTGCTGCCCCTGCACGATTTTGAAGAGGGCGGTTGCCTCCTTCTTCCTCCGCTTGGACGTCGCAAACCTTGCTAATAGACCCCTTCGAAGATCTGAGAAGCAGTAGACTGACCCGGCTGGTAGCTGGTGGAACCAATCTCTCGCGCTGCCCTTGAAGGTAATGGAGAAGAGCCGGCACTTGAGAGCATCGGACATGTTGCGAATGGAGACCACATCCTCAAACCACTGAAGATGTCCCACCGGGTCGTCCTTGCCGGAGTAGTACGAGAGGACCGGCTCTCTGAAGTTGTCGGGGACGAGGGCTGCGAGGATCTCGTCGCAAAAGGGGCTCCTCCCTTCCTGGCGGCGGCGAGTATCCTCCCCGCTCGAGCAGTCATACTCGCTCCATCGGCGAGCATCTCCATACCTCGCCGAGAGTTCCGGATCTCGAAACCGGATTCCTTGACTACTCGCCGGGTGATGTCGCGGCGGGATCACCTGTTCTCCACTCGCCCAAGCGGGCTCCTTCCCTGCTCGCCGAGTTGGTATCTCCTCGCCCAGGGGGGTCCGGCGGCGGGGAGAAGTCGCCGTTACCTCAGGCGGATTGGACAACCCGTCGAGTATTGCCTTCTCCACTCTCCTCGCAAACTCTGCAAAAGCCGCCACTGTCACATACTCGCTACCTTGCCCCGGGATTCCAGCTCCCACCGAGTTACCTCCCAACTCGCCCCGGTCTCCACCATCGGCCATCTTCCAACCATGACTTTCTTATTCGGTCGCAATCCACGCTCACTGCACCAAGTGTTGAAGCCGAGAAATATCTCAACCTCAGAAATCGGACTAGGCCACCTGAAGTTACTGGTCGAGCGGTCAGGAAGACGGTCTCTGGATAGGAAACGGAGGCAAATTGCGCAAACAAGACCCCAGGTTGCTGCGGCAGGAAGGTCCCACCACGTACCCAGTTGCTTAGGAGAAGCAACCCCTTCTCAACCAGATTGGCCGAGCTAGGTACGAAGGAGGCGAGCTTGATCAATAACGAGTCAAGGGCAGTTGTTGGAGCTCGCGAGGGCTCAGGCTGAGATTTGCTTGTTCCTCCCTCGTACCCCTGGGGTCCTATTTATAGGGAAAACCAGAAGAGGGGGGTCTTACTTATACCCCCACCCTGGCGAGTTGGCGACTTCCCTGGGGAGCTCGCCTGGAAGAGGCGAGTATCTGGTCATAGTCGCCACCTGGCGAGTTGGCCTGGGGAGCTCGCCATACTCGCCCGAACCTTCCGCGACCTGGGGTGCTGATCTGGACCCAGGTCTTGCTTTGTTGACTTTGAGCACGGGTCCTGCTCTGACGAACAATTGATTGTTAGGTTGAGTCTTAGTTGGGGATAACGGGAGTTGAGTCATTCTGGCCTCTAGAGTTAATCTTAAATAAAGTGTTCTAATGTTCATTGTTCAAAGTTGAGCCGAATGTCGTTTGCCCGAATTATTTTAAGCATAGTAGGGCAGACCGTCGCAGACCCGATGCGTGTCAGATATATATATTATTACTTTAAATTGAATGTTTGTAAATTGCTTGTGGTAAATTGTGGCAGGTCAATCACTTTCGTAGAACGTTCGTATCGGTGCGAGAAGGTCGATAACTCATGGCGACAGGGAGGTGCGTACCACGGGTGATCGGTCATTATTTCACTCCCTGTAGGATTTCCTCCACTGGTCGGTCTAAATTCAGAATCGTCGGATGTCGCTCATATCTGAGAGTACAATGGGTTGTACGTTGGGGTATGGTTAGTACGGTACGACCACCCCTAGAAGTGGCAGGACTGGCCACTGTCATCGACGGGCACATCGGTGAGGCTCGTGGGGCTCGCTACCCTGCTTGAAGAGAAGTGGTATATACTATGTCGACATAGGGTGTGTGCACGGGTTTTGAACACCTACGGAGTGTTGCCGGGTTTTGAATACCTGCGGTGTGAATACATGTTGTGAGTACTTGTCATGTTGATAGCTAGTGGAGCTTTTATTATATAACTGACGTTAAGCTACTACTAATCTAATTATATTATGTTGCATATTCTCACAGATAGTTACTCCTAGACTATATATAATGTTGTATTAATCCTCTCATGCTTCAGCTATTTATTTTTGTTGGGTGCGTTAGCTCGTCCCCAGGATATGGATCCGGGGAGGAGATGTGTTTTCACTTAGCTCTGTGACTAACGGTTATTTTAATAACCAATCACAGGAGACGAAACACCCTGATGTTCAACTGCCGCGGAACGATACGTCAGCTAATAGGACTACCCGAGCAGAGGCACCCCCGCCATCTCCAGACTTCCAAGACATGAGTTATTAGCACGCAGGCTTGAGAGTGAGAGAGTGTTAGTAGTAGTAGTCTTTTGCAACCTACAGACTCGATTTATAAACTGTGGCTACGACTTTTGCTTGCTCTAATATATATATATATATATATATATATATATATATATATATATATATATATATATATATATATATATATATATATATATATATATATATATATATGGTTTTCTATTAATGCTTCCGCAATTTGTGATGTGATGTGAATGTTATGATTCAAGCCTGGTAATGCGGTCAACTAGTGCTTAGTAAAGTGGGTCGTTGCCTCTTGTGAAGCACTGGGTGGACATCTTGGGCAGTAAAGCGGGTCTCCGACCTGACCCGAGCTAAAGTTGGGGAAGGGGGTCTTACACGCACTAGGGCGGTCGCCTTCTTCGCAGGGGCTGCGGTCGGGGCCCCCTACGTCGGGGCGGCCGAGGCCGCCTGCGCCGGCGAGTCCACGGGGAGGCCACCCTCTTGGTGAGGGGTCGCCCCCCTTGTGGGGGTTGTGGCCAAGTCCCCCCCCCCCCCTCGCTAGGACGTCCATGAGGCATCGCCCCCTATTGCGGGGGGTGTGGCCAAGGCCGCCAACGTCGGGGTGGCCATGGGGAGGCCACCCCTTTGGTGAGAGGCCTCGGGGCGGCCACCCCCTTACGGGGATTGCGGTTGACTCTGCTTGCGACGGGGCGGTCGAGGGGTGGCCTCCCCTTCGTAGGCGTCCAAGGGCGGTCGGCCACTTGTAGAGGTCAGCTGTGGTCGAGATCGGTCTCGAGACAGCTAGCCTTGGCGAGGCCGGTCGCGGCCGAGGAAGCCCCCCTTCGAGCAGCCGAGGTTGGGCGGCCGCGCACGGGATCATTGTGATTTAGATCACGTGCGCGATAGTTATCGCACAGATCAGGTGTGTGGATCGCGTGTTTGGCGATTATCGCTCGTAACTTCCCACTATGCAAGTAGGGTTGGGAAATCCGCTACTTGCAGCCCACTTTTCTCTATAAATTGGGGCCATTAAGGTGATATTTCCATGGGGCACTCTATAAAGTGGCGGTGGGAAATCCGCTACGTGCAGCCCACTTTTCTCTATAGCATGGGGCTCTCTGCCCATCCGGCCAATCATGACTGTACCTCAACCATGACAAGTATGGGGTTCCGCCCCAATCAATTAATTAATGCAGCTTAAAATAAACACAGTATCAATTAATTAATACAAAAATTCATTCTACATCATTTCTCTATTTTTATTACAAAATTTTCACCTTAAAGCATTTATTATTATTATCATGCATATTATATCAACTTTAATAAAATTGATGAGTTTAATGGTAATTTCTCAAAAATATCACATACATTCCTAATGACAACCTTTCTCAAAAAGATTGTTGACATATCTAATCATATTCTACCTGTAAACAATTTGAGATAGCGAAAAACGGAAAACCAGGCGCAGGAACACTCAATCTATCTGGGTCCAAATAACCAGATGCAAATAGAAGAATAAGAAACTTGTACTATCAAATCAATCTTTACAAGGCAATGTATACATGACGAGACATGATTCACCTATGTACCCGATGAAAGCAAATTATAAGGCAGAGAAAACAAGTTGTGTGGACTCCAAGAGTAACCGCCGACCCTGCTGCTAACCGCTACGGAGTTCGCTAAAACCGACAGATCTCCAAGCTGCAACCTAGCCGCGCAGACTGCCCGTTATTCCAATGCTGAACTCTAACCGCCAATCTGAAAACCGTCTAATTGCACGGTTGCTAACCGCTAGATCGCGCGAGCTACTGCCGAACTGAACCAAGTCGCCAAATGAGGACAACTTATTAAACTGAGAAACTAGTTGCAGAAGAGAGACCGCCTAGTCACAAACTGCAACCTGCTATTAACCGTTGGTTGCTATCCACAGAGTCCGCACTGTTCCTGACCGTAGTCAGAACCAAGTCCATGGCTTTCCAGTGCTACCCACACAATCTACAACGCACAAACCGGTCAACCTCCTCAAACTGTGCAGATACAAAATCCTATCCGCAGCAACTATCCGCGAATTCACTTACTGTTTAGTTGGATATCAATTAATGTGATAGGGGGTCCTATTTATAGGCACGGAGAGGAGTGTGATCACCGCGCTAGCTGATAGGATAACCGCCCTATTTCGCGGCGAGCACCAAGTGTATCTGTTAAGCCGCGGATACACAACCAGACCGCTGTAACTAGGCAAGACAGCCAGTCCGCCAAGGTTGCACCACCAACGCCGGATACCAAGCCAATCTGCCTTGTCTCCAAGGCCCAGCCAGACTTGATCGCCATACAGGCGAACTCTGCGAGATCCGCCCCAGTCCGCCCACCTACGGACACAGCTCCAGTCCGCTCGCGCCTGCGGACACCACTCCAGTCCACATATCCCGAGCTCGCAGTCAAGGCACACAAGGATAACTGCCGAACATGGCGAACAGAGATATCAGTCCGCGCAGACCGCGCGACCTCCCGGACTGAGCCATCCCACACAACCCAGCGAACTCCAGCGCCAGTCCGCTCTAACTGGCAAACTTCGCGATTACCACCATGATAGTTTAACTTTCAAGGCAGCCTAAACACCTAGAGGGGGGGGTGAATGGGTTCTGCTTCTCTTTCTAAAACTTCTAGGCAGAATTCAATTTAATAACTAATATAATAAACACAGCAATCACAGAAAACAAAACATCACAGATTGCACTATATTTTATAGTGGTTCCCCAAGGTCTGGGTACATCCACTTTCCCCCTTCACCTATCTAGCAGTATGCTAGATTCGGCCAAACTTCCACTTATCTCAGATCAATAGATCTTACAACTCAGAACCCAACTGGTTCCTACAACTCAGGCACAACTGCCCTACCTCAGCCTTGCCCCAAGGCCTACAACTCAGAGAATATCCTTCTCCTACACTCAGGCAAACAGCCCTACCACTCAGAGTTCAACACTCTTACACTCAGCCTTTATAACATAGGCTTACAACTCAGATCTGTATAAACAGATCCTACAGAAATATAGAAAAGATTGTTTTAATTGTCTTGCCAAAGTTGAGAGAGAAAAGGCAATGACAATTCTTGATCAGCTGATGCAATCAACTGTTTCTAAGCCTTCTTCAAAGCTTCTTGAAAATGTACTTAGCTGAGTTGATTCCAAACAGCTTCTTGAGAATCCACTGGTGGATTCTTTCTTCTTCTTCAAATTCTGACTTGATCTCTCTCTATCCAGAACTTTGAATGATTCTTCTGAATTCTGATTAGAACTCTTCTTAGATCTATCCTTAGATAGTCTTCTTAGATCTCCCGGAGAAGATCTTCTTAAGTGCCTAGCACTTTCTTGAAATGAGTAGAATTGTAATCCTTCTCCACTTTCTGATCCAATGTATTTCAAAAGGTCAGTTCTATATGTTGTTGATTGATTTTCTCCTTCTGAATCTGTCTATTTATAGACATTCTTCATGGTAACCGGCTGATCCGGTTTCTAACCGTTTTCTGACAAGTCTGACAGCTTCAGTTAACCGGTGGTAACCCACAGCTGTCAAGTCTTCAATCAAGTCCTGTGCCTTAGTCTTGAATCACAAGTTGTTGAAACAGTCTGTTAGAAAGTGTCGAGTCCATCTGTCTATCTGTGTCGACATAATTGACTTTGGTGTCGACACAGTCTTCAGTGATGTCGACTAAGTTGCCTTTGAGTCGACACAGCTTCTTCTGCAAATAATTTGATCTTGACTCTCCAGTGTGTCGACACAAGTCCTATGTGTCGACACAGTTGTTGTAGAATCATAACTTTAGTAAGTGTCGACTTAGCCTTCAGGTGTCGACACATTCATTTTTTTTAACTCTGCTATAATGTGTCGACTAAATCACAATGTGTCGACACATTCTGCTGGTGTCGACAAACTTGAGGTCGACTATTTTCTTCTGTGTCGACACATTCTCCCAATGTTGAGGTCGACGCTTTTCTTCTGTGTCGACACAATTTCCCAGTATTGTGTCGACTCTTTTCTTCTGTGTCGACACAATTTCCCAGTGTTGTGTCGACTCTTTTTCTGTGTCGACACAAATTCCCGTGTTGTGTCGACTTACTTCTTCTGTGTCGACACTTTTTCCCAGTGTAGTTGTAGACTAACTGCTATGTGTCGACACTGCTTCCCAGTGTTGTGTCGACTATTTTCTTTTGTGTGTCGACACTGCTTCCTTTGTGTCGACACTTGGACTTAGAATTTTTCTGCATACTTTATCAATTCTCCACCTGCACATGTCAACTTAAAACAACATCAAATACACCTTGATGTATATCATTGAGCTAAGTTGGGCTTCTTCAAATCAGGTACACATTTTCCAATGTACCCAACAATCTCCCCCTATTTGGAGAAGTCATAACCCCTATAGCCAATGATATACACCATTTATAAACAGTACTAAATGATGATTAATGACATAGCAGGAATACTTTAAATATAAACAAAACATAACATAGAATAATTCAGAATCAATCATCACAGAATGCACATTATAATATGCCAAACAACATTTTGTTTATAACAGGGTAATGTTTGATTACAAAGTTTTATATTTGATGATTACATCACAACATTACAAAATATTTAAAACAAAATCAGGATTGATCAGGCTCTCTAATCATAATCCCTTTGCCAGACTGAATTGTAGCTGTCACAGGAGCTTCTGATTCTTCAGCTATCTTCTTTCCTTTAAGATCAGCCTTCTTCTGAGCTTCTTCCTTGATCCTTTGCCTTTCAAAATAATGAAAAGGCTTTGGGAAGTATTTGCTTGGCTCCTTAGCATCTGATGGCAGTCTTCCCAGCTTGGCTTTCCTTCTGAATTGTACAATTGCCTCTTGCCTTGCCTCATACTTCTGCCATTCAATTTCATTGTACCACTTCCCTCTCTCATGAACTTTATCCTGTATAGCTTTCCATGCAGTGAGTATTATGTTCCTTGAAGTAGGACTCCACTGCTCATAATCTGGCTTCAGTACAGCCTGCTCTCTGAATTTCTTCTTTGCCAATAGAGCATCCTGCTGTTCTTTCAGAATAGCCTCAGGCTTATCAACCTTTCCAAAGACAATGTTAGTAACCTCCTTTGGAGGACTATACATTTCTTGAACTTTCTGATCAATTAAATCAAAATCTGGAGGGGGGTATATGACTTGGGCAACCTCAGGTTGATTGCCTTCAAGTAGATTAGATTGTATTCCTGACTCAGCTACCATAGCATCATCACACAATGGGGGATATCCCAAAGTGGCTCGTATGCTATTGGTCACCCACTTGGTGTGCTCAGAGCCTGCATGAATTAGCATCCTCTCCCCCTTTATGGCTTCTCTAGATACATGATCTCTTAAATCTTCCTTTTGAAATCGAATTTGGCCATCCAAATAATTCACTCCCTCTTTGAAAAATGGTCTTAACTTTTGAAGCTTTTCAGATATGTCCTTTTGAGAGGTTGTGATGGCAGTCTTAACAGATACAATTGCAGCCTGAAAATTCTTATCAAATTCTTCCATTTCTTTGGCTCTATATGCAGGCAGACCTGGAACAATCTTCTTGACCTCCTCAATAATCTCATTATGAGATTCAGTTAAATTCTCATTCATTCTAATTTGATTTTCCAAAACATAACTTTGCTTCAAAGCAATATCATCCACCTTTGTAGAAATAGCCTCCTGTTGTTTAGCCAGATAAACCACAGCATTGCCACCCTTGTGGAAGCAATCTGTCATTTCAGTTTTATGCATGTTGACTTGAAATTGGATGGACTTGATATCTTGAGCTAAGTCAAACTGAAGTGACTTGCTATTCTCATCTACATACTTTTCCATAGCCATCCTTTGTTCATCCAATTTTACTTGAAGATCTATCATGAATTTGTTGTAATCAAAGGCTGGAGAAACTTGTGGAGTTGTGGTCTGTAAAGCCTGCTTATAGTTCTTGCTTCTTCTCTTGAAGACAACAAGTTTTCTTTTCTTTGCCATCCTGGCATCTTCAGTTTCTGTTTCAGAGGAAGTATCTACATGAATTCTTTCTTGTGGATGATGAATTGTATCTGTTCCAAGGGGTTGTTGCTCAGCTTCAACATCCACAGGCTCATCCTCAACCTGTGGTTCAACCGCAGCTTCCTGATCAATGTCCATTCCTATGGACTTCTCAATATCTTGTCCACCTCCTACTTTATCAGCAGCAGTATCAATATCTGGGAATAACTCCTCCATAGTAAATTCCACTTGAGTTGTCACCTCTGCAGCAGTTAAATCTTGAGATATGTTTAACTGTGCTTCTTCTTGAAGTTGCACTTCAGTATTTGGAGTGTCAGGAGTAGGAGTGGACACTAGCTCCCCCTGAACCTGTGCAATAATAAGAATATGAGCAATGTCTTTTATAGTAAAATACATTAGCTCCCCCTATACCTGAGCAGAAGTAGATACCTTTGGAGCAGGAGTGGAAACTGGCTCCCCCTGCATCTGTGCAGGTGTTGATACTTCCTGGACCACAGTTGAGTCAAGCTGTGTCCCTTCTTGTACTTGTTCAGATTCTTGATTTGGTGTAGGGGATTGCACAGGGGTGTCTGGCCTGCTCTCTTCAGGCACATCCTTGGACAGCACCCTATCCCACCTGGAGAATAGTCTCATATCCATTCTTCTCATATGGTTAATCTTACTCCCTTGCAGCTGCTGCATCACTTCAGGAATCACTCCAGTGAAGTACAGGCTCATGATCCTAGCCATGTTAGGCTTCTTGATTCCCTCTTTGATCTTGTCAAAGAGCACTCCTGACCAATCAGTAGGAATAGTAAAAACTATCCTGGTCATCAGGCTGAACATATAGGCAGAAATCCTATCATGTCCACCTGTCTTGCAGAGGATTACCTTTCCAACTACTTCAGACAAGAACTTCCCTTGTTGATTCATTCCCTTCCTGTTGAATGCAGCTCCAATCTTCAATCCTGAATCCAGGCCACACCATTGAAGGGCTTCCCTTGTCTTAGATATAGGAACTTCCTCTTCATTCTCAACTACTTGCAGTTGGAAGATCTTTCTTAAACTTCTTTGATTAATCTTTACCTTCGTCCCTTGAACAGTGGACTTAATCTTGAGGCCAGTAGAATGGACTGATGCAGAGATAAAGAACTCGTGCACCTCCTTCTTCCAGATCTTAATTGGTTCTGAAATGAGAAATTCTAACCCTGATGCAGAGAGAAGGGTGATAACTCCTTGAACATCAGGCGGCGCCTCTGCAAAGGCCTAGCGCACTAACTCATATCCTTCATTGATGTTATCTTCAATCCTTGGCGCCATCGTTGTGTCGAGAAAGCTTGAGAGAAGAGAGAAAGAAAGACTGTCGACACAGGGTTTGAGTCTCGAAAACCTTGAAAGCGTGTCGACAAAAAGAGCTTTTGACCTATTTATAGCTTCTGTTGAAAGAAGTTCAAAAGGCGCCAAAAACAGTCTAAATGTGTCGACACAGACGGAATGTGTCGACACAAACTTCTATTAACTCGACATTTCTTCAGCCTATTATGTGTCGACACCAATTTGTGGTTATGTCGACACCGTGGATACATAGTAGAAAGACAGAAATTCTGTGTCGACACTATTCTGTAAGTGTCGACACATATTCTGTAAGTGTCGACACCATTATTCTGGTTGAGTCGACATTACATTTCTGGTTAAGTCGACAATAAAACTCTTAAGTGTCGACACATATTCTCTGTGTCGACACAATATTTCTGACTTGTCGACATAATTTCTCTGAGGCGACACATTATTACTGAATGTGTCGACACATTCTTACTTAGCCAATTTCTGTAACTTCAATGTGTCCTTTTTTTTTAACACTTGATTATGTTGTTATTACTTTAACTTACTTATATACCACTTCAATAACATTGTTAATGATTTTGTTAATACATTAATCAATGTTTAACATACCTAATTCAATTTTGAATTTATTGAATTTGGTTTCATCTAAAGGCTTAGTAAATACATCTGCTATTTGATAATCTGTTTTTACAAATTCCAATGAGATGTCTCCTTTTTCTACATGTTCTCTAAGAAAATGATATTTGATTTCTATATGCTTAGTTCTACTATGAGAAACTGGATTATTAGCAATAGAAATAGCACTCTTAGAATCACATAAAAGAGGTGTTCTACTTACCTGAATACCATAATCCTTAAGCTGATGCTGCATCCATAATAGCTGTGCACAGCAGCTTCTAGCAGCAATATACTCTGACTCAGCTGTGGAAATTGCCACACTAGTCTGCTTTTTACTACTCCAAGATATTAGTCTTCCTCCCAGGAATTGACAAGTACCTGTAGTACTCTTTCTATCCTCTCTACATCCTGCAAAATCTGCATCTGAATAGCCTGTTAGTTGAAAATCTCTATTCCTAGGGTACCAAAGACCTAGAGTAGGAGTGCCCTTTAGATATCTCAGAATCCTTTTGACTGCAGTATAATGAGATTCTTTAGGGCAGGCTTGGTACCTAGCACAGACACATGTTGCATACATAATGTCAGGTCTACTAGCAGTGAGATATAGTAGAGACCCAACTATTCCTCTATACAATGATTCATCAACAGGTTTACCTGCCTCATCTTTGCATATTGGCATACTTGTTCCCATAGGAGTTCTCATGGAGGAGGATGACTCCATACCATATTTCTTAATTAATTCCTTGGTGAACTTAGACTGGGATATGGACAATCCATCATCAGTCTGTCTTACTTGGAGTCCCAAGAAGAACTTAAGTTCTCCCATACTGCTCATCTCAAACTTCCCTTGCATAAGTTTGGCAAACTTTTTACAAAGGTTGTTTTCAGTAGATCCAAAGATTATGTCATCAACATAGATCTGGACTAAGATGATCTTTCCTTTGGATTCCCTAAGGAATAGAGTTTTGTCTATCTTTCCTCTTGAGAATTTATTCTCAATGAGGAAGGTAGACAGGGTTTCATACCAAGCCCTTGGAGCTTGTTTTAACCCATACAAAGCTTTCCTAAGCTTATACACAGAATCAGGTTTAAGAGGATCTACAAAACCTGATGGCTGCTCTACATATACTTCTTCTTTAAGATCACCATTCAGAAATGCTGACTTCACATCCATCTGGTATACTTTGAAGTCTTGGTAGGCTGCATAGGCAAGGAACATTCTGATTGCCTCCAGCCTTGCTACTGGAGCAAAGGTTTGATCAAAGTCAATCCCTTCTTCCTGCCTGTATCCTTTTGCAACCAATCTTGCTTTATTCTTTACTATTATTCCACTTTCATCTAGCTTGTTCCTATAGATCCACTTAGTTCCAATTATGTTGTGGCCTCTTGGTTTAGGAACAAGCTCCCAGACTTTGCACCTTCTAAATTGATTCAGCTCCTCTTGCATAGCATCAATCCAGTGCTGGTCTTGGATAGCTTCTTCAAACTTCTTAGGTTCCATTTGGGACAAGAAACTAGAATGCAAAACTGTGCTTTGATTTCTGCTTCTAGTTTGCACTCCTTGTCTTGGATCACCAATTATCTGATCAGTAGGATGATCTCTTAGATATCTTATAGCTGGAGGTAGATTCCCTTCAGGTTGTGCATCTCCAGCTTCTTCATTCTGCTGTTCCTCTTGGTTTTCATCAGCTTCCATTATCTCTTGTACTCCCCCTGGACAGCAGCCTTCATTTTCCAATGCTCCCTCTTCCTTTGAAGCTTCAGCAATGGAGAGCTTGTCCATCTTCTTGCTTATACCTGTTGAGTCATTTGATCTACAAGACAACTCACAATTGATTAATCTTGTTTCATCAAATACAACATGCACAGATTCTTCAACAACTTGAGTAGTTAAGTTGAAGACTCTATAGGCCTTACTATTTGTGCTGTACCCAACAAATATCCCATCCTGGGATTTGGCAGCAAACTTAGTCAAATATGACTTGCCATTGTTAAGTATATAGCATTTGCAACCAAAGATCCTAAAATAGGATAGGTTTGGTTTTCTGCCTTTCACAATCTCATAGGGAGTCTTTCTGTGGCCTTTGGTGATAGAAGCCCTATTGATGACATGACAAGCAGTGTTAACTGCCTCAGCCCAAAAATATTCTGGGAGAGAGGTGTCACTCAATAGAGTTCTACCAGCTTCAATTAATGTTCTATTCTTTCTTTCAGCAATACCATTTTGCTGAGGTGTTCTAGGTGAGGAGAACTCTTGGAAAATCCCAAAGTCTATACACAAGTTTGTTATGCTTTCAGATTGAAACTCAGTACCATGGTCACTTCTAATTTTGACCACTGTACTATTCAGTTCATTCTGAATTTGCTTTACAAAATTAAATAATACACTTGGGGTTTCAGATTTTTGTCTCAGAAAGAACACCCATGTAAATCTAGAATAGTCATCTACAACCACTAGAGTGTAGACCTTCCTACCTAGACTGTGAACTGGCATAGGACCAAAAAGATCCATATGCAAGAGGTATAAGCACCTCACAGAATCCTTGTTTTCAAGGCTTTGAAATGAGGTTTTTGTCTGCTTGCCCTTTTGACAAGCTGAGCATACCCCTTCCTTTATACACTTAACTTGAGGCCCATTCCTCACTAGTTCTTTACTAAAGAGTTGGCCAATTGTCTTGTAGTTTAGATGAGCCAATCTCTTGTGCCACTTAACACAATGAGAAGCATTGTCATCAGCTACAAGACAAATGGGGGATGCCTTATTCTCACATTCAAAATTAAGGCAATACACATTTCTCTTCCTATACCCAGTCAATATGATCTCTTGATCACTTGACCTTTTGATATGACATCCATCCTTACCAAATGAAATGTCATATCCTAGATCACTCAGCTGGCTTATGCTTATTAGATTATGTTTCAAACCTTTTACATAGGCCACTTGGGTGATAGTAATTAGGTTTGAAGAGATGTTACCAAATCCTTTGATGACTCCTTTTTCAGATCCACCAAAGATCACTTTATGTCCATCTTTGACAGATGAATACTCCTTCAGCAGCCCCTTTGTTCCAGTCATGTGCCTGGAACAACCACTATCCAAGTACCATATAGGGGCATGGTAACTTGGATTCACCTGCAATACAGAATTACTTACCCTTAGAACCCAAGTAAGTCTTGGGTCCTTGGTTCAGGTTAGCCTTAATAAAGTTATCATAACCTCTTCTAACAGGTAGACTCTTATTCTTTATAACACTTGTGTTATACCAGCAGTCCAATGCAAAATGACCCCTCTTGCCACAGCACCAACATTCAAACTTATTGTATCTAGATCTAGATACATCCTTGTCAGAAGCATTTCTGTTCATTGCTGGTGCTGTTGCAACTTCACCTACTGATTTCTTAAAACCATAGGGTTTATGACCATAGGTAGGCCTGCTTGCCTTAACACCCTTGTTCTTCAGAACATTTGTCTTAATATGATCCTGAATGTCTTCATGATCATATATGTTAGAAGGCACTTTCTCCTTACCAAACCTTATGGGGACTGAAAGGTTTAGTGGCTGAATAGGGGCTTTGCCTTTCCTCTTGAATCTGCCAGCCCTGGAGTTACCCTTAAATCCTAATCCAGCCTTACCCTTCTGAGTGACAAATTCATCTATCAAGGGTAAGACAGATTTTGGCTTAGAGTAACTAGCCACTAAATCCCTTTCAATTCTAAGTCTGTCCTCCAGACTCTTTACTTGATCATTAGTATAATTAATTGTGCCCATCTGAATAATAGTTATATTCTTCAGCTTGGCAATTTCAGCTAACTTTTGATCAAGGACTTTTTCTAACTCAGTTGTTGCAACCCTTAGATCAGCAATTTCCTGAGCCTGTGATTTAACCAGGTTCTTGCTTTTCTTAAGGGCCTGCAACAGTCCCCATACTTGTCTATCAATTGATAGACATCTCCTTCAGATCCAGATGCATCTTCATCACTTGATGCAGATGTAGCTGATTCTTCACTTGTATTACAAACAGATGTACAAGAAGGACAGTTTACCTCATTAGAACCAGACTGATTCTGGCATAGGTCCTCTTCTGATCTTGTCATCAAACCCATGCATTGATGTTCATTGATGGAGTCTAGCAACTGCATAAACTCCTCTTCCTCAGATGCAGCATATAATCCAATATATGCTTCAGCTTCAGATCCTAATTCTGAAGTTGACTGGTCTGACAGACTTTTATCTTTCTTTGCTACAAAGGATTTCTCCTTCTTGCCTTTCTGATAAGTCTTCTTCTTTTCTGAAGATTCCTTCCTTTTGTCAGGACAATCAGCCACTACATGTCCAGGCCTATTGCAACAATAGCAGACAATCTTTGAAGTAGTGGCTTTGCTGGGCTTTGACCTGCTTTTCTCTTTCCTTGATGACCTTCTCTTCTGATAATAGTCATCTACTTGATGTGATGAGGAAGGCCTAGACTTCCATTGCTTCTTTTTCAAGAACCTTTGAAATTGCCTAGTGAATGCAGCAAAGTCTGCATCTGAATCACAGCTGACTGAACCCTTATCTGAATTTTCAGAACTACCTTCTTCAACTTCCTTAGGAGGAGATGGTGATTTCCTCCTATTCTTTCTAGTGGCTTCAGCATTAAATGCCACAGTCTTTTCTCTATGCTCTCCTCTTGAGTTTCTTTCCTCCTCCTTCCTTACCATAAGTTGCATTTCATAGGATAGCAACTTTCCAAACAGAGTTGGAGGAGATATCTCTGCCAATTTTGCCACTTCTCTTATGGCACAGATCTTTGTATCCCAATCCTTTGATAAGGATCTTAAGAATTTGTCATTCAGTTCATAGGTACTGAAGACTCTTCCATAGGATATTAGCTCATTCACAATTCTATAGAATTTCTTATAGCACTCAGTTATGCTATCAGATTTTCCTTGTCTAAAACTTTCATACTCCTGATTTAGCATAGATTTTCTGTCCAGCCTTACTTCTTCAGATCCCTCCATGTAGACAATCAATGTGTCCCACATCTCCTTGGAGGTCTTGCAGTGAATCAGATTCTGAAATGTTGAATCATCTATGGCACTGACAATGATGTTCTGTGCCCTTTTGTCCATGGTTGCCAAGATGATTTCATCCTTGGTCATTTCAGAATAAGTCTTTGGTGTTTGGATATTTGCATCAAGAACAGATATCTTCATTGGTATGAAGGGGCCTTCCTGTACTGTGATGTAAATCCTTGGGTCAGATGCTTCCATAAACAATCTGACTCTTTCTTTCCAAATCCCAAAGATTTCCTTCTTGCATATGGGTAATTTCATTGACCCTAGCTCCTTATGATTCTCTCCAGAACCCATCTTCTTGATTCTTGAATCTGCCTATCAGATCTACCTCAGACTGTTAAGTCCTTTTTGAGGAACCTCCCTCTGATACCACTTGATAGTTTAACTTTCAAGGCAGCCTAAACACCTAGAGGGGGGGGTGAATGGGTTCTGCTTCTCTTTCTAAAACTTCTAGGCAGAATTCAATTTAATAACTAATATAATAAACACAGCAATCACAGAAAACAAAACATCACAGATTGCACTATGTTTTATAGTGGTTCCCCAAGGTCTGGGTACATCCACTTTCCCCTTCACCTATCTAGCAGTATGCTAGATTCGGCCAAACTTCCACTTATCTCAGATCAATAGATCTTACAACTCAGAACCCAACTGGTTCCTACAACTCAGGCACAACTGCCCTACCTCAGCCTTGCCCCAAGGCCTACAACTCAGAGAATATCCTTCTCCTACACTCAGGCAAACAGCCCTACCACTCAGAGTTCAACACTCTTACACTCAGCCTTTATAACATAGGCTTACAACTCAGATCTGTATAAACAGATCCTACAGAAATATAGAAAAGATTGTTTTAATTGTCTTGCCAAAGTTGAGAGAGAAAAGGCAATGACAATTCTTGATCAGCTGATGCAATCAACTGTTTCTTAGCCTTCTTCAAAGCTTCTTGAAAATGTACTTAGCTGAGTTGATTCCAAACAGCTTCTTGAGAATCCACTGGTGGATTCTTTCTTCTTCTTCAAATTCTGACTTGATCTCTCTCTATCCAGAACTTTGAATGATTCTTCTGAATTCTGATTAGAACTCTTCTTAGATCTATCCTTAGATAGTCTTCTTAGATCTCCCGGAGAAGATCTTCTTAAGTGCCTAGCACTTTCTTGAAATGAGTAGAATTGTAATCCTTCTCCACTTTCTGATCCAATGTATTTCAAAAGGTCAGTTCTATATGTTGTTGATTGATTTTCTCCTTCTGAATCTGTCTATTTATAGACATTCTTCATGGTAACCGGCTGATCCGGTTTCTAACCGTTTTCTGACAAGTCTGACAGCTTCAGTTAACCGGTAGTAACCCACAGCTGTCAAGTCTTCAATCAAGTCCTGTGCCTTAGTCTTGAATCACAAGTTGTTGAAACAGTCTGTTAGAAAGTGTCGAGTCCATCTGTCTATCTGTGTCGACATAATTGACTTTGGTGTCGACACAGTCTTCAGTGATGTCGACTAAGTTGCCTTTGAGTCGACACAGCTTCTTCTGCAAATAATTTGATCTTGACTCTCCAGTGTGTCGACACAAGTCCTGTGTGTCGACACAGTTGTTGTAGAATCATAACTTTAGTAAGTGTCGACTTAGCCTTCAGGTGTCGACACATTCATTTTTTTTAACTCTGCTATAATGTGTCGACTAAATCACAATGTGTCGACACATTCTGCTGGTGTCGACAAACTTGAGGTCGACTATTTTCTTCTGTGTCGACACATTCTCCCAATGTTGAGGTCGACGCTTTTCTTCTGTGTCGACACAATTTCCCAGTGTTGTGTCGACTCTTTTCTTCTGTGTCGACACAATTTCCCAGTGTTGTGTCGACTCTTTTTCTGTGTCGACACAAATTCCCGGTGTTGTGTCGACTTACTTCTTCTGTGTCGACACTTTTTCCCAGTGTAGTTGTAGACTAACTGCTATGTGTCGACACTGCTTCCCAGTGTTGTGTCGACTATTTTCTTCTGTGTGTCGACACTGCTTCCTTTGTGTCGACACTTGGACTTAGAATTTTTCTGCATACTTTATCAATTCTCCACCTGCACATGTCAACTTAAAACAACATCAAATACACCTTGATGTATATCATTGAGCTAAGTTGGGCTTCTTCAAATCAGGTACACATTTTCCAATGTACCCAACACACCAACCGCAGCACCAGAGCTAGACCAAGGCACACGCCATGCCGATCTCCCGTGCTCTGGTCCAGTCCGCAACCCGGACTCCGCGAACTTCAACCAAGTTCGCACCTCGCCAGTCTTGGCGAGCTCCGCGGATAGCAATCCTATCCGCCTGATTACTTCCTGGGAACCAACTGTCGACTGAACACAACCCGGCCTGGCAAGCTGTCTCCTCTGTTTGAGTAGACCGCCCAGACCGCTAGAGCAAAAGCCGACTCCAGCATTATTGTCGACCTGGCTAACCACAAGTTCTGTCCGCACAGGCCTCTCGGATAGGTCGCCCAATCCACCACTTTCACTTCATGATTTTCAACACTCCCCCTTGAAGTGAGAAGTGGTGACCAACCCCAGCAGTCCCCGTAACCGTAAACATGGCCTCTCCGATAGCGACATTGAGAAGATGTCCACGACATAGTCCTCGCTCTGCATATCCCAGACCATAACGGATCCCTCCAGCACCTCCTGAAAGGATTCATGCTTCCCTCCGCCTTCTTCTACAGCTTCAACACCCACTTGTACGTCACAGGAGTAACACCAACCTTGGGAACAAGGTCACAAGCCTCATCACGCCTGAGGGTAGTCAACTCCTCATCCTTGGTGCTTTCTCCCTCCTTGACTCTAGTGGTGCATTCAAAGCTAGAAGGCTCTCGCTCGATCTAAGGGCCTACGAAGAAACAAGAGACCGAGCTCACCGCATTTACTTCGCAATATCGAGCTGGTGGGTTGGTGATCCTCTTCGACCTCCTAAGATCCTGATCACGGCTAACCACCTCCGCTGTATCTCCTGAACCAGCTCCGATCCCGGGTAAACCTGTGGTATCACTTTCCTTGCTTCCTGAACAAGAAGCCACCACCCTGGAACTAGAAGCACCTGGAGCATTACTTCCCTACTTCTTGAACCAGAAGCACATGGAGCATCGCTCCCGTTGCTTCCTGAACTCGACGCCTCTGCCCCAGAGCTAGAACAACCTGGAGCTCCTAGTGACACATGCAGCTCCAACTGAGGATCTTCAGCAGCCTCCTCCTAGTGACACAGGCTACTTCACTTTGTTATGGATTATGCCCATAAGAAATCTCTCTCCGGATTCCGTGCTTCCTACAAAAGTTAGAGAACACGGTTGAATCAAATTCACCTATGTTTCTCATTCTCAACTTCTTGATCCGCAGGCCAAGCCGACCCTCCACAAGCTTCTTGAACTCCACGAACAAACGGAACGCATCTGACTTCTCCTTCATAAAGTACACCCAAGTGTACCTCGTATAGTCATCAATCAACACCAGCATATACCTGCTGCCTCCAAGACTGGCAATGATGGTCGGTCCCAACAGCGCACCATGGATGCACTCCAATAGTTGAGAACACTCGGTCTGCAACTTATCAAACGTGAAGCGATAAGCCTCACTGTATTAACATCCCACGCAAACATGATCATCGCTGAAGGATGACAACCTAGGCAGGCCTTTCACAAGGCTCTTTTCTGCCATTGTTTTCAACTTGTCCATCCCGACATGTCCCAGTCTTTCATGTCAGATAGATGCACTATCATTGGCTCTCATCCGATCAACATAAGAACTTGTTGAAGCCAAAACCAAGTTCTCATCCCTTCTCCCTATATGAGCAATGTTCGTCGACTGAAAGATAACCTTACAGTATTCTTGAAGTGGCCAGGATGATTGCATCTATATCACCTTGGCTCTTCCTTCCTCTACCCATCAAGACTAGGAGCATACCTCTCCTCTTGCTGATATGAAGTAGAAGGTCCATCACCAGCAACCGACTTCTTCTTCTTATTTCATCTCCTTTTCTTCCCTGAGAAGAGCGCCTCACCATCTCCTCTAGAGACAGTGACTCCAGGCATCTGACTTGTTAAGCTCTCCTGTGAAGCCAGCAGGTTCTCCAGCTCCAGCAAAGATGTAACACCCCTATCTGTCACATAGCATATAGCAGTAGGTCCAGTCGGGGCCCGACGCCATATACCACGGATAGACCGGTGGGTTACTCATTGAAACCAATCAACCATTCACAACGTCCTACACAGAGCATCTAACGGAAGCAATTTATTAAGTTGCAAAGAATAAAGAACCTAGCCAAGCATGAATGTTCACTACTCAAACCAACAGGAATGTACAATACACAAGTACTAGCCTTATGGCCTTACAATAGTTTGCTCAAATATAAGTGTCTTCCAAACTTCGGCACGCAGGCCGGTCATACATGATAATACAAGAAAACACTCAAAACTAGGCCTTCGAGGGTCGACTCAGCAACTTGGACTTTAGCCAGCTATTTATCACTCGGCTCCGCAGCACCTGCAAGCAACAATCCACCGTATGGTGGCAAACAAAAGCAACGGTCAGCCATGCTGACAAAATTATAATGACCCCGCCCCCAACTCGAGGTGGCGATGCTCTTTCCCTGCACTTTGTTAGCATAACCAAGCAGTATAGTGTAAACACACTTCATCACAGGCGTAGGCACGCACGGCCACACACCCTGTGCACTCAGGGCACATTCACGACGATCCGGCCAACGTCATGTCAATTTAAGCCATAAACGTTTCCATCTCGCCACCGCCCCTTGGATGGCCAACCTTATGAGCATTTTGTCTTCCTGGCATGGGTCACGTCAATTTAAGCCATAGACCTCCGAAGACCCTCATCTATGCCGACGGTTCCGCCGAACGACATAGTGCAGGTACGGTTCCGCCTGACCCGTGCTCATACCGCAACGTCAATTTAATACATATGCGCGGGTCAAGACTCCCCGAGTCATGTTTCATCACACAGTTCACATTACCCGGTTATGTTCAAGTTGGCTCCCCGACCACCATGTTGGCAAAACCACGCGTTTGCCCAGTTTTCCGGGTGCACCTTGGAGTTAGTCCCCAAGGCTCCCTGTTGCAATCTACCTCGTAGAAAACCCGAAAAACAAACATTCGCACAGAGTCTTCTCCGATCATTTATGCAATGCAACATCACCGATCCAGACCAACTTGTCTGGGTAGGCTTTACACATCATGCCTATGTCCGTTCTTGTATGCGGACTCTACACAAGGGGGACTTTACATATCTACCCCAAGGAACGCCACAAACTCACCGCACACTCGCGAGAGAGGGCTTCCTATGCAAAGTAAAAGAGGACTTCACATGTCCTAGGATGAGAATCGTTACCCTAGCATTTTTCCTTGACGCCATGGAAATCTATGCAGATGAAAAGCACCGCAATCTCCTTGCCTCTGTAGATCCGAAGTCGGCTCGCGATTTGGAGCTCCGAAACTCCGCCGGTGACCGGATCTAGCCCTCCTTCTTCCTCCTTGCTCTCTCCTCTCTCTAGATCTTAGAAAACGAGTGAACCCAAGAAAATGAGGTTTTATAAACCCTAAACTCGGGTATATCCCTGAGGAAACAACCCCCAGCCATTAGATCTAAAAACAAGGAAATGAACGGCTGCGATTTAGCCCGAAAATCCAAAACCTGGGCCGAACACGGGTTGCGACACGACCGTGTCCAAGGCCGTGTCACCCATTCGCTGTCAAAACCGTTGCGGCCCAAAAAAAACACGGCACTCGACATGCCCGTGTCAGGCTCGACACGCCCATGTCACCCAGTACACGCCCGTGTAGCTGGGCGTGTTCCTCCAAGGACACAGGTCAAAAATAACCAGAGCCCGACACGGCCATGTCACATGACATGTGCTAGACACGCCCTGGACACGCCCGTGTCCCAGGCCGTGTAGCTGCCTTAGCACAAATTGCCAAATGACTCAAGCAGGACACGGGCATTCGACACGCCCGTGTCGAATTTGACACGCCCGTGTCAGACCCGAACATGCCTGAGCTCAGGCAGTGCGCCCTCACTCAACGATCGTTGAGTTGAAATCTTTGAGTGACTGACACGCCCGTGTCCCAGGCCGTGTTCACCCCCCCCCCACGACCGTTGACCCCAAAAATCATCGACCACACGACCAACGCCAAACCCGAGCACGACACGCTCTGGGACACGCCCGTGTCCCAAGCCGTATCATATCTACCAAATCCCAGATTTGGCTCAAAACGCCACCTGTCACCCTTTTGAGTTTTGGGCCGTTACAACTCTCTCCCTCTTAAAAGAATTTCGTCCACAAAATTACCAAAGGAAAACAAACAGAAAACCAAAAGTGGTACCTGAGCGAAATAACTTTGGGTACTCCTCCAGCATGGTTTTCTCCCGTTCCCAAGAGAGCTCCTCCCGACCGTAATTGTCCCATCGGACCTTGACCATCTTGATCTCCTTGTTACGGAGTCGCTTAACTTCAAAGTCTTCAATACAAAAGGCTTGACCCTAGTCGTCAACCCTTCGTCCACCGGCACTTGATCAACTGCAATCACCTGCGAAGGCTCTTGCACCACCTTCCGCAATACTGAAATGTGGAATACATCGTGTAGACCACTCAACTCTACTGATAGCCTCAGACGATAAGCCGCTTCACCTATCCGCTCCAGAATCTCAAATGGTCCAAGGTACCTCGGGCTCAGCTTCTTCAAGCGTCGTACCCATGAAACACCTTTGAACGGCTTTATCTTCAAGTACACCCAATCGTCAAACGCGAACTCCACGTTCTGATGCTTGGCATTGTAGTACTTAGCTTGTCTATCCTGAGCGATCAGCAAATGCTCTCGAATGATCCGCACCAAAGAAGTAGCGTTTTCCACCTCTTGCTTTTTGTACAACCTTGCCTCACCCGTTTCTAGCAACGACAACGGCGTGCGACACTTTCTACCATATAGGGCCTCGAAGGGCTCCATTTGAATACTCGTCTGGTATCTATTGTTGTACGTAAACTCCACCAAATAAAGGTGGTATTCCCAATGCTTTCCGAAGTTTAGAACACACATACGAAGCATGTCCTCCATAGTTCTGTTGACCCTCTCGGTCTACCCATCCGTCTGCGGATGGAAGGCTGTGCTGAACTTCAACTTAGTTCCCAGCATTTTCTGCACCAACCTCCAATCATTGGACGTAAAATGCCCATCTTGATCATTCACTAAGCTGCGGGGCGCACCATGCAGTCTGACTATATTATCCACGTACAGCTTCGCAAGTCTCTCCACTGAATCATCCTTCCTATGCGGAATGAAATGCGACACTTTTGTTAACTGATCTACGATCACCCAGATGGCGTCGTTTCCTTTCTGCGACCTTTGCAAGCTATGCACAAAGTCCATCGAAATGTCATCAAACTTCCACTCCGGAATATGCAAGGATTTCAAGAATCCCCCTGGCTTTTAGCACTCCGTCTTTATTAAGGTGCAAGTTTGACATTTAGCCACAAACAGTGCCACATCCTTCTTGAGTCCTAGCCACCAGAACAACTTCTTCAGATCTCAGTATATCTTTTTGCTTCCTGGGTGAATTGAGTTCTCGTTATGATGAACCTCGTACATCAACTCCGCCCGTAGATTTCCCACATTTGGGATGCACAAACAATTGTCCTTTCTTAGTAACTCATCTTCAACTGAAAACTGGGAATTTTACCCATCCAATGCTGCATCCATGAGCTCCTTCATGCTGTCATCCAACTCCATAGCCTGTCGAATGCGATCAGCCATGTCATACTGAACTTCCGTCCAGTTCAATAATGCATCAACGCTAGTCTTCTTGTCAACACAACAGATCTCTAATGCCTCCAACTCCCGAATCAACCGCTCATCATAAACCGACAACCAGTTGGTTTGGGCGGGAGCCCTGCGACTCAACGCATCTGCAACTGCATTGCCTTTCCCGAGTACATAATGAATTTTGAACGTATAGTCCCTCAGGAACTCCATCCATCTCTGCTGCCTCATGTTCAGATCCTTCTAATCCAACAGGTACCTAAGGCTCTTATGGTCGGTATAAATATCGACCTTTACGCCGTACAAGTAGTGCCTCCACAACTTTAGTGCAAAAATCACGGCCGCTAACTCCAAGTCGTGGATCGGATAATTCCTTTCGTGCACTTTCAGCTGACGCGAGCCATACGCAATAACATTACCATGCTGCAGCAGCACGCAACCCAAACCACTGCCTGAGGCATCGTTATAGATCTCAAAACCTTCGGTCTCACTTGGTGAACTAAGCACTGGCGTCGTGGTCAACCGACTCTTCAACTCTCCGAACGCTTACGCGCACTCCTGCGTCCATACTAACTTTTGATCTTTTCTAGTCAAAGTCGTGAGGGGGTAACTCTATCAATGAGAAGTTCTCTACGAAGTGCCTGTAGTAGCCGGCCAGCCCCAGAAAACTCTGGTCTTCCGCTCCCGAACGCAACACAGGACACTTGCGTATCATAACTATCTTCGTTGGATCCACTGCAACACCCACTCTACAAACTTTATGACCGAGGGACGCTACCTAGGATAACCCAAAACTCACGTTTGGAGAACTAGGCATTGAGTTGGTTCCTCATTAGCGTTTCGACCACCAAAAGCAGATGCTTGAAGTGATCCTCTTGCTCTGCGAGTACACCAATACGTCGTCGATGAAGACGACCACAAAATGGTCTAGGTACTCCCTGAACGATCTGTTCATCAAATCCATGAACACTGACGACGCATTAGTCAGCCCGAACGGCATGAAAGTAAACTCGAAATGTCCATACCTTGCGTCGAACGCTGTCTTTGGAACATCGCTTTCCCTTATCATCAGTTGATAGTAACTGGACTTAAGATCCAATTTTAAGTATACCGATGACCCGACCAACTGATCAAAAGATCATCCACCCTTGGGATCACGTACTTGCTCTTTTCCATTAACTTGTTCAGTTTCCCATAATCGATACAGAGTCGCAAACTCTCGTCCATCTTCTTAACAAAGAGGACTGGCGCGCTCCAAGGCGACGAACTTTGACGCACATAACCCTGCTCCATCAACTCTTCCAGTCGAGCCTTTAGCTCCGCAATCTCCTTAAGCATTAACCGATATGGAGAGCGTGGCACAGGTTTGGCACCTGGCACTAGCTCAATCGTGAATTCAATCTCTCACTACGGTGGGGCTCCAGGGAGACCATCAGGGAAACACATCAGGATATTCGGATACACCCGAGATACTATCCAATGTAGGCTTAGGCTTCGAAGCCTCCCATGGTGGCAGTAACGATGCTTGCAAGTCGAACTCCTGACTCCCAAACCATAACCTTGCGACACAGACTCTCTCTCCGCGCGCATCAAACGACCACTGAGCAATTACACATCCAAATTGTCCTTTACCATCGAAGGATATACTCTGATGCGCAATACAAATCCTTCGGACAAAAGGAGTGTGAAGTTCCCGCATCGAAACTATGCCCTCGCCGGATTACCAAAATCCAAAACAAAGCCTAGAACTTCCAGTCCTAAGCTAACACGCATAAGGTAACAGGTATAAGAAGCTAAATTGCTACCAATTAAACCATACCTGACATCCAGACGGTCGGCCACAAGACCTCCTGCTGGCCAAAGATGTCCACTCTCGGTTGGACCGGAGTATACAGTGATGCGGTGGACTCCACCGTCATCCCTTCTCCTAAGATGTTGCCCCCGGCTTCTTCTCGGATATTGGGCGTCCGCTCCAACAATCCCAGGTATAATGTACCGGCTTGCCACAATTAAAGCATGCGCCCGGTGCACGACCTGTAGTCCCCCCCCCCCCGAAGCACCAGATGAAGGGGTTGGACCCGAAGTACTAGCCTTTTTATTCCACCTTCGGAAACCGGACTTCGAAGTCGGCACCTTGAACTCTGACTTCTTAGCACCAGAGTCTTCAACTGCTCCTGCCATAGCTTTCATTGTTTTCTGAGCACCCTCCTGATAACCTCGGGTAAAGTGCCCTTTCTTGCCACAAGAATGGCAATTGTAAGTAGCCTGGCTAGTATATGATCTAACTTCTTTTCTCAGCGTTCTGCGGTAGGCAGTCCTTATAGGATCTGCAGGGTTTGGTACCCTATTCACTGGTATTTGATGAGTTTTCCTCAACTCTACTTCCAAAGTTCTGGCCGACTCCACCAAGGCTCGGAATCACAATAGCTTTGGTCCTAGCAATAGGATACGCAACTCGCTGCGTAGTCTATTATAAAATCTATCAACTATGGACTGCTCGCTTTCCCACTCAAATCCTGGGTAGTGTCTTATCATAAGGAATGTCTGCAAATATTCGTCAACTGAGTGTGCTCCCTACAACACAATCAAGTTCAACTGCTTCCCTAATGGGCCTCTAAATGCCATTTGCTCCATCACACCGCCCGGTGTTGGGGCTATCTCAGGGATAGAGGGTTGAACATTACTTCCATGTTATGCGTTGGTCATAGCGAACACCGCTTCAACTACCCTTCTTATGGTTTCAAAAGAAGTAGGGGTCTCAGGCACGTCGCTTGGTGCAGTACTTTTCTCAGAAAGTGTGCTTTCAGACAGCCACGCGCCACTCCCGGACACCTATAGTCGTACGAAACACCAATAAGTGACCGAACAAAATTGCAAAAAGCAATTATAGGAACACGCAGGTTTCTCAAACATGTGTATTTTCATTCCTAAGTGGACATTCATGGGTTCTTTTCATGTTATAACGATGACGCACACACGTGTGCTCACCACCGCTTAAAGTGAATTCGTCCACGAATTCATTTAAGCTTGACCGAAACCGGTAGTCTGATACCAAATTGTAACACCACAGGTCGGAGGATCGAAACTTCCCTTTGATACCAAATTGTAACACCCCTATCCGTCACATAGCATATAGTAGTAGGTCCGGCCGGGGCCCGACGCCATATACCACGGACAGACCAGTGGGTTACTCATTGAAACCAATCAACCATTCACAACGTCCTACATAGAGCATCTAGCGGAAGCAATTTTTTAAGTTGCAAAGAATAAAGAACTCAGCCAAGCATGAATGTCCACTACTCAAACCAACAGGAATGTACAATACACAAGTACTGGTCTTATGGCCTTACAATAGTTTGCTCAAATATAAGTGTCTTCCAAACTTTGGCACGTAGGCCGGTCATACATGAGAATATAAGAAAACACTCAAAATTAGGCCTTCGAGGGCCGGCTCAGCAATTTAGGCTTTAGCCCGCTATTTACCTCTCGGCTCTGCAGCACCTGCAAGCAACAATCCACCGCATTGTGGCAAAAAAAAGCAACTATCAGCCATGCTGACCAAATTATAACGACCTCGCCCCCAACTCGGGACGACGATGCTCTTTCCCTGCACTTTGTTAGCATAACCAAGCAGTATAGTGTAAACACACTTCATCACAGGCGTAGACACGCACGGCCACACACCCCGTGCACTCAGGGCACATTCACGACGATCCGGCCAACGTCACATCAATTTAATCCATAGACGTTTCCATCTCGCCACCGCCCCTTGGACGGCCAACCTTATGAGCATTTTGTCTTCCTGGCATGGGTCACGTCAATTTAAGCCATAGACCGCTGAAGACCCTCATCTATGCCAACGGTTCCGCCGAACAACATAGAGCAGGTACGGTTCCGCCTGACCCGTGCTCATACCGCAACGTCAATTTAAGACATATGTGTGGGTCAAGACTCCCCGAGTCCTGTTTCATCACACAGTTCACATAACCCGGTTATGTTCAAGTTGGCTCCCCGGCCACCATGTTGTCAAAACCACGCGTTTGCCTAGTTTTCCGGGTGCACCTTGGAGTTAGTCCCCAAGGCTCATTGTTGCAATCTACCTCGTAGAAAACCCGAAAAACAAACATTCGCACGGAGTCTTCTCCGGCCATTTATGCAATGCAACATCACCGATCCAGACCAACTTGTCCGGGTAGGCTTCACACATCATGTCTATGTCCGTTCTCGTATGCAGACTCTACACAAGGGGGACTTTACATATCTACCCCAAGGAATGCCACAAACTCACTACACACTCGCGAGAGAGGGCTTCCTATGCAACGGAAAAGAGTACTTCACATGTCCTAGGACGAGAATCGTTACCCTAGCATTTTTCCTTGGTGTCATGGAAATCTATGCAGATGAAAAGCACTGCAATCTCCTTGCCTCCATAGATCTGAAGTCGGCTCGCGATTTGGAGCTCTGAAACTCCGTCAGTGACCGGATCTAGCACTCCTTCTTCCTCCTTGCTCTCTCCTCTCTCTAGATCTTAGAAAGAGAGTGAACCCAAGCAAATTAGGTTTTCTAAACCCTAAACTCGGGTATATCCCTGAGGAAACAACCCCCAGCCGTCGGATCTCAAAACAAGGAAACGAACGGCTGTGATTTAGCCCGAAAATCCAAAACTTGGGCCGAACACGGGTTGCGACACGGTCGTGTCCAAGGCCGTGTCACCCATTCGCAGTCAAAACCATCACGGCCCAAAAAGAACACGGCACTCGACACGCACGTGTCAGGCTCGACACGCCCGTGTCACCCAGTACATGCCCGTGTAGCTGGGCGTGTTCCTCCAACAACACAGGTCCAAAATAATCAGAGCACGACACGGCCATGTAAAACGCATGTGTCACATGCCGTGTGATAGACACGCACTGGGACACGCCCGTGTCCCAGGCCGTGTAGCTACCTTAGCACAAATTGCCAAACGACCCGAGCAGGACACGGGCATTCGACACGCCCGTGTCGAATTAGACACGCCCGTGTCGGACCCGAACACGCCTGGGCTCAGGCCGTGCGCCCTCACTCAACGATCGTTGAGTGGAAAGCTTTGAGTGACTGACATGCCCTGGGACACGCCCGTGTCCCAGGCCGTGTTCACCCCCCCCCCCCCGACGACCGTTGACCCCAAAAATCGTCGACCACGCGACCAATGCCAAACCAGAGCACGACACGCCCGTGTCCCTGGCCGTGTCACCTCTACCAAATCCCAGATTTGGCTCAAAACACCACCTGTCACCCTTTTGAGTTTCGGGGCGTTACAAAAGATGACTGATTGGCCCAGCCTTGAACGGAAGTGACAAAGGCCACATATTCCTTCCGCAAATCGCGAATTATGTGTCTCTTCAACTTCGCCTCCGAAATAGGCTCATCAGGGTCCAACGCTGAAATCTCAGCGCATAAGTTCTTCATCTTTAGGAAGAATGACGAGAGGGACAAATCTCCTTGAGTGGCTCCCGCCAACTCATTCTCCAGGAACTATAGCCGAGCTACATTCTTCCTGTTGAACAACCCATCAAGGAAAGTCCAAATCTTCGTAGCAGACCGACATCCTATGATGTGTTCGAAGAGTTCCGATGAGATAGGCTGCTTGAGAAGAAACTCCGCTTTCGTGTTTGTCTTCCTCCAAGCTCTTACTGCTCCAACATTGTCAGCATCAGCAGCCACCTCTTGCCTTTCGTCTCTGTAGATGACCTCCCAAAGTTCCTCGTCTAGAAGATAGCTTTTCATACATGACTTTCACTTTTTAAAGTTAGTCGATGTAATAAGCTCAATTCCAAGACCTCTTGTCATACCACCTTCTATTTAACTAATTCTGGTTACTTAAACACCCAGAAGAAATGAAGCAAACTATCGGATGATCCGCTACTCAGGCCTCTTTTCCCTCTAATACCATGTAAACAATTTGAGATAATGGAAAACGGGAAACCAGGCGCAGGAACACTCAACCTATCCAAGTCTAAATAACCAGATACAAATAGAAGAACAAGAAACGTGTACTATCAAATCAATCTTTACAAGACGATGTATACATGACGAGACATGCTTCGTCGATGCACCCGATGGAAGCAAATTACAAAGCAGATAAAACAAGTCATGCAGACTCCAAGAGTAACCGCCGACCCTGCTTCTAACCACTACGGAGTCCGCTCAAGCTGATAGATCGCCAAGCTGCAACCTAGCCGTGTGAACTGCCCGTTATTCCAATGCTGAACTCTAACCGCAGATCTGCAAGCCGCCTAACTGCATGGTTGCTAGCCTCCAGATCGCGTGAGCTGCTGCCGAACTGAATCAAGCTGTCAGATGCAGACAACTTATTGAATTGGGAAACTAGTTGCAGAAGAGAGACCGTCAATTCGCAAACCGCAACCTGCTGTTAACCGATGGTTGCTATTCGCAGAGTCCGCACTGTCCCTGACCACAGTCAGAACCAAGTCCCTAGCTTTCCAGCGCTACTCGCACAACCTGCAAGCACAAACTTGTCAACCTCCTCAAACCATGCGGATACAAAATCCTAACCACAACAACTATCTGTGAGTTCACTTATTGTTCAGTTAGATATCAATTGATGTGACAGAGGGTCCTATTTATAGGAATGGAGAGGAGTGTGATCACCACCCTAGCTGATAGGATAACCGCCCAATCCCGCGGAGAGCACCAAGTGTATCCGCCAAGCCGCGGATACACAATCAAACCGCCGTAACTAGGAAAGACAGCCAATCCGCCAAGGTTGCACCACCAAGGCCGAATACCAAGCCAATCCGCCTTGTCGCCAAGGCCTAGCCAGACTTGATCGCCATACAGGCGAACTCTGCGAGAACCGTCGTAGTCCGTCCACCAGCGGACACAGCTCCAGTCCGCTCGCGCCTGCTCCAGTCCGTATATCCTGAGCTCGCAGTCAAGGAACACAAGGCTAACTGCCGAACATGGAGGACAGAGATATCAGTCCGCGCAGTCCGCGCGACCTCCCGGACTGAGCCATCCCGCACAACCCTTCAAACTGCGACGCCAGCCCGCTCTAACCGGCGAACTCCGTGGTTACCACCAACCGCACCACCAGAGCTAGACCAAGGCACACGCCATGCCGATCTCCCGTGCTCTGGTCCAGTCCGCAACCTAGACTGCACGAACTTCAACCGAGTCCGCACCTCGCCAGTCTTGGCGAGCTCCGCGGATAGCAATCTTATCCTCCTGGTTACTTTCTGGGAACCAACTGCTGGCTGAACACAACCCGGCCTGGCAAGTCGCCTCCTCTGTCCGAAAAGACTGTGCGAACAGACCGCCCAGGCCGCCAGAGCAAAAGCCGACTGCAGCACTATTGTCAACCTGGCTAACCGCCAGTCCTGTCCACACAGGCCGCACAGACAGGTCGTTCAATCCACCACTTTCACTTCATGATTTTCAACACTACCATAGTAGGTTTAAGAGGAAATTATTTATAACCCACAATATCTTTTACCCCATACTCAATAACCCCTTATCTTTAATAATTGGTGTATAACCCCCCCCCCCCCCCCCCCCCCCCCCCCCCCCCCCCCCCCTCCCCGATCTTGCTTACCAAAGTCAATTATCTCCTAAATATTTATAGATGGGTTTATAATTCACCTTATCTTTTTTATCATTAGTAAATAACCCTCTAATCTTTACAAATAAATAACTTAAATCAAAATTACAAAAATATCTTTTACTATTTTTTTTATAATTTGAAAAAAAAAATATTAAATTTATTTTTAACTTAATAATTTGTTAGATTATTACAATAACAGTTAATTGAACTTTTAAAATAAAATTTAATTATGAAAATGGGTAACAAGAATAGGCTAGTATTGATGTGTGTGAGTAAGCGTTGGCGTGAGCACGAGTCGGATTGGAACGCACATAAAGGAGAGGAGCATTTAGAAATTAAGATTAAGTTTTTGAATTTTTTTTGTATTATAATAACAAATATTTGTGTGTGAGTAACCAATACTTATGTGCTTTTAATTAATTTCATTTATTTTGCAGTTTAATTTGATGTTTGCTTGTGTGCGAATAAAGAATATCGATATTAATTGAAAACTTTAATTCATTGTTATTTATGAATTATTTGAATAGTACTATCTCACTTAATATTAAAATATTTTATACTACAATATTGCAAAAAGAATTGTATTCATAAATAAATAAAATTTAAAATATAGTCATTGGTGAGAAGTAAACTCGTGATAAAGAGACCAAAATATATGCACTCAACCAACTTAACTAACAACAATATATTGCTAATTTGATTTAGGATATAATATATGTGATAATTAAGAAGTTCATCATCGCAAAGAACTCATTTTAATTTTTTGAAATATACTATTTCTAAAACTAACGACACAAGATTGGGCACAATGGCGAAAAAGGATCCATATAGCCGACCCCACTATAGTGGGATAAACACTTAGGTGTTGTTGTTGTATACTATTTTTAAAACTCAGTGTGGGTGGCCGTCCATGCACCCACATATGTGGGTCCGCCCTTGATCATTAGAGATAAAGTTATATAATGTTTATGTATATCCATATATACTTATATTTAAATGCAGGCATGTTTTTTTTCTGAGCATTTTGTCATGGATGTTTCTTTGGACCCAAAAGCTATAGATCTGGTCAATCTATTGCCAACACTCTTCGACACGTGCCGCCGAACCTTGTCGCGTCTATTGGCCTTATATATCTCCATAGGTATTTCTTTTATTTAATTTCGCGGGCATGATTGAGCATGTACGCACGATAGATATTATGCGGAGAGGCTGGTGATCCGCATTGTGTCCGTGAGATTACGCGAATTAATTTCTCGATGCAAGAATCAATCCTCAGCATGCCTTCCCGTTTACTCGCATTTCATTTAAACAATTAATGTAAAATGAGCGATAGCAACGAGAATAGAGTTTTTCCCACCGCCGCTATCACCCCAAACAGAACCTAAACTTTGCACGTTCGTGAACTTGTTAAAGTCTTACGGGCAGAGCTTCGTCTTTACCTTTGGAATAAGCATGCAGTAAATGAATGGACTTGTCCTTGACAAAAATACTATTTTAGATATTTTCAAGAATAAAAATAAAATAAATGTGGATGAATATATATATATATAATATGATCTTATCTACAGGCAGAGCGACAAATAGATCTACTCGTCAGCGTCCAAATATGTTTTATCACAAATCCTATCATCTTTCTGAGTCACATCTTTGATTTCTAAGTTGGCACGATTGTTGAATTTATTGAAGTGAAAGTGACGGTCTGATCGGGCAGGCCATGCGGTTAGCAGTTGGCGGACTAGCCAGTTCGGCTAGTGTTCAGCAATCTGGCTCGGCAAGTTCCCAGTTTTGTAATCGGGCGGTTAAGAATGTCTAACCGCGGGTGTGGCGGACTCATCTGGAGTTCGCCGAGTCCGGCATGATTCTGTGCTTGCGGACTCATCTGGAGTTCGTCGAGACCGGCGTGTTTTGGTTCTGGGAACCGCAGTGTCCACTGTTATGGCGGGTTGTCTGGCTGGTGTTGAGCTCGCGGATTGCGGAGTCCGTCTATGTTGAGTCTGCCTATGTTATCGCGGATTGTGGAGTCCTCCTGGTGTTGTGCTTGCGAATTGCGGAGTCCGCTTGTGTTGAGTTCGCGCCAGGTTCGGTCAGAGACCGCTGAAAGTTTGGACTTGGTCACCGTAATGTGCAAAGTCCGGTTGTTATCTAGTTCGCCGAGTCCGCATGTTTTGCGCGGACTGGATGTGGAGTTAGCGGCGACTTGCAGATTGTCTTGCGTGGTCTGTCTTTGAGTCCGCACTCTTGTGCGATCTGATGCGGCTAGGCGCACGCTGATGAGCGGTTACCCTATCGCATGGGTGATGGCTTCACTCCCTTCGCTTGTCGATAAATAGGGCGGTCGGGCTCGTCATTTATAACGTGAACAGTAAGCTTTGAAGCTTGGGTTAAAACCCGCTGTCTGGTTTTCTTAACCGCGTGGCTTAGAGAAAGGTTAATCGGTTTTGTTGTATTGCAGATTGTGCGGCTAGTACTGAGCGAACAGGAACTTGGTTCTGACAACAGTCAGGGTTCAGTGCGGCTTAGCGGATAACAGTCAACGGATTGCAGCAGGTTGCGACTTGTGGCAAGACGGTTTTCTCTTTGACAAAGTTTTCACAGTTCAATAAGTCAGTCCGCCTCTGGCAATTTGAATCTGTTCAGGCAGCTAGGCGACCTTACGGTCAGGCGGCTTCCAGATGCGGACAAGTTTCTTCAACATTCAATAACGGGGAGTCCACGTGTTTAAGTTGCAGTTTGGGAACTTGGCGGTTTCAGCGGACAACTTTTGCGGTTAGGCGACTTTGGCGGTTACTGTTATCAGTCTGCCTGGTTTACTCTTGCTTGTATGTTTTTTCTTTCAACCGGGTGCATTGGCGAATCATGTCTCGCAATGTATACCTCGTATTGTAAAGAAGTTTGATAGTACAAGTTTCTCTTGCTCTTCTATCTTCATCTGGTCTATTTGCAGCTTGGTTATGATTGAGTGTTCCTGCGACCTATCCCATTTTCTGGTTATCTGAAATTTTTACAACGATGTCTTGATCCACTCAAAGTGCTACAAGTTCTTGCAAACGAATTAATCGTGAATAAGAATTCGACGGATATTGTCGATAAAAAAAGCTCCTCGAGGGGAGTAAACTTACATGAGAGGCCGGTTTTTGTAAGTTTTGAAGATAGAAGGGTGCAGTTTGTCAGGTAGCATACATACATGAGAGGTTCAGGGTCTTGTGAAAGGAGTTTGAGCTAGCTTAAACTCAATCACATGGACATATTCCTGATATTAACACTTAAAGAGTAAGGCTCTGTTTGGCGCGGCTGCAGCGACTGAAAAAGCAGTGGTGGAATAATCAGCTGTTTTGCAGAGTGATGGCAGAATCTGTGAAACTGTTTGGAAGTACAACTTTTGCAATGTTGTTTCAAACAGAGAAACTGTTATTGAATTTTTTATATTTGTTATAAATTTAACCGTTATAATGTTGTATACCTGTGATACGCCGTGAGTTGATCTATAAGGTTCGGATTTGACTCGATATTATCTTAAAAAAAAATTATATTATAAGTTTATTATAACTTAAAAATATATAAAACCAAATAATTAATTTAAAAATATTATAAGTTAGTTATATGAAATTATTAGTTATATAAAAAATTAAAAACTAATAATTAACTTAAAAATATTATAAATTAGTTATATAATATAATTAGTTAAATTATTAGTAAAATATTTTTTAAAATTTATAAAAACTTTTTTAAAAAAATTAAAGCAGCGCTGCAACCCTGAACTGTTGTCTTTCCTGTCGCGGGTGAAGACCCGCGGCAGGAAAACAGCTGCACACAGCAGTTTTTCACGGTGGCGGATGCCACCGTCCGCCACCGTGGATGCCATAAAAATTTGTTTGACGCGACGTTTCAAAAAATTGCAGTCCCCTGCCCACAAAACGCCGCGCCAAACAGAGCCTAAGTTTTGATGGATGGTGGCAATTGGAGATTGAGCGATTGTAGTTGAAGGTTCCGTTTGGGGCGGCGGTGTTGGAATAAGTAGTGGTGGGAAATCAATTGTGACATTATTAGAGTTGTCCAAAAAAATTGTTTGAAAAAATCCTATTTAAGTGATTTTCAAAGAAGTTGTTAAATTTTTTGTTTGGAAGAACAAAATTTTAAGAGAATTGATATTAGCAGTCCTTAAATGGATATTCGCCGTTCAAAATGAAAGGAAAAAATTCTCCTTTATAAAACCTATCATTTTTAGCTCGCACCCCATCTTTTCACCATAGGGTTTACTGTTTCCCACCCCCGGACGACGTCTCTTTCGCGATCCCAATCTCGTCGGCCCCTGTTCGCACTGGACGGCGCCTCCTCCTCATTCAATTTCGCCCTCCCCGAACGGTGACTCCTCTTTGCACCTGGACGTCGTCGCCCCTGCTGCAAAAACGCGGACTGCTCTTCGCACCTGGACACCGTCACCCCTGCTTCAAAAACGCCGACGGCGTCCTCTTCTTCCCCAAAACTGACGGGGTCCTCTTCTTCCCCAAAACCGACGTCATCGCCCCTGCTGCAAAACCGACTCCCCTTGAGCTTTTGATTTCCTGAAAAAAGGTTATATTTGTTATTTTCAGATTTTGGGTTTTGATCGTATCACGATCCTCCTCTTCGCACCCTGGTGCAGTCTAAGATCTGATATGTTCTTCTCTGAAAACGCATGTTGCAGGTATCGATCTCCCCTCCGATTGTGAACACTTTCCTGCCATTTGAGTACTCAGAATGGAAGAACGGTTAGCCTAATATGTTCTATTAGTTTTGGATTTTGCTATATATGTTGTGCTTAATGTCCATTGCATATTGGCATTTCATGTCATTGAGTTTAATGTTAATTGTAATGTGTTTCCAGTTCTCTTACTGAAATGGACATTGAGAATGAGAATCAGTCAAAGTCTACGCAAATAGATGTTGGGAGTCATTTTGTTACTAGCACAGTATTTTACAGTAGAGATGAGTTAATTGAATGAGTTCGTAATATTGGTAAACAACTTGGATTTGTCATAATTATTCAGAGAGCTGATCCACTAAATGATAGAGCGAAGCCTCAGGTCAAACTTGGGTGTGATAGAGGGGGATTTACTCGTGCAAGCCAGAACAAGAAGGGTTGGGTGAAGAAAAATTTGAGAAAAAGTTCGTCTAAGCGATGTGGTTGTCCATTTCATTTGCAAGGTCAAAAATCTCTTGGCGTAGATGAGTGGACATTAGAAGTTAAGTGTGGACTTTATAACCACGAGTTTGTCTATTTGGAGGCGCACTCCTTTGCAAGTAAGTTAGATATTGATGAACAACAAATTGTTGAGAATATGTACGCAACAGGAGTGAGGCCTAGAAAAATATTGGCCGCACTACAAACTAGAGATGCTTCTAGCTCCACTACCATGCGTACAATTTATAATGTGAAGTCTAAGCTCTATCAGAAGGAGTTGGCGGGTGGCACCCCTATGCAATTTCTTTATAAGTGTATCAACCAAGCCGGATATGTGAGTTACAACAAGGTCAATGCAGTCACTAGTCATTTGGAGACCCACTTTTTTGCACATCCGCTATTTGTTTAGCTAAGCAATATTTTTTCATATGTGTTCATCATAGACTGCACCTACAAAACAAATCGGTATCGGTTGCCACTTCTATATATTGTCGGACAAACGTCAACGAATTTGACTTTTTTCAGCATTTACCTTTATATCTGATGAAACTGAATCTAGCTACACATGGGCACTAGAATGTTTCAAATCCACACTGAACCAATCTTCTCAACCAAATGTGTTGGTCGTTGATAGAGAAATAGCACTTATGAATGCTATTAAGCATGTATTTCCACAATGCATGATTTTTTTGTGTCAACTTCACATTCAGCGAAATATTTTAGAACATTGTAAAAAATATTTCAAGACAGGGAAGGAGTGCAAAGACTTTCTGTATGACTGGCAGCAAATCGTGAATTCTCCAACGATACATGATTTTAATATGTTATTTAACTCCATGGGATTTAAATATTCTGAAACATATCCTGATGTACTACGTTACGTAGTAACGACATGGGTGGAGCCATACAAGGAGTTGTTTGTTTCTGCTTGGATACACAAGCATATGCACTTGGGTAATTCTACAACAAACCGTGTGGAAAGTGGACACAATCAACTAAAGAGGTTTTTAGAAGTTTCTA
Source organism: Platanthera zijinensis (assembly GCA_039513925.1). Taxonomy (NCBI): domain Eukaryota; kingdom Viridiplantae; phylum Streptophyta; class Magnoliopsida; order Asparagales; family Orchidaceae; genus Platanthera; species Platanthera zijinensis. The sequence continues at coordinate 7,612,350 of CM077079.1, read as the reverse complement.
TTGGAACTTGACAACCGTGTGAAAATGTTTCAATAAAATGTTAAACCTTCAACACACCGAAAGAAAGAAGACTTTTGGACAAAAGTTCATTCAAGTAGTCAGTGGTTTTAGAGGACCATTATACACTGAACTACTTGGTTCTATATCACTTTTTGCTTTGGAAGCTATAAGAAAAGAGGAGTTGGTTAAGCATGATTGTCCTGACGTGGTACAATGCTTACACAAAACAAGGTTTACGATGAGTTTTCCGTGCGCACACGAGTTGATAAATTATATAAAAAATTCAAGTGCCTTCCTATTGTGGATGATACACAAACATTGGAAACAACTACAAATTCAATCAACAACACAAGACTTAGCGAATGTCAAGGAAGAGGAAGATCCAATTAATGATATAAAGATTCTGTTGGAAGCTAAACTTGAGAAATATAACAACAGTCCTGATATTCAAAAGAACGAGTTAAAGAGAAAATTTCGTGAGTTAATGGATCCAACTACATGACAAACTTATGAACTGTTAGTGCCAAAAAAGCTTAAGGGTAGGCCAAAGGGAAGCACAAAGAATTATGATGCGAATTATAAATCAACTAAAAGATAACTCTCTTTATTTGAGCATGTCCTTTTGAAAGATCAACAACCTCTAAAGAAGAAGAAACCTACAAAAAGGAGTACACGGAAATGTACTGCTAGCAAGACCTTTTTGAATAGTGTACGTGAGGAAATGCCACCATAGATCACAAAATATATAGTGGATGCCATAAATGTGCTAGGAGATGGTCATTGTGGTTATCGGGTTCTAGGCCTAGCATTGGATAAAGGGGATAATTGGTTACAAGTTCGTGAAGAACTTTCTTTGGAACTCCTCAATCATGACAACTTGTGCACAAGCATATATGGAAGTGTAAGGAAGCAAGAGTTACAACTATCTCTTGATTGCAATGAAACGCCGGCACCATTTGAAAAGTGGATGACCATGCCAGATATGGGGCTGATCATTGCATCGTGCTACAATGTAGCTTTGGTTCATTATTCACTTTTTCAATCCTTCACATTTCTCCCTCTATATTCAGCACCTCCAGATGTTCGAAAGATTATTTATATTGGGTTTATCAACGAGAATCATTTCATTCAATTATTAATGAATGAAAATAGACCACTATCGCCTATTATTTCAATATGGCAAAGTTATCATGATTCAATAGCAGAAGCATGGGACATGCCCTACATTCCACAATTTAGAACTACACAATGTACCAAGCTTGTAGGTTCGATCGTTAATTTGGGTGATCCATATACTCAAGGTATGTCACATTTAGTTTTTGACACATTCAAAATATTTCATCAATTATAGTTTTGATACATGTTGTTTGCAAAAATTAACAAAACTTGAAACATGTCTTTTCAGTTTTGTATGTGGTTACTCTACTATTTATTATTTTTTGGTAGTGCTTAGACAAAGAGCAACTGTACTATGCAATTTGTGATGGTATGTTGGTGGAGTTACTCTGTTATTTACTATTTTATTGCAAAGTACCGGTTACTTTGAAATATAATTGTGAGTATTTATCTATTTTTGTGTTTGTTTCTTCTTGTAGATGATCGCAATGAGGGTTCTAAATCAACAATTTTGCTCATTTTAAATTTTTTGTTGTTTGAAATTTTATTCTTGTAAAATTGGACTTTTATTTTATTTTTATTCTACTTAAGTACTTTTTTGGACTGCGAGTATAATTTTGGACTACGATTATAATTTATGGACTGCGAATAAAAGTGGACTGCGAATAGCCATTTATGTACTGCTAATATCAATTCTCAGTTTTAATTATAGTTGTTTAGCTTTTTAATAATAAAATCGTATTTTATGTTATTCATTTATCACATAAATAAATAAATATTATATATTCTAAATAAGCAAGTTGCAAAAGGCCATCGACGAGTAGCAAAGATCGTCAATGAGAGAAGTGTTGCGGACTAGCTCGATGCCCCGGTCGGACCGGATTAACTTGAATCGTCTTAGCTCACGGAGCGGTCGAGCGCGCACACAGTCAATAAAGATGAACAGTAGACACAAGTCTTGATGACGTGGAAAACCCCTTAAATGGGTAAAAAACCACGTGACCGGGTATGTGCCGGTCAAATTCCACTAGCTTCCAGTGATTACAGTATGTTTGGCGAATCGGGGCGACAGACCGCTCCCGTTACAACTTGGGGGGAGAGAGAGAGACTATAGCTTCCTGCGGGAAACAGACTGCACCGCGAAAGTGACTTAGAAGTGGGAATGCGCGGAATGTTTCTGGTGCGTGCGCTCAGGGCGATGCGCGCTTGCTGGCTTCGGATCTTTCTTCCTTCGGCTTCCTCGAGGTCTTGGGCGTCCTTTTGCTGGCAACGTACTGGTGGGGTGCTTATAGCCGCTGGGAGTAGCTGGTGGTCACTGGCGGCCACTGGTGGTCGATGGTGGCTGCTGGTGGTTCACGGCGAGCGGTGGCTGACTCGGTGGAGGAGGCAGGAGAGCTCTCACCTGAGGAAGAAGGAGACAACCCGGAGAAGAGAAAAGATGAGAAATGAGGAGCCCCTGGGGGTCCTTTTATAGCCTCCAGGGGAGGATCATGGCGGGCCCCACCACTAAAGTGGTGGGGTAGTGGGTGGTTACCCCCTTGATCGGACGGCGAGGAGGGCCTCCCCTTGATCGGACGGTGGGGAGGCCTCCTACAGTGGCGAGCCGCCATGGCGCTGGCGGCGGTCGGGCAGTCGGCAGCGGGGGCGGCCATCCAGTTGGCCGATGGCGGCGGTCCACTAGGGGGCCGGCCGCGGCTAGGGCGGTCGTGGCCGGTCGCGGCTAGGGGGGGCGTGGCCGGCCGCGGCTAGGGCGACCGTGGCCGGTCGCGGCTAGGGGGGCCATGGGAGGTCGCGGCTAGGGCGGCCGTGGCCGGCCACGGCAAGGTCGGCCACGGCAAGGTCGGCCACAGCCCAGCCGTAGCTAGGGTGGTTGTGGCCGGCCACGGCCCAGCCGTGGTATGGCCGGCCGCGGCTAGGGTGGTCGTGGTCGGCCGCGGTAAGGCCGGCCACGGCCTAGCCATTGCATGGCCGGCGGTGTCCGGCCACGGCCAGCCCGGCCATCCCAGGCTAGGCCGGCTCTGGCCGAACCGGCAGCCGGCTGCCGCCGAGCTTGGCCGTGGCTCGGCCGTCCCCCGCATGGCCGGCCGCGTCGAGGCCGGCCGTGGCCGAGCCGGCGGTCTGCCGTTGCCGAGATTGGCCGCGGATTGGCCGGCCGAGGCTAGGCCGGACTTGGTCGGCCGCAGCCTAGTCGGCGGCTTGTCGCGGCCACCCCGGCGGCGGGACCGGCCGCGGCGAAGGCCGGGAGGGATGGTCGCCTACAACGGTTAAGCCGCCCGACGGCGGCGGTTCTCCCGGTGGTGGCGGTTTTCCCCCATGAGGGGAGGGAGCGGGACCCCCCCCCCCCCATAACTCTCATCATGAGAGATCATGGGCGGAGTGGCCCACCCATGATCCTCCTTGGGTGGAGATCATGGGGGGCTTCTTTCTCCTACAAATGATGGTGGAACCCATCAATTTCCCCCCAAATCTCTACTATCCGGGAGCGAAGTAAGCATGAGAGGAGAGATTTTTCTTACTTCCTGTTGTCATGGCGGTTTCCGGTGAGAAGACCGAGGCGGCGACAGCGGCCAGTGCTTCCAAGGTATCTGGTGGGAGGTTTGCCGAATTATGACGGCACAAGGCTTCTTGTCGCGTGCGTGTTGGGCGCGTGAGGAGGCCGTAGGTGCCGGCTGGGTGCGCGGAATGCGCGTGCGTAGGCCGGCCGGGGGCGAATCGGCACTTCCCCGCACCGGCCGCGCACGTGCTGATTGCCCGCGGCTAAGCGCACAGGACGCGCATGGAGGCGGGCTGCGCGCGCAAAGGCCGCGCGCACACGAGCAAGCTGTGCGCGCGCAGGCCGCGCGCGTGCGAGTAGGTCGCACGCACAGGCCGCGCGCGCGCGAGCAGGCCGCGCGCGCGCGAGCAGGCCGCGCGCGCGCGAGCAGGCCGCGCGCGCGCGAGCAGGCCGCGCGCGCGCCAGCAGGCCGCGCGCGCGCCAGCAGGCCGCGCGCGCGCCAGCAGGCCGCGCGCGCGCCAGCAGGCCGCGCGCGCGCCAGCAGGCCGCGCGCGCGCCAGCAGGCCGCGCGCGCGCCAGCAGGCCGCGCGCGCGCCAGCAGGCCGCGCGCGCGCCAGCAGGCCGCGCGCGCGCCAGCAGGCCGCGCGCGCGCCAGCAGGCCGCGCGCGCGCCAGCAGGCCGCGCGCGCGCCAGCAGGCCGCGCGCGCGCCAGCAGGCCGCGCGCGCGCCAGCAGGCCGCGCGCGCGCCAGCAGGCCGCGCGCGCGCGCCAGCAGGCCTCGCGCGCGCCAGCAGGCCGCGCGCGCGCCAGCAGGCCGCGCGCGCGCCAGCAGGCCGCGCGCGCGCCAGCAGGCCGCGCGCGCGCCAGCAGGCCGCGCGCGCGCCAGCAGGCCGCGCGCGCGCCAGCAGGCCGCGCGCGCGCCAGCAGGCCGCGCGCGCGCCAGCAGGCCGCGCGCGCGCCAGCAGGCCGCGTGCGCGAATAGGTCGTGTACCGGTGCGGTCCGCGTTGCGTGGTCGTGCGCTTCCCTATCACGCGCGTATTTGCGCGGGTACCCTCTTTTGCGCGGCTGCGCGTGCTTTGGGCGATTGGTCATGCGGTTTTTTATTTTTGGGCTGACTTTTTATTTTTGTCCGGCACAGGTTTCGAAGCGCTCTTCTGGCCCGATGCGCCCGCGCTCTTCTTTGACTAACGATGGTGTTGACATCTGGAGGACAAAGTACGGGCTTCCTGCTGATTTGGAAGTGAGGATCCCGCGTCCCGAGGAGCGGGTTCAGAATCCTCCTCGTGGTTGGTTGACGATCTGCGAAGTCTCCGTGAGATCCGGCTTCCGCTTTCCGCCCTGCGAGGAGATGATTGAGATTTTGAAGTTTTGCGGAGTACCTATCTCTCAGTTTGTTTCAACTGGGATTGCCCGGATTATGGGCTTAGTCGTCTTCTTCCGCGAGCATGGGAGCCGATTTTCTTTAGACCAGTTCCGAGATTGGTGTGACGCGTGCTCTGATGGTGGTGAGCGGATGGAGGTGCGTAGCAACAAGGTTTGGTTGGATTTTGAAGCTCGTAAAGATCGTCGTCATGGCAACACTTTGTTCGGATATGTGAGGAATTCCTGGGGTCTTCCTGAGGTGTGGAATGCGCTTCTTGATCGCTGTCGTCGTGTGAAAGGGAAAGAGCGAGATTTTTCCCCGGTGCTGGGATTCTCTGAGTCTCGCGAGCTGGGCAATAGTCTCTTTAATATTTATGTCTACATGGAGGAAAAGCGGCTGTTGGGATGTGGTATCTCAGCGAACACAGTTCAGGACGCGGCGACTTCTCAAGGAGGGGCCATAAGAGGAAAGCAGTGACGGCCCCTACTGGTGATCTTGATGTGGTGGTAGCTTCTGATGATTCAACCCCAGAGGTGCAGACACCTGCTTCCCCAGTTCCTCAGGTGTCTGCCGGTACAGCAGCTTCGTGGATGTCCTCTTCCTTGAGGGCGATGAGCGATGCGGTAGGGGTGTGACTTCCCTTTTCCTCTTGCTCTTTTTTGTTGATGGAGGCTGATTTTGTTTTTTCCTTTTGCAGATAGAGACCCAGGAGCAGATTGCAGTGACCTGGAATGATCATTACGTGAGTCTGAAGGACGGGTATCTTGCTTTACAGAAGAAGCTTTGGTTGTCGATGAGCTCGTTTGCCTCCTTGAAGGAGGAACATGACCGGGACATTGCGCGGTTCGTCGGATCGGTTCGGAGCTGAAGTCTGATCTAGAGGATACCCGTGCTGCCATGGATGTGGAGAAGACTCTGGTGGAGAGGACCACCCAGATGCTGAAGCATTTAAAGGAGGAGACATCTGGCTTAGGGACCCAGCTACAGGCAGTGCGAGAGGAGGTCTAAGGCCTTGAGACTCAGCTTCGTGCGGCGAAGGCGCAGGTTGAGATGCTATCTTCTGATAGTCATGCATCGGAACTGAAGGCCACCGGGCTTGCAGAGTACCTGGAGTCACTGGACTATATGCAAGACCGTAGCCTGATCGCGGAGGAGGTTCGTGATGATATTTGGTCCAAGGAGGTAGAGCCTTAGATGGACGACATACGCGAGCTGGCGCTCCGACGCGGTGTTTCGAAGGCTTTTCGCTTTGTAAGCAAGCGCCTTGGATGCGATACATCCAGTTTCCGCTTTGTAGATTTTTCTGAGGACGAGCGTTCTGACTTAGATGTCGAGGGAGAGTAGTGGCAGTGCGCACTTGTCGTTGTATGCTTTGTTGTGCATGTTATGTTTTGCCTCTGGGCACCAATTGTACCTATTTTATTTTAGCTTTGCTTTGTTATGACATTGTTGCCTTTTCATATTTTTTTGGACATTTGTCTGTGCTGATTGGTGTTGACCGTGCGGCTTTGACCGGGCGTGGGATGCTTAGTTTGCACGAAAGATACTTGCGGCTTTGCTTTAGTGTGTGGGGTACCCGTGGTTTAACTTGTACGAGGGATACTCTCAGCTTAGTTTGCGCGAGGGATGTTCGCGGCTTAGGTTGCGCAGGGGTTGCTCGCGGCTTTCTCGTAAGGGGGGAAAGCCCCCACGGTGTTGCGTGAGGGTTGCTCGCTACTTAGTTTACGGTAGGGATGCTCGCGGCTTCTTCGTGAGGGGGGCAGGCCCCCACGGTGTTGCGCGAGGGTTGCTCGCGGCTTAGTTTGCGCGAGGATGCTCGCGGCTTCTTCGTGAGGAAGGCAGGCAACACCGCGAGGGTTACTCGCGGCTTAGTTTGCGCGAGGGATGCTCGCGGCTTCTTCGTGAGGGTGGAAGGCCCCCACGGTGTTGCGCGAAAGTTACTCGCGGCTTAGTTTGCGCGAGGGATGCTTGCGGCTTCTTCGTGAGGGGGGCAGGCCCCCACGGTGTTGCGCGAGGGTTGCTCGCCGCTTAGTTTGCGCGAGGGATGCTCGCGGCTTCTTCGTAAGGGGGGCAGGCCCCCACAGTGTTGCGCGAGGGTTGCTCGCGGCTTAGGTTGTGCGAGGGATGCTCGCGGCTTCATTGTGAGGGGGGCAGGCCCCCACGGTGTTGCGCGAGGGTTGCTCGCGACTTAGGTTGCGCGAGGGATGCTCGCGGCTTCTTCGTGAGGGGGCAGGCCCCCACGGAGTTGCGCGAGGGTTGCTCGCGGCTTGACTGACGCCATGTGTTTGATTTGGTGGTGCGACCCAGTCTGGAAAAGCCCTTTCTAGATTTACATATTGCCAAGGTAAATGATGAAAAGATAGTCTTCACAAGCCTGGGCTTGTGATTTTTACAATATTCAATAAACAAAATGAACGAATAAAGGAAATAGCTTAAGGATGGAGGTGGCGAGAGCAGGATTGGAAGACATCCAAGAGTGATTGTTGGAGTATTGATGGGTAATCAGAATCAGCTTGGAGGACGACGAACTGCACGTCATAGGAGGCCTGCCTGTGTGCTTCTTCGAGAGTGACTGGGAGAGTGATGGTGTCGATGACCGGAACTGGGCTGTCCCCCAAAACGCGTGCGCTAGCAGACATTAGCTTGAGGTGGCCGGTGGTTAGCCATAGTTGAAGCAGTGTTGATAAAAATAGTATATTGATGCTAATTTCTTTGTCGACTAGGACTTGGCTCAACTCGGTAGACGGTTCTCCTACTTTGGCTGTTGTACATCTTACACTATGTCGGGTAGGGGATCCTTTTTTTGACAGGAATAGATCAACCGCTCCTAGGCTGGCAAGTCGTTGGATTTCCTCTTTTAGTCATTTGCATTCATTGGTGTTATGGCCATATCCCCGATGATACTCGCACTATTTTGTCTGGTCAGCCTTGGGGTTTGACCGCAGTGCTCTTGGTTGTTGGAACGTCGGATCATTTTGAACTGTATACATCACATTAGTGCGGGTGGTGTTCAGTGGGGTATATTCTTGAAGTGGATGATGCCCCCCATTCCTTGGAGGGTCACGTTGACGGTTATCGCGGCGACGCCTACTTTGTCGTTGTTCTTCTTGTTTTGTGGGAGTTGGTTCCTTTTCTATCTTCCACTTGGTCTTGGATTTTCTGGTGAGGGCCCTTTGATCGTCATGAATCTTTTGATGAAGAGGGTGGCGAGTTCGATGTAGTTGTCGGTCTTTTCCCCTTGTAGGGAATGAAGTCAGGCTCGAGCTCTCCCTTTTAATGTTGTTAGAAATGCTTGTACCATGAGTTGATCTGAAGCGTTGCGGGCATGCAGGATAGTTTCGAAATACTCTAGGTGTGTCAGTGGGTTGCCTGTTCTACTGAAGCTACGGATTTCGAAGCCGTCCTCCGAGCCTGGGGCTGCCCAGGACTTTGGTGAGTTATAGTTGGGCTGATATTTGTTTAGGCCACGTTTCCAGCCCTCTCTTCATAATGTGGGCAGGCAAGGTGATGATTGTACATTTCTTGGAGTGATGTGGCGGGTGCGGGGGAGCTGCTCGTGCTTGAGAATTCCTTCTCTATGTCGTATTCCTTGTGCATGCAACGTGTCATTGGAGGGAAAAGCTCTTCGGGTGGTAGCAAATCAGCTTGCTCGGAGGGCTGAGGCTTCCTTGGCCGGAGGGATTTTGGGCTGCTTTGTATTGCACGCACTGCATTAGCGCGGGTGATACTCTGGGGTGAGTATTCTTTGAGCTGGTGTTTCCCCCCAGTAGTGGAAGGGTTGTGCCTACGGGGCACATCTTGACGCGATTCTTCCTGTCCCCTGAGAGTTTGTCCTTCTTTTTGCAGAAATTCTTGCGTCGGAGCGTGATTTGGCGAAGGCGAGGGGATGATTGATGCTCCCAAGCTTCGGAGCAGGGTGAGCATTTTGACTTGTTGTTATTCCATCTGGCGGATGCGTCCTTCCAGGGTGGTGACGGGAGTTAATGCGGCTTCAGCCGTCAACGGCACGTCCACCAGAGAATGTGAACGTGCAGGCTCGGGGTGACCGTCAAGGACGGAGACTTCAGTGGTACGGGTGCTTCTCTTTGCCATTAAGACTTAACTTGGAAAGGACGATGCTTGCGATCTTGTCCTTCGAAGGATGTTGGGGAAATAGTATTCCCACAGACGGCGCCAAACTGTTGCGGACTAGCTCGATGCCCCGGTCGGACCAGATTAACTTGAAGCGTCTTAGCTCACGGAGCGGTCGAGCGCGCACACAGTCAATGAAGATGAACAGTAGACATAAGTCTTAATGACGTGGAAAAACCCCTTAAATGGGTAAAAAACCACGTGACCGGGTCTATGCCGGTCAAATTCCACTAGCTTCCGGTGATTACAGTAAGTTTGGCGAATCGGGGCGACAGGCTGCTCCCGTTACAACTTGGGGGGAGAGAGAGAGACTATAGCTTCCTGCGGGCAAAAACCTGCACCGCGGAAGTGACTTAGAAGTGGGAATACGCGGGATGTTTCTGGTGCGTACGCTCAGGGCGGTGCGCGCTTGCTGGCTTCGGATCCTTCTTCCTTCGGCTTCCTCGAGGTCTTGGCGTCCTTTTGCTGGCAACGTACTGGTGGGGTGCTTATAGCCGCTGAGAGTAGCTGGTGGTCACTGGCGGCCGCTGGTGGCCGATGGTGGCTGCTGGTGGTTCACGGCGAGCAGTGGCCGACTCGGTGGAGGACGCAGGAGAGCTCTCACTTAAGGAAGAAGGATACAACCCGGAGAAGAGAAAAGATGAGAAATGAGGAGCCCCTGGGGGTCCTTTTATAGCCTGCAGGGGAAGATCATGGCGGGCCCCACCACTAAAGTGGTGGGGTAGTGGGTGGTTACCCCCCTTGATCGGACGGCGAGGAGTGCCTCCCCTTGGTCGGACGGTGGGGAGGCCTCCCACGGCGGCGACCCGCCATGGCGGTGGCGGCAACCGGGCGGCCGGCGGAGGGGGAGGCAGGCGGCGGGGGCGGCCAGCCGGGCGGCCGATGGCAGCTGTCCGCTAGGAGGGCGGCCGCGGCTAGGGCGGTCGTGGTCGGCCACGGCTAGGGGGCCGTGGGCGGCCACGGCCCAGCCGCGGCATGGCCGGCCGCTGCTAGGGTGGCCTTGGCCGGCCACGGCCCAGCCGCGAATAGGGTGGTTGTGGTCGGCCACGGATGGCCGGCCGTGTCCGGCCACGGCCAGACCGGCCGCGGCCCGGCCGTCCCCGACTAGGCCGGCTCTGGCCGAACCGGCGGCCGGCTGCAGCCGAGCTTGGCCGTGGCTCGGCCGTCCCCGGCTAGGCCGACCACACCGAGGCCGGCCGTGGCCGAGCCGGCGGTCTGCCGCGGCCGGGCTTGGTCGCGGATTGGTCGGTCATGGCTGGCCGAGGCTAGGCTGGCCTTGGGCGGCCGCGGCCTACTTGGCGGCTTGCCGCAGCCACCCCGGCGGCGGGGCCGGCCGCGGCGGAGGCCGGGAGGGCCGGCCACCTACGGAGGTTAAGCCGCCCGACGGCGGCGGTTCTCCCGGTGATGGCGGTTTTCTCCCATGAGGGGAGGGGGCGGCACCGCCCCCCCCCCCCCCCCCCCCCATAACTCTCATCAAGAAGAAAACATTCTTAAATGGAGTTCACTTTTCCTAAGGTTAGAATCATATATAAAATGACATTTTGGGGAACTAATGGTTCCAAATGAAGGCTATTCAAACAATCAAAAAATAGCATGTGTTTTCTAAAAATACAATGGAAAAAAAGCCCAAACAAACGTAACCTTAGTTGATTTTAACTTGATGAGGAGATAAAACTGATATTAGCACTTAATAAAGAGAAAACATAAGGTAATGTCCATTATCTTTGGTGCGCTCTAACTCGACGTCCCGGTCTGGAGGGAATACTTAGACCGCCTTAGCTCTCGAAACAGTCGAGCGCGCACACAGTCAATGAAGTAGATCGATCGTACACATGAAGTTTTAACGTGAAAAAATCCCTCAACCGGGTAAAAAAACCACGTGACCGGATCTGTGTCGGTCAAACTCCACTATTTTCTTGTTGTTACAACTTGTTCGTTGAATCGAGGACGACAAGCCGCCTCTCATTACAATTTTGAGGTGAGAGAACACTTAGCGCACGGCAGACGACAGATCGTCGTGTATGGCATTTGTTACAAATTGTACTTTGTGATGATGAGCTTCACTGAGGGTCCTGCTGGCTCTGAACGTGGGAGCGGAGCACTTGAGTTTGCGGATGCGAAGGTCTCTTGAAAACTAAGAGATTGGGCTTCGTCAAGTGGCTTGAATGTGGCTCGTACGGGGCTCGCTCGTGGCTCTAGTGCTGCTTGAGTGCGGCTCGAGTGTTGTTCGTATGAGAAATTTGGCAGAGCCCCGACCTGAGAAAGAAGAAAACTCAGAGAAAAAAAGTGAGAAATGAGGAGGTCTGGGGCTCCTTTTATAGCCGCCAGGAGGTGGTTATGGTGGTTACGCGACTATCCGCAGACCATAACCACCAATATAAACATTTTGTTATAGTTTAAAAGCGCATAATAATTCCGCTATTTACACACACATTAAATTAATAATAAAATTCTCCCACTAAATTGGCGGTTAGTGGGTGGTTACACGTGAATCAGACGATGAGGAGTGACTTGAAACGATCGGATGGCGGGGATGGGCCCCCAAAGGCGGTCGGCGAACTTGCCGCCGATCTTGCCGGCGAGGGGGTGACCGTCGGCGACGGCCGAGGAGGAGCCGCCGTCGCGGCCGCTCCCTCGGTCGCGCGCCGGCAGCCGAGGAGTGGCCGCCGCAGTCGCTCTCTCAGCCGCGGCCGATTCGACCACTCTCTCGGTCGCGGCCAGCGGCCAAGGAGGAGCGGCCGCTCCCTCGGCCGCGCGTTGGCAATCGAGGAGTGGTCGCGGCGGCAGCTCTCTCAGTCGCGGCCGGTTCGGCTGCTCTCTCGGCCACGGCCGGTGGCCGAGGAGGAGCGGCGGCCGCTCCCTCTGCCGCGCGGCCGAGGAAGGGCGGCCGGCTCGGCCGCTCTATTGGACGCATGTCGGCGGCCGGGGGGACGTCCGGCGGCCGGGGGGACGGCCGACGGCGGTGAGAGGAGGGGGTGGCCAGCGTTCGGGGATAACACCGGCCGCCCAACGTCGGCGAGGTGACGTCCGCGACTGTTCTGTCGTTGCGCGTAATGGGATCGGTGCGCGAGGGGATCGTGCGCAGTAATCGCGCATACGGCCAAACCCATGATCCCCCTATTTTTGGGTGGAGATCATCGGGGTGTGGTTATGTGCACACTCATCCTTATAAATATGGATCTCATCCCTAACAATCTTAAATAGATAACATAATCATGTTTCTCTAATATATATACATATACTAGTTACGGACACGGGGCTCTTACGGCCAATCGCGACGGTACCTCGACCCCGACATATGCGGGGCTCCTCCCCTATCTATTAATTAGTATAGGCATAAAATAAACTCACTATCAACTTTAATAAAGTTGATAGTGTAATATTAGCTCCTCGAAAATGTCGTTAACATGTTTAATGACAGTCTTTCTCGAAAAGACTGTTGACATGTGTAATTATAGCCGACTATAGTTGGCATAGAAACTCTATTAAATTTTTTTATATTTTATAAATTTCCATCATTATTTTTAATACGAGGATAGTGTATAATTACATAAATGAACATTGTATTTTTTTTTTTGAAATATACTGTAATATATGTTAGTCATTAGAGTAAAAAAACTAGTATATGTGACATTTTTGAATATTGCATGGAAACCCACTTTTCTCTTATAATAGTAAAAGATATAGAGTTAATATTTGGGACCTCCTCTTGAAGTTTGTGTAATTACAGCTTGCACATCTCTAACTTTTGAAATTTCAATCCCCCCCCCCCCCCAACATACACGAACAAAAAGACCCCTTTGAAAATTTACTCCAAGAAAATACTCTTGTGAATGTGTGTTATGAAATATAAACATCGAGAGGTTTTTGTAATTTTAAAAGTGTTAATTTCCTTGAGACTTCCCATAATTACAAAGACCACCCCGCCATTTTTTTGAAATTACAAAAGCCTCCCACTTGAAGTTTACAATGTTAATTTTCGAATTATAAGGGTTCAATGGTGTTACTGATGTTCCTTTTTCAGAATTTTAAATTGTTGTGTTGCCGCCATTACCATTAGTAACGGTGTAGCAGTTATGTTACCTGTTTTTCAGTTGTTTTCCATCGTGGATTGCGGAAGGTCCCCTTCCTCTCGGATTTCCCCGATCCAAAAAGGATCATAACAAACATTTGTTACGATACTTTGTGGAGGATGGAATGCGTCTTCCGTGGGGCTTGCGCCTGAACAGGAAGGGGAAGCGAACTCTGTCGAACGGCAAGAAATAACGGAGTGGGGAGAAGGAAGAGGATAACATAAACAACAACACTTATGAATCAATTTCATTCAAACAAATATTCACGTACATCATATAGGCTTTTATAGCCCTTAACACTTCAGCCACAACAATTAACAAGGCGGGAGCAGGTATTCAGCTGACTAACGGCTAGTTTTTTAAAATGAAATTGGCTGAAACGGTTACAGCAAATAAACATTCACACAAAGGTAAGTAACGGTTACCTGGGAGGGGTGGTGTGCATTTTGTAATTTCAATTAGGTCCCTGTAATTAATTATACAGAGTCCCTAATTTGTATTAGGTCCCAATTATTGGGTTTGTGCAATTGCTATTGTCGAAAGTAGGGGTGTGGTGGCCAATTAACCCGACCTAGCCGGACTACAGTCCAAGCATCCCAACCAAATCATCCAAAGCTAACCCTCGTCGGAACTTTGACCAATGTGTAGGTTGCTGAGACCAGGAATCGATCCCGGAACCTCCTTTATCAAGGCCTTGAGAGATATCCTGGGTGATTTGATTCGGATGCTTGGACTGCAATCCGGCTAGGTCAGGTTAATTGGCCACCACGCCCCCGCCTTTCAACAGCTATCAATGGTAAGCCTTACTCAACAATGATCAAAACGCGCATCACAGCATTTCCATTGGGCATTCATACTGTGATTACACGAATGATTCCGCGTGTGTTGATTCCGCGTGTGTTGATTCCGTTTCGAGGGGGTGGACATGATCAGACTGCCGGCCGGAATGCTCTTCTTCGCGGGAGCCGTGTTTCTTATGCTCATGGCATGCTTGATTATGCTTCTTATGAGAATTCTCTTCACACGAGTGATGTTTCTTATGTTCATGGCCTGATGCATGCTTATGAGAAATCTCTTCACATGGCATGGAAATAGAGTGTTCATCATGTGCAGCATTTCCTCTGCATGCAGATTTCTGCTGGCAGCATTGAGCTGGGGATGCTGCTGTACGTTCTCCGCAGAGTGCATGGAAATAGAGTGTTCATCATGTGCAGCATTTCCTCTACATGCAGATTTCTCCTTGCAGCATTGAGCTGTGGATCCTGCTGTACGTTCTCCGCAGCAGGTGCTGCTCGATTTCTCTTCTTCCTCGGTCCCAATCTTAATCAAACAATGGCTTTGACAAGAAGATTTCTGAAAGTTTGATCTTTGACAACAATTTTTTGATTCCTTCTTTTTCTCTATGCGCAGCAGCGTCAAGCTGTTTAAGATGACAAGTAAACATGTGCCAACATCAGCTAACACAGCTGCCCAGAGCAGGGGATGGCCTCCAATGGCTAGACCCAGAATGGCGGCCTTTATGACGGCGGAGAAGACGATATTTTCGACGATTGTTCGCTGTGTCCTTCTCGCAAGACGAATCCCTGCGGGAATCCTACGAATATCGTTCGACATCAGAGTTGCGTGGCTGGTTTCCATGGCGATGGCAGAGCCCGATATGCCCATGGAGATCCCCACGGTGGCCATGGCCAATGCAGGCGCATCATTCATTCCATCTCCCACCATAACTGTTGCTCCTCTATTTGCCTTCAGATTACTGATTATCTGCACTTTGCCCTCCGGTAATAACTCTGCGTGGATTTCTTCGATAACATTTCCCAACTGTTTCTGAGCATGAAGAGCTGCGGCAGTGCTGTCTCCGGTGAGCATTGCAGTTTTTATGCCCAGAGACTTCAGCTCTTCTATGCCCTCCTTGGCTCCGGGGCGGCAGGTGTCGGAGAGTGCGAAAATTCCGATGGGGGTGGACCCTAAAAACACATAGCCTAGTGTGACCGCCTCCTTCACCTCTTCTGGTTCTGAAAATTTTGATAGAAAGACATAAAATTGTGAGCATATTGGGATAAATGATGCAGCACATTGAAAGATTTATAGATCTTAAGTACTACTTGAGAATATAGCCCCACATCGGTAAAATCGTGTAATCTTATGTAACTATAATTAATTGGTTTCCGGTTAACTGTTCGAGTTTTAACATGGTATCAAAGCAGATTAGGTCGGACACATCGAGTTAAACGTGACAGAACATTTTGAGAATATGGTCTCACGTCGGGAAACTCATCTAGCTGTTATGTGCTTATTTAAGAGGTTGTGCGAGCTAGTGGTGGAAGGAAGATACGGTGGTGGGGGTGGGGTGGGGGAGGGTAACCCTAGAATGGGGAAGAGGATGGAAGAAGAACTAGAGGAAGAGAAGAGGAGACTAGAGAGAGGAGAAGAGTTAGAGTGATGGAGAAATTGATTTAATTCTTTAATACCAAATACATGACCCAAGGGTCCCCTTATATAAGACCTCAATAGCATGGGCATAAATACTCAATATAAAGAAATGTGCGAACATTAAAACACTAAGACTCGAATAACCCTTAACTACGACTCAACTCGACTCAACTCAATACGGCTCAACTAATACGACTCAACTCATACAACTTGACTTGATACCTAAAAACTCAATAATATAATTGCTAAATAACTGATGGTATGGGACCCGTAACAACAGCCTTGTGCACTTGAGGTAGAACATAGGTTCTAAAATGAATTGGGAGCAAGATGTTATTAGAATCCTAGGAGTACTATATTACTACTCATTATACTTATAAGTGCAAAACTTAAGGTTCTTGTCCAATCTGAACCGTCTAAATCTTCACCAACATTTATTTGAAGTTCATCTTTGTTATATATGATAAGGAAAAAGGAATTCATGATTCTAATCACATAAATCACATTAATATATGTATAGGTACAAGAGAGGGTGCTCACAGCACCCAAGGTGAGTCTAAGCTAACTCTACCATACAAAATATATCTAACACCCCCCCCCCCCCACACACACACAAAATCACGTGGGATCATACAACGAGAGTTTGGACAGTAGATAGGCATGATGGGTCCTTGTTTGCGGCTTAGTTATCAAATCTGCAATCAGTTGTTCGGAGGAACAAAGGAAAGAGCAAGAGTATCACAACCATAGTGCTCACGTAGGAAGAAAACGCTCACCCCGATATGCTTGGAGAGTGAGTGTTTCACCAGGTTTAGAGTAATCTGAATGGCGTCGGTGTTATCACAATAAAGTGGAGTGGGATTGATAACTTTTCAAAAAGAAGTTATCTGCTGGTTAAATTGTTATCATTTTGAGTAAAATATTTGATAAATTCGAGATAAAAGTATTAAATATGAGTAAATTAATATTTTTGTGAAAATTGAGAGTAATATCGTCATTTTGATATGTTTTTATTGCAGAAAGTCTGAAGTATCCACCTTGAAAGATCAAAGGTTGAGCATATTTGAAGTTCAGGAAATATGTTACAACATTTTTCGCAGTTCAGAAAAATTTGTTACAACAATTCGGCGGGAATAGAAATTTGAATTCCGAAAATATTCAAATTTGTGTTGTTTCAAAGACAAAAGAAGACATCTATTCAACATTTAAAATATTCCTTTGAGGGAGGAACATCTATAAAAAGGCTAAGGTGAAATAAAATGGAAGCTTTTTCATCATCTTCATCATTATTCAAGAGAGGAGAACTGATGCGGAGCATAGACGAGTACTTGCAGTGGACGACGAATCTTGGGCTCATTCGAGGCTGATTTGGCGACTTTCCATATATGGCGTGCCCAGATCGACGATCAGACTCCGCAGATGTGTTCAGATTAGCGTTGCGAATCGATTTGATATATTATTTCACTATTTTGCATTTTATTTTGATGTATTTAGATGGTCTCACCTCCGGCCAATCATAGTCGTCGATGGTGGGATGCTCTAATCCTCCTTTTATGATAAATAGATGGTTTGTGGGCTGGTTTAAGGGATTGCAGAATTTGGAGATTTGTATTGCCGGATTTCCACGATCCCACCACGGTGCCGACTCCGTAGAACCACTAGATGACGACTCCTAGGCTTGTATCTTCCTCCCCAAGGTACCCCCTAACCCTAGCCTCCATTTTCCAAGCCTCAAATCCTTCCTCCACCCGCCGCAGCCTCCCAAAATCCAGCCACCTCTCTAATTCTTATTCCTCTTCGTTGCATTATTCAAATATTAAATTTACTATTCAAGTCTATAGTTTGCTCCCCCTCTTTATCAGGGGACATGCGATTCTCCAGTTTTGTAGCCGCCGGCTTCCAAACCAGCCCCCTGCTACAGTTTCCCCACCCCAGACCGTTGGCCAGCAGTGCCTACACCCCTGCAGCCGTCGGACCACTTGTTTCTCCCCTCCACCACGTCGCTACTCCCGCCAATACCCCCTGTCGTCCGCCCCTCCCCATAACCCTAAACTGCCGCTATCAGCCCCCTCTAATCCCTACAGCAACCTCCCCATCCGAACCCTAAAATTCCTTTTCCTCCATCTCACTTCCTCGTAAAGCCCTCACGGATCAACCCTGATCTAGAGTTTTAGGCCTGGACCCGATCTCATAATGTCGAATCTACCCTTCCCCTCCCGGATCTGTCCATTTGTGGGCAGATCTATCCATTTCCGGTCCGATTCCACCCTCCACCGCCGAGGAAAGTCACCTCCTTCATTTTCTCGCCATCAGTTCCACGTTTGATCCTCGTTCTATGCGTCCGGCTCTAAAATCTTCAGTGTCTCAGTCAGCCCACTTTTTGGTGAGATTGTGTTGTATTGGATTATTATTTTCAAAATTTTTATATTAGATTGGATCACTATATTAGTTTGGATATCTTATATTGTGGCGGTTTGTTAGATAATTATCGTGATTTGCAGGATTTATTCAACGCGCGCTCTAGCTTTGGCCCTCCACGCGGAGGAAAGCATAAATTTGTTTTGCCCTAATAAAATATTTTGTCTCGTCGTGAATTTATCTGTGTGGGATGATTTTAATTTATTATCTAATTTATGATCTAACCATCGGACTTTTGCATAGCATGTAGGGTTAGGTCACAGATTTCCCTTCGCCTATAGATTCGCCCTGCGTCAAGAACTAGGGTTTTTAAGGAGGAGGAGCGGTACCGATCTTTATCAAGTAGGGATTTTGCGCGAGTTTGGGTGAAATTTCCTGCAACGTTTAGATATCAAAAAAAACATGTCTTGTAAGATCTCTCTAATTTCGTGTTGTATCTTCCAAATCATGAACTAATTCTCTAGATTTTGTATTTTAAAAGTACTTTGTTCTATTTTGATGTGATCTGTATTTTTTTATGAGAATTTTGGTGTGATTTCTTTATTGAGTTTTTGATCTTGATGGTGAAACTTTTGAATTATATTTTCAATTCTATTCACCGCTTCGAGATTCGAGATATGAGACGTGTGAGTATATGAACGGAAATTATTTTACTACGCGGCAAGATTCGAGAGAATGAATTACGTAAATATTTAACCAAAGTTTTTGGCCCGTTTTACTGCGCTTCGATACTCAAGAGAGGAGAGGTGTAAGTGTATCATTAACTCAATATAACGTAGAAGAGAGAAAGAGATTTCACATATACGTTAGCAACTTTGATTTTTATTATTATTAATATTTTTTGTTTCGTCTGAGTTAAGAGATGATAAGGGAACGAGGGATATACTGATTTCCGATATCGCAATATACTGATTTCGGATATCGAGCGATACGGATCTCTGCTTTAAAATCGTTGCATATAGCGCACCAAGTTTTCTCATAAATAACTTTTATTGATCCATCATAATAAACTTAGGAAATCAAAATACAAGACCGTTTTCTCATCATTTGATAAAAAGTAATTTTAGGAAGTCGTTAATTTTTCTTAGAGCTTTTATTAGTTTCAAAATCTTTTAAATTGATTTACTTTGATTTAAAAAAATGGTTAGCAAGTATTTGCGAACGTTAAATTAATCACCCCTCCGTGAGAACGATCTTTATTCACTTTATATTACTTGAACCGACATGTGCACTTGCGTATAATACGTAAATCTATTTCGGGTGTATCAAGTTTTTGGCACCGTTGTCGGGGAGATGCAATTAATTTACTGTTGTTTTCTTGCAATATTAGTGAACCCTGAGTATTTAGAGATCAACTTTTTTTTATTATTATTTGTAACGTTGTCTAGTGCGCGTGTTTATTTATAAAATTTCAAATAACATTTTTTTGTTTTATTTTATCCTAATCTATTTAAAAAAATTATTAAGCAGGTTATCTGTGTCTGAGATATTTTTTGTGTAGATTATTTTTTCAAAAAACAAATTGAATTGTATTTCAACCGCATCCGTTCAAAAAAAAATGTATACACATGTGAAATGTGAGTGGTGTGAATCGTTTAATCATACTAACGATGTTGGTTATATGGGAACTGTTGGGTATCATTCGTGTCCATAATTTTGTGCGGCAAATCATTATAACATTGTGTCCCCACGTCAAATAGTTCCTCGATCTTATAACTCGACACTTTGGTTATCGAGCAGTAATGTTAGGAAGTGCTTGTTTTGTCGTAGCACCAATCATACTTTGAAAGATCGCATTGCAATTCAGCGCTAAAGAGAGTTGGATAACAAATTAATTATCCAAATCATCTCATCATCTTCTCATTCTGGCATTCCTTACAGTTCTGATGATATATGTGTATTATCACATTGTCTACGCAGGACTATTGCGGATATACCCATTATTATCGTTGGATGATCGGTGCGATGACGTGGATGAGCTACCTCCTCATACACATTCATCACCTATTTGTGATTCACCTACGGAGGAACCAGAACATACATTTTCTGAATTAGATACTAATGGTGTTCCTCAATTTTCTTTGCAAAAATTTTCTACACCTATTTGTATCGATACTGTCGAAGATTTTGCGCATGATGGGGATTCAAAACCTAAGGCTGCGCCAAAGTGGGACGAAGATGTTTTTTCTCTGATGGGGGAAATGATTCTTTGGAGCACGATGATGTGCCAAAATGGGATGAAGAAAATTTCCTTTCTAATGAGGAAGTTTGCATTTCTTCATCGGATGAGGAGGTTCAACTCACCACCAAGACCCTTGAGTTCTCGAGTCCCCTTTGTTCATGATGTTTATGATACCGACATCGATCAAGCTTCGAAACCTGCTAGGAGTGAAACCGGGATCACTCTCATAATTAGAGATCATTTCATGTATTTCCTCTATTTTATTTTCTAACCCTCTTCGATTGTCTGAGCTTGTGAGTGCAGATTTGTCACGGGTATTCCAGAAGGGCATGTATTATTATGTTCAAGTCAATGAGGAAAACATCTCATTATGTGAGGAGAGGATTATTCCTCCTCCATAGGGGAAACCTCATTCATTCTCTCTCCTTGCAGCCTTCCTGTTAACAATGATATCTTGTTGGGCAACGACATATATTTTGGTGATGTGAGTGAGAAACACTCATCTTCTTACTTTTTATTCCTTCTACCTGTGATGTCCATATATTATTATTTAGGTAAAGGGGTAGTTGTTTTATCTTCGTATCGGTACCCGCTACCAACATGAATATTAGAATAGTTATTTGCTCATTTTTCTTTTCATCATCCAATAATTTAGAATTTTTAAATTTTTGAATAAGTCGTGTTGGGGAGGCAATAAACACAGTAGTTATCTTTCGTTTATTGCATATTGTGTTTTAATTTTCCTGTCTGTTTTTATAGTCCTACAATAAATTAGGCACTGCTTGGGAGATAATTCATTGTTTCAGAATTTCTATAAAAAATATTTATATTAAAATTAATTTTAACCATAAGTTAGCTTTTCAATTAAAAAAATGAGTAAAAAAATATTGAAAAAAAATGGAGGATGATAATTATATTTATGCATAGTTGCTGCAAAAAAATTTAAAACTAAACTGCCGCCTCTTTTCGGACAGAAGTTAAAAGCTTGTAACAAAATTCACTAATTCAAAACATTTGCCGCAACATTTTTATTTTTGTCTGCTTCTTATGAGCTCAGCGCAAATGGCTCGTTCGGCTGAACCGGAGCTTCTATTCCTAAAATCCTGCGTCCCTGTTTATTTCCTTCTAAAATCCCGACCCCCCTCTTCTAAACCTAATAGTCGGCTAGGCCGGTTCATCCCCTATCCCTCCTCCCCGATATTTCTCGACATTTTGCATTAGGGCACCAAAGGTTCATCCCATATCCCCTGATATTTCTCATCCCCTAGGCCGGTATTTCTCATCCCCTAGGCCGGTACATCCCCTATCCCTCCTCCCCTCCTCCCCGATATTTCTCGACAAGTTGCATGAGGTTATGGAAAGGTTCGAGGTCTTTGAGACACCAAAGGGGTTGCCCCCACCGCGGGCATGCGATCATCGAATCGTGATCAAGGAGGGCGCGGAGTCCACTAGTGTTTGTCCATACAGGTATCCGCACATACAGAAGGGGGAGATCGAGAGATGCGTCTGGGAAATGCTATGAAAAGGAATCATTCGACACAACACAAGTCCATTTTTTCTCTGGTCCTATTAGTAAAAAAGGACGGAACTTGGAGATTTCTGCATAGACTACAGAGCGCTCAACGAGATCAAATTTCTGATCTCGATCATCGACGAGCTTCTGGATGAATTGCAAGGAGGCCAATACTTCACGAAGTTGGATTTGCGGTCGGGATACCATCAAATCCGCATGCAGGAGGGGGACGTAGAAAAGACGGCGTTCCGAACACACGAAGGGCACTACGAATTCCTAGTGATGTCTTTCGGGTTGACGAATGCGCCGACAACCTTTCAAGCGGTCATGAACGAAACATTCAGGAGGTGGTTGCGGAAGTTTGTGCTAGTCTTCTTCGATGACATCCTTATCTACAGTCCGAGTCTAGAGGCACACGAAGAGCAACCTACGAATGGTGTTGCAAGTTCTCAAGGAGCAAAAATGGTATGTGAAGAGATCGAAGTGCTCTTTCGGGCAACAGAAGGTGGAGTATCCGGGTCACCTAGTAGAGAAGGGGTGAGACGGAACCCACAAAAAATCCAAAGCATGACGGAGTGGCCCACACCCACCAACATCAAGATGTTGAGAGGGTTCCTGGGGCTAACGGGATACTACAGAAAATTTGTGAAGAACTACGGTAAGATCGCTAAGTCGCTGACTACATTACTTCAAAATGGGAAGTTTGATTGGGGAAGGGGTGTGAAGTTACTGTTCCAAACAATGAAGGAGGCTATGGTGACAACCCCGGTGCTAGCATTACCAAATTTCTCCAAGTTGTTCATAGTGGAAACAGATGCGTCGGGAGTCGGCTTGGGGTACTACAGCAGGGCGATTCAAGGGAAGGCGTTGGGAGTTGGGACTATCGGTTTATGAGAAGGAGATGTTGGCGAACCTACATGCGGTGGGGAAATGGTGTTCGTATCTCATTGGGAGGCATTTCAAAATACGGATTGACCACCAGTTTAAAGTACTTCCTGGAGCAGCGGTGTCTCGTCCCTAGAGCAGCAAAAATGAGTGACAAAGATGCTGGGGTACGACTACGAGATAGAATACCATAAAGGGAAGGAGAATAAGGTCGCAGAAGTGCTTTGGCGCTTGCCTACGACGAGTTCTATTTTTGCCATCTCTTCGTCGATTCATGGGCATAGTGGAGGATGTTCATCGGGAGGTGTTAGCCGATCAGAGCTACAGCAGACGTTGACAAATATTGCAGAAGGTAGAGGGGTAAAAGCGGACGATCAGGTCATTAATGGTCATTTGTACTACAAGGGACGCTTGGAGGTGGCACCAAGATCCCCATTGAGGCAGTGGTTACTTCACGAGTTTCACGACACCCCCAGTAGCGTGAACTTCAGAATGTTGTGGGCCTATCAGCGGATCAAACAAAATGTGTATTGGTAGGGATTGAAGGTGGATGTCGCACAACATGTGAAGAATTGTAAGCAGTGCCAGAGGCAGAAGTACGACATAACCACTCCAGCAGGGTTACTGGTGCCACTAGACATTCTGGAGCTTACATGAGAGAGTATTGTGATGGATTTCATTGAGGGGTTACCCAAATCTTAGGGCAAGTCGGTCATTTTGGTAGTGGTGGAGCGCCTTTCTAAGTATGGAACACTTCATTACGCTGACGCACCCTTGCACCGCAGAGGCCGTGACGGAAGCCTTCGTCCGGGAGGTGGTGAGACAGCATGGGATACCGACTTCCATCATTTTCGATCGCGGCATTGTTTTCACTAGCAAGTTTTGGAAGGAGCTTTTTCGTCTCACGGGGACGTCCTTACGCATGAGTACAGTCAACCACCACCAGACAGACGGGCAGACGGACGCCCTCAACAGAAGCATGGAGACATATTTGCGGTGCTTCATTGCAGGTAAACCCCACCAATGGAGTAAATGGCTCCCTTGGGCGGAATACTTGTATAACACAGCGTGCCAAAAAGTGGCAAAGATGACACCGTTCGAGAGCTTGTATCGGAGAGCACTGTCGACACTACGGAACTATGAGAAAGGGTCGACGAGGGTGCCGAAAGTGGAGTCTGCGTTGCAAAAGTGGGGCGACACCTTAAAATAGTTGAAAGAGAACATTCGGAAAGCACAGCACCGCATGAAGACCCAAGCAGACAAGCACCGGCGAGAGCAAAATTTCGAGGTGGGAGAGTGGGTGTACCTCAAGTTACAACCTTACCGGCAGTTGTCAGTTGCAGGAGTGAAGAACCAGAAGCTAGCACCCCGCTACCACGGGCCCTTCCGGATCCTAAGTAAGGTGGGGGTCGTGGCATACACTCTGGAACTTCCGGCGGACTCTCGTATCCACCCAACCTTTCATATGTCGCTGCTCAATGAGGGCGGCACAAGTGGACGCTCTAAATGTTAGCCCCTTGTCGGAGGTGATGGAACTGGGCGAAGTTCAGCCGGTGACGGAGAGGGTTTTTGAAGCAAGGATTAAGACAGTGCAAGGGAAATCCATCGTACGACTATTGATTCACTGGAAGGGCATGGCTAAGTCCGAACGTACTTGGGTGGATTATGATGAGCTCAAGGAGACATACCCCGAGTTTCAGCTTTAGTACAAGCAATTTTTTGAAGATGGCGGGAATGATATGACCCGAAGCCGCTTCGGAGCGGTCTATTATCGGAAGGGGCAAAAGAATAAGGAGACGGAACCAACCGGTTAAGTTTCTCCATCCTCCTAAACAAACTGGGCGGGCCCAGCCGGTTTGCGGCTAGGTTTTTTTTTTGGGTGGGGATGCAGCGCCCCCCTAGGGCACCGAGAACTGTTCACAGGTATTCACTCTTTTCTTCCGTAGGAGTAGCCGTAACATATCAAAATGAATAAAAGTGAATAGGCCAAGAATCAACATTATTAAGTGCAAAAAACTCCATAAATTATTTGAAATGGGACAATATTTTCAACAAGAAAAAAATCTAAGCTAGAGATATTATCAAAATCTCCCTACCTCTCATACATCCAGCTCGCACTGCAATCTTTTTGTTTCCGATGAAGATTTTCTCCCCATTTATCTCACCAGAAACCCCTTCACCTGGATAAATGTGAAAGGCACTCACACTATCCGGTTTTGGTTCAATGGAATTGAACCTCGCATATTCAACCAGCGCAGTTGCCATCGGGTGGCTCGACTTGCTCTCCAAACTCGAAATCCTGAAAGAATTTACAATAATCGGATAATCTAGCATTATAAGAAGGCCAATGAAATGTCCAAACACACTTTTGAAGTGTAAGAATGCAAAAAAAGTGCTTTAAAACTTCATTTTATGTAAGAATGTAAAAAATGTGCTTTAAATCTTACCATAGAAGAAGTGTGTGCTTGTCCACAGCAGAGCTCAATGGCTTCATCTCCCTGACAGAAAACTCTCCTCTTGTTATGGTTCCGGTCTTATCGAATGCAACGAGTTTAGTCTTCCCTAGCGCTTCGAGAACATCTCCTCCTTTGACAAGAAGACCAATTTTCGCCGCCGTTAAGAAAGAGCAGAAAGTGGCGACGGGTGTGGATAGTACCAGGGCGCACGGGCATGCGCTGACAAGAAGGACGAGTGCTAACTTGAGCCAATGCCTCATATTTTGGGCCTTCAGTACAAGGGGAACCAAGGCAACTCCAGCTGCAATTACCACAACAGCTGCATAAAACAAATGTGAATCAGCAATGGATTATTAACTATAAACTTGCATGAAAACCTAGTGTACTTCTACGCAAAATTAGGCGAAGAAAGAAGAATCATAAATTCATACTATCACATGACCTGCAAAGCACCGATACGGTTTTTATCAAGGCGTATCCGTATCCGACTTGTATCGGACACGGATACGCCTCGATTCGAATATGATTCGAATCGATACGCTCGTGATAAATACCTAAGCCGCTGTCGACGCTTCTCCATTGCAAGCTTCCTCGATTCGAATACGATTCTAGGTCAGTCGCAATCCTCAGTTCCCGGCATCCTCTTGTTCGACGCAGCCCGCAGGTCTTGACACCCTCTTCGACGCAGATCAAGGCATCGTCTTCAACGCAGGTCACGGCAAGTCTTAACGCAAATCTCGGACAGTATTTCGAAGCAGGTTTCGGCATCTTCTTTCGACGCCGGTCTCGACAATAGATTTTATAAAGGAGAACTCCGATTAAATCCTTTGTATTCGAAGCAGGTTTTGGCATCTTCTTCGACGCTGGTCTCTGATTAAAGCAGGTTTCGGCATCTTCTTCGACGCCGGCATCTTCTTCACGACAGTCTTCAACGCAGATCTCAGTTCCCGACATCCTCTGCGCATCTCAACTTCCGAGCAGTAGTAGGTATAGAAATAGAACTATAGATTTTATGATTTTCATTATAAATCCTTTAGGGCCCCTAGGATTAACCGATAATTGATTTTCACTTCTATTGTTCTGTTATTAATTATTATTTATTAAGCGATAATTGATTTTCATTTAATAGATTCCTTCTATGTTCTACTGTTCTGTTATTAATTTCATTTTAAGTTAGGTCTTAAGTCATTCTTAAGTTTATGATATGTTAATAAGTTATTAATTCAATTATTTATTTTTTTAATTAGGGATTTTTTTATTTTAGATGGCGGATTCATCATCATCCAATTCAAGCATTAGTTCATTTGCTGTTAATGCGGATTTTGATTCTAGCAAACCTTTATGGCCATACGCTACAATTGTGAGTAGTAGACAACAAAATGCTACGGGGAATATACGATGGAATTGTAGTTTTTGTAAAGGAGATTTTACGGGATCATACACCCGAATTAAAAAGTCATATTGCTACGTTTGGGAACTAATGGTGTACGCAAATGTGGAAAAGTGACTGATATTATGTTATTAGAGCTAAACAACATTGTGAAGCAACAAGAAGAACAATCAAGGCCAAGAAATGTTCCACTTCCTAGTAGCTCTATGGCTATGAGTATGAGTGCTCCAAGAAAAAAAAGGGGTGCTTTAGGTTGTTTGGAGAATGCATTCAAAACTGAATCTCGAGCACAATTATCTAGTGAGATTGCTAGAATGTTTTATTTTACGGGATTACCTTTTCATCTTCCTAAGAACGTGCATTATATGAATGTTCTTAAATATGCTTCAAATAATGTTCTTGATGGCTATATCCCACCTGGATATAATGCCTTAAGAACTACTTTATTAGATCAAGAAAGAGCAAATATAAAGAAGCTACTAAAGCCAGTTGAAGCTACTTGGAAAAAAATGGTGTCAGCATTGTTAGTGATGGTTGGACAGATGTTCAAAGGAGGACCTCATATTAATATCAAGTTTTGTATGATTTTTGTTGCGGAGCCGAGTAAGAGGGAGGGGAGCAGAGGGATAAGAGACAAGAGGTAGAGAGGTGAGGTAGAGAGAGAGAGGGAACTTAGGGATAGAGAAGAGAAAACATAACATTCATCCGAGATGGTTCTAATACAAGGCTTACACGTCCTCTATATAGTGATTGTAAGGATGAGAACTTTTTACAAAAGAAAACATTTTTATAAGTTTTTAGGAAATACAAATATACTATTTTTTTTAAAATGACGCAAGCAAATAAAGCAATAAATAACACCCATAATTGACACAAACAAATAGAGAAACAAATAACGTACTCGTAATTGATTAATTCAATCTCTTGCGGTAATGGCGGTCCCCTCCGATATACGCGCTCGACGCATGTAAACTTTCCAAAGAGGCTCGTCGTATCGTGTAGACTCCGTAACATATGTCACCGTCTGGAAAATCGGTGCCTTGTCTCAAGGCAGTAGTGTTGAACTGACGGCGGAAATCATCCCTGGGGAGCCACGTTGCGTCTCTCGTGGAGTTCAGGGCGCCCAGTCCAAGCCACCAGAACTTCGTCAGTCGTAGGGTCCCCTGGGGCGCGACACCTCGACGATTGAGGACTCGGGGTAGTAAGGCGCGTCTCACGGAAAGGTCGAGGTCGGCCAGAAGACGATCCGCGGTGGCGTGCTCGGCCACCGCGCGCCGCAGCTGCGAAACATAGGAACAGACCGGGTGGATCGGCTCTAGCGTGGAGGCTACTGCTCCGATGCCAAGGACCACGACACGAAGAAGCCGGAAGGTCACAAGAGCAGTATGGGTGGAGTTTGATGAAGACTGTCTACCCTCGTCCTCGAAAGAGACCAATGGCGTGAGCTTCGGGTACCTTCGCGCAGAGCTGCCAGGCTCTCAACTCAACCAAGAAGAAGAACCAAGATGGATGGAGGAGAACGACCGTAAACAACCTCAAATGGGGTGATCGGCCGCCTGGTGGTGGGCGGTGTTGTATGAGTACTCGGCCCACCCAAGCCAAGCTACGCGGCTGCTCTCCCACGAAGCAGCGAAGATATGTCTCCAAACACCGATTGAGCACCTCTGACTGGCCGTCGGTCTGGGGATGGTATGCCGTGCTCAATGCGGAGACGGGTGCCCTGCATCCTGAAATAGTGTAGTCCAGAAGGAGCTCAAGAAGGGCGGGTCTCGGTCGCTGACGATCCAACCCGTGAAGGCGTACGACCCCCTGAATGAAGCTGTCGGCGACTGTGGCTGCCGTGTAAGGATGACGGAGGGGAATGAAGTGCGCATACTTCGAGAGCCGATCTACTAAACGACTAAGATCGCAGTCGAATCCCTGAGAGAGGGGCAGCCGAGTGATGAAGTCCATGGCAACGTCGTCCCAAATGCAGTCGGGAATAGGCAGTGGCTGGGTACCCCCCGGAAAAACGGGCGGCCTTCTGGCAGATGAGGCAGGCAGCCACGAAGGCTTTGACCTGTCGGAACATGTGAGGCCAATAAAGTGAGGCCGCCAGCCGTCGATACGGGTACATGTCCCCCTGTCGGGGATGCATGGGCCAGTAATCGAGGAATGCTCGGGGAAGAGGGGGCGAGGACGAGGCGGCCTTTGAAGAGTAGGCGACCATCTACCAAGGAGAACGGTGGGTGGGCGGTGTCATCTATGATGAGGGCCGTCCGAATCTTGTTCAGTGCCTGGCCTCCACTTCCTGAAGGGGTCCGGTACCGGCCGGGAGATGGCTGCAAGCATGGGGTTGCGTGAGAGAGCGTCGGCTGCGCGGTTCTCCTTCCCTGGCCAGAACTCGATGCTGAAGTCATAGCCCAATAGCTTGGCCACCCACACTGCTGGCGGGCGTGACAATCTTCTGCTGGAGGAGGTAGCGAAGGCTATGGGGTCGGTGCGAACCACGAATCATCGGCCTAGTAGGTAGGGCCGCCAATGTTGTACCGCGAGGACGAGGCCCATGAGCTCGTTCTCGTATGCTGATCGACTGCGAATGGTATCTGAGAATGCGCGGCTGAAATAGGCCACCGGGCGGCCGGCTTGCATGAGGACAGCCCCCACGCCGTACGCCCGACGCATCGCACTCCACGAGGAAGGGTTGGGAAAAGTCTCGGCATAGCTAGCACTGGGGGGTACTCGAACCAAGCGGCCTGTTGGAGAGCGGTGAAGGCGGTCGGCGGCCGCTGCCGACCATTCGAAGGGTACCTTCGGTCGCTTTCTTGAGAAGTTGGGTGAGGGGCCGGGCTATCGTGCTGGGCGGTACTCGGCCTGAATGAACCGCCGATAGTATCCCGTCAGGCCCAGGAATCCTCGCACATCACAGAGAGATGACGGGGTTGGCCACCGGATGACCGGCCTCGATCTTGTCGCTATCCATCGCAACTCCTGTAGCGGAGATGGTATGCCCCAAGTAACACACCTCTGGAACCCCGAAAGAGCACTTCGTCGGGTGGAGTTTGAGGTGGTGATGCTGGAGAGTCGCCAATGTTTGTCGGACGTGCTGTAGGTGCTCCTGCCACGAAGAACTGTAGACCAAGATCTCTTCTCTATCCCTAATTCCCTCTCTCTCTACCTCCCCTCTCTACCTCTTGTCTCTTATCCCTCTGTTCCCCTCCCTCTTACTCGGCTCCGCAACAAAGTGGTCCGACCTGCCCTCTCTGCCCTCTCCGGCAGGTCAGACCACTTTGTTGCGGAGCCGAGTAAGAGGGAGGGGAGCAGAGGGATAAGAGACAAGAGGTAGAGAGGGGAGGTAGAGAGAGAGGGAATTAGGGATAGAGAAGAGAAAACAAAACATTCTTCCGAGATGGTTCTAATACAAGGCTTACACGTCCTCTTATAGTGATGAGGAGAGAATACAAAAGGAAACAACTTAATTTAGGAAATACAAATTACTAAAAATGACGCAAGCAAATAAAGCAACAAATAACACCCATAATTGACACAAACAAATAGAGAAACAAATAACGTCTCGTAATTGATTAATTATCTCTTGCGGTAATGGCGGTCCCCTCCGATATACGCGCTCGACGCGTGTAAACTTTCCAAAGAGGCTCGTCGTCGTGTAGATCCGTAATAATTTTATTATTTGAACTTTGATTTTCAAGTTATCAAGTCATTATATATGATTGTAAGATGCAACTTTTTCAACATTTTTATAAGTTTTTAGATTTATATATATATATTTAAAATATTAAAAACGTATCGGATCGTATCGGATTTTCAATTCTTCAAAAATTTTGTATCGCTGTTTCGAATTCGTATCGGACTCTCGTATCTGTATCGATGCTTCTTAGCACATGACACAAGAATGCATGTGGTTTGACCCAAATTTGGGTTATGTCTACGGGTTGCAGATGTTCGTTAAGGAGAGAGAGAAGGTAGATGGCCGTATGCACCACGTAATACACCTGAATTTTTCAAAATACCTGCTAGTAGAAAATTCCAGTGGAAACCTAATACACCGCAAAATTATTGTTTTGAAAAGGGGGGATGTTGAAAATGTCGAAGTGTGAAGTTGGCGTGGTCTGGGTTTGCAGACCGCGGAGACCGCATGGCTTGTTGACTTGGCTAAGTTGTGTAATCGCGGAGTCCGCGCATTCTGATTCGGCAGTCCGCACAGTTGTAGGGTCCGGTGTTGCTAACTGTCGTTTTACTGACGGTGTCCCTATTGACTTTGGCGGTGATTGTACTCTCCCCCTTCACCTATAAATAGGGGTCCCAACCCCCCATTTGTATCGAGACCTGGAGCGAGAACTGGGAGAACTGAAGTTTGCGGTTAAGGTTTTCTAGACCGTGTGACAAAGAGAAGTGATCTGCAAAGCCGTGGTTTGCGAACTGTGTGGCTAGCACTGTGCGACTAGGCGACTAGTACTGGCAGTTTGTCAGTGGAGTCTCAGTGTGGTACAGAGAGCAGCAGTTGGCGATTAAGCAGCTAAGTCTCGGGTTGTGCGACTGGAGCAGTCTTCTTCCTTGGGTGTAGTACGCAGTTCTCAGGCAGGCGGTATAGACCATGTTGCGCGACTTGAAGGCTCAGTCCGCGCGACTTGTGGTTTGTTATCCAGTAGTCCAAGTGTTCTGTTCGTGGCGACCACTACGGATTGACATCTGCGGTTTGTGGTACTTGCAAGACTTCTGCGGTTAGGCGACCTCTGCGGTCAGGCAACCTGAAGTCCATACAGGTGACAGGCGGCCTAGTTCGTTCAGGCGACCTGAAGTGCGAACAGGCAGCTTGGCGGCTTGTGTTTTTCAGTTCGCCAGTTTTGTACTTGTCTGTTTTTTTATCTTCATCGGGTGCAATGTGAAATCATGTCTTGCGCTTGTATGTCTCACCTTGTAAAGCAGTGAATAAATACAAGTGTTATTTTTGTTCTTCTTTACTAGTGGTTTATTGCTCTTGGATGGTTGAGAGTGGTCCTGTGACCTCCACTTCATAAAATTTTACAGAGGATTAAATGAACAAGATTCGTTTATTAAAAGCAAAAATAAAAATGTAGTTCAAGGAACTTCTTCGAAATAAACAAATTTGTAAGCTGTGACAATGGCGTTTAATAAAGTTTGAAAACATTACTTGTCGCTTATATAAACTCATGTTTACATGTAACATGTATGATGGATAATTTGTGTTGTAATATATGTGTGTAACTTATAAATAGCCAAGATGTGGCCTTAATAATACAAAGTTTTTATTTCAACTTGGTATCAGAGGAGACTAACCGCTATTTCTCCCGATCTTTTGCCCGAACGAAGCCGTCGACGCCGATTCCGCTGCCGTTGATGCCAATTCCGTTGTCGCTGCCTGCTCTCCTCGTCTGCGCCGTCCCTACCGCCGATCGGAGGAGGCCTCGCCGTCACCTGCGCCCGCCTTCTCCCGATCGACAGCCGTCTCGCCCGCTCACGCCCGTCTAGGGCTGCCAGAATACCACCTCTAGGGCTGCGGGAATAGCGATCTCGTAGCCTCCGGAGGCCGCTGTCACTGCTTCCGGCCGCCGACCTTCGTGCCCTAGTGCCTCCTTTGCGTCACTCCCGATGCGGTGATCGGATCTAGGGCAGGCTGATGTATTTCGTAATACCAAACGAGACGCAGTGATCGGTTGGAAGTTGATCTATGGAGCCGAAGGAGGGAACGAAGGAGGACGTCTTCAAGATGTTG
Source organism: Platanthera zijinensis (assembly GCA_039513925.1). Taxonomy (NCBI): domain Eukaryota; kingdom Viridiplantae; phylum Streptophyta; class Magnoliopsida; order Asparagales; family Orchidaceae; genus Platanthera; species Platanthera zijinensis. Next base: position 7,580,162 of record CM077079.1, on the reverse strand, counting down.
GGCCCGGAAAAGTTGGCCACATTGTTGAGGGTGTTGGGTTCATCGCAACGACCTGCGAAATTGGAACTTCCACCGATCGATCTTAAGCTGGATGGACCGTCGACCTACCTGAGTTGGTCACGTCGTGTGAAGAAGATCCTGGCAGCAAAGAAAGTTGGGGGTTTTCTGACAGGGGCGTTGAAGAAACCAGAGAACTCGGCTGGAGATGAGTGGGAGTCGGCACATATAACCGTGTTTATGTGGCTTCTTAGCTCGGTTGTTCCATCGATTGCCGCCACCGTAGATGGCCTCGAGACAATCATGGAGGTTTGGCACAAGCTGAAGAACACATATGATGGTGTAGGGAACACTCTGCGGGTCTTCCAGGTGTAGGGAGAAACTGATGACACTGTTCAGGGGGAGAAAACGGTGCAGGAGTATGCCTCCGAGTTGGAGCGACTTAGGTGGGACTACGATCACGCCTCTGAAGGGGGTGGAATGATTGTTGCAGTGATCCACGGTGTTGGGCTTCCAAGAGATCATCGTGTGATGATGCAAAGGACGATTGTAACGTCTCCTGAAGGGGTGTGGATTGCACAAGATCGATCAGCGGAGAGCTCCACTCCTCATCAGGTACGACGATTCCTACCCTTACGGAGGTCATCTCTGCTATGATTCAGGAGGAGACGCGTCTCAAACTGTAGGCAGGGACAGGAGGGTTCATGCTTGTGAAGTCAGCACTAGCGCACAGTTGCGGTCTGCCCTCGGTTAATTTACTGGACCCAGAGGTTAGAAGTAGCTTAGTGCGACGCCTAGACCGTTTAGTTCGACAGCCCTGCTATAGATCGTCAGGTGAGGTCGGCCACCTGAGACACGCATGCTCCAAGCCGCCCAAGGAGAGAAATTCGGGGGCGAAGACGGGGACGTGGCCGTGGCCGTAGAGGAGGCAATCGAGCCAATTTGGGTATGACTGAGAGTGTGGAGGAGCTTGGCGTTATCTATACAGAGGAGGAGCAGACCCTACTGAGCATGATGGAGGGTATCAAGTGGAAGCAGGCGGGCGAGGGGAGCGGAGAGGGAGCTGGGGGTCGCTATGTACGCCCACCCACCTTCTAATGGATCTCTTGCACTGGCATCTATATCTCCTTCCAGGGCATCAGACTGGATCATCGACTCAGGCGCATCCCGCCATGTGACAAGAAATGCAGGCGAGTTCTCCTCCTATACCTTTCTAGCCACGGCAGATAGCATCCAGACGGCGGACGGTACGTTCCAGCCAGTGGTCGGTAAGGGTACCGTTAATTGTTCAGGTTCGGTAACACTTTCCAATATTTTGCATGCTCCCTCTTTCTCAGTTAGCCTTTTATCCATTAATTCCATAATTATTCAGCTAATATGTGTTGTTTCCTTTGATATACCTAAGGTGACGTTCCAGGAGAAAGAAACGAGGCGGATACTTGGGACTGGGACTTGGCATGATGGGCTATGGTACCTGGATCGGGAAGGACTGGATGCGGCTTTGATCTCTGTGGTAGAGACAACGAGGGATGGAGGACAGAAGATGAGTGCAGAGGATGTGCTGATACTCCATCACAGACGGTTGGGCCACCCCTCCTTCAGGACTGTAGCTAGGTTGTTTCCTATTGTTTTTGATGCAGAAAATAAAACAGAATTGGTTTGTGATGCATGTGATTTAGGCAAACTCACTAGAAGTTCTTATGCTAGTACGGGCTGAAGAAGCTCTTCCACTTTTGATGTTATTCATTCTGATGTCTAGGAACCTTGTACTGTAAGCATTTTAAATTGTTATAAGTATTTTGTTACTTTCATTGACTGTACAACTCATGTTACATGGCTGTATTTGATGAAAAATAAACGTGAGGTATTCACCTGCTTCCAGGATTTCCATAAGCTGGTACAGACATAATATCGTGCGGTGATCAAGGTGCTAAGGTCAGACAATGGGACAGAATACACCAACAAGGCAATGGGGGAATACCTATCAACTCATGGGATAGTGCACCAGACCACCTGTTCCTACACACTAGCACAGAACAGAGTGGCGGAGAGGAAGAACAAACACCTTCTGGAGGTGGCAAGGAGTATGATGATAAACATGAAGGTGTCTCAGAGCCTATGGGGTTATACCGTGTTAACAGATGCACAGCTGATCAACAGGATGTCATCACAGATACTATGGTGGAAGTCCCCGCGCCAGCAGCTACAGGGACACAATGGGGGGATACTTCCCTTGAAGGTATTCGGGTATGTATGCTTCGTGAAGGATAACAGACCGGGTGTTGGTAAGCTTGGTGCAAGGGCAATCAAGTGTATGTTTGTGGGCTACTCTCGTACTCAAAAGGGTTACATATGCTGGAGCCCAGTGGAGAAAAGATGTTTTGTGAGCATGGATGTTCATTTTAGAGAGCTGGAATAGTACTACCGGCAAGAGGGATTCCTACCTATATTAAACTCATCAGATAAAGAAAGTACAATGCTCGAAAGAGAGATGTTGGTGACAGATCTGGGAATATGGCAGGGAGGATCTGCGGAGGAGCAGGAGAGCGATGATGAGCATGAGGAGGAGATCGAGTGGCAGAGATAAGGTGTGAGACCTACGGCTCAGGGGGAACTGCTGACATACAGTAGAAGGAAAAAGCCTCCAGCAGTACCAGATCCAGGATCAGTGCCCAGTCTAGCTCCTAGTCCCTTGTCTACGTCGCCCCCCTCTTCTGGAACACCTACACCTCCACAAGCCTCAGGTAATATCCTTTCTCCTCTCCCTACACCTTCTCTTATGTTACGGAAGACTACTTGCAGCAATGCGGGAAATTCTCCTAACAGATACGGTTGGGATCTCTCGTCCTTTATCTCGTATGATCATATCTCCCCTACACATGGAGCATTCATTGCATCTTGGGATGTGTTATTGTACCTAACAATTGGCAGGTCGCCAAAGCCGATCCGAAGTGGGAGGCAGCAGTGAAGGAAGAGATGAGGGCTCTTGAAAAGAAAAAGACCTGGGAGCTGGCATGGCTTCTAAAAGGACAAGAAGGTCGTTAGGTGCAAGTGGGTGTTCACCGTAAAGCAGAACCCAGATGGACAGGTTGAGCGTTACAAAGCTTGATTGGTGGCCAAGAGGTACAGCCAGACCTACGGCATCGACTACGACGAGACATTTCCACCAGTGGCGAAGATGAGCATTGTTAAGACTCTCATCAGCCTGGCAATGAATGGCGGATGGCTGCTACACCAACTAGATGTGAAGAATGCATTCCTTCATGGGGATCTAGCAGAGGAGGTGTACATGGAGATACCGCCGGGATTTGGTACAGCCAAGACAGAAGACTGAGTTTGCAGACTGAAAAAATCCCTCTATGCGCTGAAGCAGTCACCTCGTGCATGGTTTGACTGATTCAGGAGAGCAATGATTGGCATGGGGTATCATTAGATCAATGCAGATCACACTGTGTTTTTCAAGTAGAATGGAGGTCACACCACCATGCTTGCAGTGCATGTGGACGACATGATCATTACAGGGGATGATGAGTGGGAGATTAGCCGTCTCAAAGGGGCCTAGGTAAGGAGTTCGAGATGAAAGACCTGGGTCTTCTTCGATATTTCCTTGGGATCGAGATCGCGTATGAGGCCGAGGGGATAATTCTCTCCCAAAGGAAATATATGTCGGACCTCCTCACTGAAATCGAGATGTTGGGGTGCAAACCTACTGCGACGCCAATCGATCAAAGGTGCAAACTGAATGCAGAGGCCGGAAAACCAGTAGATCGGGAAATGTACCAAAGGCTAGTCAGGAAGTTGATCTACTTGAGCCATACACGCCCAGACATCTCATTCTCTATAAGCGTGGTGAGCCGCTACATGCATGATCCAAGGAAGGACCATATGAATGCAGTGTACTAGATTCTGCGATACTTGAAGAGTGCTCCTGGAAAGGGGTGGCCTTCAGGAGGAATGGACACGTGAAAATCGAAGGATATTGCGACTCTGACTGGGCAAGCTGTGCGGATGGTAGGAGGTCCACTTCAGGATATTGCATTTGTGGGAGGCAACCTGGTCTCATGGAGGAGCAAGAAGCAGCCGGTAGTGGCCAGATCGACAGCAGAGGCAGAGTACAGAGTCATGGCAGTAGGGGTTGCAGAGCTCATATGGCTGAAAGGAATGCTTGAGGAGTTGAAGCTGGACCAAAAGGGCAGGATGAAGCTGTGGTGCGGCAGCCAGTCAACCATCAGTATTGCAAACAGTCCAGTTCAACGCGATCGTACCAAACATATAGAGATTGATAGATTTTTTATCAAAGAAAAGTTTGATAACGTGCTACTGGAGTTGAGCCACGTGCCGACAAAGGGGCAGGTTGCATACTGCTTGACTAAGGGACTTAGTTCAGAGGATATGATCATGGGTTGTAACAAGATGGGCTTAGTGAATATCTTTCGCCAATCTTGAGGAAGTGTTGTAATATGTAATATATGTGTAACCTATATATAAATAGCCAAGATGTGGCCCTAATAATACAAGGATTTTTATTTCAACTATTTGCATGGTCATTTCTCTTCCCAGGTTAATATAGGAAACTTCAGTACTCAATTTTACAGGCCTTGGTAAGAAATTTCATTTTCAATTCTTTAATCAGAAGTTTGGTATGTGCTGATCACAGCAAGATAAGAAAATAGCTGGATAACTAATATGACCTCAAGAAAATTGCCTTAAAAAATATAGTCCACTGTAATTTTTGTGATTGCATTACTTAAGGTCTGTTTGGCACGACAGTGGAGATCGCTAACGCGGTGGTTATGAACCGATGTTCGTGAACGTCCAACCTCACCTAAGGAAGTAAGGAACTCTCCAATTTATGTTAAAAATTATTTTTTTCTGGGTGACAGTCATAACCGTTGTCATGTCAAACACAAAATTTATGACGGTGGTGTTTTTGTCTAAACTCACCGGAGAAAAAACGCCACGCCAAACGGACCTTAACTAGTTTCCTTTTGGCGCGACATTTTTGATCCGGCGCATTCAGACAAAAACGTCACCGTCACAAACACTCGTCTAGCACGACAACAGTTATGACTGCTACCGCAGAAAAATGAACAACTGCCACAGCTGCGCGAAATAGAACCACAATCAAAAATTTGCTAGTTCCATAATCTACAGCAATGTGAATGACCTAGATGAATCTATGCGGATATCCGAGTGTCCACATATACTATGATCATGCTTCAATATGTAGAAACAAATGGAGAACCTGGAGTGTAGTATTTTGCGCAGGAATCTATCATTTTGTGTGTCCTGGACCTGCTGTTTTGGGCCTCTTCCACAAGCCTGGCCATCTTGGCAACAGCAGAATTCTCAGCCAAAGCTGTGGTCTTCACAGTAATGTAGCCTGCAATTGTCTCATGGTTAGAAGAGAGATAAAAACAGTTCAAAAACTTGAGAATTAAAGCCGGATGGAAGAGTATATTACTACTATATACCATCAATATTGAGAGTGCCTGCCCAAACTAGTGACTGTGGCTGCTTGGGCACAGGGAAAGACTCGCCGGAGAGACTCTTCTCGTCGACCTCGCATCTTCCTTCCACCACAATGCCATCAATAGGAACCACCTCACCAGCCTTCACAGCCAGCATGGTGTTCACCTCGACATCTTTGGCATCAACGATTTCACCAGTTTGAGCGAGAATTGCCTTTTGAGGGGCCATGCTCATCAGCAATGACATCCCGGCAGTAGCCTGCCAGGTAAATACTGGTCAGACTTTTTATATAATTTCTGAAAATTATAAAAAAAATTGTCTAATGCTATCTACTAGTGTGTATTTCCTTAGGTTATCTGAGTAATATCCCTTTATTTAAGATCATAGCATTTGCAATAGAGTTTACTATCATGGCTCAAATCCATATTCAAATTTTCAAACTAAGCTTTAAGAACATTACAATCAAATAAATCATCAATTGATCATAGCAACAACATGTGATTCATGTTTGAACAATAAAATTTCATGCGATCTTTAAAATGTGCCAGGAAATATGAATTCGCAAGTGTAAAATATCGCTAATTTGTCATATTTCGCTTCCTTTTTTAAGTGATCGTTCAAACCACTAAATGGAGCAGGCTTGAACCATACTGAATGTCATATTTCTCTTCGATAACACAAGTATGTACCTTGCTGCTTGCCATGGACTCAAGCCATTCAGCTATTGTGAAAAGAAAGACTATGAACCCAGCTTCTGAGTAGTCCTTCAGGGCAACTGCCCCTCCAACTACAAAAAGAATAGAAGCTAATAAGAAATAGAGACAACTGTTAGAAGAAGAGAGGGGTAAAATTGAGAGAGAGTTGTATTCATCCATCAAAGGGGTATATAAAGGAAGAGAGACTTGTATAGAAATGTTTATAAACAGTGTCCTGTTATCATAGAACTTTATTTACCCCCTCCCTAAACTCGTGATATGAATAGTTCTGAGTTTGAAAGGTGAAAGAGAAGTTGATTTCTTGAGATGTACCTAGAGGGGGGTGAATAGAGTACATAAATTTTTAAGAAGATTTTCTCACTGTTTTTCAGTGATTCACATAGCAACCAATATATCACAACTGTAGAATACAGCAATCACAAGAAAACAAAAGTGCACAGAAGACACAAAAGTTTATAGTGATTCCCCAAATGTCGGATACATTCACACTTATGCCTCAACAGGATTCCACTAAACAGTATGGGGATTTTAATAAGGATCTCTTAGAACCAGGAGTTGTTAATAAGGTCTCTCCAAACCAAATGAATTTTTGACAAGATCACTCTAACCAAGAGTTGTTGATAAGGATTCTCCAAAACCAATAGTCTTGTTAAGGGAGACTCAATGAACCAGGAGTTGTTGATAAGGTATCTCCAAAACCAACTAGAATCTTCTAAAGAGATACTCAAAAACTTTTTCGGCAGATGGAATTTGAGTTTTCACAATATGTCCTTCAACAGCAAATCTCTGAAGGAACTGGTTCATGCAACACTGTGTGGATTCTGTCGGGAATGAGCAGCAGCTTCCTTGTAGATCATAAGAGAAATTTGATCCTCAAGAGAAGAGAGAATCTTCTAGTTATCCTCCGAGTATAGAGAATTCTTAATTGCCTGTTTGTTACAGTAGTTCTTCAGAAATGAAGAATATTCAAAAAGAAAAAAGAGAAGAGAATGGAGGAGAAGCAAAATCTGTATTTCCATCTTTTTGTATATGTGATCTTATTCTTTGGCAAAAATCTTTTGAAAGAATATAAATTCTTTCCAATTTTCTTCTTCTGAATAATAAATATTGATAGAAAATATCTCTTCATATTTTGCCAAATCAAATTCCAAGGCCATTATTTCTTTCTTGAAATAGGTAGCGACTAAGAAATAACTTTTTGATAAGATTATTTCTTTCATGAAACTTGTTGTAACGACTAGGAAATGATCCTTCTTGATGGAGTTCGAGAATAACTTGGAAAGATCTGTCTTTACTTCAAGAGAGAAATTAACACAGCTTTTGAGAATTCGACGCAGCTTGGACTTCATGAGTCGCGTAGCTCTTAGAAATAGAGAAAAACTCAGAGTATATATTCTTTGATAAGTTGACGCAACTTTGACTACATAAGTCGACACAGTATTGAGAAGTCAAAGTAACTTTGAGAGGAAGTCAACGTAGCTCTGAATATATATCGACGTTGCGTCGAATACTATTCAACGCAACTCTGAAAAGTGTTTGGCTTAGAATTTTGTTAATGAAACCCTATCTTTCTAAGAACTCTAACCAATAGAATTAAAGAGCCTTTTCTATACATCATTAAGGTTTATCCTAAAATCACTTTAACCCTAATCTGTTTTATCAAATCAAAGTTTTTTCCCAAGTCCCAACAAATGGGAACAATGAAAAACTAGCACTGCTCTCCAGAAGTAGGAGAATCAACAACAAAGAATTTTCAATAAAGAAAAGTGTCTCTGAACAGTGTGAGTTTTGGTTAAAAAATCTGTTATCTGTGCCTGAGACGAAATGTCGAGCAGTGAAGTAGTCTCACAAAGACACTAGTTGTAAACATAATGATAATCAATCTCTTTGTTTTGTATGTTCGTGAAAAACAAAGTTAAATGCAATATGGGGAGTGCTGGTGTTGTCACAATATAAATAAAGCATGGAACAGCTACAGACATATTACAAAGAAGTCCATAAAATCAAGTGATCTCAGTAATAATAGTCATAGCTATACACTAGACATCGACATTCGATGGGGAAATCACTTCATACTTCTTTGATTCCCAAGAAATCAAAGAATCTTCAATGAACATACAATGCCTAGTAGTGGGTCGACGACTAGTGGCATTGCATGCCTAATTAACATCAAAATAAGCACAAAGCTCGATGAGAAAAATAGAGATCTAGACTTAGTGTCGCCTATGTAGTGGTTATGTAACGACGCAACCCAAAATATCTAAGGTAATGTCTGATTTGGTTCATCAAAACACACTAAGCTGAAGTGCACTGTTTTATCACTTTTAGGTGGCCTACGAATACTTTTCAGGAGATTACTCATCCCAAAATTACTCTAAAGCACGAGCATGCTTAACTGTGGAGTACAAAATTCCTTGCTCTAAAAAGTGTCTCTGATATTTGGTGGTCTAAATTATTACTTGAACTCTGTAATACTTTCCTCTAATTTTGATGTCAAACTATATTCATTCATGCACTTCCTTTCACCTAGCCTATCATCCAAGAAGCATTTCAGGACCTGCATTCTGAACCACATATCATAATGTAGGAGGTCGGACTTTAAAACCATTTCGTAAGACTCAACCCATCATATATGTGGTGTTTTTTGTTTGTAGTTCATCTCGTCTTATATTAAGCTGAACAACATGGTTTTATCTTTTTCCCGATATGACTTACAAGTTACGAGTATTTCCCAGAAGGTCAGCTGAACCACGTGATTTATTGGATCTTTACAAAATGGCATTGGTGAAATTGTTGGGATGAATCGAAATGCCACTTCCGTATTACCATCATTGATGTATACACTCTTATGGGCCTATCTTATTTATTTGATGATAAAAGATTTCAATTAATGGGTAAATTGTTGCGTGAGTGCTACCCAACTTTATATGTCAATTGGATGAGGAAAATATGTGTAGTGTAATTGAAATCATCATATGAGGATCTTTTATCACATATTAATTGGATGTTGGTTGGTACTTGAATAGTTCTTTGTTAATGGCCTTTGGCTAGAGTCCTCAGCTGTGGGCAACATTTCAAGACATTTGTAGACATAAATGGTCGGGTCACGAACTGTTCTATCGCGAAATGCTCTGGTTAAATTTGTTATTATCTGCAACAATATTGTATTTATTATGAACAATTAAACAATTAGTATCATGGCTATAAAATTGTTATTAAACCATGATTAATTTGTGATTCATCATCCAAATTAGAGTTTCACTCACTAAGTACTTATTCGTGGCAATGTACACAACATATTTAATACATTTCAAATTATATATTTGATTTGCTAATTTGTATGGTGAGTTTTTAGAAACTTATTATGGTGCCTGAGAGATGGAGGGTTTACTTAGTCAATTTTGACTAGCCCTAGTTAATTAATCTGTGTGCAGGAAAATGAAACATATTGTCACAGTTATAATTTAATTATAGCAACAACAACTCTTTAGTGCAAGTTTGGTATAGTGAGTTGACGTATCTTTTCTCCCACTAATAGCATGATACCAGGAAAAGATAATAATGGAGAACAATCAACCATACAGGCGTAAGTGCGGATAGCCACACCATAAGTTTTATTTAATTTATTATTTTAGAATCATGCGGAGAAAGTACTAACCGTGTCCTAAAAAAGGGTTATCAATGTATAAGATATAAAGTACACTCAATCATATGATATTGCTTAAGCTTGTGGGTAAGGAAAAGCCAAATGATATTGCTGCACCAACAATATATTATGCATACCCAATGGAGACTAAATCACGCTCTCTCATGTCTCAACAATCATCCTCACATGTGAGATCCCTATATTTAATATCACTTCCCCTCGAACAGAAACTTGTGTACCTCGTCAAATATCATGAACCAAAAGCGCACTCAATCACGTGGAATTAGAGGTTCAAAAAAGGTCTGTCGGGCCCAGGCCAGGCCCTGTTAAAACTAGGCCGAGGCTGGGCCCGGGCCTCCCTAAATAAAGGGGGCCTGCCTGAGCCTACCAGGCCGGGCCAAGGCATGCTAGATTAGGTGGCATGGGCATGGCTAGGCAGGGCCCCAAAATGGCAACAGTTGATGCCATCTGTTGTCATTTGGCAGCATCTGCAGATGCCAAAGGCAGCTAGCAGCTACCATTTGGCAACTAGCTGCTGCCAAACGGCAGCAGATGCTGTCGTTTAGCAACATCTATGTTGGGCGTTGGTATCCTAGCGTTTATAGTTGAGGAGGAGCATGTTACGCCCCCAAACGTGACTCGGTTCTTTGGGCGTACATACACTCGCAGGCGGAAGAAGACGACAGGTTACAACGGGGCTGAACCATCGGGTTCAGCCCCCACTCACTGAAGACCGGCGGATTGGGGTTGAACCCAACCGGTTCAGCCCCGTGGGAGGGGCCGGCCGGCCCCTCTTGGGCCCGGGTATATTTATACCTGGGGCTCTCTCTTTTGAGGGCATTGAAGAATATCCAAGGTATTTCCCTCCTCCCTCTTCTCAAACCCTAATTCCTCTCTAGTTCTCTCTTAGTCACTTTCTCTCTAGTTTCTCCATAACATTTGGTATCAGAGGATTCATCCTCCGCCATAGTTACCTACTCGCACGCAAGAAGAAATCACTCGACTGGAAACCCTAGAAGAAAACGTCGTCGGCTTGACGGGCTCGGTGGCCGCCATCGAGGAGGAAATGAGAGCATCTACTCAGCGGTTGGAAGAACGGATCGACACCCAGATGGAGGAGATCAAGGCGCTATTAGCGCAAAATCTGAAGGGGAAGGCGACAGCGCACGAAGAGGCCGGCGGAATGCAAAATCGGGCCGCGGAAACCCACGCCTCCCAATTTCACGGCCCGCAATCGGGCGAAATCGCGGGATCGGCCGATCCCGCGCGTACAGGTGCGGGATCGAGCGGATCCGGAACTGGCGGACTAGGCGGCTACGCGGCGGGATGGGGAAGCCAGGGGTTGTCGCCAGCGACCGGATCGGCGCCCTTACGGGCCGGGGATGGCGGCACAGTACCTCCAGGGTGGGCGCGGCACCCAGCCGAGCAGGGGGAGTTCGGCGGGGGCCGTCCGTCGTGGATTCGGGCCGGCGGCGAGCAGGGAGGGGCCGGAAGGGCTTACAGAGGGCCAATGGGTGGAGCGGGGGGCATCTTGCCTCCACCGCGAGGAGTCGGTCCCCCGGGAGGCTACGGCGCTGGCGCCCCTTGGGGCGGTCAGCCATTTCAGGGCTACCCGGGCGCCAACACAGGTCCGATGGAGCCGGGACGACCGGCATGGAACGCGCAAGGACAAGGGTGGCAAGGTCAAGCCGCCCTCCGGGCATACATGCCTTCGAAATTGACACGCATGAATTTTCCTAAATTCAAAGGAGGGGATGCTTTAGAGTGGGTGCAGAAAGCCGAGCTTTTTTTTAATTATCAAGAGGTTCCGGAGGGCCAATGGGTGCGGCTAGCGTCCTTCCATTTAGAGGATGACGCCTTTCAGTGGACGCGGTGGTTTCTTGAGGGGCAGGGATTACGTACCCTGGATGGATTTTGTAGAGGGGTTCACCACCAGATTCGGGCCGCTGGAGTATGAGGACTTTGAGGCTCCCCTGCAGAAGCTGCGTCAGAAGGGAACCGTGCTGGAATACCGTACGGAGTTCGAAAAACTGGCAAATCGAGTACACTGGGAGGAGAGGACATTACTCAGCTGTTTTATCTCCGAACTAAAGGACCACTTACGTGATGAGGTGCATGCCTATATGCCTCACAATCTGAACCATGCCATCAGCCTGGCCCGCATTCAGGAGGAGCACTTCAACAGACAGCGAACCCGCACCACAGGGAGGCCCATGACTACACCCGCGTCTGTCGGGCGGGAGCCACTGGCGGTCGGCAAGCCAACTGTGACACGATTATCATGGGCCGAACTACAGGCGAGGAAGGAGAAAGGCCTTTGCTTCAACTGCGACGAAAAATTTGCACCAGGTCATAAATGCCAGAAGATACAGGTTTGCATGCTACATAAGGATGTGGAGGACCGAGGACGAGCTTTCCCCTGAGTCAGAATTGGAAAGGGACTTGGATTTGGCAGAATTTGGGGTATCCATACAGGCGATGGAAGGATGCAACGCGCCCCTCACTATGCGATTCGTCGGAAAGATTAATCAGGAGAAGGTGACGATTTTGGTGGATAGTGGGAGTACCCACAACTACATTCATCCGGAGGTCGCACAGAGAGTGGGGCACGTGATTGATAAGGGGGCCGCTTTTCATGTCATGGTGGCTGATGGGAGCAAACTTCAATGCGAGGGAGTTTTGAAGGGGGTGGAGCTACGGATACAGGGGTACTCAGGGCGCACCGACGTCTATCTTCTTCCTATCAAGGGCTCCGACATGGTGCTTGGGGTTCAGTGGTTACGTCAACTGAGGCGGGTTACATTTGGCTGGGACTAGATGACGATGAAGTTCTTGCAGCAAGGGCACCAGTACTGTCTGGGGGGCCTAAAATCTTCCCCGATGAAGGAAGTCTCCCTTCGGAGTTTGGAGCGACTAGAAGGTCAGGGCAGCACGATGGCAGTGGTTATGGAGGTCACACTGGCTCCCACCGTTCCTCCAGTTGTACCAGTTCAATTACAGGCGTTGCTGGCCCAGTACGCCGATATATTTCAGACACCCTGCACTCTTCCACTGCCGCGCTTCAGAGATCATCAGATCCAGCTCAAGACGGGCGCCGAACCCACCAACATCCGACCGTACCGCTACCCTTACGTCCAGAAGACTGAGATCAAGCACAGCATTCGGGAAATGCTTACCGCCGGTATCATCCGCCCCGGTACTACCTCCTTTTCGTCTCCCATCATCCTGGTCAAAAAAAAGGACGGGTCGTGGCGGTTTTGTGTGGACTACCGAGGTCTGAACAGCTCCACTATCAAGGAAAGTTTCTCATTCCTCTGATCGAGGAATTGTTGGACGAATTGCATGGCGCTCGTCTCTTTACCAAGCTCGACCTCTGATCGGGCTACCATCAGATTCGGATGCGGGAGGCGGACATACACAAGACAGCTTTCCGTACACATGATGGGCACTACGAATTCCTGGTGATGCCTTTTGGGCTCACCAACGCTCCATCCACGTTCCAAGCCGTCATGAACGAGATCTTTCGTCCTCTACTTCGTCGATCAGTGCTTATTTTCTTTGATGATATCCTCATTTACAGCACCAGTTGGGAGGAGCATGTGGTCCATGTCGAGCAAGTTTTCAGCATCCTCCGTCAACACCAGTTATACGTCAAGCATTCTAAGTGTTCGTTCGGACAAGCAGAGGTGGAGTATCTGGGGCATTTGGTCTCCGCTAGCGGTGTCAGGGCGGATCCCAAGAAGATCGAGAGCATGCTTTCATGGCCTCACCCTCATACAGTTCGAGCATTATGCGGCTTCCTGGGCCTTACCGGTTATTACAGGCGATTTGTCAAGGATTATGACAAGATCACTCGTCCACTGACTCAATTATTACAAAAGGAAGCCTTCCATTGGTCGGAGGAGGCAGACGCAGCATTCCAGACCCTTAAGAGGACCATGACGACCACTCCGGTTCTCGCCCTTCCCGACTTCAATAAGGAGTTTGTGCTCGAAACTGATGCCTCCGGCGTGGGCATCGGCGCGGTGCTGATGCAGGAGGGCCGGCCTCTGGCTTTCTACAGCAAGGCGTTAGCACCTCGCACCCTGGGGCTTTCCACCTATGAGAAGGAGATGTTGGCGATCATTCATGCGGTGGCCATGTGGCGGCCATACTTGTTGGGGAGACATTTCAAAATCCGTACTGACCATCAGAGCTTGAAGCACTTCTTGGACCAGCGCGTCTCCTCTCCGCTTCAGCAGAAGTGGGTGACTAAATTGTTGGGCTATGTCGCTATGATTATGAGATTCTGTACCGGCAGGGCAAGGAGAACGTGGTGGTCGACGCCTTATCCCGCTTACCGGAAAGCTCCATCGGCCAACTTTTGGGCCCCCTCCTCGACTCTCTCGATGATATTCAGGAGGAGATCATGCGAGACCCCGCCATGTGAGTCATTGTGAAGTCCCTTCGCCAGGGGCAACCAGCTACCCCGGGTTACCAACTGCTAAATGACAAGCTTTATTATCGGGACCGCGTGGTCATTCCACCAGTCCGCCTGGAAATTGGTTATGATGCACGAGTTTCACTCCTCCCCAACAGGTGGTCACGCGGGAATGTTCCGAACTCTTCAGCGAGCGCGGGCGAACGTGTTTTGGACTGTGTTACAGCGTGACATCCAGCAGTTTGTGCGACAGTGCGAGATCTGTCAGCGGCAGAAATATGAGACGACTTCGCCAGCTGGCTTGCTTACCCCTCTGGAGATACCACACCTCATCTGAGAGACAGTGTCCATGGATTTCATCGAGGGGTTGCCCAAGTCTCAGGGCAAGACAGTTATATTGGTCGTGGTCGACAAGCTCTCGAAATATGCTCATTTTCTGGCGTTGAACCACCCGTACACCGGCGAATCCATTGTCGCGCTCTTTGTTCGGGAAATTGTCCGTCTCCGTGGCATACCGCGTACTATCATTTCTGACCGGGATCCGACGTTCGTGGGCAAATTCTGGAGGGAGCTTTTTTTACTACAGGGGACTTGCCTGCGCTTCAGCACGGCAAATCACCCACAGACAGATGGACAGACCGAGGTTCTAATTCAAGGGGTGGAAACATACCTCCGTTGCTTCGTGATGGACGAGCCGCGGACATGGACCAGTTGGTTGCATTGGGCCGAGTATTGCTACAACACTTCCTACCACTCCGCCAGCAAGATGACCCCATTCGAGATCGCTTATGGTCGCCCTCCTCCCACCTTGAGCAGCTATGAACCGAGCAGCACAGCAGTTCCGGTCGTGGATCGGGCACTCAGAGACCGGAGCCGTACTCTCGCCACTCTGCGGGAGAACCTCCGTACCGCACAAGATCGCATGAAGGCCCAGGCCGACAAGCATCACAAGGAACGGGAGTTCGCCGTTGGCGATGAAATCTTCCTCAAGCTCCGCCCTCACCGGCAGGTGTCCGTGGCTCACCGGACGAACCAGAAACTGGCTCCTCATTACTACGGACCCTTTCGTATCATCCGCCGCGTGGGTTCGGTTGCTTACACCTTGGCCCTCCCCGAGGGCTCGCGCATTCATCTGACATTCTATGTCTCCCTACTTAAACAAAAGCTCGGGGACACGATTCAGGACAGCACAGTCCTTCCAGAAGCCACAGTCGCGGGTGAATTGCGTTCGTTACCTGAGGAGATCTTGATGCTCAAATGGAAACGTCGGGGTACCGAGTACCGCCCCGAGCTCCTTGTTAAATGGAAGCACTTGTCCGCAGCACAAAATACTCGGGTGGATTTGTTGGAATTCAGGGAGCTCTACCCAGACTACAACCTTGAGGACAAGTTTGTTCTTGATGGGGAGGGGAATGTTACGCCCCCAAACGTGACTCAGTTCTTTGGGCGCACATACGCTCGCAGGCGAAAGACGACGACAGGTTACAACGGGGCTGAACCATCCGGTTCAGCCCCCACTCTCTAAAGACCGGCGGATTGGGGCTGAACCCACCCGATTCAGCCCCGTGGGAGGGGCCGGCAGGCCCCTCTTGGGCCCGGGTATATTTATACCTGGGGCTCTCTCTTTTGAGGGCATTGAAGAATATCCAAGGTATTTCCCTCCTCCCTCTTCTCAAACCCTAATTCCTCTCTAGTTCTCTCTTAGTCTCTTTCTCTCTAGTTTCTCCCTAACAGAGCCCTAGCGCCGCCCCGGCTTTAAATGTTGGGCAACTTCCCAGATTTATAGTTGGGCAGTGCCCGGCTGGGCAGGCCCAACGAGCACCAAGGAAAACCTGGTGCCCGGGGAGGCCTGGGCCCGGGCAAGGCACCAAGCAGGTCCCTTGCCAAAATAGGCGTTTGGTGAGTCCCCCTAGTCCTGACCTGGGCCTAACCGAACTCAAACCCGAGTCAGAAAACCGGGCCCAACTTTATTTGCACCCCCACGTGAAACCATCGTGGCAGTTAACCTCCTTTTGAACTTTGCTCAACAAAAGTTGAAGTAACAAAAATCCATGAATGCCACAGGCTGCATGAACACACATGATCCCCGTGAACAATCGACTCGTATACCACATGGGGCACGAATACAACTCATATTCACCCCCAAAAGCTTAAGCATGTGAGTGAGGGTCAACCAAATGATATTTCTAAACAAGTACCATATTTTGTGTATCCAATATGAGATTAAATCATACTCTCTAAGTAGCTATGAACAACTTCTTAAACTAAATAATTGCCATTTTATGTTAGCCACATAATAAATTCTACAAATCTTGAACTTTTGTCCCTTAGCAATCTTGCTATTACTATTTGGAATATAAAAAGTTGAAGAGAAGTTACCTGCAATCAACATAAGAATGTTGATATCAAGCGTGCATCTTCGAATTGCAGCAACACTGCGTAGTATAATTTGTGGAAGACCCACAACAACTGCTACCAAAGCCAGCCATTTAAGTGGTCTATATATAATTTGAAACAAAGATATAAGGAGGAGAACTCCACAAAACAATATGTATGGACTTGGCCATCTTCTGACCATCTTATCAGCACCATATGATCTTATGCTAGCCTCAAGCCTAGCTTGATTTAAAGCTTTAACTGTAAAACAGACAATAAAGCTTTATAAGAACCAATTTCAAGCCTTGCTTGATTTTGAGCTTTAAGTATAGAATATAAAATAAATAAAAAAACATTTATAGGCACTAATGTCAAAATATTTCATTATAAATTGTTAGAACCTAGAATTAATTGGTTGTAGGTGGAGAAATCCTGGATCTATGTTAAGCGGACATAAGCATGTGAGTTTCTCTTTCTCGATGCGGGACTATATAGTCAATATGACTCATCACATGTAGGATTCTGGCATCCAACGTATGAAATTATTTTTATTTTATTCTAATCGGGCGAATGAAGAGTGGTTATGTGGGTCTAGTCTTCTCTAAAATCATGTTAGAATCTGCACATTCAACCTAAAACCAATTATTATATGTGGAGGGATCCCTGATGTATGTTAAGTGCACAGAACTACATGAATTTTCGAATGTCAAACTATAGGCACAACATGATCTCTCACATGTGAGGTTTTGGGTCTCAAGCAAGTGGACTTAATTTCTCCATTTGAGTAACATTTGAGTGAACATTGGGCATAGCTTGCTCAAAAATCATGTCAAGGTATGCACCTTCAACCTAAAAACAATTGAATGTAGATGAATGGTCTAAATCTATATTAAGTGAGCAAAGTACATGAGTTTCCGGATGTGAGACTGTATTTTCAACATAAATTTTTTTTGTTTGAATTTCATATATGCCAATATACATAAGATATGTTGGTCAATAATTTTTACTATGACTATGTTTGGAACGGCGGTAGCGGTCGTGAACTCGGTGGTTACGAATTGTTGTTCGTGAACGCACGACCTTACCTAAGAAACTACATTTACTTTTATGTTCAAAACAAGTCTTCTTTTCTTGGTGGCGGTCATGACCGATGTCAAGCCAAACATACATTCTACGGTGGTGTCGTTTTTGTCCAAACTCACTGAAGCACGAAACCTCTGTCTAGCTTAAAATTGCTTTGAGGGTAAAAATTAACTTGAAAACAACAAATATTCTGTATACAAGTAAAATTCATTGTAAAACCTTAGATATATAAATGGCCTTTTATTTCACATAATCTTTTTGGTATCTTTCTGATTCCATACATCTATATACTTGCCTCATATGATTTGAGTGGAACTTTCTCTACCGCCCCTGAATTTGAGTAATTTTGTACTGAATCAAGTAAATCTTATGTTTTTTTTATGTTCTTTGTGTGTGAAATTGCTCATATTTGTTGCATTTGTTTTAACCAAAAAAGGGGGGAAAGGTTTACCTATTTGTAGCTGAGAGATTTGTAGGGCGTCATGAACAACGATAACCGTCTTTGAGGGCACAATCACAGAGACCTTTTGGATTCCTTCCAATGGCTTCAGAATCTTCTCAATAAGAGGAACCTCAGAGGAGCAGCAGAGCCCTAATACATCAAAGTAGCTCTTTTGAATTTGGCTCTCACTCCCCATTTCTCCCTCAACTCAGACCTAAAACAAAGAACAAATTATGAAATAAGACCTTATTTCCTGTGTTGATAAAACAAAGAACAATTATTAGTACAGCATTTTGCATGCCCTAATGGTGCGAATAGTGTGAATTGGCATTTAAGAAAAGAAAAAATGAAGAAGATCAACTAAAATACCTCAGTAAGAAAATTAAGCGTGAATTTCAACAATGAATTATGCAGGAGCACAAAATCAGAAATCTCTCTCAATTCCTTCTACACTACAAAAAAATAATATTATGAATTATGCAGGAGCACAAAATCATTGTGAATGAGTTTTTTTTTTCAGTTTCCACCATAGAAGAGAACACAAAGCATACAAAATCCTTTAAAAAGGAAAGTTTTTAGAACACAAATAACACCACAATACTTTATAAAAACAAAGTTTTTAAATTAAAAAATTCGATTTTGATTTCTTTTTTTAATGGAGTTCATGAACAGACATTTGCACAATATATAATAAAGCCAGATATCAAGTTATTTCATTAAAGGAATTAACTCCTTGATGCTGAGGGTGACAAAGAAGGATGTTATAATTAAATCAAGAGAGAGAGAAGATAGAGAGAAGGAGAGCGAGCAGAGAGAGAGAGAGAGAGAAACCTGAAGATTGTTAGGCCGAGATGCTACAGTCTGTAGAAGTTGTGAGAGCAGATAGTTGGGGTTTTAGGGCATTTAAGTAGGCAGGGGAGGAGAAGACGACAGGAATAAAGAAACTTGTTTTATATTTTTTAAATACATTTACCAGGCACTCCTTTTTTTAAAGAAATTAATAATTCTGCCAGTTGATTAATGAGTAACCGCCATATTGTTCCACAGAACTTGGACTCCTAATTAGTCCTAAACTACTATTACTCATTTTAAATGTATAATAGTTTTTTTTAGCAAATTATTCATAACTCTCATTTACTTTTTAGTAAATCTAAATAACCACTTTAATCTTTATAAATAGATGTATAATCTAGTCATGGGCGTAAAGCCCGATCGGGCCGGCCCGATGCCGGGCTCAACGGGCTCAGGCTTTAGTCAACCGGGCTGAGCTCGGGCTTTCCTTAAATCGGGCTCGGGCCCATGCCCCGGGAAGGGGCCTGATCCGGCCCTTAGGGCAGGGCCGGGCTTTTTTTTAAAAAAAAAATTTTATTTAAAAAATTATAATTATTGAAATAATTTTAAAAAAAATAATACATTAAAAATTTATAATTATTATTTTATTATGATAATAAGAAAAATTCTCTCACATAAACTAGAAAAATGTAATTTTATTAATATTAAATAACATCTATAATTTATTGATGAGGTTCCCATGAATGGGTTCGACCAAACCGTGGATCCAGTGAGCACAATCGCGGTAATTTCCCGCAAAGAGCGACCCCGCAACATGGCCGTCTGAGCCGCTTTGTAGGGGCTTCCGGCACGGCAATCGCCCTACGCGGCGAAGGTCGCGCATGGGAGTTCCCCCCGCGCGCGGGATTCATTCCGGGCACCGTGTGCGCGGGATTAATCTCGAGCACTGCGCGCGCGAGATTAACTTTGCGCACTGTGCGCGCGCGAAATTAATCTCGTGCAATGCACGCGCGGGATTAATCCCGCGCAGCGTGCAGGATTATTCATTAACCCTGCGCAGAGGAAATAATCCTGCGGGCGCAGGATTATTCAATAACGCTGCGGGCGCAGGATTATTCAATAACGCTGCGGGCGCAGGATTATTCAATAACGCTGCGGGCGCAGGATTATTCAATAACGCTGCGCGCGCAGGATTATTCAATAACGCTGCGCGCGCAGGATTATTCATTAACGCTGCGCGCGCAGGATTATTCATTAACGCTGCGCGCGCAGGATTATTCATTAACGCTGCGCGCGCAGGATTATTCATTAACGCTGCGCGCGCAGGATTATTCATTAACGCTGCGCGCGCAGGATTATTCATTAACGCTGCGCGCGCAGGATTATTCATTAACGCTGCGCGCGCAGGATTATTCATTAATCCTGCGCGCGCAGGATTAATGACTAATCCTGCGCGCTGGCTGTACGCGCGGGATTAATCCCGCACGTGGCCGTCCAGCAAATGGGAGGATGTCGGCATTCGCCGACGGTGCGTTCCCCCTTCCTTTGTTGGACGTCGTCGCCATCATTTCATGGCCTTCACCGCCGCCGCCGTCTCCCAAAGCCACAGCCGTCGCCGTCATTATTTTCGGACCTCACGGTCGCCATAACTACCGTCGTCGCCGCCTGCCGCCGCCGTCACGGTCGCCGCTTGCAGGTTGGCCACCGTCCGATCACTACGGGGCCTCCATCGTCGTTCGATCTACAGATAACCACCCACTAAACCACCAAGTTAGTGGGGGTCCGTCATAACCACCTCCTTGAGGCTATAAAAGGAGCCACATGCCTCCTCATTTTCCACTTTTTTGCTCCCGGAGTCTTCTTCTTCCTCAAGCCAGAGCTCTGCCGAACTCCTCCCTCAGGTCACCTTCAAACCGCCTACGAGTCAAGTCCCCAAGTGCACGGAGAAGTGAAGAAGACAACCACCGCCAACGCTCAAACACGCCAGCCACCAAGTTAGCTTCTAGCACTCCCTCGGCGCAGCCTGTTCCCCATTACGAGTCAGGAATTTTCTCTCACCTCCAAGTTGTAACGAGGAGCAATCTGTCGCCCTCGATTCTCTAAACGCATTGTAACCACAACTTGATAGTGGACTTTTACCGGCACAGATCCGCTCACGTGGTTTTTTACCCAATTTATGGTTTTTTCATGTTAAAACCTCTTGTGTCTACTCTCTCTTTTCATTGACTGTGTGCGTGCTCTACCGTCTCGAGAGCTAAGGCGGTCAAGTTTATTCCGGTCCGACCGGGACGCCGAGTTAGTCCGCAACAATTTGACACCGTCTGTGGGAACCACGATCCCCAACATCCTTCAGAAGTCAAGACCTCCATCCTTGCAACGTTCAAGTTCCGCTTCAATGGCGAAAAGAAGTGCTCGCACAACTGAAGGA
The DNA here is from genome assembly GCA_039513925.1 of Platanthera zijinensis. Taxonomy (NCBI): domain Eukaryota; kingdom Viridiplantae; phylum Streptophyta; class Magnoliopsida; order Asparagales; family Orchidaceae; genus Platanthera; species Platanthera zijinensis. The sequence continues at coordinate 7,558,790 of CM077079.1, read as the reverse complement.
TCCGTCCCAGAAGGACACACTGAACCAACACGCTCCCACTCTCTGGTGGACGTGTCATTGACCGCTTAGGCCGCTTTCGCGCATGTCACCGCCCTCGAGGGGTGAGTTCGACAAATGGAGGAGCGGCAAACTGAAATGCTTGCTCTGCTCAGGAATCTGGGAGCGCCCTTGCTCCTCCTCTAGCACCAGTTAATCCCCCACAGCCAAATCATGGTAGGGCGCAAGAAGCTCCAAGACAAGAAATGCCCGAAGAATACTCTGACGCCAACTCCACTCACCCCGCTCATGGAGGAACTAAAGCTGGGCGAAACCTCCACAACCAGGATGACAAGGCCCGACTTCCCCCACTCGAGAGGTTCACCCGGGAAGAAATTTGGGAGGTGATCGCAGAAGAATACCGGGAAGCCGGCTGACGGGATATTCATACTCGCCGACCACTCTGCCAAGGTTCCCCCCTCGCACCACAAATCCTGGCTCATCCAATTCTTCATGGTTTCAAGCTGCCGAATATCGAGACGTTCGACGGAATAGACGATCTATTGGAACATGTCAACCACTTCACTACCATCATGAGGATCTACAATGCACCCGATCAGTTACTCTGCCAAGTGTTCCCAGCCACTCTCAAAGGACAAGCTCGCACATGGTTTCACTCCTTGAGGGTGGGCATCATTCCCAACTTCACAGAGCTAACAAGACAGTTCGCAGATTAGTTTATAGCAAATCGAAGGATCGTCCGCGAGCCTTCCCACTTATCAGGTATCCGTCAGAACGAAGGAGAATCTTTGAAGGACTTCTTCCGCAGGTTCTCTGTAGAAGCTCGCCAAATCCTAGGTGTCGACCCAGAACTGTTATGAGGAGTGTTCCTTGGGGGGTCTCTGTCCCAGCAGCTTCTACTTAGGTTTGATGAGGGAAACCGTCCCTTGCTACCCCGACCTCGTACACCGCGTAGAGGCGCAGATCGCAGCAGACGAGGATATTGAAGCTCATCGTCAACAGTACGACGGGAACCAGAAGCGCAAGAGGGAGAAGGAGCCGACCCCTCAGCACCAAGAAGGAATATTCCGAGAAGAATGTCGGGACAAGCAACACCGACATTACCGTCATAGAGATCAGTTACCCCGAGATTATACTCCCCTCAACACCACGCGCACCAACGTACTCTATGCAATCCAGAATGAGTCGGCCTTGCATCGGCCTAAGCAGCCGGCTCATAATCCCAGGAACGACCAATCCAAGTACTGTGAGTTTCATCGAAGCACAGGGCACACTACTGAGGACTGTGCCCGCTTGAAGGAGGAGATCGAGCGTCTTGTTCGCCTAGTCCTGCTCGGAAGATTTTTGCAGGGACGCCTACAAGACCAGCATGATCCACCTAGGCCGCCTAGAGATCGGCAAAATGCCCCACAAGGAGGAGCCGGTGGTAGGCAGATGGTCGAAAACATCGAGGCCATCGTCGGATCGCCGATTCTTTTCGCATAAATACTCTCGGTATGCACGCAGGGGGCATTCATGAAGATAAGAAGAGCAGACAAGACACCACCATAACTTTGAGAGATGAATACCTCGAAGAGCTCCGAACACCTCACCAAGACCCTCTTATTATCAGTGCCGGGATTGGGGATCCCTGCTATAATGTCAAGCGAATCCTCGTCGACAACGGAAGTTCAGTTGACGTCCTATTCTCCTCCATCCTTCAGAACATGAAGTTTCCGGACAACATCTGACACCAGCCGCGGGTCCAGTATACGGATTCGACAACCATCAAGTCCAGGTGCTAAGGACGATTACCTTACCGGTTACTATGGGAGAATTTTCAAGGCAGGAGACGCATGAAGTCCAGTTTGTTGTGGTAGATTCAAGCTCAGCAAACAATACAATCTTCGGAAGACCCGTCCAGTCCATTTTCAAAGCCATCCCCTCGATTCCTCATCTCGCAATGAAGTTTCCCACTTCAGGGGGATCAGAGTCGTGCGCGGGAATCAAGAGGCTGCTAGGATTTGTTACTCAAAGCAGGCGCAGCCCGTCAAAGCCACTGCTCTAAATATTAATGACTTCAATCTATGTGATGAGGTGATCCTGCAGTGGGGAATGCCCATCGAAGGATTGGTCGAAGTCCCCTTGTCACAAACTGCTCCTGCCCGCACTGTCCAGCTTGGCTCCCTCCTACCACAACAAGAAAAAGAGGAATTAACAGCTTATCTCTGCAAGAACAAGGATATCTTTGTCTGGGCTCCCGAATATGCCTGGCATAGATCCTCAAGTCATCCAGCATTCCCTCAACATAAACTCGACTTGCAAACCCGTCATCCAAAAGAATCGAAACTTTACCCCGGAACGGCTCCAAGCAATTAAAGAAGAGGTGCAAAAGCTCCTCGAAGCCCAGTTCATCCGGGAGGTAGAATAGCCCGCCTGGCTAGCCAACGTTGTCATGGTGAAGAAGTCTTCTAGGAAGTGGAAAATGTGTGTGGACTACACCAACCTCAATCAAGCCTGCCCAAGGATAGTTTCCCCCTTCCCAGGATCGATCAGTTAGTCGATTCGACCGTCGGGCATCGACTCCTTAGCTTCATGGACGCCTACTCTGGCTATAACCAGATCCGGATGAACCCTACATACGAAGAGCACACAGCGTTCCGGACTGACAAAGGAATCTACTATTACAAAGTGATGTCCTTTGAGCTCAAAAACGTAGGAGCAACCTATCAGCGGCTCATGAACAAAGTTTTCAAGGATCTCATTATCAAGACTATGGAAGTGTATGTGGACGATATGCTGGTTAAAAGCGTTCGTCGTGAAGATCACCTAGAAGACCTCAAAAAGTGTTTCAAAATCCTCCGCCATTACGGTATGAGGCTCAACCCCAGTAAATGTGTGTTCGGGGTTACGTCTGGGAAATTCATAGGATTTATGGTAACGTAACGGAGAATAGAAGCTAACCCAGAAAATATCAAAGCTCTCGAGGAGATGTCACCGCCTCAGACCCTCAAAGACGTGCAATGTTTGAATGGGAGAATTACAGCGCTCTACCGGTTCTTGGCACGAACCGGAGTTAAATATCTCCCTTTCTTCAAGATTCTCATAGGAGCCGGGACTGCAGGGTTTCAGTGGACAAATGAGTGTCAGGCCGCCTTCGAGGCTTTGAAGCAATACTTGGCCTCCCCTCTGCTTCTATCAAAACCTGTTCTCGGAGAAACACTTTTCTTGTATCTCGCTGTCACACCAGCGCCGCTAAGTTTCATATTGGTGAGGGATGAAGGGGGAATCCAGCACCCCGTCTACTACCTTAGTAAGATCCTCTCGGTTGTAGAGACTCGGTATCCAGCAGCAGACAAGAGAGCCCTGACACTCGTCTTCTCATCCAGGAAGCTTCGTCCCTACTTCCAAGCCCATAAAATTAAAGTATTGATCGAGCTACCTCTCCGTGCAATCCTCCAGAAACCAGAAGCATCCGGCCAATTGGTCAAGTGGGCAGTCGAGTTAGGCGAATTCGACATCCACTTCTTGTCGCGCCCCGCCATCAAGTCATAAGTTCTGGCAGATTTTGTTGTTGAGAATACCCTACCAGCAGAGATAGAGAGCACTCAAGTCGAACCTGATCAACGATGGACTTTGTACGTTGACGGAGCGTCTTGGCTCGAAGGCGCAGGAGCGGGATTGCTTCTCATAGGCCCAGAGCTTATCACTCTGGAGTATGGGCTCTGATTGAAGTTCCCCGCCACCAATAACGTCGTCGAGTACGAAGCTTTAATTGCAGGACTCAGGCTTGCCATCGACTACCAGGTCAAAGGATTGATAGTCTGTTCAGATTCTCAGCTCATTATCTCCCAAGTAGAAGGGACTACGAAGTGAAAAACGAACAACTAGCCCAGTACCAGCCTCTCACTTGTAAAGTCCCTCCTGCTCAGGATACCGCAAGTTCAAATCCGTAACATCCCCAGGGAACAGAATTCCCAGGCAGATGCACTGTCAAAGCTGGCCACGTCACCTTCTCAATATCAGTCAAGGAGGCACTGAGTAGAATAAATTGTCCTTCACAGTGTCCAAGGACCATGGGAGATTGCATAGATCGATGAGCCAGAAGAATCTTGGGTTATTCCACTAGTTACCTACCTAAGGAACTAGCGGCTGCAAGAATACCCAACAGAGGCACGATGCCTAAGGATACAGGCAGCCATCTTTCTGTTGATCAATGGAGAATTGTAAAAACGGTCCTTCTCGGGTCCATACCTAAAGTGTTTAACAGAGAGAGACGCTGAGTATACTCTGCGAGAAGTACATGAAGGGATATGCAGGTAGCACTTAGGTGGAAAGGCTTTAGCACACAAAATCTTACGTCAAGGCTTCTAGTGGCCCACTATGAAGAAGGAAACAACTGACTTCGTCCAACAATGTAAGAATTGCCAACTGCACGCTAACGTCCCGTGGTAACCTCCTGTCGCCCTCTCCACGTTGTAAGGAGCATGGTCGTTCGCACAGTGGGGAATAGACCTTCTTGGCCCTCTACCTCAGGCTTCGGGGAAAAGGAAATTCCTCATAATGGTCATCGATTATTTCACTAAATGGGTGGAAGCAGAGCCGCTGGCCAAGATCACTGAAGAGAATGCGAAGCAGTTTGTATGGAAGAACATCATTTGCTGTTTTGAAATTCCTGCAATCATCATCACCGACAACGGAACTCAGTTCACGGGAAGGTCTTTCACGAAGCTATGTGAAGACTTAAAGATCGAGTTGCGATATACGGTTGTATCACATCCTCAAACCAATGGGCAGATCGAGGTTACCAACCGTACCATCTTAAAAGGGTTGAAGACGCGACTACACGATGCTGGGGGGGGGCAGTGGGTCGATGCACTCCCCAATGTGCTATGGGCATACCGAACTACTGAGAGAACTCCCACTGGAGAAACGGCGTACAATCTCTGTTACGACACCGAGGCCATCATCCCAGTCGACATCGACGTTCCAAGCCCCCGGGTTTCCAACTTCAACCTCGAGAAGAATGATGAGGCACTCAGAGATAACTTAGATTTGATCCCTGAAGTCCGCGAGGAGGCAACCCTCCGCACTGCGTCCTACCAACAACGGACTGCTCGATACTACAACTGCAAGATGAGACCCCAACCAATCAACATCGGGGACTTGGTCCTCCGCACCGTAGAGGCCGCTGACAAAGGGATACAAGGAGACAAACTCTCTCCTACATGGGAAGGTCTCTTCGTCGTCATAGCAATGGTGAAACTAGGAATATACAAGTTACGGACCGCCGAAGGAAAGACTCTTCCCCGCACTTGGAACACGCAGAACCTGGGCCGATTTTATCAATAATTTTCTGCTTTCTGTTTTTCGAATTATGTAACTCATTCTTTAACAAAAAGACTCTATGATGTGTGTAAGCCGCGGGCCTGAGCTCGCGCAAATTATCTTTATTCAAATATTGCATTATGTTGCTGCAAATCTTGTCTATTCAAACAGGGAAGAAGACACACTCATAACTCCCCGTGGGGGCCTGCCCCCTCACGGCAAAGCCGCGGACTAGAGCCGTGCAAACTAAGCCGCGAGCCCGACTCGTGCAAACTCCTCGTGGGGGCCTGCCCCCACACGGCAAAGCCGCAGACTAGAGCTGTGCAAACTAAACCGCGAGCCCAACTCGTGCAAACTCCCCGTGGGGGCCTGCCCCCCTCACAGCAAAGCCGCGGACTAGAGTCGTGCAAACTAAGCCGCGAGGCCGACTCGCGCAAACTCCTCGTGGGGCCTTCCCCCCTCACGGCAAAGCCGCAGACTAGATCCGTGCAAACTAAGATGCGAACACGACTCGTGCAAACCCCTCGTGGGGGCCTTCCTCCCTCACGACAAAGTCGCGGACTAGAGCCGTGCAAACTAAGCTATGAGCCTGACTCGTGCAAACTCCCTGTGGGGGCCTGCCCCCCTCACGGCAAAGCTGCAGACTAGAACCGTGCAAACTAAGCCGCGAGCCCGACTCGTGCAAACTCCCCGTGGGGGCCTGCTCCCCTCACCGCCAAGCCGCGGGCTAAAATCGTGCAAACAAAGTCGCGGGCTAGAACCGTGCAAATTAAGCCACGGGATAGAACTGTGCAAACAAAGTCGCAAATTTACTTCATGTGAAATACTTCACCCACACTCTCCTGCAAACCAAACTCGCAAAAACAATACTCAAAGGAGATAAGGGAAAAATAAAAAAAAAACTAAGTGATATAAAAATAACGATGCCATACAGATCAGCGCACAAGAGCGCCCACTACAACTGCAAAGCAAAAACAACACACGACACAAATAACTGGAGGAAAAATACAAAAATGTACAAGAAGCCGCTACTCGTCGGTAACATCGAAATCAGATCGCTCATCCTCAGAAACGTCATCAAAGCTAAAGCTAGAGGTGTCGCATCCACGGTGTCGAATGACAAATCGGAAGGCCTTCGCCGCTCCACGCCTGAGGGCTGACTCACGGGCATCTTCCACTTGAGGCTCCACCTCCTTGGACCAGGTCTCGTCACGCACCTCCTCCGCAATCAGGCTACGGGCTCGCATGTAGTCCAACGACTATAAGTACTAAGCAAGTCCAGCGGCCTTCAACTCCGATACACGGCTATCGAAAGACAACGCCTCCACTTGGGCCTTCGCCGCACCGAGTTTCGTCTCCAAACAAGAAGTCTTCTCTTGAGCACACTTTAGCATCTGCATAGTCCCCTCCACCAGAGACTTCTCCACCTCCAAAGATGCTCGAGCCTCCTCCAATTCTGCCCTCAGCTCCTATGCAATCCGCGAAATCAAGAAATGTCTCGGTCATTGTTGGGTCCGGCGTTCCTTCACTTGACCCGTGGCGCTCTGCTACTTATATAAAAAATTAAGTAGCGCCCTCTCCAACAGTCCGGGCTTTTGGTGCAGTTGGGTATGCGCTTGATCCTTCAATTGGTATCAGAGGAGGTCACGGGTTCAAGACCGGGGGAGCGCTATTAAATCCTGATTTTTCCCTTCTACCTGTGTGGGTCCGGTGGGTCATGCAATCGTGGACATGTGGTAACCCCACCTCTGAGCCGTGTGGGCCATGTGGTAACCCCACCTCTGAGCCGACGGGTTGTGCTGGACGCCGGGGGGGGGATTGTTGGGTCCGGCGTTCCTTCACTTGACCCGTGGCGCTCTGCTACTTATATAAAAAATTAAGTAGCGCCCTCTCCAACAGTCCGGGCTTTTGGTGCAGTTGGGTATGCGCTTGATCCTTCAGTCATGATCATCCCTCAGAGTGACAAGAGAATCTCGTCAACTAAATAACCCTTCTGCCTCAATATTGAAGATGGAAGCGCCACATCCACATCTCTATATCACGCAACAACAGGTTTTGTCCTTCAACCATGTGCACAAGGTACCCTGATGGAAAACCCGGGGGCACCAGAAACTCGCATCTCGACAACCTCTTATCCTCCACGCATGAGTGCTCAATGCGCCAAGCACATTGCACCCTCACCCACAATCAGCGCACATTGCGCACGATAAGCACACATCACGAGCAATTAACCTCGCATGCACGATGCATTGCGCCCTGCGCGCGTGTTGCATTATTGTGTTATGCACACACATCGCATGCATCGCACAATTGTATGCTCTATGCACCACGCATATTACACCTTCTACACGTTGCGCACGCTGCACGCATCGTGCACAACACCTGTTACACATCACACCCATTACGACATGCACACATCACACTTCGTGGACATGCCACACATCTTGCACCTTGTGCATTCTACTTCATGCACACATAAATTCCTGAAGCGCACCTCACGCATGTTGCGCCCACCACACACATCAACGTGTGACACTCACCATTCGCATTCCCCTCACCACGACATACGCATGCAATCAATTCAGCAATCAAGTCCCCGCACTCCTTCCGCTCCAACCGCGAAGTCCGAGGACTTGGGGGGCAATTGATGAGGTTCTCCTGAACGGGTTCGACCAAACCGTGGATCCAGTGAGCACAATCGCGGTAATTTCCTGCAAAGAACGACCCCACAACATGGCCGTCCAAGCCGCTCGGTAGGGACCGCTTCTCGCTACAGACTCTTCTGGCTACTCAAGAAAGAGCGTTTGGTCGCTCCTTTAAGTCGCACCTGCTATTCTAGAGTATAGGGTGAAACTCTTAGTTCAGCCTTCCGGCACGGCAATCACCTTATGTGGCGAAGGTCGCGCATGGGAGTTCCCCCGCGCGCGGGATTCATCCCAGGCACAGTGCACGCGAGATTAATCATGAGCACTGCGCGCGCAAGATTAACTTCGTGCACTGTTCGCGTACGGAATTAATCTCGCGCGCAATGCACGTGCGAGATTAATCCCGCGCAGCGCGCGGGATTATTCATTAATCCTGCGCGCGCATGATTGATTACTAATCCCGCGCGCGCGCATGATTGATTACTAATCCCGCGCGCGCGCATGATTGATTACTAATCCCGCGCGCGCGCATGATTGATTACTAATCCCGCGCGCGCGCATGATTGATTACTAATCCCGCGCGCGCGCATGATTGATTACTAATCCCGCGCGCGCGCATGATTGATTACTAATCCCGCGCGCGCGCATGATTGATTACTAATCCCCGAGCGCGATCCCGCGCGCGCGCATGATTGATTACTAATCCCGCGCGCGCGCATGATTGATTACTAATCCCGCGCGCGCGCATGATTGATTACTAATCCCGCGCGCGCGCATGATTGATTACTAATCCCGCGCGCGCGCATGATTGATTACTAATCCCGCGCGCGCGCATGATTGATTACTAATCCCGCGCGCGCGCATGATTGATTACTAATCCCGCGCGCGCGCATGATTGATTACTAATCCCGCGCGCGCGCATGATTGATTACTAATCCCGCGCGCGCGCATGATTGATTACTAATCCCGCGCGCGCGCATGATTCATTACTAATCCCGCGCGCGCGCATGATTCATTACTAATCCCGCGCGCGCGCATGATTCATTACTAATCCCGCGCGCGCGCATGATTCATTACTAATCCTGCGCGCGGGTTGTACGCACGGGATTAATCCCGCGCGTGGCTGTCCAGCCAATGAGAGGATGTTGGCATTCGTCGGCGGTGCGTTCCCCCTTCCTTTGTCGGACGTCGTCGCCATCATCTCATGGCCTCCGCTGCCGCTGTCGTCTCCCAAAGCTGCAGTCGTCGTCGTCATTATTTTCGGATCTCACGGCCGCCATAACTACCGTCGCCGCCGTCACCGTCATCGTCGACCGCCGACCGCTTCAGTCGACCGCCACAGCCGCCTGCCGTCGTCGCCGCCAGTCGCTGCCTCCACCGCCGCCGCTTGCAGGTTGGTCACCGTCCGATCACTACGGGGCCTGCATTGCCTTCCGATCTACAGGTAACCACTCACTAAACTACCAAGTTAGTGGGGGTCCGCCATAACCACCTCCTAGAGGCTATAAAAGAAGCCTCAGGCCTTCTCATTTCTCACATTTTCGCTCCCGGAGTCTTCTTCTTCCTCAAGCCAGAGCTCTGCCGAACTCCTCCCTCGGTTCACCTTCAAGCTGCCTACAAGACAAGTCCCCAAGTGCGCGGAGAAGGGAAGAATACAACCACTGTCAGCGCTCAAACACGCCAGCCACCAAGTTAGCATTTACCACTCCCTCGGCGCAGCCTGTTGCCCATTGCGAGTCAGGAATTCTCTTTCACCTCCAAGTTGTAACGAGTAGCGGCATGTCACTCTCGATTCTCTAAACGCATTATAACCACAACTTGATAGTGGACTTTGACCGGCACATATCCGATCACATGATTTTTTACCTAGTTTATGGGTTTTTCCTCGTTAAAACATCTTGTGTCAACTCTCTCTTTTCATTAACTGTGTGCGCGCTCGACCGTCCCGAGAATTAAGGCGGTCCAGCTTATTCCGGTCCGACCGGGACTCCAAGTTAGTCCGCAACATTTACATTAATTGAAAAAAAATTGAAATTTATTATCATTATTAATTTTAGTCAAAGAAAAATACAATATTCATTAAATTAACAAAACACAAAAATACATTTTTAATCGGTCATGTGATGAATGTGGAACGCGCTTAATCATCTCTTAAATTTATTGCGTCCATCTCGTCGTATATAGTCTCCAAGCTATCATATAATGTTGTAATGTGTTGCTTCCTCTGCGTAGCATGCAAATAGTCCTTGTAGCAGATGCACATTTTCAGAGATTCTTCGTTGAGCCGGCTTCTCCGCTCGTTTAAAACTCTGCCACAAATAGAAAAAGTGGACTCCGAAGCTACCGTACTAGCTTGGATTGTTAGTAAATCACGAGTCATATAGACCAAAATATGATATGTATTAACTTTACCTTTCCACCATTAAAAGATCGAAGTTTTCAATCTCCCCCGTGCTCGTAAAATCACGGAATTGTGTTTTAGTGTACAGTCCTAATTCATTTAAACTACTAGATATGCGCGTTTTTTTTCTGACAGCTAATTCTAAAATTTTATTTTTTAAAGCATCCTTTGTTTTTAGTTGCGATATTTCTTCTCAATGCCGCGAGTCATATAAGTTATCATAATAATTATAACACTATATAAAAAAAGAAGTAATTTTAGATTACTAAAGTCATCATAATTATCGAAATTTAAATTTAAATTTATATTTGCATTGATTTCATCTATCAAATTTTCTACGCCGTCTATGCTGAATAACAGATTTAAAGCGGCGACGCATGAAAACATTACAGACATTTCTCTATAATATTTTAGAAATTTTGCTTCTATTATTTTAATTAATGAAAGTCATCCAGCATGCTGCTTAATTATAATAATTAAATTTGTGTGCGATATTTACAAAATTTTCAATTACTAGTTAGCTAGTCGGGTAGTACACGTCGGATAAAAAATCAGTCGCCCTATAAAAATATTTTAATAAATTCATATAATTTATTAATACGTCTTAATCGGCATCGGTCAAATCATGAGTATTTATCATATTATAATAGTTCATAAGAAGTGATTTTTGTTGAAACGCTCTTTTTAACATTTTATATGTTGAGTACCATCAAATAGACATATCAAATTGAGATTCAAATATTTTTTACCTTGTGCGTTTACAAAATTTTTAAAATTCTGAGATCGTTGTCTAGAACTATAAATGACTAAGCATTAGACGAATTTTTTAAATATAAGGTTCCATGACGGCTAAACTATCTTGTACCACTAAATTTAAAACGTTACAAACACACCGAGTGTGAAAAAACGCATCGCTTAACATTGATTTTAAATTGCGTTTTAACCAATCAATAACTACGGTAATGTTAGAGATGTTATGAAAAAAAATACTTATTATTTTATCTTTTAATTTAAATTCTCACACACATTTTATAATTACATTATATATAGCTTTACATGTGTGCGGATATTCGAAATCTTCAAAACATATTACGCGCTTATTTAGCTCCCATGAAACAGAATCGATCTTATTGCATGTGATACATATATACGATAATCTTACTTTTATGATATTGTTTCATACGTCACTCGTTAACTTACACGACCCTCGAAAGTTTCAAAAAAAATTATTAACAATTATTTTGATTCTAAATAGGCTTTAATGGCACCGCGCCTAAGAGAAACTCTACTTACCAATTAATATTTAGGCTAAGTCCTCCATGTATGTATTACGTTACATCCTCATTGTCGTAGTGGCTGAATGACAACTCATATTTGATGACATGTTTCATCTGCAGGTCTCATTGACGAAGTTGATCGTATGTCCAAATTTGTTCTTATCCTGAAATTTGGGCATGACTGGACTCGGAAGCTTGTTTCGAAATGCAAGACTTAAGTTGTCTCGATATTGTCGAGTTGTCGGTAAAGGTCAGCAACTTCGAGCATAATTTGTATCGCGCCTTGAATTCAGCGTCAACTTGAACCATATCAAAATGCTCCCAAACTACCGCCTTACGATTGTGCTCCACCACTACAGGCGTACTTTGAGTAGACGACCTGGCCATGAGGATGACGATATCATGCTAGCGTTGAGCGAGTGAGAGGGAGAGAGAGAGTGAGTAGTGGGAGAGAGAGAGAGAGAGAGGGAGGGAGGGAGAGAGTGAGTGATATGGAGAGAGTGAGTGAGTGGGAAAGAGAGAGCGGGAGGGAAAGAGAGTGTGAGTGAGAGGGAGAGAGAGTGAGAGAGAGGGGGGCGGATGGCGAATGAGAGAATCAGAGAGAGGGGGGTTTATATATAAAAAATCAAATTTTTTTAATTAGAGCCTAGGGCCTATGCTGTCCAGCTAAGCCCTAGGCCATGTACAACAGTACAGCAGCCCTGCTGTACCGCTGTACAATAGTGCTCCTGCTAACGGCTCATTTTAAGAGCCGTTAGCAACTAGCGGCTCTTATAAGAGTAATTAATTAACGGCTCTTATAAGAGCCAGGCAAATTCCTTGGCCCGGGCCAGGCCGGCCCGAAAATCGGGCTTTACCCGGCCCGACCCGAGTATCGGCCCGTGCACTAACTCTATATTGGGGCCTGTAAGGGCCCTGGGCCCGGCCTAGACCCGGGTCAGGCTTTTCCCGGGTCGGGCCTTGATGGGCTTTTACCTGGCCGACCCACTGGGCCCGGTCCTTTTGCCCACTACTAGTATAATCTCCCTTATTTTTACTTGTTGGAAGTTATGAGAGGTTATTCACTTATTTCTAAAACTTATGGGGGATTTCAATAATTCAATTTAACTTGCATTCAAATATCGTTTATATATTATTCATATGAGATAATTTTTTAATTATTTTTGTTATGCAGGGATTCAATTATAGGATTTAATTTTCTGATGAAAAACACATATTAAGTTTCGTCTACTGCTTATATAAGAGAAACTATATATAACAAGTCATTTTCAACTTAGAATCATCAGTGCATTGTGATAGATTGCTAGAAATGAGAATGGACAATGAATTTCTTAGATGATTCCAACTCTAAATGATCTGATTTTTTGAGAAAAAATGGATCGTAAGTTTTTTGATGTTATTCGATCAGATCTGGGTAATCGAATATGATCTAATTTTTGTTTTTTGTTTTTTGAATACCAACTTTTGAATGTATTACGCATATTCAATGTTATTTTTGTTGTGTGATTTTTTAGTGTTGGCGATCACAGACCTGCAGATCTATTGATGGTGTTATCTTCAATGATCAAAAATTTAATATTTGGTTTTTTCAAATCTGTCCAACTACTATTAAAAAAATGAATTGTAATTGGTATTTTTTAAATTTGTTATAATTGGTGTTTTTTCATTTGTTGAAAGAAAATTGCTCATATTTACTAGTGTTTGAATGGAAGTTAAATCGTATTGTTGAAGTCCCCCTAAGTTTTAGAAATAAGTGAATAACCTCCCATAACTTCAAACAAGTAAAGATAATGAGGGTTATACATCTAGTTCTAAAGATTAAAAGAGTTATCCAGATTTACTAAAAAGTAATGGGGTTATCAAGAATTTGCTTTTTTTTAATCATGTTAGTAAGAAATTAGTGGAATAGTTGTTTGAGCGGTGGGTGAGGGAGCGGTGAAAATGGGAGCGCTCAGAGATAGAGGAAGGTTGAGGAGAAATAGTAGAAGAACCGAGAATCGGAACTAAACCAAACCGTGCAGTTCCAGTATTTTCTTATAGGTCTCGGTTGAATCGAGAATCGAAACTAAACCGAACTGTACAGTTCCAGTATTATTTTTATGGGACTCGGTCCAGTTCTGAGTACAAAATTTTCATAAACCAACCACGATTTGATTCCCGATTCTTATATTTGATACCTAGAATTATTTAGAGACCCGACATATTGAAATTAAGTCTTAGAAATATAGGAGTCGTCTGATCCTTATTTCTTCAATAAAAATCTTTTGATTTAGTGCATACTGAGTTTGATGAGGTCATGTATCATCTATAGGAAAACCGGTGCGCAATTAACCAGACCTCCATCACCCCCATTAACTTAGAGGGGGATCATGAGGGTAACCATCGTGCGTGTGATTAGCGCGCCAGATCCTTGCATGATTCACACACGAGATCACACCATGTGCACGACTAACCGCTTGCGGCCGGCCGGCCGCCGCCGCTCCCTGACGGTCGGCACCTCCCGGGCCGAGATGCTCCCGGCCGCGCACGAGTATGCGCCCGCAAGGGGCGGCCGATGCCGCCGCCGACCTCCCTGCTCGGTGCCGGACTCACCGACCAGCGGGCGTGGCCCCTCTCACGACCGTAAGGCCGCAGAAAGTAGTGGCCGCAGGTTGCGGCCGCAAGGCGCGGTGGGCACAGCTCCTGGCCTCCCCAACCAGTGCACGGGGACAGTCAAGGCCGCTCCCTACATCCGCAAGATGGTGACCGCATGGTGCGATCGACGTCGCGAGGTACGATCGACCACGCTCAGCCTCCCCGGTTAGGCACATTTGGATGGTCGCGGTCGCTAGGGAGGCCAACGCCATAAGGTGCGTCTGACGCCCTGGTCGGCCGCCCCACCTTGCGGGTCGCGACCGCAAGGCGCACCCAGTGCCAAGGTCGGCCACCCCTCCTTGCTCACCCACAGCCAACCGCGGCCCTTCTTCCTCCCCTGACAGCCACCCGCCGTCGGGGACTTGTCGCTCGTAAGCCATCAAGGGTGACCCCCTCTCCACTGTCTGATCATTCCATCGCAATCGCCGTCGTCTGTTACGTGGGTAACCACCAACGTAACCACCGTCAATAGTGGAGAAAATTTATTTAATTAATAAAAGTGTGCGTATATAAAAAAATTATAAAATAATACAAACTTAAAATTATATTAAATGTGATATGCACTCAGTAATTTAGGTGATTACGGTGTGTGGATAGCCGCGTAACTACCGTAACCACCACTTAGGCTTATAAAAAAGATCTCGTACCCCTCTCATTTCTAACTTTCTCCTCACAATGTTCTCCTCCTACATGACAGAGCTTTGCTGAAATCCTCCGACGAGCCACCTCCATTCAAGAAGTCTAAAAATTCATCTAAATTCACGACGCTCTGGAGAAGAAGACGAACCACTGGCCTCTCCAAGAATTCTCCAACGCACAAGGTGTTCTACGAGTCTCCCACAACAATTTTCATATGCACGCCACTGCTGCACATTGCGTACGAACAACGTCCGAGAGTTTTCTCCACCAACAGCAAAATACAGATTTTGTGCTTCGTGTGAGGCGGACTGTCGCTCACCAAGCGCACATGTGTTTTCTGTTATCAAGCTGTAACGAAGAGCGACATGTCTCCCTCGATTTCTCTTACAAGTTATAAACTGTTGCTGATAGTGAATTTTGATTGACACTAAACCAGTCACATGTTTTTTTTACCCAATTTACAGGTTTCAACGTAAAATGTCTTCTCGTATACTCATCTTCTTACTATATGATTGTTCGGCCGCTTGACCACTCCCGAGTTAAGGCGGCCCAAGTTAATCTGGTCTATCGGGAGCCTCAAGCAGCCCGCAACAGTTTCATGTCATCTGTGGGAATGCGGTTCCCAAAGTTTAAAGAAGAGTCTGAAGACATTACCCACTGCACATCGATACTCATGACTAGAGATCATGGCAGGAAAAATTGCCCACACAACTGAAGGATTAGTCCATTGGGGCGCGCTGATCTAGCTCCCCTCCACTCGCTCGTCAACATACCTGGAGAAGAACTCCCTAGCGTGGATGTCTAAGACTGCAGAGCTCGTTTAGATGGAGGATTAGAAACTCAGTATCACTGTAACCACCCAGAAGCAGCATGCTTGAAACCCGTAGATGAAAGGATCATACACGAAGAAATTCATGATATAATTATTGAAGAGCGCAAACGAGCCGAACAATCTACTGATTCCATCACTACTCACCATTCACACCTGAGGTCCTGGCACATACAATCCCCCATGACTTCAAGCTCCTAAAAATTGAGGCATTCGACAGAACGGACGACCCGTCTAAGCACGTCAGACACTTTACAATCATGATGTGCCTTTGCAATGCCCCTAATCCATTATTGTGTCAAGTGTTGAAACCGAAAAATCGGTCAACCCAGTAAAGGGCGACTTACCTGAAGAGATCGGCGCGTCGAGGGAAAAGCGGGGTGGAGGCATCTTCAGATCTTTACCGCGACCTGAAGGCTGCATTCGGGGTGAAATAAGGTTGAAGCCTGTCACTGGGATAATTCCGGCACAATCCCTCGAAGTCTCGGTGAGTTGAGAGGAGGGGACGCGGACCGGCGAGTCTGGTCTTTGCGAGTTCAGCCCCAGGGTCCCAAAGGGCGGGGACGGGTCGCGATGACGAGCCTCTGAAGCCCCAAACCGCGGGTCAGCGGGAAGAGTATCGCCCCGTGGAGAGGTGATCTCACCGCCCCCATCCCGACCGTCCTGGTCGGTGCAGAGGTCAATAGAATTCCCCTCCTTCCCAGGTGTTAAAAGTAGCGAACTAACGACTAGAAAACAAGCCGGAACTTTGAATAATTGAAATTTTATTATCCAAAAAGATATCATTTACAAAGGTATGGCCTCCCTTTTATAGAATGGAGGAGAGAGAGAAGAATACAAATTAACAATGTGGGACTAAAGCTATACAACAGATCTGGGCGGCTAGAATAAGAGACCGAAACAGGCCGCGCGGTTAGACAATGTTCTAACCGCTCGGCAACACCAGAACCAAGAGGGAGAGATGCGGTAGGAGACCGCTAGACCGGCCGGTTTCCAAGCCGCCAGAGACAAGCCGACAGACCGCCGGATACCATACGGCGACAGCCTGGAAATCAACCCGCCAACCTCAATCCGCCAGGCACAAACCGCCAGACCGCCCGGTCAACAACCCGCCAGGCTCAAACCGCCAGACCGCCCGGTCTCATACTTCGACACTCCCCCTCAAGCTGGAGCATAGATATCAATCATGCCCAGGTTGTCACAAATATGGAAGAAGGAAGTAGAAACCGGCTTGGTGAAGATATCAGCCAACTCTTTGTCGGAGGTGACGAACGGAGTGCAAATCTGTTTCTTCAAGACCTCTTCTCGGATGAAATGGCAGTCGACCTCTATATGTTTCGTTCTCTCATGGAAGACCGGATTTTTGGATATGTATATAGCGGCTTTGTTGTCACAAAACATAGGCAGAGGATAGTTGTAGACCTCTCCTAGGTCAAGCATGAGAGCCCGCAACCATTTTAACTCACACGTGGTTGACGCCATGCTCCGGTATTCGGCTTCTGCACTGGACCTTGAGACAACAGACTGCTTCTTGCTCTTCCAGCTCACAAGATTACCTCCAACAAATGTGCAGAAACCCGATGTAGATTTACGGTCACCTTTATCATCCGCATAGCTTGAGTCTGAGTAGGCTTCAATTCTCAGATGACCATGCTTCTGAAAGAGTAGCCCTTTCCCTGGTGCTGCTTTGACATACTCTAGTATCTTCAAGGCAGACTGAAGATGACATTCCCTGGGAGCTTGCATGAACTGACTGACCTTGCCTACAGCATAGGCAATGTCGGGTCTGGTCACCGTGAGATAAATGAGTTTGCCCACCAGACGTCTGTACCTCGTGGCATCGGATATAAGCGGTGAGTCATCTGTCCATGTTTTGTCTTCTCCAGTGGCCATGGGATACCGGGCCGGTTTGGCCCCGGTCAATCCTGCCTCTTGTAGAAGATCAAGCGCATATTTCCGTTGGGAGAGAACCAACGAGTCGGGCTTCCGAGAGATTTCTATCCCCAAAAAATATTTCGGGGAGCCCATATCCTTCGTGACAAGGTGTTGACGGAGGTGTTTCTTTGTCAAGTCCACCCCAGCCTGGTCATCGCCGGTAAGAAGGATATCATCCACATATACCGCCAAAACCACAAGGCCTGATGCGGTTTTGCGAATAAACAATGAGTGATCGGCGGAACTTCTTGCAAAGCCAATTGCAGCCACAATGCCACTAAACTTGTCAAACCACGCCCGAGGGCTCTGCTTTAGGCCGTAGATGGCCTTCTTCAACTGGCATACTCGTGTCTCCCCCTGAGCAACATACCCTGGAGGTTGCTCCATATAGACGTCCTCCTGAAGATCCCCATACAGAAAAGCATTCTTGACGTCAAGTTGAGAAATGTCCCACTCCCTGTTGACGGCCACAGAAAGAAGAACCCGGATGGTGCTGAGGCGAGCAACCGGAGAGAAAGTGTCAAAATAGTCAACTCCATAAGTCTGAGTAAAGCCTTTGGCCACCAGGCGGGCCTTGTAACGATCCACAGTGCCGTCCGGGCGAAACTTCACAACGAACACCCAGCGGCAGCCAACCACATCAGTACCGATCGGTGGAGGAACAAGGTTCCAGGTACCTCTTTCAGTAAGAGTGGCAATTTCCTCATCCATGGCAGATTTCCAATGAGGAATAACAAGAGCCTCCTGGTAAGTGCGGGGAGTGGTAGTAGCCGAGATGGCCAAAGCAAAGCACCTGCGAGAGGGAGTAAGCCGATCATAGGAAATAACAGCCGCAAGCGGGTGTTGGGTACACGCCCGCACCCCTTTGCGAAGGGCAATGGGACGATCCAGGTCGTCTTGTGCCTCAGGGACCGGAGCATCCGTGGCAGAGAAAGCTGGCCCGGGACTAGAGAGAGACGGCTGCGGAGACGAAGGAGGGGAGATAATAGGGAGAGGAGGAGACGGAGGAGGAGACGACATAGGAGGGGAGACGTCGACCTGTGTGGAAGGCTCACAGAGAGATGGTGGAGAGTCAGAGACAGCAGGAGGAGGTGAAGATGGGAAAGAAAAGTAGGAAGCATTTTCAAAGAAGGTGACGTCTGCGGAAACAAACTGTTTGCGCAGAATAGGATCAAAGCAACAGTAGCCTTTTTGAGTTGTCGAGTAACCCAAAAAGACACATTTGGTGGAGCGGGGGGAAAGCTTGTCGCGAGTAGCAGACGGAGCATGCACGAAGGCCGTACACCCAAAGATACGGAGAGGAAGAGGAAAGGGTTCCTTGGTTGGGTAGAGAATGGAGAAGGGGGTCTTGCCGTGAAGAACAGAAGAGGGAATGCGATTGATGAGATAGCAGGCAAGAAGAACAGCATAGCCCCAATAGGAGCGAGGCACCTGCATCTGTGTCATCAGAGTGCGAGCGATATCGAGGAGATGGCGATTTTTACGTTCCGCCACCCCATTTTGCTGGGAGGTGTAAACACAGCTGGTCTGATGAATAAGACCATGTTGCATACAAAAAGATGAAAACTCATGACTGAGATATTCCTTAGCATTATCAGAGCGCAATACTTTAATAGAAATAGCAAACTGAGTTTTAATCATATTATAAAAAGATTGCCATACAGATAAGAGTTCAGAGCGATCTTTTAATAGATACACCCAGGTACATCTGGAGAAATCATCAATAAAAGTTACAAAGTAAAAACTACCCCGACCAACGGTGGGAGTAGGAGCAGGACCCCAGATATCAGAATGAATGAGATCAAAAGGGCGGGAGGAACCACGGCCTTGCTTCTGCGGGAAGGAGGAACGGTGATGCTTGCCAAGCTGACACGCATCGCAGTTGAGCGGAGGACTGGGTTGAGGTAAGTGGGGAAGAAGCTGATGCAGAATCCGAGGAGGAGGATGTCCAAGGCGAAGATGCCATTGAAGCAGATCAGTAGACGAGGAAGAGAAGGCGGACAGAGCGGAAACATTGTCGAGGAAGTAGAGGCCGCCGCTCTCAGTCCCAGTAGCAATCGTCCGTTGGGTTCTCGGGTCCTGAAAACAACAAGAAGTAGGAGTAAATAAGACAGAACACTGAAGTTGCTTGCATAAAGTAGTAACGGAGAGTAAATTGCAAGGGAACTTCGGGACATAGAGAGTGTCCGCTAAGCGAAGCGAGGGAGTGACTTGAACCATGCCCGTTCCATGAACAGGGGAAGGCGAACCATCCGCAACGAGAACCGGGGGTAACCGAGCATGCGTCTCTAGGAGAGAGAAGCAGTGAGGGTTTCCGGTCATGTGATTTGTAGCACCAGAGTCAATGAGCCATTTACCTTGGGTAACGACGTGTGCACTACCTGAGGTGGTGGCCACAGAAGCAGACTGCCGAGAGGAGGCGGAGGTTGAGGAAGAAGTATCACCGGAGGGACAAAGATGAGGATGTTTTTGCCAGCAGCGGTCAACTGAGTGGCCGGTACGACCACAGTGAGAGCAGAGGAACCTGGACGGACCGCGCGTGCCAGATTGGCTGCGACCACTATTGCCACCCCGCTGGACTTGGTGAGCATAGGAGTCCGGTGGAGGAGGGGAAGACAATAGAGGACGGTGGAGCAGTGAAGTAACCGCGGCGATGCGAGCTGCGGTGGCATCCAAGGTGGGAGACTCGGCTTCGCCCAAGATCTGCTGGCGGATCATATCAAAAGACTCAGGAAGCCGGAGAAGATAACAAACAACCAGGAGTTCCTGGAAGTGTTTGTGCTGTTCGGCCAAGTCCGCGGAGAAGGGGCGATTCTGGAGGATTTCGGCCCCAAGAGCCTGAACTTGCTGATAAGCCGCAGCAGGAGACATGGAAGGGCGAGCGAAGAGATCCGCGTAGAGAGTATAAATGCGGGATGTCTGGGCCCCCTTTGAGTAGAGAGCAGCAAGGTGAAGCCACGCGGTCTTGACCGTCTCATCATGGCGTATGACAGGAAGACATTCATCGGAGAGGCTGTTAGCCAACCACGTGCGGACAAGCGCATCACTGGCATCCCAGTCATCAAATTCAGCAGAGTCTGAGGGAGGAGGGTCATCAGTGAGGTGATGACGTTTGCGCTGAGAGCGGAGAAGAAAAGTGAAGGAGACGCTCCAATCCGGATAGTTGGAGCCAACAAGTTTAGAAACCGTGCCAAGGTTGCCAGAGGGTGTAGGAAGCGGCGCCGGAGTGGCGATAGGAGTGGTGGTGGTGGAGGTCTCAGAAAGGGCCATAGGAGATAACTGCGAGAGGCCGCGCGGTTAGAATATAAGCCGCGCGGATAGAAAGAAGACGAGCTGCGGCGGTCAGGATGTTCGACACCAGCGGCCAGAGAAGCCACGACCAAGCCGCAGGTCCAAGACGGGGAAGAGGTCGAACGGCTAGAAGATAGACCGCGCGAACGGAAACTGCGAATAAAGAAGCAGGTCGCGACGAACAAGGAGACAGGTCGCAGCGACAGAAGGGCAGAAGAAGGAGGACGCGCGGACAGGGCGCAAACAGCGAGAACAGGTCGCGAGAAGAAGGGGCAAGCCGCGCGGACAGGGCGCACAGAATCAGGAGGAGAAGATCGATCCCTCTGATACCATGTTAAAAGTAGCGAACTAACGACTAGAAAACAAGCCGGAAATTTGAATAATTGAAATTTTATTATCCAAAAAGATATCATTTACAAAGGTATGGCCTCCCTTTTATAGAATGGAGGAGAGAGAGAAGAATACAAATTAACAATGTGGGACTAAAGCTATACAACAGATCTGGGCGGCTAGAATAAGAGACCGAAACAGGCCGCGCGGTTAGACAATGTTCTAACCGCTCGGCAACACCAGAACCAAGAGGGAGAGATGCGGTAGGAGACCGCTAGACCGGCCGGTTTCCAAGCCGCCAGAGACAAGCCGACAGACCGCCGGATACCATACGGCGACAGCCTGGAAATCAACCCGCCAACCTCAATCCGCCAGGCACAAACCGCCAGACCACCCGGTCAACAACCCGCCAGGCTCAAACCGCCAGACCGCCCGGTCTCATACTTCGACACCAGGGGCAGGCAGGGTGGAGGAGCCCGTCTCAAGCTCCAGGGCCTTTTTTAAATCTTGGTAAGAGCGTTCAGACGCCTCTGCATCTTGCTTCGCCCTCTTGGCCAAATTAGATTCGGCGGGGGCGCTCAGCAGGATGATAAGGGGAATGGAGGTTAATCTGGCGACGCGGGCGGAGGAGATCTCGCGAGCCTTCGCAAGCCTCACTTGGAGCTCCTTAGGAAAAGGCATCTTGGCAAATCCAGGGCGGAGGGGAGTGATAAAGGTCACCCAGGTATGCAGGCGCCTATTTATAGCCGCTGGTGGACCTCGCCGAAAGATTCCCTGGCTCCTGCCGCACTCGCCTGGTGTACTCTTGGATGTGAGTGACATCCAGCGAATCATTTTGGCCGACCAGCGGAGGAAAACCCGACGGGAAATAAAACGGTCGGTCACCCATGGTACTCATCTCCCTGTCGCCTTGAGTCATCGACCTTCCCGCACCGGTACGAACGGTCTGCGGGAGGGACTGAACCGCCACTATTTCACCGCAAGCAATTTACAAACAATCAAGCGCATACTTCCGTTGGGAGAGAACCAACGAGTCGGGCTTCCGAGAGATTTCTATCCCCAAAAAATATTTCGGGGAGCCCATATCCTTCGTGACAAGGTGTTGACGGAGGTGTTTCTTTGTCAAGTCCACCCCAGCCTGGTCATCGCCGGTAAGAAGGATATCATCCACATATACCGCCAAAACCACAAGGCCTGATGCGGTTTTGCGAATAAACAATGAGTGATCGGCGGAACTTCTTGCAAAGCCAATTGCAGCCACAATGCCACTAAACTTGTCAAACCACGCCCGAGGGCTCTGCTTTAGGCCGTAGATGGCCTTCTTCAACTGGCATACTCGTGTCTCCCCCTGAGCAACATACCCTGGAGGTTGCTCCATATAGACGTCCTCCTGAAGATCCCCATACAGAAAAGCATTCTTGACGTCAAGTTGAGAAATGTCCCACTCCCTGTTGACGGCCACAGAAAGAAGAACCCGGATGGTGCTGAGGCGAGCAACCGGAGAGAAAGTGTCAAAATAGTCAACTCCATAAGTCTGAGTAAAGCCTTTGGCCACCAGGCGGGCCTTGTAACGATCCACAGTGCCGTCCGGGCGAAACTTCACAACGAACACCCAGCGGCAGCCAACCACATCAGTACCGATCGGTGGAGGAACAAGGTTCCAGGTACCTCTTTCAGTAAGAGTGGCAATTTCCTCATCCATGGCAGATTTCCAATGAGGAATAACAAGAGCCTCCTGGTAAGTGCGGGGAGTGGTAGTAGCCGAGATGGCCAAAGCAAAGCACCTGCGAGAGGGAGTAAGCCGATCATAGGAAACAACAGCCGCAAGCGGGTGTTGGGTACACGCCCGCACCCCTTTGCGAAGGGCAATGGGACGATCCAGGTCGTCTTGTGCCTCAGGGACCGGAGCATCCGTGGCAGAGAAAGCTGGCCCGGGACTAGAGAGAGACGGCTGCGGAGACGAAGGAGGGGAGATAATAGGGAGAGGAGGAGACGGAGGAGGAGACGACATAGGAGGGGAGACGTCGACCTGTGTGGAAGGCTCACAGAGAGATGGTGGAGAGTCAGAGACAGCAGGAGGAGGTGAAGATGGGAAAGAAAAGTAGGAAGCATTTTCAAAGAAGGTGACGTCTGCGGAAACAAACTGTTTGCGCAGAATAGGATCAAAGCAACAGTAGCCTTTTTGAGTTGTCGAGTAACCCAAAAAGACACATTTGGTGGAGCGGGGGGAAAGCTTGTCGCGAGTAGCAGACGGAGCATGCACGAAGGCCGTACACCCAAAGATACGGAGAGGAAGAGGAAAGGGTTCCTTGGTTGGGTAGAGAATGGAGAAGGGGGTCTTGCCGTGAAGAACAGAAGAGGGAATGCGATTGATGAGATAGCAGGCAAGAAGAACAGCATAGCCCCAATAGGAGCGAGGCACCTGCATCTGTGTCATCAGAGTGCGAGCGATATCGAGGAGATGGCGATTTTTACGTTCCGCCACCCCATTTTGCTGGGAGGTGTAAACACAGCTGGTCTGATGAATAAGACCATGTTGCATACAAAAAGATGAAAACTCATGACTGAGATATTCCTTAGCATTATCAGAGCGCAATACTTTAATAGAAATAGCAAACTGAGTTTTAATCATATTATAAAAAGATTGCCATACAGATAAGAGTTCAGAGCGATCTTTTAATAGATACACCCAGGTACATCTGGAGAAATCATCAATAAAAGTTACAAAGTAAAAACTACCCCGACCAACGGTGGGAGTAGGAGCAGGACCCCAGATATCAGAATGAATGAGATCAAAAGGGCGGGAGGAACCACGGCCTTGCTTCTGCGGGAAGGAGGAACGGTGATGCTTGCCAAGCTGACACGCATCGCAGTTGAGCGGAGGACTGGGTTGAGGTAAGTGGGGAAGAAGCTGATGCAGAATCCGAGGAGGAGGATGTCCAAGGCGAAGATGCCATTGAAGCAGATCAGTAGACGAGGAAGAGAAGGCGGACAGAGCGGAAACATTGTCGAGGAAGTAGAGGCCGCCGCTCTCAGTCCCAGTAGCAATCGTCCGTTGGGTTCTCGGGTCCTGAAAATAACAAGAAGTAGGAGTAAATAAGACAGAACACTGAAGTTGCTTGCATAAAGTAGTAACGGAGAGTAAATTGCAAGGGAACTTCGGGACATAGAGAGTGTCCGCTAAGCGAAGCGAGGGAGTGACTTGAACCATGCCCGTTCCATGAACAGGGGAAGGCGAACCATCCGCAACGAGAACCGGGGGTAACCGAGCATGCGTCTCTAGGAGAGAGAAGCAGTGAGGGTTTCCGGTCATGTGATTTGTAGCACCAGAGTCAATGAGCCATTTACCTTGGGTAACGACGTGTGCACTACCTGAGGTGGTGGCCACAGAAGCAGACTGCCGAGAGGAGGCGGAGGTTGAGGAAGAAGTATCACCGGAGGGACGAAGATGAGGATGTTTTTGCCAGCAGCGGTCAACTGAGTGGCCGGTACGACCACAGTGAGAGCAGAGGAACCTGGACGGACCGCGCGTGCCAGATTGGCTGCGACCACTATTGCCACCCCGCTGGACTTGGTGAGCATAGGAGTCCGGTGGAGGAGGGGAAGACAATAGAGGACGGTGGAGCAGTGAAGTAACCGCGGCGATGCGAGCTGCGGTGGCATCCAAGGTGGGAGACTCGGCTTCGCCCAAGATCTGCTGGCGGATCATATCAAAAGACTCAGGAAGCCGGAGAAGATAACAAACAACCAGGAGTTCCTGGAAGTGTTTGTGCTGTTCGGCCAAGTCCGCGGAGAAGGGGCGATTCTGGAGGATTTCGGCCCCAAGAGCCTGAACTTGCTGATAAGCCGCAGCAGGAGACATGGAAGGGCGAGCGAAGAGATCCGCGTAGAGAGTATAAATGCGGGATGTCTGGGCCCCCTTTGAGTAGAGAGCAGCAAGGTGAAGCCACGCGGTCTTGACCGTCTCATCATGGCGTATGACAGGAAGACATTCATCGGAGAGGCTGTTAGCCAACCACGTGCGGACAAGCGCATCACTGGCATCCCAGTCATCAAATTCAGCAGAGTCTGAGGGAGGAGGGTCATCGGTGAGGTGATGACGTTTGCGTTGAGAGCGGAGAAGAAAAGTGAAGGAGACGCTCCAATCCGGATAGTTGGAGTCAACAAGTTTAGAAACCGTGCCAAGGTTGCCAGAGGGTGTAGGAAGCGGCGCCGGAGTGGCGATAGGAGTGGTGGTGGTGGAGGTCTCAGAAAGGGCCATAGGAGATAACTGCGAGAGGCCGCGCGGTTAGAATATAAGCCGCGCGGATAGAAAGAAGACGAGCTGCGGCGGTCAGGATGTTCGACACCAGCGGCCAGAGAAGCCACGACCAAGCCGCAGGTCCAAGACGGGGAAGAGGTCGAACGGCTAGAAGATAGACCGTGCGAACGGAAACTGCGAATAAAGAAGCAGGTCGCGACGAACAAGGAGACAGGTCGCAGCGACAGAAGGGCAGAAGAAGGAGGACGCGCGGACAGGGCGCAAACAGCGAGAACAGGTCGCGAGAAGAAGGGGCAAGCCGCGCGGACAGGGCGCACAGAATCAGGAGGAGAAGATCGATCCCTCTGATACCATGTTAAAAGTAGCGAACTAACGACTAGAAAACAAGCCGGAACTTTGAATAATTGAAATTTTATTATCCAAAAAGATATCATTTACAAAGGTATGGCCTCCCTTTTATAGAATGGAGGAGAGAGAGAAGAATACAAATTAACAATGTGGGACTAAAGCTATACAACAGATCTGGGCGGCTAGAATAAGAGACCGAAACAGGCCGCGCGGTTAGACAATGTTCTAACCGCTCGGCAACACCAGAACCAAGAGGGAGAGATGCGGTAGGAGACCGCTAGACCGGCCGGTTTCCAAGCCGCCAGAGACAAGCCGACAGACCGCCGGATACCATACGGCGACAGCCTGGAAATCAACCCGCCAACCTCAATCCGCCAGGCACAAACCGCCAGACCGCCCGGTCAACAACCCGCCAGGCTCAAACCGCCAGACCGCCCGGTCTCATACTTCGACACCAGGGGCAGGCAGGGTGGAGGAGCCCGTCTCAAGCTCCAGGGCCTTTTTTAAATCTTGGTAAGAGCGTTCAGACGCCTCTGCATCTTGCTTCGCCCTCTTGGCCAAATTAGATTCGGCGGGGGCGCTCAGCAGGATGATAAGGGGAATGGAGGTTAATCTGGCGACGCGGGCGGAGGAGATCTCGCGAGCCTTCGCAAGCCTCACTTGGAGCTCCTTAGGAAAAGGCATCTTGGCAAATCCAGGGCGGAGGGGAGTGATAAAGGTCACCCAGGTATGCAGGCGCCTATTTATAGCCGCTGGTGGACCTCGCCGAAAGATTCCCTGGCTCCTGCCGCACTCGCCTGGTGTACTCTTGGATGTGAGTGACATCCAGCGAATCATTTTGGCCGACCAGCGGAGGAAAACCCGACGGGAAATAAAACGGTCGGTCACCCATGGTACTCATCTCCCTGTCGCCTTGAGTCATCGACCTTCCCGCACCGGTACGAACGGTCTGCGGGAGGGACTGAACCGCCACTATTTCACCGCAAGCAATTTACAAACAATCAAACAAAGGCAATCATAATACACACCGGGTCTACGTCGGCCTGCCCTACTAGGCTTAAACTTCGGGCGGCGGCGCTTAGCTCTACTTTCGTCAAGGAGCGTGGGAGCGCATTATTTGGGGCTAGACCTGGAGGAATACCTCAACTCCGGTTATCCCTAACCAAGGCTCAACCATAATAACGACTGCTCGTCAGAGCAGAACCCGAGATTATAATAGTAAATTGCAATGAGGACAAATGCGGTGTTTATGCTGCTTATTTAAAATGCTGGAAAGAACGTGACCAGTACGAAACTGGAGTAGTACTGAATTAAAAGTATTTGACCAGTACGAGACTGGAGTAGAGCTGAATTAAAAGTACTTGACCAGTACGAGACTGGAGTAGAACTGAATTAAAAGTACTTGACCAGTACAAGACTGGAGTAAAACTGAATTGAAAGTACTTGACCAGTACGAGACTGGAGTAGAACTGAATTGAAAGTACTTGACCAGTACGAGACTAGAGTAGAACTGAATTGAAAGTACTTGACCAGTACGAGACTGGAGTAGAACTGAATTGAAAGTACTTGACCAGTACGAGACTGGAGTAGAGCTGAATTAAAAGTACTTGACCAGTACGAGACTGCAGTAGAACTGAATTGAAAGTACTTGAACTGAAAAGAATAAAGGAACAGGATCAGTGCAAGACTGGAATAATCATAAAGAAAATGGTTAGTAGTCCAATCACTCCATCCAGGAGGCTTCAGTCTCATCTCCGTTCTCAGGAGGCACATTCAGTTCTATTTCAGTTTTTAATAAGGCTTCATTGGGTTACACTCATTATTAAGATCCGATTATGATTTGGTTGCGCCATATTAATCATGACTTAATCAGATTAGTGGCTTATCAAGAGTTACACCCTTAATATTAATCGAGAATAATGTGCAACTCGCTGCTCGTACTCTCACTTTCCGAGTGTGTCCAGATCACCCGAGAGTCGAGGCGCTCGACGATTTCACAAAGCCTCGGAACACACGGAGCTTGGTCACTTGCCTCAACCACTCTCGTCGATACGATAACTTTGAATTTATTAATTAAATTAGAAAGGACGGTCGCGCGCTCCAATTTCATTTTCGAAGAAAATGAGCGTAATAATTTCCGAACGCGACCCTTGGCTTCCAAATTTTAGGAAAAATATCAAACTTATCCCGATGACCCCAAATTTTGATACAACCCTTAAGAGAGCCTAAAATGAGCCTAGTAATTTTTTTGTAATTTTCCAAAGTATTTTGGGTCTTTAATTTGGCCAAACAAATTTTATTTAGGCTTTTAAAAATATCAAATCAACTCCAAAAATTCTCAAAAAATTTTTGGAGACTGATCTCATTGAGGGAAACAATTTTCATGTTCAAAACTTTTTCATGAAGACCCTATTTTAGCCTCTGAAAAATCAATCCCCTATTATAATAATATAATATTATAATATATATATATTATTATAATATAACTTATATATATATATAATAAAATCACTGTTCACCATCTTATTTACCCCCGCTGTACGTGACCAGCCACCCTTATGGGTGCTTCCTGCCGCCGGCCGGAGCCATTTTTTTTATTTTTGAACCGTGGGAAGGGGGTGACGGCGGCGGCGCTCCGGCCGCCGGAGCTCGCATGCGTTACGTCAGAAATGGGGAGGGGGAGGAAGAGAAGGTTCCACCTGGGTTTGGCAGGCTCGGGAGGGGCCGGCTTGGTCGGACATGGCTCAAGGTGGTGGAGGAGGGGGAGGAGCTCCTCCGCTTGTCTTTTTCTGGCCACCAGAGCTCCGGCAGAGGGGGAGAAGAGGGAGGGGATACTCTGAGAGCTGTGAGGGAAAGAGAGGGGGTTGGGTGGCTTTTATAGGGAGGTGGAGGGGGGACTTCCTCCCTTTGGGTGGTGTGGGACTAATCCCATCTTAGGGAGGGATTAATACCACCCTCCAGCTGTCCCTCCAGCTGTCCAAGGACAGCTGGAGGTCTCTCATTTTCCCCCATGTGGGGAAAATGGATGAGGCCCTTTATGGGCTTGGGCCTTATGGAAGAGAGGGGAAATTGAGGAGAAGAGGGGTGGGGTGGGCCTCCACCCATCCTAAGCTTGGTTGCTAGTTGGGAGGCCCAAGGAGAGTGAGGGGGGCATGAGCCATCCTCCTTTGGAGAGGAGGTGGGCTCCTCATTTGGAGAAAAATCCAAAAAGTGGATTTTTAGGAGGGTTTGACCAAGTCAACCCTAGGGTGGATCCCCCTTGCTGGTCAAATTCAATGTGGGTCCAAGTCGTCGGGGTCGGAAAGTTCAGGTGTCGTGTCACAATTGGTGTGCGCACGCTTTTCGATGCACGCTTATGCTTGATTTGACCAAGAGTTGACCAATTATCGTCGAAATTGACCGGAATGACTTCCGTTGACTTCGTATTGACCATACAAGTCCAACGCCATTGACTGGGGTTGAATCGGAGTCCATTTGGCGAAAGTCTGAAATTTGCGCGTCGCAGCGTGCTAAAACGGTCAAAACGCTCATGATCATCGTTAGGCTTTGAACCGCGATGCAACGATTTCAGATGCGTTCGTATCAACTATACGAAGTCATAGGAATTTACAGAACTCAAATCGGAGTTCTCTATGTCAATATCCAAAAATCTCTTTTTCGCGACGTTCTGCGAGAAATGGCCAAATCCACTATATGACCTCGGGGTCCAACTGAACGAGTTCCGATGCACTCGTATTGACTATACGAGGCCACAGGAACTGACAGAAATTTATTCGGAGTTCTCTAGCTCGATACCCTGCCTAGGGTTGCCTCATACCGGGTCACGGGTAGAGGCTCGGGTCACTTTTATTGGGCCCACTAGGGCTCTGGTGGCCCAATAAAAGTCGGGATGTTACACAACGCACTCGCCACCTTAAAGACTCCCGGAGGGCGAATGACTGGTTGGGCGACCACTCGCCTGGCCTAGCGAAAGCTAATATCCCACGAGTGCCTACACGTGAGATATTCGGGCGAATGCTGGGTGAGGAAGGCACTCGCCGAAGGGCCAAACCGCTCCTCTTTCCTTCATGCTGTGTGAGTGCCCTCTTCAGGCCTTGGACGGGTACTGGCCACTCGCCAATACGATGGGGCTCACTCATCGAATATGGGGTTGTACATTCAAGTACAGGCTCTTCTCTATCACTCTCAAGGAGAAGGCGAGGGAGTGGTTCCACTAGCTGCAGGCCAACTCCATCTACTACTTCGAGAACTTGCGTCGGGGGTTCATGCTGAGGTTCATCACCTCCAAGAGGAGGAAGAAGGAGTCAGAGTCCCTGTTCTACATCAAGCAGGGGGTGAACGAGACCTTGGGGAGTTACGTCGACTGGTTCTAGGAGAAGGTCACCCAGGTCCAGGAAATGCCAGGGCACACCTTGATGATGGCCTTTACCTTGGGGCTGTAACAAGGTTTCTTAGGGATGGAGCTGAAGAGGGTGCCACCCCTCTCCTACGAGGAGCTAATGGAGAGGGCGGCAAGGGAGGTCAACAGGGAAGCGTCGAACCCGGAGTTTGCCCGGAGGATAGCCAGGTGGGCCACAGAGGAAGAGAAGCACAAAGGTAGCAGAGGTCCAGAGGAGAGGAGAGTTGAACCCTGGCAAAGGGAACAACAGCAGTAGCAGCCCAGGTGGGGGCGCCAAGAGCCAAACCATCAGATAGGTTGGAGGCTAGAGTGGCAAGACCAGGGGCCGTAGAGAGGTTTCCATGGAGTAGACAACTGTCAGGGGGGCCAGGGTCAGTTTTACCCTCCAGGTGGGAGGCAAATCCAGAGACCACTTCTCCCTAACCAGAACCAGACTATGGCTATAGACATGGGGGAGAGGAGGAGAGCAGCACGGAGAAGGAGAAGGGAGGTTAGGGTGGAGCTGCCCTACTGTGATTTCCACCAAGATGAGGGGCACGATACGGCCACGTACTCGGAGTTCCTTGAGATGAGAGAAAATAGGGAGCAGCAGCAGCAAGACCGCCGGGAGTGCGGATCGAGGATGTCCTGCCTCGAGCAGAGGAGGACGAGTGTGAGGACCGGGCCGATTTTGGGGCCCAGGAAGGGATCAGAGTGATCCATGGGGGTGGGGGTCGAGGCTTCCCGCAAGTAAAGTCTCCACACCATGTACCACAGGAGCATTGGATCCACATCCCAGACCCCACCCCCAGAGGAGAAGATCACCTTCTCGAGGAAGGACATTTCAGACCATGAGGACCCCTTCTACGACGCGCTGGTCATCCAGAAGGCGATTGAGAACTTCACCATCTCTCGGAATCCTCATCGACAACGGGAGTTCAGTCAACGTCATCTTCAAGAAGGTGTTTGACGTGATGAAGGTGGAGGCCAAGAGGGTGCTAGCCTCAGACGGACCTTTGTTTGGGTTCTTGGGGGAGACGAAGGAGGTAGAAGGAGGAGTGAGGCTCCATGTCACTCTGGGGGGGGGGGGGGGCGGTCCCGCACTTGCAGGTTCGTCATCGTGGATGCCCTTAACAACTACAATGCCATCTTCGGGCAACCCCTCATCAGCTCCTTCCACTGCATCCCCTCGCCCTTTCACCAATGCCTGAAGTTCATCGTCGAGGGGATCTAGGTCCGGGTCCGGGGAGACCCCAAGGTGGCGAGGGAGTGCTACGTCACGATGATGAACTCCATATCTTGGCAGGAGGGGGACGAGGAGATGGAGCGAAGGATGTAGGAGGCGGAGCAGGAGGTAGGAGAAGAGGTGGATATAGAGGAGAACCACACCCGGGTGGAGGTGGCGGAGGAAGTCCAGGAATCGGTCGGGGCGATTGCCATGGAAGAGGCTGAGGAGGAAGTCCTTGCCCCGGCCAGGAGGGGAGGATGTTATAGAATGGGGAGGGCAGTCTCGTCTGGAGGCTGCAAAAGAGGTGGTGGAGATGTAGGTTCTCACCCTTAGAAGCAGGGTGTAGAAGGTTCGCATCAGCGGGGGGCTGACCTCGGGGGCCTAGGGAAGGATGTTGGAGTGCATCCAAAAGAACGTGGACATCTTCACCTAGAGCGCCGCGGAGATGCCGGGGATCGATGCGGACGTGGCCTGCCATCGCCTCAACTTGGACCCAGAAGTTCGCCCCATCCAGCAGAAGAAGAGGTCCATCGCCGACAAGCTGGTCGAGCCCATCAGGGAAGAGGTGGTCAAGCTTCTCAAGGCTGGCTTTGTATCCAAAATACAGTACCCCAGTTGGGTCTCCAAGGTAGTTATGGTTTAAAAAGGAGATGGTCGGTGGCGTATGTGTGTCGATTTTTTTTAATTAATAAATCATGTCTTAAGGATTGTTATCCTTTGTCTCGGATCGACGCGCTGGTTGACTCAGCCGTTGGTTTTCCTGTAATGAGTTTTCTTGATGGATTTTTAGGTTACCACTAGATCAGGATGCACCCATAGACATCAAAAATGTCTCCTTCATTACGGGAGACGAGTGCTACTGCTATAAAATGATAACTTTTAGGCTAAAGAATGCAGCAGCGACATACCAGAAGATGATGGATAGGGTCTTCCGAGAGCAAAAGGGGAGAAATCTGGAGGTGTATTTAGAAGACCTTATGGTCAAGAGTCGGGACGTGGACTCCCACCTCCAGGACCTGGAGGAGACCTTCACCACCCTACGAAAATACAAGATGCGGTTGAACCCCCTAAAGTGTGTCTTCGGAGCAAGCAGGGGTAAGTTCCTGGGCCATCTCCTCACTCCTGCAGGTGTAGAGCCCAACCCTGACAAGGTGAGGGCGATCATGGAGTTGGGATCGCCTCAGAACGCCAAAGAGGTGCAATGGTTGACAGGAAAGCTGGCAGGGTTGAGCAGGTTTCTCTCCCAGGCTGGAGAGAAGTGCCCCCCCCCCTCTTCAAAATATTGAGGGTGGGGGGCAGAAGTTTGAGTGGACCCAGGAATGCGAGGAGGCATTTCAAGCCTTGAAGAGGCAGTTGACTCAGGCCCCCCTGCTCTAACGGCCAAAGGAGGGGGAGGACCTATCTTTGTATCTTGGGGTCGAAGCAGAGGCCTTGAGCCCCGGCCTGGTTTGGGAAGAGGGAAAGAAGCAACTCCCTATATACTATGTGAGTCGGGTCCTGAGGAAGTCAGGGCTTCGGTACCCCATCTTGGAGAAGCTGGCCTTCGCTCTAGTCATCTCGGCTCGAAGGCTCTGACTCTACTTTCAGGAACACTCCATCCGAGTGGCGACTGACCATCCCCTCCGCAACATCTTCGAGGGGGTGGATCATTTGGGCCAGTTGGTCAAGTGGTCGGTGGAACTGAGTGAGTTCGACATCTCCTTTGTCCCCCGCCTCTCAATCAAGGCCCAAGCAATGACCAAATTTTTGGCTGACTACGTGGTCGAGGTGGCGGAGGCGAAACTCACTCACCCAATTCCCTGGAAGGTGATGGTGGATGGCGCTTTAGGGAGGCACTCCCTGGGGGTGGGTGTGATCTTAGTAAGCCCCCAGGGGACAAGAATCGAACAAACGGTAGTGATGCACTTTCCCATCACCAACAACCAGGCCGAGTACGAGGCGGTGATCGCAGAATTACGCCTAGCTAGGGAGTTGGGGGTGCTTGACGTGGAGGTCCTTACCGACTCCATGGTGGTGTCTTCCCAGATCAATGGGAAAATCGAGGCAAGGGAGCCTACCCTCCAGTTATACTTAGCAAAGGTGAAGGGGGTCATCGACATGTTCTAGACCTTCTCCATCTGACACGTGCCCAGGGAGGAGAACGAGCAGGTGTACTAACTGGCAAAGCATGGTCCTCGGGTGGGGGGTACCATCACAGACATGTTATGCCCTTCCATTGAAGAAGGAGAGCTGATGGAGGTGGATCAACACCCCTCATGGATGGACCCATTCACAACCTTCCTTTCCATAGGGGAGTATCTGAAAGGGATGTATAAGAAGAAATTCAAGTACTAGTCAGCGTACTATCTCATCCACAATGGGCAGCTGTACAGAAATACCCTCTCGGGGATGTTGGCACGTTGCATGGCCGAGTGGGTAGTCCAGAGATCTTGGAGGAAGTCTACTCCGAGGAGTGCGGGAGTCACTCCGGGAGTCGGACCCTGGAAGGAAGGATTGTCAGGCAAGGCTATTTCTGGCCTACCTTGGGTCACGATGCGACGGAGTTTGCAAAGAAGTGCCACAAGTGCCAGTTTCCCCCCCCCCTCCAGTTACAACCATCTAAACGTCTCAGAAGCATTATGGCCCCTTGGCCCTTTGCAATTTGGGTGATGAATTTGTTCAGACCCTTCCCCCAGGCCAACAGGCAGAGGAGATTCTTATTGGTAATGATAGATTATTTCTTTAAGTTGTTGGAGGTAAAGGCACTGGCCAAGGTGACCTCCCAGGTCATCAGGAATTTTGTTTGGGGGGAGATCATCTGCCGACATGGGTTGTCGCAAGCCATCATCACAGATAATGGACCTCAGTTCTCCAGCGCCGAGTTCGTCAGCTTCTGCGGGCATCTCGGGATTGATCTCAAATTTGCCTCGGTCCATCATCCCAGGAGCAATGTGTATGTGGAAGTGGCAAATAAAATCATAGTGAACCTCCTGAAGAAAAAAGTTGAAAACTTGAAGGGTAGCTAGGTGGAGTAGATTCCCTCGGTCCTCTGGGCTCTAAGGACCACTCCCAACACGGCCACAGGGGAGACCCCCTTCAAGATCTCTCATGGATGCGAGACAGTACTCCTGGTAGAGTTCAAAGTCCGAACGCCTCGGGTGGTCGAGGCAGAAGAAGACAGGGAAGAATGGAGAGTCAAAAACGAAGGAAGAACTGCGGCTTTCCCTAGACATGGTGGAGGAGCTATGTGATCTCTCTGCCATCCAGTAGGAAGAAGTGAAAAGAAGAATGGCTAAGTACTTTGACAAGCACGTCATGGTCAAACAGTTCACGGAGGGGGACTTGGTCCTGAGAAAGGTGGATGCCGCAGGAAGATCGGCCGTCATGGGTAAGCTCAACCCCAGCTGGGAGGGTCCATACATTGCATAAGAAACATTGAAATCAGGAGGGTACCGCCTTCGAAATGTGGAGGGCGAGACCCTAAGTCTCACCTGGAGCGGTGATGACTTGAAACATTTTTACCCTTGAGCCATGTAAGTAATGTTCTTTTTTCTAATAAAGCTTCCTGATATGTCAATGCCCCTGCTGAGACTCATATGAATAGGTGGTGTTCATTTCCCAGACCCCGAGAAGATCCCGCTATCTGGCTCTCACCTAGGTGGCAGGGCTAAATGTCACTCGAGAGAGTCTACCCAGACCCTGAGCAGATCTCGCTGTCAGGCTCTCACCTAGCTGGCAGGGCTGGATGTCACTCGATGGCATCTACCAAGACCCCGAGCAGATCTCATTGTCAGGCCCTCACCTAGATTGCAGGGTTGGATGTCACTCGATGACATCTACCCAGACTCGAGCAGATCTCGCTGTCAGGCTCTCACCTAGATTGCATGGCTGGATGTCACTCGATGGCATCTACCAAGACCCCGAGCAGATCCCGCTATCAGGCTCTCACCTAGCTGGCAGGGCTGGATGTCACTCGAGAGAGTCTACCCAGACCCCGAGCAAATCTCATTGTCAGGCTCTCACCTAGCTAGCAGAGCTGGATATCACTCGAGAGAGTCTACCCAGACCCCGAGCAGATCCCGCTATCAGGCTCTCACCTAGCTAGCAGGGATGGATGTCACTCGATGACGTCTAGCCATACCCCGAGCAGATCCCACTGCCAGGCTCTCACCTAGCTGGCAGGGCTGGATGTCACTCGATGGAGTCTACCCAGACCCCGAGCAGATCCCGTTGTCAGGCTCTCACCTAGCTGGCAGGGTTGGATGTCACTCGAGAGAGTCTACCCAGACCCCGAGCAGATCCTGCTGTCAGGCTCTCACCTAGCTGGCAGGGCTGGATGTCACTAGAGAGAGTCTACCCAAACCCCAAGCAGATCCCGTTGTCAGGCTCTTACCTAGCTGGCAGAGATGGATGTCACTCGAGAGAGTCTACCCAGATCCCGAGCAGATCCCACTGTCAGGCTCTCACCTAGTTGACAGGGCTAGACGTCACTCGAGAGAGTCTACCCACATCCCAAGAAGATCTCGTTGTCAGGCTCTCACCTAGCTGGCAGGGCTAGATGCCACCCGAGAAAGTCCTCACTAGCGAGTTAGGGATCGCAGGCTCAGCTCGGCAGAGGGGTGGCGAGCCGAGTACTCGGCATCTATCGGGGAAGGCGAGACGATGCGATCTCGGGCAATGCATTCCACCCCCTTCAGGTTTTACTTGTAAAATTTTAACAATTCTGATTCCAACAACTAATCTGACAAGGGCACGGGAAAGGGCTGTCCTAGCGAGGTCCCATAACTCATACATTATAATGGTCAAGGCGTCCCTAGCGAGGTCGCCTAAAGGGAAGCTCACAGTCGAGTGTGCCACAACAAGTAAGTTCAAGAAAAGGAAGATGGAAAAATTCATACCAAAAAAATCTCTTTCATTAAGTAAAATATTATAACAAAAAATATGCTCGTCTAGGCGAGGTAACCAAAGGGGGGGGGGGAGAGAATCACAAAAAAAAGGCGTGGGTCATCTCTCGCCCCCCCCCCCCCCCAGATTGGCGATCTTCGCCCGCTACTCCAGAGGGATCATCCTTGAAGCCTTTTCCAAAGAGTAGGTCGAAGCTGTCCTCCTTCTCGCTGGGGGGCGTGGACGGGAATAGACTCGACATGAGGTCTCGGGCCGTGATCTCCACACAGCCTTCCACCAGCACTCGTGTATCCTTCATGATCTGCAATGTGCATTTAGCGGATTCAATCGAGTTGATCCGCAGTCGCTCAGCGACCTCAGCCTCGCCAAAGATCCTCGACCTCCTGGGTGGAAGGGAGGGGTCGCTGCCACCGAGGGGAAGGAGGATTTCCGTCTGGCGGATGATATCACGGTCGAGCCCCTTGATCTGGTCCTTTAGCTTATCTTTGTCCGCCTCCAGTCTGATGGCGCGAGCTTTCAACTCGGCGGCACGGACACGTCGCTGGGCGTTTTATTCCTCCAGCCCGATGGCGCGAGCCCGCAGCTCGCTAGCAGCCTCGACATCCTGTAAAAAAAGGGTAGGCAAGTATATTGCGTGAAAGGCAAAAAATCTTAAGTAAAAAGAGAAGGAGGTGTCCGATACTTACCAGCCTGCCGACGGCTTTAGCGAGTAAATCCTCAGCAATACCGAGTCTCCTCTCCAGGTCGGCAGCTTTGTCCAGGGCAACGTCGCGCTTCTGCTCAGCCTTCTGCAGGAGGTGGCTGAGGTTGAAGCCACGACGGACCATTATGTGGTGCAGCTCTAGTGCCCGCATATGGGCTTACAAGCCCTCATGGCCGAGTTGGCGCAAGGTCATGCGTTTGTAGGCCGCGACATCCTCGCGCCCGTAGAGGCCGAAGTCGAGTGCGTAGTCGTGATCGGAGGAAAGCTCGCGGTCTGTTCAGGAAGGCTGGAGGGTGGAGATGGAGATCTGGTGGGCCGTCTTGTCCCATTGGACCACGAGCTCGCCGGCCGAATCCTTCCACCTTCCCTCGAGGCTAAAAAGGGGGTGGCTCTTCGGCAGACCCGACTCATGGGCCGCGGTCTTCTTAACAATAAGAGGAACGGAGGGCTCGCCTCCCTCCTGCCCTTTATCAACCGTCTCCTTCAGCGGGCTTTTCGGCGACCCATCCGGGGAGGTCTCGGGAGAGTTCATGTACTTTGGTTTTTGTTGTTGTGATTGTTGCCTCGCCCGGGGGACCGCCATCGTCTTTAACTTCTTTTGCGATGGGTGACGGCGAGGCGACCTGGACCCCGCGGGGTCAGTCCGTTTCTTGCTATATGAGGGCTTGGATGAAGCCGGCTCATCTCGGCAAGCAGCTGCAGCCGCCTTCTCGCACGTTAGGGGGTCAGGGAATATTTCTGAGTCCGCGAAGGGAGGGTTCTCGGGAATCAGTAGCTCCCCTGCATGAAAAAACATGGTTAAAATTTTGTTATTTCGGTGAGCTCGGGAAGAGGAAAAGGTGCGGGGTATACCTTCACCGGAAAGGACGGGGATGAGCGAGTCAAGGCCCCTTCGGAGGAAGATGACCTCGAAGTTTTTGTGGAGGAAGAATTTGTGGAGCTCAACGTCGTTGCCGGACACAGTGGGGGGCTGGTACACCTCCTCGCCCTTCTGCTGAGGCGAGTATGGGACGTTGCTGAGATCTCCCTTGATGAAGGCGATCTTGGTCATCCAGTTGTGATGATTGTTCGCAATCTCGCTAACTTTGATGAAGGAGCCCCCGAAGTAGGCGACGCCATCGGGAGTCGCCTTGTAGGTGAAGAGTTTCCTAAAGACGGTCAGGTTGAACTCTATTCGCTCCATACAAAGGAAGCATGCGAACGCAACCATCATGACGATGGCGTTCAAGTTAAGCTGCGCGGGCACCACGCTGAAGTACTTCATGATCTGGCGGACTTCTGGCTAGAGCGGTAGGTGAAACCCCACCTCAAAATGCGAGATGGGGAAGACGAGCTCGTCAGGGTAGAATGTGTTGATGGTCTCTCCCTCCCTGGGTCAGCGTGCCTCAAAGCTGGGGGCACGAAGTTGGCAATAAACTCCGCGAACTCCCCCTCGGAGGTGTTCCCCTCAAAGAAGCAGTAGTCGGGGAAGTGCTGAGCACATTTGGAGCGGTCGTTAGCATCGGGGTTAGTCTTACCCATGCTCATAGGAAGATTAGGGCGCGAGTATCGGTAAGAGAGAAGGCGAGAAGAGGGGGTATGAAAGCAGTAAAGACAGTAGGTCGGGGTTGGTGAGGAGGGGGCTATTTATAGAAAAATAAGTCCAAGGCCGAGCCAACTGATCAGTCCAGCTCGCCGGACTCAGCTCGGCAACCCCAGCTCGCCAACTTCTGAGATCGGTCCTATCACTTGCCGAGCTGAACCTAAAGGATATTACATTCGAATAGCAAGCATTGAAATCTAAAAAATAGTCTGAGTTATTACAGACCAGGGGAAGGATATTGTTAAAAAAAATCAGATGCAGAAAAAGGAAAAAGCAACAAGTTCAACACATGCGCGGGCAGAGGGAGCAAGAGGCGAGTGTCGGTAGGCTCAATAATGGAGTCATTTCTATCTACCCCGGCCTCGCGTCTCCTTCCCTGCAGGTCGCCGCGAGTTGTGGAGCTCGCGAATCCGCCCAAAGTTTCTCTGGGCGATCTGGAGGCTCTCATCGATCTCGTCCAGGAGCCGAGAAGGGGACGTCGCCTCGCCTTCCGGGATGCTCCTCACCTCGTCAGCGAGCCTCACGTAGTCGCGCTGCAACGCCTTGTTGTCCTCCTGCACCTTACGCAACACGCACACCAGTATCTTGAAGAGCTCGATCCCCCTCCTCGTTAGCTCGTCGTTCTCCACCTCAGAACCCAGAAAGGAGTCTAGCTAGCTTGGAGAAGGGAGGGGAGAATAGCGGGCTGGCCCCGAGCAATCGTCAGCCTGAGTCTGACTAGGAAGAGATGCAAAGGCATTTAAACATTAGTATGAAAGGCGAACACCCTAGGAAGACTACGGGATAAGTTCCACCGAAGGTCAACTTGTCTGACGAGCTCAGCGCCTCGAAAGAAATGTAGGGTGAGGGCAGTGAAAGTGAGGGATAGATAGAATTTACTCTAGAGGGGGGGTGAATAGAGTATTAAAAAAATTGTTTAGCTTTATTGCGGAATTAAAATATTGATACTTATATGAAAGAGGGAAAACAAACTAAACTAACACATCACAACATAGCCAAAAAGAAAACACAAGGCAAACAGACGACACAAGAAATTTTATAGTGGTTCCCCAAATCTGGGTGCATCCACTCTTCTACCACCCAAGTAGGAATCCACTACAGGTTTTTGTTCAGGTGCCTTGCCACCACAAGATCTCTTTCAGGTAGATCTAGAGACCCTTTAAGCTTTTGATCAGGAGCCCAAAATACAATAGGTTTTTGATCAGGTTCCCTATCACCAAGTGTTCACTTTTGAAGGGAGAGATAACCCTGTACAGATGGAGGTAAAAGAAAAAAGTATATGGAAATCTTCTCTTTCTCAATCAAGTGAGAAGACTATGTGGATGGAAGTAGAAAGTACAAGCACCCCCTGAGATGTTGTATTGATTCAGGAAGAGGAAACTTGGCCCTGGGTGTAGGTCTTCAAAGTATTGTTGTAGAGCTTTCTTAGATCGGTAGACTGATATTGACTTGAGCTCTCTGTAGATCTTTGAAGCCTGGGGAATGAAGAAGACTTGAGAGAATTATTTTTGAAAAAGTTATTCTTCTTCCTTTTTACAGCAATGCAACAGTCCTTGAGAACAAATTATGTACACCTGAAGAAAGTTTTTCTCTATGTTCCTGACTGACTGTCTGATTGTTGTATTGTCTCCCTTCTCTTTTATTTTCTGAGTTATATATTCCATCAGAATGAAAAATGGCATAAATTTGAATTCCGAAGGTAGTACATAATTCTCTGCAAGAATTTAGGAGCCCAAAAGGCTAGAATGGCTGTCAACATAAATGCACTTCCATAACTGTCTTTATAAAATAAGCTAATAAAATATTCTGTGAATACCATAATTACTGCTTCAAGAAATACGGCTATCAGCCTTGAGAGTATAAACATTAATTATTATAATATATTTGCCATTAAATAATTGATCATAACCAAAATATATACTTCTGACCGTTTTGAAAAACTGATAACTGAAAGCAGCATAAAATCGTAGAACTTAGTTCAGAGATCGTCGAACTTAGTTAAAAGATCGTCGACCTGAGAACAACTATCGTAGAACTGAGATCACTGCTGAGAAACACCAAATCATTGACCTGAGCTCGTAGATCGTCGAGCTCAGTTCATAGTAGAAGACTCTGAGATCGTTGATGGGAGATCGACGATCGTCAAGCTGGGTTCGACTATAGTCGAACTGATATAGATAATCCACATAATCTTTCTGAGTCTAAGTCTGAGTCCACTGCAATGCTGGTCTGCACAAACCTGACCTAAAAGGACCTAACTAAGACTAGACAAAGACCCTGGCTATATATGGGGTCAAGACATCCTAAGATTAGACCTAGCACAAATCCAAACAAGGGTTCCAACAATCTCCCCCTATTTGTGTAAGGTCACTCAAAAACAAAACTGAAAAGAAATAAAAAATACAAAGACCATAAATATCTGTGGGGATGAAATAACATCAGCAAATATGTTATAGCAATGCATTGTACATAATCAGTTAAGCATTAAAACATTAAAGAGTACAAACTATAATTTATCAAATGAAGGACCAGAGGAGGGTTTAGAAAAGATTATCTTTCTGTTTGGATCTGGTACATCCTTCTTAGAAATCATTAGGTCTTGTCCACCAAGAGTTGTCTGAGTACTTGTCCTGGGCACAATTGCTTCTGGATATAATGTCATATATTCAGCTGGATTAAAAACTGTCTTGCTAACTTGGAGTTTGTCCAGCACTTTTTCTCTGTAGGATGACATGGTGGTAAACTTTGATGAATCTTCTCTTTCTTCTACCGCTTTTCTTATCTGAGAAAGACCAATCAGTTCTTGAAGCATGACCATCCTAAAGTTTGGATCAACTTCCTATTCAATAGGTGGCTAACCATCTTGAGGAGGCAACATGGTAACTGGTTTGAACTGAGTGGATTGAGCCTGAAAGCTTGTTGTGATGTGATGTTCATCACTTTGAGAATAAAGAGATTTTGGAGGAGCACTCTCACTATACTTTCCTTTGGGCTTATGAGATTCATCATGTCTTCTGGACTGATAGGTAGCTGTCTTCTGAGCCTTGGGTAAAACTTGTTGTTGAGGAGGAGAGAAGGAGGGGTTCTGATAAATAACTTATTTTACTTGCTCTGTGGAACTTTGATTCCTTTGCTGCTGACTGCTTCCTTGGGAATGAGATATGGATGATCTATCCTGGCTTTGATATGTTCTAGTGAAAGAGGTAGACTTGGAAGATGCATCAGAAACTTGAGGAACAACTCCTAAAGCACCAGCAGCAGCAGGAGGAGGAGGAGGACCTCTTTTGAACTTCTGAGGAGGAGATGAGTATCTCCTGCTCTTCTTCCTGACTTTCTGTTCATTTTTAGATAACCACATCCAGCTTTCCATGCCTAGGTATGGAGTAATCCCTTTCAAGATATAGTAAGGGGTATTATTAGTATTGCCTGGCTTGGGTGCAGCTTTGGGAGCAGCCCTTCTTTTCTTTGACATTTTCTTTCTCTTAGAATTATCATCCTCATCATCATCAGATGAATCAGTAGGATTGTCATACAAGTCATTTATTTTCTTTATTTGTTTGTCAGCAATCTTCTTGGCAGCTTTCTCTTTAGCTTCTTCCTTAATATCAAGAGCAATAAGATCATCCAGAGAGGGAAGAGGAGTATTATCTATGGGATATGAAGGTCCAAGGGGACTAGGGACTTGATCAATATCCATAGAAGATAGTTCAGCAAGAGGAGCACTTGGCTCACAAATGTTTATTAACCTTGTCTCTAGGGCTGAATTTAGATTTCTGAAAGCCACTAGACAAATCAGTTCATCAGCAATTAAGAGAGCATCAAGCTCATCCTTATCTTCTGTAATAAGCATAGGCTCAACATCCATAGGAGATGTAAGACCCCCCCTCCCGGAACACAAAACACGGCACGAGAGGGGTCTTATGCCCAGAACAGCCGCCTTGGGGTAGCACTAACACTCGGGCTAGCCTGTACCACAAGACGCCTATTCTGCCGGCTACAACTAATATCAATATATATATATGCCAACCCAAACATAATAATAAGAAGAAGTCAAATCCACACAAAGTTATAAGTCCAAAAGTACAATAATAGAGAAGCTAAGACATGCTTCTACAAAATCAGAGTACAACTATAAAATTGCCCCCAAAGGGGCTACAACAAAACTCACACACTCACATCTGTAACAAACAGTAGAGACGACACCGTCCGTTCAGGCCCTATCGTCCTGGCCTGGCTATCCGACTCCATAACCTGCTGCATCTCCACCTGTGGGGTCTCCTCCTAAAAGGAAGACGTAGCAACCGTTAGTCATAAAGACTAAGTGGCTTCACATCCGCTCCCCCGACGACTCCTCGGCACCGGGCGGAGAAATGGACAGGATACAATATATATAAGTTAGACAAAAGTATAAGCAAGTGGTATTGACATTATATATAGCGGATGTTAAACGAGAAACATGATATTCTAGCATTTCTAACATCTACAACAGCATATGAGTAATACTATAGCAAAGTAACTCAACTTATATGAATGCTCATATAGACATATAGGTTGAGGATCGTTCAACATTAAGTAACTCATCGTATAGGAGTGCCCATACAAACTTATACGATGAGGATCATGTGTATGTAATGAAGTGTAATGGCATGTATGCAATGCAATGATACACCCATGATCACGCACATGCAGTTGCTATGTAGACATGGACTTGTAGTTCCCACTTTTCGAGCAGGTAGCTAACCTCTCAGGCGTCATCCATCGTGGAAAGAAGGTGACAGTAGAACGGGCACTTCTACTACTAAGTGGGTATCCACACTACCTCACTTAGGCCTCTGTACGCCTCAACGCTAAGAACACAACAACGGAGCTCACTTGCATACTACGACCCAGCAGGTGTCTCGGGTAGATGTGCACCAAGATCCTAGCCCCGAACTGGCCTATAGTGTGACCCGGAAGGGACTCAGAAATAATCATGAGGACCAAGCCCAACCGTTCACCTGGCACGGAAGGAACCCCGAGACATGAAAACCAAGGACCAAGCCCAACCGCCCAAAGTCTATATGTCAACTCCCATCGGTGTGACGATTGGCGAGCCCGTAGACCTGCCACACTATCCTTAACCCAGGATTACGACACCGTATGTCGACTCACACCGCATGCAATTCCACAACACCGTGGCATGGAAGGAGCCTCGGAGAAAGCACGAGAACCAAGCCCAACCATCCAACTTTACTCATCTCAACACCATCCCAACTAGTGACGGCCAACACCACACATACTACCTTCCACAATGCTACCTGTAGGGAGACGACACTCTAAGCATTGGACTGCTAAATTTCATTCTATCAATTCAACATACTCATGGTCATAGTTTATTCTTCTAAATGTCATTCCGGACGATTTCAACCTAATATAAACACGATGCGCATAAGTGATAGTCTACCACTTTCCATCAAGTCTTTTCGTTTAATTAAGCTTGCTTCACAACTCGTTATATGAATTCCAAATAATAAACTTCAACCTTCATAGCACTATGGTGGTTAACATAAAAGAGTTCACCTGAACCTCGAGTTAGATTGCAACATTAATTCCACCGAATCTAAATCCATGATATATACTACCCAGAATTTAAGTGCAGAATAAATCTGGAAAGCAACTTCAACCGAAGATTCTCATGGATACAGGAATCTGGTGAGTGCGGGTAAACCCTCGATGGAAAGGTATTTCCATGGGCTACAACTTTCATGTTCAGTCTGTAACCCAGATCAGACTGTATCCCACATGAAATTGGCTCTAAAGCCTGCAACGTACAGAATACGATTTCTGTGCGCTTAGTCTACAACCCTTACTTAGATCAGACATTCCCATGGGTACAGGCTTTACCTGAAGGCGTGTAACCACTCGTTGGAAATATAATTGCAAGGGCTACAACTTTCTTGTTTA
Organism: Platanthera zijinensis; assembly: GCA_039513925.1. NCBI lineage: Eukaryota > Viridiplantae > Streptophyta > Magnoliopsida > Asparagales > Orchidaceae > Platanthera > Platanthera zijinensis. The sequence goes on along the minus strand of CM077079.1, from coordinate 7,514,178 downwards.
TTCGAAAGCCTAGATCTGACCATTTCTTGCCTGAAAACAGACAAGAAGGTCGTTGCATGCAGAACACAGATTTCTGCATGCATCTTGAAGCGGAATTAACGGCATCGGTTCATCTTCCTCCTCAAGCCGATCTCCCCAAATCATAACCAGAAGTTCCTCCACCCTTATTTACCCTCTCAAGGCCATTATTCTTCACAAATACACCCCCATCATCACTTTGAAGAAGGGGAGGTTGAAGATGACTAAACTTTTGAACACAAGTTCTAGCGTGGCCTTTCCTAGAGAAATCACCATCTCCCATGTCTAAACTCTCTTGAGTCGACATCTCACCTAGATATCTACAGATCTAGCACCAAGGGAGAGAGGAGGAAGCTCACCTCGATTTCAGCTGTTCCACCATTTCCGGCCATGGATCGTGTAGTTCTTCTCGGCGGCATCTTCTCTTTCATGGCGGTGACGGATCTCCTCCTCAAGGGCTTGCTCCAGAAGTTTCTTTCCTCTATGGAAGTTCTCTCAGGAAATAGGGCTGGAATGAAGAGTGAAAATGGCTAGGGTTTTCACAACCCCTATATATGAAAAGTGACACGGGTAGGGACACGCCCGTGTCCTTACCCGTGTCCTGCTCAGGCGAATCGTCGCCGACGGTTTCAATGTCGGTTCAATGCACTGACACGGGTATGGACACGCCCGTGTCCCTACCCGTGTCCAGTGACATAGCCATGGTTCTTCCCGTGTCGACACCTGTGTCCTATCCGGGACATACTTCATCGACGCACACTGGTCGGGACACGCCCGTGTCACTACCCGTGTCCTGCTCGGGTCACTCTTCATCGATCTCCACTCGACGCACGCGGGTTGGGAACACGCCCGTGTCCCATGAACACGGGCAGGGACATGCCCGTGTTCCCACCCGTGTCCTACTTGGAATAACTTCTCGAGTACATACACACTTCTCGAGAACCACACAAGGCACACGGGTAGGGACACGCCCGTGTTCCCACGGGTGTCCTATTCTGGACCAACTTCTCTTTTCCGCGCGAATGTGGGTCCAGCTGCCTGCATCCCCTCGAGCCAGAGTCCATTATCCTGACTCCAAAAACACGCACAAGGGGCCTAGCGTGAATTGAAACGTTACAGGAGATGACATATCTATACAAACTAGAACTGACTGAAACTGCAAGAGCTGTTTCACAACTAAGGGACTCATGGGTCTGGTATAACAGACCATGGCCATGGAAGTAATGATCTCAACTGAAGGCAAGACTGTTCTAAACACAGAGAAAGAATGCAAAAGAATCTGTAAATCAATGGTGAGATTTATAAAACAATCACCAGTCGAAATATCAGGAAATGACACATCAGGGTCCTCATCTTAAGTCAGCAAATCTGAATAAGAAACTATATCTGCACAAAACTTCTGAAAAACTTCTACTTCTTACACTACTAGAGGATACATAGCTTGAAGTTCTACTGAGGCTGAACCTGTTACATCTTCATTGGACATCTTCCCCTGCCTGGTTTCAGTGAAAACCGGAACCAGATCCCTAGATGAAGAAGGGATAGTGGAAGCAGAAAGGGAAGCAGATAGAGTGGAGATAGAGTGAGCAAGAGGTGAAATAGCCTCTACTATCAAGGATTTAAGAGTTGGAGTGATGAGCTCCAGAAGATGAGAGAGGAAAGAGGGATCAACATGAAGAAACTCAATTGGAGTCTGAGTTGAGACAGAATGGTGAGAAAGAGGAGGAGTGAAATCAGGCATGATTTCATCCTGGATAGGGGAGTTTCTTGAAGAATTGAGTGGAAAATTTGGTGGTGTGTCTTCAATGTTGATGGGTGAATCATTTTGACGAGAAGGAGATGAGAGAGGTGAGAGTAGGTCAAAATTGGGAAAAAACATGGTCTGGAGGTTTTGAGGTTCAACAGGATGGTGGGGAAATTGTGACTGAGTAGGAGAAGAAGGGATAGCTGGGGATGAAGGAGTGGTGTGAACAACAGTGGTAGGCAGAAAAGAAACACTAGGGATGACTGGGGAAGCTGGAGGAGGAGGAGGAACTTCTTTATTAGGGTGAGGAGTGGCTGTTGCAGCCCTTGTGTCCTCAGATATATTGGAGGAAGTTCCAGCCTTGGAGGACTTTTGAATTGTCCTCTCCCACTTCCCAAACAGAGAGGAGTCCAACCTCTTGCTTGCATTGATAGCTATGGTTGTAGAAACCAGTAGCTCTGGAGCTTTCTTCTGTAGGAAGATTCCCAGGATCCTTCCTAAGCAAACTCCCTTCTTATTGTTCTTTCTCTTAATCAAATCAAAAAACAAACTAGCCCAATCTATGGACTTCTTATTAACTAGAGCAGACATAATGACAAACTATTGCCTATTGATGTTGTCATGAGCTGAATGCTTACCCAGCAATACCTTGCCCACAATATCAGCAAGAAACTTAAAACCAACAGATAATTTATTTTTCAAGAGCTTAGATGGGATGCCCTCAGCATGACCCATCTCCATTAATATCATGATATACTCAAAACTATCCTGTTCCAGCTCGTCTGTTCCATTTTTCAACTAAAAAATTTCGGTAAGAATTGCAGGGTTTAGAATCACCTGCTGTCCTGAAATGAATCCGATCATTGAAGAGTCATTAGTTGAGGAAGAGTAAACCCATTATTTGATCTCTGCAATAGATAATTTGATCCTTGTAGACATGAACTTCTTCAGGCCCTGATCATCACATAGCTACAACATCTCTTGAAAAATAGGCTCACAGTGACTGATCGATTCGAAATCAACGTTGAAACCAGTGTCGAACTTCATCGCTGAAAGAACCGCTGCAGAAATCACCATGGAAGATCTGTAGACTCAAGAAGGAAGAGATCAAGAGCAAAGGAAAAAATATGAAAGCGCGAGACAGAGATCGAAGAGAAACCTACATATAGGTTTTTGGAATATGAAAAGACGATCTCTGCTCGATGACAAAATCACAAACGTCGATCTTAGGTCAACGATTAATTTGTAAATAAATAATATCGTTGGTCTCTGAACTCAGTAGCGTAAATTGATAGTCGAGCTTAGGTCGACGATTAATTTACTGAAGCAAAGTCGTCGAGCTCCGGTCGACGATTTTTGTCTTCACACAGAGCTGTCATCAAGCTCAGGCCGACGATTGAGCTTGGTCTTAGAATGAAGGACTGGATTTTGTGCAATTGATATGGCACTGGTACTGTCACAAAATATAGTGGTATTTTTGAGAGAGTACCCATAATCCAGTAGTTGATTTTGAATCCACAAGATCTGTGAACAGCAACTACCAACTGTTATATATTCAGCCTCTGCAGTTAATGTAGACACAGATGATTGTTTCTTACAAAACCATGACACTAATCTATCACCCAGGAACTGATAAGTTCCTGATGTGCTTTTTCTGTCAACTCTGCATCCAACATAGTCAGCATCAGAATATCTAGTTAATTCAAATTCTGACTTTGTAGGATACCAAAGTCCTATATTAGGACAGCCCTTTAAATATCTTAAAATTCTCTTGAGGAGAATTAAATGAGATTCTTTAGTGTTGACTTGAAATCTAGCACAAAGACATGTTGCAAACATTATATCAGGTCTACTTGCAGTAAGATATAGTAGGGACCCAACAATGACCCTATAGTTTTTTTGATCAACAGGTTTACCCATTTCATCAGAATCAATTATTATATTAGAAGCCATGAGTGTTTTCATTGCTGAGACATCAGCCATCCCAAACCTTTTTACTAATTCCTTAGCATACTTGGACTGAGATATGAAGATTCTATCAAGAGCTTGCTTCACTTGAAGACCAAGGAAGTAAGAGAGTTCACTCATACTACTAATTTCAAACTTGGAATGCATAAGGTCAGAAAATCTTTTGCAAAGTTTAGAATCAGTAGATCCAGATATAATATCATCAACATATACTTGAACTAACAGAATCCTATCATGATGATGTCTTATAAATAAAGTCTTATCTACAATGCCTCTTGAAAATTTATGCTCTAAAAGAAAGCTAGCTAGGGTTTCATACCAAGCTCTTGGAGCTTGCTTTAGACCATAGAGAGCCTTATGTAGTTTGAAAACATAAGAGGGGTGAGTTGAAGAGATAAAACCTGGTGGCTGTTCCACATATACTTCTTCCTTGAGTTCCTCATTTAGAAAAGTACTTTTGACATCCATTTAATATACCTTGAATTTCTTGTGGGCAGCATGGGCCAAGAAAATTCTGATAGCTTCAAGCCTTGCAACAGGTGAAAAGGTCTGATCATAGTCAATACCTTCTTCTTGTCTGTAGCCTTGTGCCACAAGTCTTACTTTTTTATGACAACTATACATTTAGCATCCAATTTGTTTCTGAAGACCCATTTAGTTCCAATAACTAGATGTCCTTTGGGTATAGGAACCAAGTTCCAAACTCTGTATCTTTCAAACTGATTGAGCCCTCTTGCATTGCAATAATCCAGTGTGATCTTGCTCAGCATCTTTAATAGATGAGGGCTCAATTTTAGATAAGAAGTAGACATGCATCACATCTTAGTTGAGTTGATGTCTTGTCTGCACACCAACTGACATGTCTCCTATCACTTGAGATATGGGATGATCTCTAAGTGTAACATAGTCAGGAGGTGGAGTTTGTTCAACAACAACATCATTATGAACCAATTCCTCTTGTGGAATTAAATTTGTTGTTGGAGAAGCTTCAGCAATTCCCAGAGATTCTTCTTCACTATCTTTATCAATCTGTGGAGAGGGATGAGATATCACCTTTTGGGTGAGATTTAAGTCATCCAACTGTTTACATATATTTGGTACTTGCAAACAATTACTGGTAGAAGCTTTCTTCTCCTTGTAAAACATATTAACTTCATCAAATGTAACATGTATAGATTCTTTAATTTTCAAGGATGATTTAGTGAAAAACCCTATATGCCTTGCTAACTTGGAAATATTCTAGAAAGATTTCCATTGTAGCTTTGGCTTCAAACTTTCTAAGATAATCTTTGTTGTTATTATGTATATAATAGATACAACCAAAAATTCTAAAGTAGTTTATTTTAGGTTTCTTCCCTTTGAGTAATTCATAGGAAGTCTTGCCTTTAATTTTGTGTATCAAACTTCTATTTAGGACATAATTTGTTGTGCTTACAGCTTCTGCCCAGTAGGATAGAGGCATATGAGCATCAGCAAGCAATGTGTCTATAGTTTCAATGTGTGTTCTATTTTTCCTTTCAACTACCTCATTCTGTTGAGGAGTTCTGGGAGCAGAGAAGCAGTGCCTGATACTTTCCTTCTCACAGAATTCTTGATAGGAAGAGATTCAAACTCAGTGCCATGTTCACTTCGGATCAATGCAACTGGAGTAGAGTACTCAATCTTTATTCATTTTAGAAAGTCTGTAAGAACTTTGAAGTTATCAGACTTATTTCTCAAGAAGAAAACCCAAGAGAACCTAGAGAAGTCATCTACAATAACTAAAGTATAGAACTTCCCTCCCAAGCTTTGTACAGCAATTGGTCCAAAAAGATCAAAATGAAGCAGATACAAAATCCTAGGTGAATCACTCTTATTAACTGATTTAAAACTATTTTTAGTTTGCTTACCTTCTTGACAAGTCTTGCAAAGGCTTTCCTTCTTGTAGGGGCAAGAGGGAAATCCTCTAACAAGGTTGTCCCTAGATAACCTAGCAATATTTCTAAGATTTACATGTCCTAGTCTTTTATGTAACAATGTATTATTATTGCTAACCTGGTTAAACAAGTAGATTTCTGAACAAGCAGAATTAAAATCAACTAAATAGATATTGCCTAACCTAATGCCTGTAACATAGTATTGCTATTTAAAGAAATATTGCATTTAGATTCAGTAAAACATACCTCATAACCTGCATCACATAGCTGACATATGGCTATCAAGTTATGTTTCAGGCCATTTACATATGCCACTTTCCTGAATGTGGCAACTCCAAGTGTAAATTCTCCATAACCTTCTGTCTAACCAAAGCTTGAGTCTCCAAATATAACCTTTAGACCTAGCTTTGCCTTGTAGCTACTTAGATTGGCCTTGTTTCCTATCATGTGCTTGGAGCACCCACTATACAAATACCACTTATCCTGTATGGTAGGATAGGTCTTCACCTGCAAGATAACAACTCATATATTTTGGACCCAGGTAACCTTAGGTCCTGGCTTCTTTTCATATTTAAAACTTGAAATATAAGAGTATTCAGGTTGACTTTTATAACCTAAGAGATGAAATCTCTTAGGTGGGATTATCCAGTTAGTTAGGGGATGGAAAGGTTTAGAGTTGCAGTTCTTATTGGAATTTCTGTTGAAATTATAGTTTTGATGAAACTGTTTTGGGTTCGACGATTTGTGTTGAGATCGTCGATCTGCGTTCGACGACCAGCATTGATATCGTCGATCTTGGTTCTCAGAATAATAGTGGTTATTATCTGGGTTCCACGATCGTCGATCTCTGTTCGACGATACATAATGATATCGTCGATCCCCGTTTGCAGAGTGTTTAGGCTCAAGCTCTGGGTTCTGAGATCGTCGATCGTCGTTCGACGAATAATGCTGAGATCGTCGATCTTGGTTCGACAATTTTTGTTTAGACTTAGCTTTTGTTTTTCTTTATTTATCTCAACTTGTTTTAAAACTTAGTTAACTATTTAGATTTGTTCTGTATTCTTCTTACCCTTTTCTGAAATGAACTTTACAGGTTGTGAAAGGTGGTTTTTCTGAATGATTGGTGGTTCACTAGATGATGCACCTAATCCTAACTTACTTCTATTAAGTCTAGCATTAAGTGTGTTGGTAATTTCTACTAGTTGTTTGCTTCTTCCATTCAGTGATTCATCTAGCTGTTTTGCTTTACTTAATTCAACTTTCAGAAAGGTGATTTGTTCACTATACATGTCTATTTCATTTTTCAATTTAATGTTTTCTGATACTAAGCTATCATAATAAAATTATTTATCTCTGAGAAGTTTGATTTCCTTCTCAGATCTAATCAGATCACTACGCATATATTTGAAGTCATTTTTAAAATCTTCAGAGGTAAAGTCAAAGTCTTCCAATACCTGATCACAATCTGAACATTCTTCAGATTCTCCTTCTTCTGAAACATACCCTAAAGCATTGATGGCCATTAAGCAAAATTCTTTGGCCTTTGCTTCTTCTTCATCTTCACTAGAACCGGAGGAAGATGACTCTTCAGTGTCACTCCATGTTTCTGCAACAAACCCTCTCTCCTTCTTCTTGTGCTTGTAGGAGGATGGTTTGTTGGAGTGCTTCTTGGAGTCTTTCTCCTTTCCTTATGCTTATTTTCTGGACATTCTGGAAGAATATGTCCAGGTTTCCTGCAACCAAAGCAGATAATCTCTTTAGAAGGGGTTATGTCATGCCTTGGTTTATCATCACTTCTTGATGATTTCCTTCTAAATTCTTTTCTTCCCATCTTGAAGAATCTCTTTGCAAAGAGACTCATCAATTCTTCATTTGATGGAGAAGTTTTTGATTTTTCTGAAGCTTTGAAAGCTATATTCTGCTCCTTCCTAGTTGGTGTGGCAGTATTTTGTTGTTCAGCTTATCTTGTCTTCAGGAGCTGTTCATAGGATTTCAGCTTTCCTAAGACTGATTCTGTAGTCATCTCATGTGTGCTTCTGGTCTCTCTGATAGGCCAGATTCTAGAGTCCTATGAGCTGGGGAAGCACACGAGAATCTTGTCATTTATTTCTATAGCTGAGATGTCTTTGTCAAGAGTTTTCAGTTCATTAATAATGATGCGGAGTCTATTATACATCTCAGAAACTTGCTCAGTTTCTTCCTTTTTAAATTTCTCATACTGGGAGATGAGATGAGTTCTCCTGTCCTTCCTTTCATTTGCTGATCCTGCAGCCATCTTGTTTAAGGAATCCCAGATGGCCTTAGCTGATTCACATTCAGGTACTTTCTGGAATATATCATCAGACATTATTTATGCTAATATGTTCATGGCTTTTGCATCAGCAATCTTTGCTTTCTTGTATGCATCATTGTAGTCTGGAGGAGGTATTGCAGTCATGTTTGTGAAAGTACTTGGTGGGGCAGCTGGTGGAGGTACTCTTGTTAAGATAGAAGCATAAATGTCTTCATCAATAGAATTCATATAAAGCCTGATTCTTGCCTTCCAGATTCCAAACTTTTGCAAGTTATAAACTGGAAGTCTGGTGCTTGCAAAGTCCTTGCACTGTGCCATGGTATAATAAAAAATAGTAGAGTAAAAAGATATCTATCAGAGATCTTAGGTTCAGGTGTTAGCCTGTACAACCTTAAAAAACACACCCTCTGATACCAATTGAAAGTGAGGGATAGATAGAATTTACTCTAGAGGGGGGGGGGGTGAATAGAGTATTAAAAAAAATTGTTTAGTTTTATTGTGGAATTAAAATATTGATACTTATATGAAAGAGGGAAAATAAACTAAACTAACACAGCACAACACAAAAAGAAAACACAAGACAAACAGACAACACAAGAAATTTTATAGTGGTTCCCCAAATCTGGGTGCATCCACTCTTCTACCACCCAGGTAGAAATCCACTACAGGTTTTTATTCAGGTGCCCTGCCACCACATGATCTCTTTCAGGTAGATCTAGACCCTTTGAGCTTTTGATCAGGAGCCCAAAATCCAATAGGTTTTTGATCAGGTGCCCTATCACCAAGTGTTAACTTTTGAAGGGAGAGATAACCCTGTATAGATGGAGGTAAAAGAAAAAAAGTATACGAAAATCTTCTCTTTCTCAATCAAGTGAGAAGACTATGTGGATTGAAGTAGAAAGTCCAAGCTCCCCCTGAGATGTTGTATTGATTCAGGAAGAGGAAACTTGGCCCTGGGTGTAGGTCTTCAAAGTATTATTGTAGAGCTTTCTTAGATCTATAGACTGATATTGACTTAAGCTCTCTGTAGATCTTTGAATCCTGAGGAATGAAAAAGACTCGAGAGAATTGGTGTTGAAAAAGTTCTTCTTCTTCCTTTTTACAGCAATGCAACTGTCCTTGAGAACAAATTGTGTACAGCTGAAGAAAGTTTTTCTCTATGTTCCTGACTAACTATCTGATTGTTGTATTGTCTCCCTTCTCTTTTATTTTCTGAGTTATATATTTTATTAGAATGAAAAATGGCATAAATTTGAATTCCCAAGGCAGTACATAATTCTCTGCAAGAATTTAGGAGCCCAAACGGCTAGAATGGCTAGCAATATAAATGCACTTCCATAGCTGTCTTTATAAAATAAGCTAATAAAATATTCTGTGAATACCATAATTAATGCTTCAAGAAATACGACTATCATCCTTGAGAGTATAAGCATTAATTATCAGAATATATTTGCCATTAAATAATTGATCATAACCAAAATAAATACTTCTGACCATTCTGAAAAACTGATAACTGAAAGCAGCATAAAATCGTAGAACTTAGTTCAGAGATCGTCGAACTGAGTTAAAAGATCGTCGACCTGAGAACAACTATCGTAGAACTAAGATCGCTACGGAGAAACACCAAATCGTCGACCTGACCTCGTAGATCGTCGAGCTCAGTTCATAGTAGAAGACTCTGAGATCGTCGATGGGAGATCGACGATCGTCGAGCTGGGTTTGACTATAGTCGAACTGATATAGATAATACACAGAATCTTTCTGAGTTTAAGTCTTAGTCCACAACAATGCTGGTCTGCACAAACCTGACCTAAAAGGACCTAACTAAGACTAGACAAAGACCCTGGCTATACATGAGGGTCAAGACATCCTAAGAGTAGACCTAGCACAAATCCAAACAAGGGTTCCAACAGCCAAACTCAGATTTTTGCCACAGCCTGGGGGATGAGTTCTTGGCAGAAGGAGGCTGAAGCCCGACACGGGGATGACCTCAGTACCTCCTCCCATAGTCCCGGCGAGTTACCGGGAGAAGGGGACGCGGGCTGGTGAATTCGGCCTCTGCGAGTCCACCCTCAGGGTCCTAAAGGGGGGTGACAGGTCTCGCTGATGAGTCTCTGGAGTTTTAAACCACGATTCGTCGGAGGGGGGGTCTTAACTCGCAGCGAGAAGGCCTCACGGCTGTCCGGGTCGGTATAGAGGTCGACGATATTTTTCTCCTTCTCAGGGGCGGGCAGAGTAGAGGAGCTGGCCCCGTGCTCTAGGATGGATTTCAAATCGTGGAAGATAGGCTCGGCCGCTTCGGGAAATGGTTTCGCCCTCTTGGCAGGGTTGGGCTCTGCCGGACCGCTTTGCGGGATGTTGGGAGGAACAACGGTCAGGTTGGCAATGCGAGTATAGAAAACCTCGCGAGCTCTGGCAAGCCTCTCTTGGATCTCCTTGGGGATAGGCATCTCGACAAGTTTATAATAAAGGGAATGACAAAGGTCACCCAGGTACGCAAGCACATATATATAACCACTCGTGGACCCCACCAAAATATTCCCCCCCGGCTCCTTCTGCACTCGCCGAACCTATGGGGTTGGATGTTTCTTTTCAAGCTTGTGTCAACTTCGCAAATAGCGGGGATTGTGTACAACCCCATATCCGGCAAGTGAGATCGGCAGGAGCCAGACCGACCAAGTCCATCCTAAGACCCAAGCGAACCAGGCCCCTGAAGTCGAGTCCACTCGACGCCCTCAGCCTCGACGTCGAGTGAGTCGAGTCCACTCGACGCCCTCAGCCTCGGCGTCGAGTGAGATGAGTCCACTCGATGCCCCCAGCCACGACTTCGAGTGAGGCGAGCTAACTCAACGCCTTCCGCCTCGGTGTTGAGTGATGTGAGCTCTGTCAATGCTTTTCATTCTTAGCGTTGAGGGACACCTCAGCATCCGTCGGCTCACACTCGCCCTAGGGAGCTCGGCAAGCGGCGGGCGAGCAGGGCCAACCGGGCCCGTGCTCGCCAAGGTTCGGGGGAGGCGGCGAGTGACATCCTCATCGAGCACTCGCTGCCCCAGGAGAGTAGAGGCCTCAGGGACTCCTCGCCCAGCCTCCTGCTATGTGTTTTTTTCCCCATTTTGCCCCTGATGGCCTGCCCATAGCCAGTTAGAACAACGGAGCTATGTGGTTGGCAGACCCAGTTGGGTTGCATATAGCTATTGGGAACAGTGGAGGTTGGATATTTGCAGGCCATTTTCAGAAATCTATAAATAGGACTCAAGGGGCACCTCAGAAGGCAGGCTTACTTGTTCCCAGACCTTCTTGCGCTTTCTAAGATAGCCTTTAGCTCGGCATTTGGCTAAGGGAGGGGAAGCGCTCTAAGATCTCCTGGGTGTGTGGTGGGACCTCCGCGCCGAGCCCTTGGGACAGTCCCCTTTTATTTTTCTTTGTCATTATGCTTGCAAGAGAAAAGTAGGTGCACGATCACCCCTTCCCCAAGGGTGAACTCCACAGAGACCGAATTTTTAGTTTCAACACTCATTGGCCTATGTTTTGATATCTTATGACATTTGTCAAAACTTGCCAACAATACCTTATACTGAGCTAATAAGTTTGATTCCTCTTTAGAAGAATAGTATTCATGGCCTTTTGATGCAGTTTCAGACTCTGAGAGAGGTGTGTAAGAATTTACCTTTCCATTATACTGGGAGATTCCTTCGTCCTCATTTGTATGTGTCATGGGCCCGAAGTAGGCTTCTTCATCTGAGCTTGACTTATTTGAGCCACTATCGCTCAGAGTCTTCGGCTTCTTAGCGATGAAGCTCTTCTCCTCCTTCTTCTTACCTTTGAAGGGTCTCTTTTCTTCCTTCTTAGATCCATCCTTCCTCTTATAAGGACAGTCAGCGATCATATGCCCTGACTTATTATAACAGTAGCACACGACGTTAGTTGAATTATGATTGTTCGGTTTAGAGTTATACCTGTCGTTGACGTTGTAGTTTTTATTATAGTGATCACCATCACCACGTGATCTCCTATAATTCGATGATGAGGGCTGATTCCTCATTCGTCTTCTCTTGCTAAGCATCCTCTTAAATTGTTTCGAGAGTAACGAGAATTCTCCGTCTGGCATTTCAGAGCATGAGGTGCTCGACTCTGAGTCTTCCTGATCACATGAGGTTTGTGTTCTGGCAGGAGACACAACTCTATTCTTCCTTGACCCCTCAGCTTTCAGGGCCACTGACCTTTCTCTGGTTGCGGTCTGCTTCCTTCTTCTTCAGCTTTCCTCATATTTATTTGAGGCTCATAAGAGAGCAGCTTCCCAAACAGATTTTGAGGGTCAGTGTCAGCAAGTCTACTAAACTCCCTTATTATGTAAACCTTGTTATCACATTCTGTTGGTACCCTAGATGTGATTTGGCTTATGTAATCCCTTTTCCTGTCCCTCTTGATCCATATAACTATGTATGATCATGTTTAGACTTTGTCTAGTCTCCCTAGGGCAGTTTATATCTGACCTAGAGCTTAGAATAGAAGTTGTAGAATGAATCTTTAGTTAAGGCTCTTTTTCCGTTCGACCATCGTCGAACGAGGCCTCGCGATCGTCGATCAGTGATCGACGATAGCAGGGCTATAGAATCGTTGAAGTCAAGACAATTATCGTCGACCGATGGTCGACGATCTCAGAGCAAGCGTATTATGCTCTGAAGGTTGGTCGACGATCTGCTATCAGCAGTTCGACGATCGTGGTCTTGTTTCACGATTTCTGTCTCGACAGATCTTTGCCTTAATCGTCGACATCATGAGATGGTCGACGATATCTGTCTCGACAGATCTCTGCCTTAGTCGTCGACATCATGAGATGTCCGACGATTTCTGTGATAACAGATTTTCTGCTTCAGTCGACGATATCTTGAGCTGGTCGACGATTTCTGGTCGACGATTTCTGTTTCGACAGATTTCTGTTTTCAGTCGACGATCTGTTAGCTAGGTCGACGATCATCGAACCCCTGTTCGACGATTTCTGTCTGCCTTTAACTGTTTGTATTTATTTTATTCCTTGGTTTATTTCCAAGTGTTTTAACGTGTGGTTAGAAAAATTTTCTGAAGAACGTTTTTGCTAATTTATGGCTTAAATTCAAATGAATTACTTACCAAATATGTCAAGCATAAATTACGGGATTTCGTTTTTTGATAAAGCATTTTTTGTCTTATTATACAAAATATATTGCCAGGCTGTATTCTAGCCGTTGGCGGTGTATGCTATTTCCAAGAACGATAAATCTTTATGCTGAGATATTTTCCTATTCATTTATTTCCTTATTGGGACTGACAGAGAGCATATAGGTCATTCTATTCCTATTGCTATATTCTATTTTGAGATAATCTGTTGCAGGGCTCGAGAATTCAAATCAATAGAGCCGTTCCAAAAGATAAACGAGAAGACATATTTAAGAGAGATTTTTTTTCTCAGAATAACAAGTAGTAACAGTAACAGAGAGTTTTTCAGTGTGCTGCATTCTTTCAAGCTTCTCCAGAGCAACTCTTCACAATCTCACAATCAGAAGAAGAAAAGTTTTTCCTGAAGCAAAAGTCCAAAGCAATCTACTTCATTCTCAAGTCTCTTGAGCATCTGCTTAGAGTTTTTCAAGACTTCAGAAAAAGCTCCAGATCTGCTTCACGTGCTCCAGAATCTGAAGACCTGATAAAAATCAGTCTACAGATCTCTGAGGATTTAGTTTCAGTTTATCTGAAACTCCTTCATCCTGAAGCAAAGGCTTTCCCTGGACTTCCACTGAACCAGGGGGAGACTTTGATTCTTTAGAGAATCCACAAGTCTTCTCTAATCTGTATTAACAACAGAGAAGACAATCTAACCCTCTCAACCCCTTTGTAAAAGAGTTTTCACACCTCTTCAAAAGTGAACATTGGTGACAGGGCACCTTATCAACAACCTGTGGTCGAGCATCCTTATCAAAAGCTCAAAGGGTCTGTTTGATCTACCTGAATCAGATCATTGGTGGCAGGGCACCTTAGCAAAAACCTATAGTGGATTCCTACCAGGGTGGTAGAAGAGTGGAGTACCTATTAAGAGGGAACCACTATATATCCTGTGTCTCTGGCTGTTTTGCTTAAATTGCTTATTCTGTGGCTGTGATAGAACTACCTAGGATTGCTAGTTGCTGTGATAGGTTAAAAGTTAATCTGAAATTTCAGTTAACTCTCTCACTTGTGCACTTCACTGTGTTAGGCTCTTAGGGTTCAAGTATCAGATTATTTTATTCCGCAAATCAACTCCAAGGGAGCTGACTAGTTATTCATAAAATTTGAATACTCTATTCACCCCCCTCTAGAGTAGTTTACAACTTATCCCCTTACTTTCAATTGGTATCAGAGGGAGGTTGAAGGGATTGCTGAGCCTTCCCCAGCAAGCTGGAGAGTGGCTGAATCAGCCCTTGTGTCTGATTAAGGGTTAGGATCAACCCTGGCTGACTTCTTGATAACTCTCTGAGATTTCTTGAAGAGAGAGGGGTCCAACCTCTTGCTGGCGTTGACTGCGGAGGGAGCAGAAACAAGCAGCAGGGGTGCTTTCACATATAGAAACACACCCAACACCCTGGCAAGATTTACTTCTTTCTGATTGTTCTTTCTCCTTATTAGTTCAAACAGAACTTTTCCCCAGGCAATCTGTGCCTTATTCACCAAAGCTGACATCAGGGCAAACTGTTGCCTGTTGATGTTGTCATGAGCAGAATGTTTTCCCAAAACGACCTTGCCCACCAGGTCGGCCAGAAACTTATACTCTGGAGCCAGATTTATCTTTAGCAACTTAGCTGGAATACCCTCAGCATGGCCCATCACAGTTAGCATGCGGCCATATTCTTCTGCAGTTTGCTCATAGTCATCAGTTCCGGTTGGCAGTCCAAACAGCTCAGTCAAAACTTCAGGAGTCAGAATGACCTCCTCTCCATTTATCTTTCCAGACATCGCTTCGTCGCTGGAGGACGAGGTATATACCCATTCTCGAATCTCTGGTATATTAATCTTTGGTGAGAATGACATAAATTTCTTTAGGCCTTGATCTTCACATAGCTTCAGAATGGCTTGGATGGGTTGATCACATCGGCTGAAAGAATCGAAGTCGACACAGAAGCCAGTGTCGAACTTCATTCCAAAGAGAACAGCAGAAGGAATCGCCATAGGATTTGAGAGAAAATGGCGAATCGAGAAGCAAAGCAGGGGAGAAGAGAATCGCGCGGGATTAGAGTTCGAGAGCGAATTCTAAGCCAGAAGATGGAATATGAAAAGACGGAGCGGAAGGACGACGATCTCTAGACCTAAATCGACTATTAGAAACAAATCTGCGATCGTCGATCCCGGAATAAAATCGGTCGTCGAATAAAGATCGACGATAGTCAATGTTTGACTAATCGTCAAATATCGACCGACTACAAGCAATCACCACGATCGTCGATCAATATATGATGGTCGACGATTCTCCACACAGCACAGAAAATCTGTCGTCGACCATTGGTCGACGATAGATACCTAAGGAGAGATCGTTGACCGGTTGATCGACGATTTCTGCCTTACTACCGAACGAGCTGTCGTCGACCGTTGGTCGACGATAGTTCTGACCTGGTCGAAGATCGTCGATCAGTCGTTCGACGATTTTAGACAGAAAACAAAACTAACCAAATTTTCACTACACTGAACCATTAATCATACCAAGCTGGTTCAGGAAGAACAAATGCCTTTGTTCATCAAGGGGCTTAGTGAAAATATCTCCTCTCTGCAGGTCTGTGGATATAAATTCCATTGCTATCTTGTTCTTTTCCACATTATCTCTCAGAAAATGATGTCTAATCTCAATGTGCTTGGTCCTAGAATGGTGCACAGGATTTTGAGCAATTGATATTGCACTGGTACTGTCACACAGAATTTTTGTTTTTGAGTGTGTATACCCATAATCCACTAGCTGATTTTGAATCCACAGAATCTGTGAACAACAACTAGCTGCTGCTATATACTCAGCCTCAGCAGTTGAAGTAGACACAGATGCCTGTTTCTTACAAAACCAAGAGACAAGTCTCTCTCCCAGGAACTGACAGGTCCCTGAGGTGCTTTTCCTGTCAACTCTACAGCCAGCATAATCAGCATCTGAATATCCAATTAATTCAAATCCTGACTCAGCTGGGTACCACAGTCCTAAGTTAGGGCATCCCTTAAGGTATCTCAAGATCCTCTTGAGAAGAGTTAAGTGAGATTCCTTTGGGTTGACCTGAAACCTAGCACATAGGCATGTAGCAAACATTATGTCAGGCCTACTTGCAGTCAAATACAGCAGGGAACCAACAATGGCTCTATAGTTCTTTTGATCAACAGACTTGCCATTGACATCAGAATCAATAACTGCATTTGAGGCCATAGGTGTGCTCATTGATGAAGCATCAGACATTCCAAATCTTTTAACCAGCTCTCTGGCATATTTTGATTGAGAAATGAAGATACCATCAACACACTGTTTTACTTGGAGACCAAGGAAATAGGATAACTCACCCATGCTGCTCATCTCAAACTTAGAGTGCATTAGTTCAGAGAACCTCTTGCATAGTTTGGGATCAGTAGAACCAAATATAATGTCATCTACATAGATTTGAACTAACAGTTGTGAGTCCTTATGATGTCTAATGAATAGGGTTCTATCTACTACACCTCTCACAACTTGTGTTCTAGAAGGAAATTTGCTAAGGTCTCATACCAAGCTCTAGGAGCTTGCTTAAGTCCATATAGAGCCTTTTGGAGTTTGAACACATGAGTGGGTAAGGTTGATGAAACAAACCCTGGTGGTTGTTCAACAAACACTTTTTCCTTTAAATCTCCATTGAGGAAGGCACTCTTCACATCCATTTGGAAGACCTTAAATCTTTTATAGGCAGCATAGGCTAGGAAAATTCTAATGGCTTCTAGTCTAGCTACAGGGGCAAAAGTCTGATCATAATCTATGCCTTCCTCCTGTCTATAGCCTTGAGCTACTAGCCTAGCCTTATTTCTAACTACTATGCCTTGGGCATCAAGCTTGTTTCTAAACACCCACTTGGTGCCAATGATCCGTTGGCCTCTTGGTCTTGGAACCAAAGTCCAAACTTTACATCTTTCAAACTGGTTAAGTTCCTCTTGCATGGCTATAATCCAGTGTGGATCAAGCTCAGCATCTTTAATGGTTAGGGGCTCAACCTGAGAAAGGAAACAAGCAAACATCACATCTTTGTTGAGTTGATGTCTTGTCTGGACTCCTACTGAAATGTCTCCAATCACTTGAGATACAGGATGATCTCTAAGTGTGACAAGATCAGTAGGTTCAGCAATGATCTGATCTTCAACAGTTTCAGGATTTGATTCCTCATGTGGAATTTGATCAACTGTTGGAGCAGGTGCTTTAACTTGAAGAAGTTCTACATCAGATTCAGAGTCTGAAGAAGCAGCCTGAGGAGTTTGTTGGGGATGATTCTCCTGTGTGAGTCTCAAACCTTCCAAATCCTTACTTACTCCTAGGACTTGCACTGTACTATTAGAGGAAGAGTCCTTCTCCTTATAATACATGACTGTCTCATCAAAAGAGACATGTGCAGACTCTTCTATCTTAAGAGAGGATTTATTGAGGACCCTATAGGCTTTGCTTACTTGAGAGTATCCTAGAAAAACTCCCATTGAAGCTTTTGCCTCAAATTTTCTATGGTATTCTTTGTTATTGTTATGAACAAAAGCAACACAGCCAAATACTCTAAAATAGTCTATTTTAGGTTTCACTTGCTTAAGTAATTCATAGGGAGTCTTACCCTTAAGTTTATGTATCAGACTTCTGTTCAATACATAGTTAGCTGTGCTAACTGCTTCAGCCCAAAAGGACAGAGGCATGTTAGCATCTGCCAACAATGTACTTGCAGCTTCAATTAGGGTTCTGTTTTTCCTTTCAACTACCCCATTTTGTTGAGGAGTTCTAGGAGCAGAGAAGCTATGTTTGATACCTTCCTTCTCACAGAATTCTTGCATAAGAAGAGACTCAAACTCAGTACCATGATCACTTCTGATCAAGGCAATCTGAGTAGAATACTCACTCTGTATACACTTTAGAAAATCTGTAAGAACCTTGAAGTTATCAGCCTTAGTTCTCAAGAAGAATACCCAAGTGAACCTAGAGAAGTCATCTACAATTACTAGAGTGTAAGAATTTCCTCCAAGACTCTGTACAGCAATAGGACCAAATAAATCCAAATGTAGCAAGTACAGAATCCTGGGAGAATCACTTTTATTGACTGATTTAAAGCTATTTCTTGTTTGCTTACCTAATTGACAAGCTTTGCAAAGGCCTTCCTTCTTGTAGGGGCAAGAAGGTAAACCTCTTACAAGATTGTATTTAGCCAACCTAGAAATGTTTTTCAAATTTACATGACTAAGTCTCTTATGCCAAAGGGTATTATTACTGGTTACTTCATTAAATAAGCATATTTCAGATTTGGATGAGTTAAAGTCTACAACATAAACATTTCCAATTCTAATACCTACTAACACAACAATATTATTTAAAGCAATATTACAAGCAGTATTAGTAAACCATACCTTGTACCCAACATCACACATTTGACTTACAGAGATTAGGTTATGCTTTAGTCCAGAGACATAAGCAACCTTCTTGAATGTTACAGCTCCTATGGTGAAGCTGCCATATCCTTCAGTCTGTCCACAGCTGGAATCCCCAAATACAACTTTTGGTCTCAGCTTGGCTTTGAACCCTGACAGATTCTTCTTCTTTCCTGTCATATGCTTTGAGCATCCACTATCCAGATACCATTTGTCATGTATGACTGGATAGGTCTTTACCTGCAAAGATATCAATTATACATTGTGGACCCAGGTTACCTTGGGTCCAGTATTCTTTACAAAAGAAAAACTAGATATAAAAGATTTTGCAGGCTTAGATTTATATCCTAAAGGGTGTGATCTCCTAGGTGGGATAATCCATTCAGTTGAAGGATTAAACATCCTAGGGTAGTGATTGGGATTTGCACATCTGGAAGTTTGAAATTTATTTTCCAGCTTAAGTCCAGATCGTCGATCCACGGTCGACGATCGCAAGCCATATCGTCGATCATTTGTAGTAGTGCTATATTCTGGATTCAACGATCGTCGATCACTGGTCGACGACTCAAGATGAGATCGTCGATCTCCTGCACCGAAGATATCATACTTGGTGAAGGTGTTCAGCGATCGTCGATGGACGTTCGACGATTGGTTTGACGATCGTCGTTTAATGTTTGACGATTTTTGTAAAGCTAGAAATTTTTTCTTCCTATTCTCTTTCTTAATCTTATTCTGAATTTTCTTGCATTTTTCAATTTCCTCAGTATTCTTTATTCCTGATTCAGAAACAAATTTTACTGGAGTGCTAAATCTCTCCTTTGTGAGGAGGATGGGTTCACTAGGTGTAGCACCTAAGCCTAGTTTATCATTACCAACCCTAGTGTTTGCTATACAGGTTATTTCAGATAATTTAAGGCTTCTGCCATTTAATTGTTCTTCTAACCTCTTAGATTTAGCTAGTTCTAATTTTAAGAATGTTACTTCTTCTCTTAATCTTTCTAATTCCTTTTCTAATCTGATTATTTCAGTACCTTCCATGTCTAGTTCCATTATTTTTAATCTAAGTGACTTAATTTCTTTTTCAGATAATAGTAAATCTAAACATAGAGTTTTAAATTTTAGTTTGAACTCAGGAGATGAGAAATCAAATGAGTCGATTACCTGGTCCTCCATAAAGGAGTCTTCTTCATTATCTCCTTCTTCTTCAGAATTCTCTGCAGCTGACAGAGAGCTGCAGGCATCAATAGCCATGAGGCAGACCTCTTTGGCTTTCTTCTCTTCTTCTTCTTCTGAATCACTGGAGCTAGAGGAGCAGGTATCCTCTTCTATTTCACTCCAGGTAGCAGCCACAAATCCCTTGTCCTTCTTCTTGTATTTGTGTGATGAGGACTTGGAGTGGTGCTTCCTGTACTCTTTCTCATGTTTCTTCTCCTTGTGTTTCTTCTCTGGACAATCTGGAGCAATGTGTCCAGGCTTGCTGCAAACATAACAAATGATTTCTTTAGATGGAGTCTTGTCATACCTTGGTTTGTCCTCATGCTTGGAGAACTTCTTTCTGAGGTCTCTTCTTCCCATGTTGAAGAACCTCTTGGCAATGAGTGCCAGTAACTCCTCATTTGATTGACTTCCTTCAGAAGTCTCAGCCGCCTTAAGAGCTAGAGAGTGCTCTTTCTTTGTAGGTTTAGGAGTTTTTACTTCAATTGCAGCAGCTCTGCTCTTTAGAGTTTGCTCATATGACTTGAGCTTTCCCAACAGAGCTTCTGTGGAGAGTTCCACAGTGTTTCTTCCATCCTTGATGGGCCATATCCTTGAGTCCCAAGAGATGGGAAGGCACATCAGGATCTTGTCATTTACTTCTGACAAAGTTATCTCCTTGTCCAAAGACCTCAGTTCACTTATTATTGAACTGAGTCTTGTGTACATTGTGTCAATGTCTTCAACACCATCCTTCTTGAAATTTTCATACTGAGAGGTGAGATTGGATCTCCTGTCCTTCCTCTCATCAGCTGAGCCAGCAACTATGTGGTTGAGGGAATCCCACATAGCTTTAGCTGAGGTACATTCAGCAAGCTTCTGGAATATTTCATCAGACATCGTCTGAGCTAGGATGTTCATTGCTTTAGCATCAGCTGCTTTTGCCTTCTTGTAAGTATCATTGTAGTCAGGTGGTGGCACAGCACTGAGATCAGCAGAAGTGGAGGCAGCAGCAGGCCTAGCAGGTGGTCCTGTCAAAATAGAAGAAAAAAATATCTTCATCAATAGAATTCATGTATAGTCTTATCCTGGCCTTCCATATGCCAAACTTGGACAAGTTGCATACAGGAGGTCTGGTGCTTGAATAATCCTTAGACTGGGCCATGTGTGAAAGTGTTTGTGAATGGTATCAGGAAACAACTTATCACTGGATCTTTTAACTCAGGTGTTAGCCTGTATGAACAGCCAACCTCCCTCTGATACCAATTGAAAGTGAGGGGATAAGTTGTAAACTACTCTAGAGGGGGGTGAATAGAGTATTCAAATTTTATGAATAACTAATCAACTCCAAGGGAGCTGACTAGTTATTCATAAAATTTGAATACTCTATTCACCCCCCTCTAGAGTAGTTTACAACTTATCCCCTCACTTTCACATTCTTTCATCAGGGATCTCAAGAATTTGTCATTAAGTTCACCGTTTGTAAACTTGCGACTATAATTCCTTAGCCCATTGACAATCCTGAAGAACTTCTCGTAGCAATCGGCTATGGAGTCTCTTTAATCTTGTTTGAAGGCTTCGTATTCCCGATTGAGGATAAATTCCTTGTCATCCTTAACCTCCTCCGTACCTTCCATGAGGATAATCAGATAAGTCCACATCTTTTCGGCTGACTTACAGTGGATTAGATTCTATAATATTGAGTCGTCCACAACACTTGCAATAATGTTCTTTGCTTTCTTGTCCAGAGAGATAAGAGCAATCTCATCTTTAGTTAAGTCCAGTATTTTCTTAGGAACCATCAAGGTTGGTTTGATGGTTGAAGTAGTCATGGGCACATGCAGACCTTCTTCGACAATTTGAAAAATTAGGGATCAGCAGTTTCCATGAAGCACCTAACTCTTTCCTTTCACATTGAGAAGTTTTCTTTGGAAAGCACGGGTAGCTTCATGGGAGACATATCCTTACTGTACAACCCCGTATTCGCGGAGTAAGGACCTCAAAGCAAGGCATAAGGCATGCTAGTAAGTTTTAAGCTTTGGAGCCCCCTTTGAGGGGCGGGTGCGGCGAGTAGGCAGACACCCGTCCCAGCATGGTAGGCGGGAGGGGAAGCCGCGGGACCGGCCAGAGTCCGAAGGCGCACCCCTACCTCGCGGCCAGGCAAAGGCAGGCGGGACGAGACCGGCCTGGGGCCGGGTTCTCGCCCCTACCTCGCGGCTAGGCGAGGGTAGGCGGGGCAAGACCGGCCCGGGGCCGGGTTCTCGCCCCTGCCTCGCGGCCAGGCGAAGGCAGGTGGGGCGAGACCGGCCCGGGGACGGGTTCTCGCCCTTGCCTTGCGGCCAGGCGAAGGCAGGCGGGGCGAGACCGGCCTGGGGTCGGGTTCTCGCCCCTGCCTCGCGGCTAGGCGAGGGCAGGCGGGGCGAGACCGGCCTGGGGCCGGGTTCTCGCCCCTGCCTCGCGGCCGGGCAGCCAGGTGAGGTCAGGCGGGGCGAGACCGGCCCGAGGCCTGGTTCTCGCCCCGAACTCGCGGCTAGGCCGGGCGAGACCGACCAGGGGGCGTGATCTCCTGATGTTACCGTTCTACCCCCGAGGTGGTTTTTCCCTTTTTGCCCCCTAGTGTGGAGGTTTTCTATTGGCTGGAGGCATTTTTGCCCCGGGGCATTTTGGTCATTTTCCCCCCAGGACTTGGAAAAACTATAAATAGACCCTTGGGGGTGCCTTGGAGAGGGACTTGTCATTCTTTCCTTAGCCACCAAAATCTCTCTGGCTTTCCTCCAAGGCACCTAGATCAAGCATTGGCTAGGGAGGGGGAGACCTCAAAGGTCTTCTGGGTGTGAGGTGGGACCTCCACGCTAGAGCCAAGGGTCGGTTCATAGCTTCCTAAGTCTTCGGTCCATAACGTTCCTCCGAGTGAAGTAGGTGTGAGGTCACCCCTTTTTGGGACCCCGAACTCCACAGAAGTCAATTTTGGCCTCGGTCATTTTTGGCTTCAACACTTTTGGTGCGGTGAGCGTGGAGAGTGACCAGCACAGAAAATCTCGGGTGAGCGTCATGGCTGGAGATCAGGGAGGTGGTGATGACCTCGATGGCCTCCCCAACCCCGGACCCTTCGTAGGAAGGGAGGAGTTCATGGCTTCCATCGAAGGCATCATGGGGATGCTTAGAAGCATTGCCCCTCGGGCTGACAGCTCAACCCCCACCCCCCAGGGACTAGCTCCCAGGGGTCTCGACGAGCTAACCCAGAGTGGTCTCGGCGAGCTGGCTCCCAGGGGGCAAGGCAAGATCACCCCAGTAGGGGGAGAAGTGAGTATGCCGGATAGGAGGCCTGGGAAGGAGAGGATGGTAGAGGGGGTCGAGCGAGACCTCCCAGGCCGGGAGCTATTCCCCAGCCCGGCGAGAGCTAGCCCCCCAGGAGAGCAGGTCGCGCGAGTGGAGGTGGCGAGAGCTCCCCTTAGGGGGTCACCCTTTAGTGAGTTGATCATCTCAGCTCCCGTTCCCGAAGGGTTTAGAGAGCCAGACATGGTTTACTATACCGGGAAGGATGACCCCGTCCAGCATCTGCAATGGTTCGAGGATGTCGTCTCCATCAGGCCGATGACGGATGCCTTCAAGTGTCGTCTCTTCGTGATCACGTTGAAGGAGAAGGCAAGGGACTGGTTTCATCAACTCCCTCCAAGGACCATCTTCGGGTTCGAAGACTTGAGCCGGAGCTTTCAGCTTCGCTTCTCCACCTCCAAGAAGAGGAAGAAGGGTCCCGAGTCCCTCTTCCTGATAAAGCAAAGGGTCGAGGAGTCGCTGGCCCACTACGTTGACAGGTTCCAGGAAGAGGTCCTGGACATCCAAGAGGTGCCAGGGTATGCCCTTCAGATGGCGTTCACGGTAGGATTGCGCGAAGGGTTCTTCAAGATGAGCTTGACTCGGAAGGCCCCCCTTTCCTTCGAGGAGCTGATGGAAAGGGCGGCAGAGGAGATAGCCATGGAGGCAGCCAACCCGGCCTTTGTAAAGAAGTTGGCAAGGTTGACAGAGGTGGATTCAAAGGAGCAAGGTGGCTCGAGGCATCATGAAGGGAGAAGGAGAGAGGAGCATAGAGCTCAAGGTTTCCAGAGACAGGAGGGTCCGGAGCCAGGATGGAGGCAGCAGGGAGGACTTGCCCATGGTCCAGGAAGAGCTCTCATCCAGGATGGAGGGAACCATCATGGGGGCCAAGGGAGGTTCAACTTCCAGAGGCAAGCCCCAAGACAACTCCTGCCCCCACCCCAGCAAGCGATGGCGATTGGCCGAAGGGATAGGAGGAATCGCAAGGGGAGAGGGGGAGGCAGGGTAGAGTTGACGTACTGTGACTTCCACAAGTTGGAAGGTCACACCACGGCTACCTGCCCTGAGTTCCTGGAGGTGAGAGGGGCGAGAGGTCCTGCCCAGCAACCGCCGCCGGAGCGGATTGAAGTTCTACCCCAAGGAGGGGGTGAAGATGTGTGCGAGGACCGGGTCGATGTAGGACCCCGAGGAGGTATAGCTGTGATCTACGGGGGGGTGGGGATCGAAGCCGCTCGGAAGGCAAGTCTCCATGTGATGTATCGGCGGAGCGTTGCCTCGACATTCCAGACCCCTCCTCCGGAGGAAAGGGTCACCTTCTCATCAAAGGACATGCCAGAGCATGAGGATCCCTTCTGCGACGCCCTGGTCATCCAAGCAGCCGTCGAAGGCTTCACCGTCTCCCGGATTTTGATTGATAACGGAAGCTCGGTCAACGTCATTTTCAAGAAGGCGTTCGAGGGGATGAAGGTAGAGCCAAGGAGGATAGTGGCGTCAGATGGACCTCTGTTTGGATTCTCAGGGGAGAGGAAGGAGGTGGAAGGTGGAGTCGGACTCCAGGTGAAGTTGGGAGGGACCTCAAGGAACTGCAGGTTCGTCATTGTTGACGCTCCAAGCAGCTACAATGCCATCTTCGGAAGGCCCCTCATCAGCACCTTCCGGTGCGTGCCCTCATCCTTCCACCAATGTCTCAAGTTCAACTCAAATGGGATCCAGGTCAGGATCAAGGGAGACTCCAGGATGGCGAGGTAATGGTACGTCACGGCAGTCAACACCATCTCTTGGTTGGCTAAGGCGGAGGAGATGGAGAAAATCATGGAGAACCTGAGCAGGATGGAGATGTCCAGTGGGATAGAACCTGATGGCGACCACCATGCCCGGGCCCCCTGAAGAGGCCTCGCCTCGGCGGAGTCATGTATCCTACTTTTCTTTATGTTGTAATGAGTCCAACCCCCGGCCGATAGGGTCGAGAGGGTCATGTAACCCAACTTTTTTCCCCTTTTGAGGATGTTGAATTTTGGCAGAGTTCAGGTAACATGCCCCAAGTCCCTTTTGCTCCGAGATGATTCTGCTGCCAGGCTCTCACTAGCTGGTGGGTTCAAGTTGATCTCTCATGGGAGCCAAGCCCTTGCTCCGAGATGATTCCGCTGCCAGGCTCTCACAATCTGGTGGGTTCAGGTTGCTCTCACGTGGGAGCCCCAAGTCCTTTAGCTCTGAGATGATTCCGCTGCCAGGCTCTCACTAGCTGGTGGGTTCAGGTTGATCTCTCGTGGGAGCCAAGCCCTTTTGCTCCAAGATGATTCCGCTGTCAGGCTCTCACTAGCTGGTGGGTTCAGGTTGATCTCTCGTGGGAGCCCCAAGTCCTTTAGCTCTGAGATGATTCCGCTGCCAGGCTCTCACTAGTTGGTGGGTTCAGGTTGATCTCTCGTGGGAGCTAAGTCCTTTTGCTCCGAGGTGATTCCATTGCCAGGCTCTCACTAGCTGGTGGGTTCAGGTTGATCTCTCGTGGGAGCCCAGCCCCTTAGCTCCGAGATGATTCCGCTGCCAGGCTCTCACTAGCTGGTGGGTTCAGGTTGATCTCTCGTAGGAGCTAAGTCCTTTTGCTCCGAGATGATTCCGCTGCCAGGCTCTCACTAGCTGGTGGGTTCAGGTTGATCTCTCGTGGGAGCCCAGCCCCTTAGCTCCGAGATGATTCCGCTGCCAGGCTCTCACTAGTTGGTGGGTTCAGGTTGATCTCTCGTGGGAGCTAAGTCCTTAGCTCCGAGATGATTCCGCTGCCAGGCTCTCACTAGCTGGCGGGTTCAGGTTGATCTCTCGTGGAGGTTTTCTTCTTACCCTGAGGGGGTCTCGCCACCCAGGCTCTCATCAGCTGGCATGGCAGGTTGACCCCCCCAGGAGGTTAGATCCTTTTACCCTGAGGGGGTCTCGCCACCCAGGCTCTCATCAGCTGGCATGGCAGGTTGACCCCCCCAGGAGGTTAGATCCTTTTACCCTGAGGGGGTCTCTCCACCCAGGCTCTCATCAGCTGGCATGGCAGGTTGACCCACCTAGGAGGTTAGATCCTTTTACTCTGAGGGGGTCTCGCCACCCAGGCTCTCATCAGCTGGCATGGCAGGTTGACCCCCCCAGGAGGTTAGATCCTTTTACCCTGAGGGGGTCTCGCCACCCAGGCTCTCATCAGCGGGCATGACAGGTTGACCCCCCCCCCAGGAGGTTAGATCCTTTTACCCTGAGGGGGTCTCGCCACCCAGGCTCTCATCAGCTGGCATGGCAGGTTGACCTCCCAGGAGGTTAGATCCTTTTACCCTGAGGGGGTCTCGCCACCCAGGCTCTCATCAGCTGGCATGGTAGGTTGACCCCCCCAGGAGGTTAGATCCTTTTACCCTGAGGGGGTCTCGCCACCCAGGCTCTCATCAGCTGGCATGGCAGGTTGACCCCCCCAGGAGATTAGATCCTTTTACCCTGAGGGGGTCTCGCCACCCAGGCTCTCATCAGCTGGCATGGCAGGTTAACCCCCCCAGGAGGTTAGATCTTTTACCCTGAGGGGGTCTCGCCACTCAGGCTCTCATCAACTGGCATGGCAGGTTGACCCCCCGCCAGGAGGTTAGATCCTTTTACCCTGAGGGGGTCTCGCCACCCAGGCTCTCATCAGCTGGCATGGCAGGTTGACCCCCCAAGGAGGTGAGATCCTTTTACCCTGAGGGGGTCTCGCCACCCAGGCTCTCATCAGCTGGCATGGCAGGTTGACCCCCCCAGGAGGTTAAGCATTTTTACCCTGAGGGGGTCTCGCCACCCAGGCTCTCATCAGCTGGCATGGTAGGTTGACCCCCCGGAAGAGGCCTCAGTCTTTCGATACCGCGAGAGTAAGCTACACTCAGCGAATACGTTGGGTTGGATGTTTCTTTTCGAGCTTAGATAACCTCGAAAAGAGCGGGGATTGTGTACAACCCCGTATTCGCGGAGTAAGGACCTCAAAGCAAGGCATATGGCATGCTAGTAAGTTTTAAGCTTAGGAGCCCCCTTTGAGGGGCGGGTGCGGCGAGTAGGCAGACACCCGTCCCAGCATGGTAGGCGGGAGGGGAAGCCGCGGGACCGGCCGGAGTCCGAAGGCGCACCCCTACCTCGCGGCCAGGCGAAGGCAGGCGGGGCGAGACCGGCCTGGGGCCGGGTTCTCGCCCCTACCTCGCGGCTAGGCGAGGGTAGGCGGGGCGAGACCGGCCCGGGGCCGGGTTCTCGCCCCTACCTCGCGGCCAGGCGAAGGCAGGCGGGGCGAGACCGGCCCGGGGACGGGTTCTCGCCCCTGCCTCGCGGCCAGGCGAAGGCAGGCGGGGCGAGACCGGCCTAGGGCCGGGTTCTCGCCCCTGCCTCGCGGCTAGGCGAGGGCAGGCGGGGCGAGACCGGCCTGGGGCCGGGTTCTCGCCCCTGCCTCACGGCCGGGCGGCCAGGCGAGGTCGGGCGGGGCGAGACCGGCCCGAGGCCTGGTTCTCGCCTCGACCTCGCGGCCAGGCCGGGCGAGACCGACCAGGGGGCGTGATCTCATGATGTTACCGTTCTACCCCTGAGGTGGTTTTTCCCTTTTTGCCCCATGGTGTGGAGGTTTTCTATTGGCTGGAGGCATTTTTGCCCCGAGGCATTTTGGTCATTTTCCCCCCAGGACTTGGAAAAACTATAAATAGACCATTGGGGGTGCCTTTGAGAGGGACTTGTCATTCTTTCCTTAGCCACCAAAATCTCTCTGGCTTTCCTCCAAGGCACCTAGCTCAAGCATTAGCTAGGGAGGGGGAGACATCAAAGGTCTTTTGGGTGTGAGGTGGGACCTCCACGCTAGAGCCAAGGGTCGGTTCATAGCTTCCTAAGTCTTCGGTCCATAACGTTCCTTCGAGTGAAGTAGGTGTGAGGTCACCCCTTTTTGGGACCCCGAACTCCACAGAAGCCAATTTTGGCCTCGGTCATTTTTGGCTTCAACACTTACTTCTATCCATGACAAAAAATCTTGTGCTTCGACAACTAGAGAGAGATCTTATTCAAGGTGTTAACCTATTAAAGAACAATCAACCTCTGATACCAATTGAAAGTATCTAGTTGTCTACTTAAATCACATAGAAGGGGTTAATATGTGACTTCTGTATCTTTTTGTGGAATAAAAATTTACTAATAAACAAGCATACAGAAGCACACAAAGATTTATAGTGGTTCCCCAGAATGGGTACGTCCACTGTTCCGCCTCGCTTATCTATCGCTTTGGGCTAGACTCGGCTACTTCATAAAAATTCAGATTATACAAATCTTACACCTTGGAGCCTCAACTCCTACAACTTGGAGACAATGCTTTTACAACTCGTAGATCAACACTCCTACACTCGGAGAACAACCTCTCCTACAACTCGATCCAAAACACGGATCTAAAAACTCGGAAGTAAAAAACACTATTACAATAAGAAAAGTAATTTTTACAATTTCTAGATTGAAAAACAATCTACTTCTACAGATCTGAAAGGATTCACTCGTCTTCCTTCTTGGAGAATGGAACTTGAAATGAAATTGAAAGAGAAGACTTGAATTCTGAAAAATCTTGATATGAGAACTTGAAATCTGACTCGATCGAAAGCACCTTTGAGAAATTTGAACACGATGATCTTGTCAAATTTATCTCTGAGAAGAATCACTGATCGTGAACTCTATGTCATCGGGAAGAACTATTCTGAGGACAGTAGATCGAGAAATCAGACGTGTCGTCCGTTCACGAGTTCGAAAATTAGGTCTTGAGAAATTTACAATTCTTAGCAATTTAATTTTCTGAAATGAATCCTTGATATATATATATATATATATAATTCATCTTCAACGGCTAGACATTTACTTCCAAAAGTAAGCTTCCACGTGCACTGTACATGGTCATCATTTGAAACATAACCCGTCAAAAAAAAAATCGAACCTGAAAAATGTTAAGTTCATTCGTCAAAATGACACGACTAAAGGCTAGATCACTTGACGAATTACTTAGAATACTCGAGAGCATTCGACGAATTAACGAGTTCATTCGACGAATTTGACTTAGAAATTTTTCTGTTAACAGTCACTGGATCACTCGAGTATACTCGACGAATTCCATGAGTATACACGTGATGTCTCGATGAATGACTCGAGACTTCACGTATAGACTCGGCAAATTTTACTTAGTCGTTTCAGAAGAAGTTTAAGAACTTGTCAGAAATTTCCCGAGTAAACTCGACGAATTCCACAAGTATTCACGTGATGTCTTGACGAATGACACGAGACTTCACGTGTATACACGATGAATTTTGCTTAGGAAATTTTCTGATTCTTCCTGAACTCAGCTACCTTCTTTTCTCTTGATTCCTATGCACTTGAAAATTAAATACACCCCAATAGAGAGATTACACATGAGTCAACACCATGTCCTACACAATGAGGGATTACATTGTATAGTCCAATGTTTGATGACCCATTATAATCTGACATTGGTTTGTTCTTGGCAATTAAATTCTGCAAGTACACAACTTGAAAGCAAAGTCAAATACAACTCAATTCATCTTAATTCAAGGGGACTTCTTAAAATCAGGATTATTGTGGAAATAATACCCAATAATAGTGTTCAGATCTCCCAAATGGAGACTCCGACCTCACCCATACAAAGTGTTTGGATCTCCTAAAAGTAAACTACGGCCTCTCTAAGCGACTAGTAGGGTCTACCCCTCTCCGTCTCCGGGCCCTAGCCCCTGTGACCTTTCACTGCTCAGGTTCGAAGGTTTGCCCTTCACCACCACAGTCAGCGACATCCGCTTGCTCGACACTCTGAACTTTCAGTACCCGACTAGAAGTACTGGCCCTTCATCCTAGTAGTAGGTTAAGATGTTGACTGGTTCTCATCATCCAACCATAAGCATCCAAAAAAGAGATCATTGTTACGCGTAAAGCGAACACCACTCAAGCTCAACCAACACAGAAACAGTGCTCTACGACAAAGAAATCTGCAATCAATGATATGACGTAAAAAGGTTCAACCAAAGCACTACTAATAGTGTACAAAAACACTGTAAAATATAAGAATACAAAAGCACTATAAAGTATAAGAATACAAAAGCACATATCTACCATGTAATGGATGATGTAGATAAATACAAACAACAAATAGTACACCAACAAAGATGCAAGAGTAAGGCGACTACTCACCCACTACATCAACGTCAGAATCAGAGCTCGAGCATTCATCCTCAGAAAGGTCTTCAAATCCAAGGCTATACATGTCGCACTCGAGTTTCCGGGCAACCATCTGAAGAGCCTTTGACACTCTGCGCCTAAGATTAACCTCTCATACATCTTCAATCTGAAGCTCCACCTCCCTGGTCCAAGCTTCATCCTGAATTTACTCCCCAAGTAAGCAACAGTCTCGTATATAATCAAGAGAATCCAACAAGTCCTGCAGTCTTAAGCTCTTCAGCACGGTCTTCAGAAGAAAGAAGCTCCACTTCAGCTTTAGAAGCCCCCAGTTCAGCCTCTAGACGCTTCACATCCCTGTGAGTACTCTCTAGAAGCTGTAAGGTCTTTTCCACCAAGATCTCTCTGTCTGAAATGTCGCCAGTGACTCTTCAATGTCTGCCTTCAACTCCGACTCAATCTGTCAAAAGTGAGATATATTGTGATCCTGCCTTCCTCTCAAATCAGCAACTAAATCCTCCGCTTCCCGGAGTCTCTTTTGAAGCACCAAATATCCATCCTTCATGCTCACGTAGTAGTCGTTCCACATAAGCGCTATATTTGTCTGAGCTTTAATCTGTAACAGAAGGAAATAAGTCAGAATCATACAAAATGAGAAAGTAAGAAGTAAGAAAGAAGGTTCTACTCACCGTGTTATTCAACGCCTCTAAAGATAAAGGCATGCGTTTTTTTTACCGGGGGGGGGGGGGGACTCCGAAGTGGGATCCTAAGGGCAGAAGACCCCATGACCTCAAGATCAAGATCAGCCGGTGTAATCTCATCTCTAGAGTCGCAGGGGACCTCCTCAACCTGATAATCTCTCTATCGTTAAAAAGATCAGGAATTCGCGTCTGCATCACTATTGTCTTTGATCACAAACTTCCTCTTTCGGTCATGAACTAGTGATGTCGCAACTGCACGCTATGGATTAGCAGAAAGTTCGCACAATAACAAACGTTTCTCCTCCCCGAACATGGAAATGCTAAAGATATAGTTTACCAGCTCACTGGGCTCTATGAACCCCAACATCGGAGTAAACTCCTTCTCACGCCCCTTCATATGACGACAGTGATCAAGTAGTGATTTCCAAAGCTCCGACAACCCCCGAGAATTCTGGACATGGCCAAAAAAGGACCATATAATCTCGAGTTATGCTCCTTGAAGAATGCAACCAACCCCATAATGTGCGTCATCCCGAGAGGAGTAAATTGGGATATGGGGATGCCAGAAAACTTCAAAATCTCGACCACCTCCTCGCATGATGGAAGATGGAATCTGGATCTCAACATCGCCTTTCACAGCATCAGCGAACCCTTTGGTAGATTCCGAACTCTTTCTCCAGCATGTGGTATCCTTACTTCAAGATTGATAGGTATCTCGTACCACTTCCTCCAAACAGGAATTTGCTCAGTGGTAAGCGAGGAGTGCAATTACATAGGTCGACATTGCGCATTAAACTTCAGAACCTTGTAAGAAAAATAAAAGGGTCAAAAATGCTCACAGCCCTTAATAGGCGCAACGAGCATGCTTTGGGCATTGTAAGGAACCCCCCCTGTTTGAGCTGAACACGCAGGGCCGCACACAAATGCTCGCTCAGCGCACACACACTTGTGGATCTACACCACAACCGTACAGGCCAGCGCGCAAAAATGTGTGTACCTGCACATGGACACGTGCACAGACCCACTGGCCCACCCGCAATGCGTGGGTGAGACCCTCATGTGTACAGCGCACAGACTTGTACAGTGCGCGCGGGTTCGCCCCGCGCACGGGCGGTTCGACCACGCGCGATGTACAGGGGTCTGCTATGCGCACGTGTGTGATCTGACCGCGTGTAGTACGTAGATCCGCGTCGCGTGTGCAGCACGCGGGTCGGCCACAAGCGCGTGCATGGTCTGCCTCGCGTGCGCGTCATCCACCGACCACCTCGCGCACTTGTAGCACGAGGATCCACTCCGCGCATGCGGGGGAGCGCGGGTGAATTCTGCACTTGCGTAACTTTTCCCGCTCTGCCTCTCCGCTCCTTCCCATCGTACCTTGGAGTACGTGTTGCCTTCGATTGCATTTTCCAGTGCCATTCCATTACTCTCACCATGATTGTCGCAATTTCGACTCGTGCAAAAGTCTCGCTCAGGCGGACTTTGAAGGCAAATGATTGG
Organism: Platanthera zijinensis; assembly: GCA_039513925.1. NCBI lineage: Eukaryota > Viridiplantae > Streptophyta > Magnoliopsida > Asparagales > Orchidaceae > Platanthera > Platanthera zijinensis. Next base: position 7,481,739 of record CM077079.1, on the reverse strand, counting down.
GTCATATATCATTTATAGGGAAACCAGTGTGCAATTAACTGAACCTTCATCACCCTCACTAACTTAGTGGAACATCATGGGGGTAACAATCGCGCGTGTGATCGGTGCACCCAATCCTTGCACGATTTGCACACAAGATCTCATCACGTGCACGACCAACTGCCTACGGCCGACCGAAATGGTTGGCCACCACCGCCCCCAACGACCGACCCTCCCAGGCTGGCACGGCCGGCCAGCAGGCATGGCCCCTCTCGTCGTCGCAAGGCCGCGACAGGAAGTAGCGGCCACAGGCCGCGGCCGCAAGGCGTGGTCGGCACCGCGCCTGGCCTCCCCCACCAGTGTGCGGGGCTAACGGAGACCGCTCCCCGTGGTCGCAAGACGGCAGCGGCCGCATGGTGCGCCCGGCACCGCGGGGCTCGGTCGGGCGCATTTGATCGACAACGACCACTAAGGGCGGCCGACGCCGTAAGGTGTGGCCGACATCATGGCCGGCTGCCCTAACTTGCGGGCCGTGGTTGCAAGGAGCGGCCTGCGTCAAGGTCGGCCGCCCCATCTTGCTCACCCACGGCCGGCCGCTCTGGCCGCCGTGACCCTTCTTCCTCCACTTGTGGCTGTCCGAAGCCGTGGGCTCGTCGCCCATAAGCCATCGAGAGTGACCCCCTCTCTACCATCTGATCGTTCTATCGCGATAGCCGCCGTCCATTGCGTGGGTAACCGTTGTCGTTAGTGGGAAAATATATTTAATTAATAACGGTGTGCGTATTTAAAATATTATAAAATAATACGCACTTAAAACTATATTAGATATGTGTGGTCTGCACTCAGTAATTTGGGTGGTTACGATGTGCGGATAGCCGCGTAACTACTGTAATCACTCATATGACATATAAAAAGGACTTCATACCACTCTCATTTCTGACTTTCTTTTCCCAATCTTTTCCACCTACAGGTCAGAGCTCTATCAAAATCATCCTACGAGCCACTTTCATTTGAGAAGTTTGAAAAAATGCCTAAGCATGCGACGCTCTGGAGAAGAAGATGAACTACCGACCTTTCCAAGAATTCTCCAATGCCAAGGTGTTCTGCGAGTTCCCCACAACAATTCTCCTGCACGTGCTATTACTGCACATTGCATCTGGACAACGTTTGAGAGTGTTCTCCGCCAACAGCAAGATCGGAGATAGATTGTGTGCTTCGTGTGAGGCGGACTGTCACCCAGCAAGCGTACCTGCATTTTCTCTCATCCAAAGATGTAACATGAAGCGGCTTGTCGACATCGATTTCTATGACAACTTGTTAACCACCGCTGATAGTGAATTTTGTCTGAGACCGAACTGCTCGCGTGATTTTTTACCGAATTTGCGAATTTTTCACGTTAAAAATCTTCTTGTATACTCATCTTCTTACTCTATTAGGGAGATGAGTATGGTTTTTTACCATTTTTTGGAGGGGCATCGGTGGCATCAGCCCCGCTAAAAATAGCGGTGACCCGTTATTTCTGAGTTACGGAATTTTTTTACGACTCGAAAAAAGCAACAACGCTTTTAGTGTTGCTGCCCGTTTTTTTTAATATATATTTTTTAATTTTTTTAAAAAATAATATATTAATATTATTATGTTATAATATTATTATTATTTTAAATTATTACGTTATATTATTATTATTATCATTTATAATAAAACCTAATATTATTATTATGTTATTATATTATTAATTAATTATTACGTTATTATTTTAATTATTATGTTATAATATTATTATTATTATTAAACAGCACTACAAATGCTATTACTTCAGAGAGATTCATAGATTCTGTCATCACTCTATAAAACAGCTGATTATTTCATCATGACGTCTCACCACTGCTTCTCCAGTCGCTGCAGCCGCGCCAAATAGAGCCTAAGTCTTTAGGTAACATATGACAGGTTGTGGGTTCAATCCCATGAGCATGTTATTTTGCAATTATTAATTTTTCAAAATAGATATGAGCAAATTTGTAATTTAATGTCGAAGGATAGTTGCCTTAAAATATAGACTTAAGACACTCTATCTTATGGGGTAAACCTCAATTTATAGGAAAATTGGGCTGCACATAGCTGAACGACCCTCTCCTGCCCCCCCCCCCACTAAAGTCATGGAAGTTACGCAGGTAACCGCCGCGAGCGGGATCCGTGCGCTTGATCCACGTAATAATTATCGCATGCCTGATCACGCGCGCGGCCCAACCGCCGGCACCGGTGTGCTTGCAGGCCTCGGCCCGAGCCGACCGCCTCCCTCTAACCGCCTGGAGACAGGAGGTCTCGCCACTACCGGCCTCCGCAAAGGTCAACCAAGGCCTCCCATCCTCGGGCAGCCTCGCCATGGTCGACCCTCGCAAGGGTCGGCCAAGGCCGCCCGATCCCGGGTGGCCTCGCTGCGGCCAGCCCCGCAAAGGGCTGGCCAAGGCCACCCAATCTCAGGCGTCCTCGCCGCGGCCGACCCCACAAAGGGTCGGCCAAGGCCACCCGATCTTGGCAAACCTGATCTACCAAGAGCGTTGCGCAGCTCCCCGATTTAGCAAATGTTAATATTTTGTATTTTTGCACTATACACTAGCTAATTCTTAAGAAAAAGAAGAAGCATCACAAATCAAACATCAAAACCTAACCTTACACAATGAGGAATATATATAAATTAAGAGAGGACAAGCAAGGGGAGCAAACCACAACTTGCCTCAACTTCTTCACCAAGTTTTCCGCTTAACAAGCCCTCTAAACCAAAGATCAGCACAACCTAGGGTTTGGTGAGAAAAATCTGGAAAGAATAGCAAGAAATACGGTTAGGACCACTTACCCTAGCATTGAAACTCCATGAAACGAAAAAATACAAACCACGCATGAAGAGCTTGACAAGAGCTTTCCAAATCTAGGCTCCATCGAGAAAAAAGAGCACTGAAATTCTCGATCGGACGACCGAAAAGCTCCAGGAGAATAGTTCTCCGTCTCTCTCACTCTCTGGTTCGGGTTAGCTAGAGGAAGAAGAAGGAATAAAAAGAAAGTCATTGATGAGACAATTACATTGGGAAGAATGAAAATCATTAATTGAACCAGATGACATCCTCATTTTGATTAAGAAAATGGTAAATTTCCAAGAACATTACCTCTCCGCGGTCGGCCGCCCTCCGTGCGGAGAGGCGGAGGCCGGCCGCCCGCACCGGCGTCATCGGGCCGCCTTTCTTTGCAGGCGGACCTTCCCTCGGCTCGGGGGGCGAGGTCATCATTTCCCAAAAGTGGTGATCCAAGTGATCATTTCTGAGCGATCATATTGACCTGTCCAATAGTTATTAGGCCAAATTATCGGACCGCCCTCATAAAAATCTATAAATATGCTCAGTTCTACTTTACAAATGCATTTTTTCTGTTTCACTCCTTTCTCTCTCCCCCTTCTCTCTACAGGAACTACGTCCAAGACCGTCACCGCAAAGGCAAGACAAGATTCACGAGAACGCAGGTCAAGAAGGAGACACGTGAAGCCACCTCCGCCGTCACGTCAAGATAAGTCTGAAGGAAGCAAGCGTCCATATCTTCTGTAAACGAGCATCGGAAGACCGCCAAAGTAGCGCGACGGCCGGTGGCACCCGTCGCTCATTCTCTTCCCCTCGCATAAATTGTAACGAGGCGCAACCTGTCGCATTCGCTTTCCTCCCAGTAGCTCTGTAAAAAACCCTCATATAGTGGAAGTTAGGTCGGCACCGTACCGACCGCGTGATTTTTCATCTCGATTGCGGGTTTTCCACGTCATCAAGTCTTCTTCCCATCATCCAGTTTATCATTGACTATCGGCACGCTCGGCCGCTCACGGGCTAAAACGGTTGAGTAAACCCGGCCTACCAAGAGCGCCGCGCAGTTCCCCAATACTACCATAATAGATTTAAGAGTTCTAATAAAATTAATAAATGATTAGATTTAATTTTAGTGGTGCGCATAAAGCCCGGCGGGCCCGGGCTTGGACCGGGCCTACCGGCCCCGGGCTTTTTCGAACCGGGCCCGGCCCGGTCTTTGCACTGTAATTGGGCCGGGCCGGGCCGGGCTATGCTCCCTGGGGGGCCTGGTAAGGCCCCCCAGGCCGGGCCGGGCCGGGCCCAGGCTAAGCCCGACCCGGTTAATTTTTTTTTAAAAAAAAATAAATGTTTTTTTATTCATAAAAAAAAAATCAAAGCATAGAATTTACAAAAAAAATAAAAAAACACAACATCGTAATATTGAAAAATAAATTTTTTATTAATGTAACGAAATTATACAAATTTAAAATTTTGAAAATATACAGAATTTTGCAAATATACAGAAATTTGAAAATTCTAAATTTTTAAATTAATAACGCTAAAAATAATAATTGTGAATGACAAATTACAAACGACAAAAATACAAGAAGTTGTCTATTTGTCTAGTTTAAGTTGATCACATCCATCTCGTCTTCCATGTCCGACGAGCTATCCTCGATCGCTGAAATATGTTGTTTCCTCTTCATCGCATCCAGGTGGTCCTTGTAGCATATGCAGATCTCGAGTGATTCTTCGCTTAGTCGACTTCTCCGCTCGTTCAAAACCCTGCCACTAAGAGAAAAAGCAGGCTCCGAAGCTACCGTGCTAGCTTGGATCGTTAGTAAATCTCGGGCCATATAGGCCATAATAGGATATGTATTTACTTTACCTTTCCACACTTTTTAAAATATCGAAATTTTTTAATTCGTCCGTGGACATAAAATCACGAAATTGTGTTTTTGTGTACAACCCTAATTCATTTAAACCACTAGATGTTGTGCGCGCTTTTTTCCTAGAGGCTAATTCTAACATTTTATTTTTAAAACTACTAGATGTTTTTGATTGCGACACATCCTCTCGGGGTCGCGATCCGTATAAATTATCGTAATAATTATAACATTCAGTAAAAATAGTATTAAAATTTAAAATACTCAGATTATCTAAATCTGAATCACTTAGATTTATGCCTATATTGTTATTTATTTCTTCTATAAAATTTTCTACGCCGTCTACGCCGAAAAGAGGATTCAAAGGGCGGCGCATGAAAACATAACTGAGATTTCTCTATAATATTTTAAAAATTTTGTTTCCATTATTTTTATTAATTTGATCCATCCGCCGTGTTGTTTAAAATAATTTAATTTTTGTGAAATATTAACAATATTTTCAATAACTAGCGGGCTAGTAGGATAATATACGCCCGATAAACTATTATTCGCAGTATAAAAAACTTCTAACAAATCCATGTAATTTTCTAAAATTGCCCAATCGGACTCGGTTAATTCATGTTGACCTAACAAAGTATAAAATTCCATTAATAGTATTTTTTGGCTAATCGCTCGTTTTAACATTATATATGTAGAGTTCCATCTAATTGACATGTCAAATAGAGATTTCAAAAATTTGTGACCTTGACCGATTACGAATTTTTTAAAATCTTGACGTCGTTGTTTAGAACTATAAATAAATTGTAACATTAAACGTATTTTATTAATGTATGATTTCATATAGGACAAACTATCATGTACTACTAAATTTAAAACGTGACACGCGCAACGAGTATGAAAAAAAAACGCCGTTTAACATAGGTTTCAAATCACGTTTTAACCACTCAATTGAGGCTGTATTATTTGTGCTGTTATCGAAAGAAATACTCATAATTTTATCTTTTATTTTAAATTCGCGCACACATTTTGAAATTATTTGATAAATCGCCTCACCGGTGTGCGGGACTTCGAAACTTTCAAAACAAATTATTCGTTTATTTAGATCCCAGGAAACGGGATCGACCCAGTGACACGTTATAGACATATATGATAATCCTAATTTTATACTACTTGTCCAAACGTCACTCGTTAAACTCACTCGACCCTCAAATTTTTCAAAAAAATTTATTAAAGTTTGTATTGCCTCTAAGTAATATTTAAGCGCGTCACGTCTAATAGAAGATCGACTTACTTGGTGATATTTGGGTTGTAGCCCTTGGTGAATGTACTCGTTCTCTTCTTCGTTGTCGTAGTGGTTGAACGTCAACCCGCGTCTGATGATGTTCTTCACCTGCAGCTCTCGTTGCCGACCTTGATCATACGTCCAGATTTGTCCGGATGCCGATAATTGCGTCTGGGTCGACTCAGGAGGAGCTTGTTTGGCTGCGCAAGACTAAACGTGTCTTGCGAGTGTCGAGTTGCCAGCGGTCGAAAGTAATTTCGAGCACTGTTTACACCTCGTCTTTTGCTCCGCGCCGACTTGTATTAAGTCGAAATATTCCCAAACAGCCGTCGTACGTTTGTGCTCCACCACTTCGTGAGCGACGGATGAGGAAGACGACGCCTGTGTTGACGACATGTTCGCGAGAAATAGAGATTAGAGAGAGAGAGGGGGGGGGGGTGAAAGGAAGAAAGGAGGGGGGTGTTTATAGTTTTTAAAAAAAAAAATTAATAAAAAAAAATGCCACTGGGGGCTGTTATTACTAACGGCTCTTAGAGCTGTTGGTGCTGGCAACCAACGGCTCTAAGAGTCGTTGGTTGGAACCAACGGCTCTTAGAGTCGTTGGTTCCAGCTAGTCTGGGCTTAGCCCGAGCTTTTCCATGCCCGGGCTAAGCCCGGTGACCGGGCTTTGCCCGGCCCGGCCCGGCCCGGGCATTGGCCTTATACTGGGGCCCGGAAGGGCCCCATGGCCCGGCCTTGGCCCGAGCCGGGCTTGGCCCGGGACCGGGCCTATCGGGCTTTTCACCGGGCCGGGCCGGGCCGGGCCGGTGAGCCCAATTTTTTTAGACACCGCTATTTAATTTCAGCAAAATTGAAAGATTAGAATCGCTTTGATGGTCCTCCGCATCTACATGGAAAAACAAAAGCTATAACGGTTCAAATTATTATTATTATTGGTTATTCAATCATTATTAGACATAGTAATTATGATTTGCTTTGACAACTTTGCTTTCAACAAAAATTTTTTTTTAATATTTTTTAAGCTATTCAAATAAAAATTAGCCAATAATAATCACACTACAAAAATGACTACTCGCACTCATTAATATGGGAGGAATCTGCCTTTATTATATTAATAAATATATTATATTATTTATACTAATATAAGCGCAAACTCTCGAGTTCTACAGTGCGCAGCAGTACAAAAGCGCCGGTTACATTCTCTCTTCCGTTTTTGCTCCCGACGTTCCTTCTTAAAAAAATTTGATTTCAGCACCGACGATTGTTAAAAAAAATGAGCTAGAGGCCACCGCCGACGGCCTGAAAGAACCCCACCGACGGGGTCGCCGGCGACCCCGGCGGGGGTAAGCCGGAGGCTTTGGACATCCAGTTCACGCTCCGCGCGTCATCGGGTACTACGTCAGTGCCGTCGATAAGATCCACAGGGAGACGCTCAAGTGTACCGGTGAATTCAAAGCTCACACTCTCAAGGAGCCCGTCGGTGTGGTCGGGAACATCATTCCGTGGAACTTTCTGATCTTGGCATTCGCGTTCAAAGTCCCTCCGGTGCTGGCCGCCCGATGCGTTGGTTAGGATTTTTGCAATTTAAAGTTGAACATAGGAGTAGTCCAAAGAGAAATGCATGCTAACTTTTATTTCTTAAAAGTCTTGTGTTTACAAAGAAGATTTGGACAAGCTTTGATACATCATTATTCTGTTTTGAGATAATAAAAGAGGAAGGTTGTTTTGTCTTAGTTGCTTGAGGAAAATTTTGATTTTTTTTTCTTTTCCCTTGTTCATGATTGTTGTCTCCTTTTTTTTTGTTTTCAAGACTGTGAACTGGTTTCTTCCTGCATGAGGATGCTTGTTATGCTTCTTTCCTGGAAGCTACTTGTCATCTATCTTTGCTGGAAGGCGCTCGGCTCCGAACGGGTACTAGACCCTGCTTTCCTCCAACACTCCCTCGAAATTAGGGACGAGTTTCCCCTATGTGTTCTTCCGTGTCTTCCGCCGTTTGGACAAGTCGTAATTTTAGGAAACAATCTCGTTTGTATCGGTGCGGGGAGTTCGAGGACTCGGGGCGACAGGGAGATGAGTATCACGGGTGATCGACCGTTATGATTTTTCTCCATTGGGTTTCCTCCGCTGGTCGGTCAAAATGTTGAATCGCCGGATGTCGCTCACATCCAAGAGTACACAGGGTTGTATGTTGGGGTCTGGGCTATGTGATACGATCACACCTAGAAGTGGCAGGACTAGCCATTGTCACAAACGGCCACATTGGTGAGGCTGGCAGGGCTCGCAACCCTGCTTGAATAGAAACGGTTCATACTATGTCGACATATGGTGTGTGCGCGGCTTTGAATGCCTGCGGCATATTGACGGGTTTGAATACCTGCGGTGTGAATAAATGTTGTAAATACCTAATTGTGCTAATAGCTAGTGGAGCTTTTGTCATAACTGATGTATAATGTTGTTGTTATTCTAGTTATACCATGATGCATCATCCTTTAATAGTTGCTTCTAGCTTATGTATGAAATATTGTACTAACTCTCTTGTGGTTCAGCTATTTACTTTTGTTGGGTGCGTGAACTCGTCAACAAGATATGGATCCGGGGAGGAGATGTGTTTTCACTTTGCTCTGTGACTAACAGTTATATTTATAACCAATCACAGGAGACAGAGCACCGTGATGACCAGCTGTCGCAAAATGATACGCCAGCTGATAGGACTGCCCAAGCAGAGACACCCCGTCGTCTCCAGAGTTTCAAGGCGTGAGTACTAGCGAGCAGGATTGAGAGAGTGAGGAGTTTGTAGTAGTGGTACTTTTGTAGCCTACAGGTGTAACACCCCTATCCGTCGCATAGCATATAGCAGTAGGTCCGGCCGGGGACCGACGCCATATATTACGGACAGACCGGTTGGTTACGCGTTGAAACCATACAACCAATCACCAACGTCCTACACAGAGTCATTCTAGCGGAAGCAAATTAATAAGTTGCACAAAAATCAAGAACCCTGCCAAGCAGGAATGTCCACTACAGAAGTAACAATAGGAATGAAAATACAAAAGTACCGGCCTTAAGGCCTTACAAGGTTTGCTTAACAAAACATGCCTTACATACTTCGGCTCGCAGGCCGGCCATACATGAAATAAACGGAAAGCATAAAAAGGGTTAGGCCTTCGAGGGCCAGCACCGCAACATGGGCTTTAGCCCGCTATTTTCCGCTCGGCTCCGCAGCACCTGCAAGCACAATCCACCGCCCGGTGGCAAACAAAAGCAACGGTCAGCTATGCTGACCAAATTATAACGATCCCGCCCCCAAAATCGGGGCGGCGATGCTCTTTCCCTGCACTTTATTAGTATAGGCAATATATTAATGTGAATACACATCAACACAGGCGTAGGCTCGCACGGCCACACACCCCGTGCACTCAGGGCACATTCTTGGCGAACCGGCCAACGTCACGTCAATTCAAGCCATAGACGTTCCCAATCCACCACCGCCTCTTGGACGGTCATCCATATGAGCATTTTGCCTTCCTGGCCTTGGTCACGGCAATTTAAGCCATAGACCGCTGAAGACCCTCATCCATGCCAACGGTCCTACCGAACGACATAGACCGGGTACGGTTCCGCCTGACCCGTGCTCATATCGCAACGGCAATTTAAGCCATATGCGCAGGTCAAGACTCACCGAGTCCCGTTTCCGCCACAACAATCACATAACCCGGTTATGTTCACGTTGGCTCCCCGGCCATCGTGTTGGCAAAACTCGCTTTTGCCCAGTTTTCCGGGTGCACCTTGGAGTTAATCCCCAAGGCTCCCTATTACAATCTACCACGTAGAAAACCCAAAAAACGCCCAAACACCCGGAGTCTTCCCCGGTTCATATGCAATGCAACATCACCAATCCGGCTCTACTTGTCCGGATAGGCTTCACAAAGCCTATGTCCGTTTTCGTATACGGACTCTACACAAGGGGGACTTCATATATCTACCCCAAGGAACGCTCCAACTCTTCGCTCACTCGCGAGAGCGGGCTTCCTATGCAAAGGAAAAGAGGGCTTCACATGCCCAAGGATGAGAAATCGTTACCCTTGCATTCTTTCGCGGCGCCATCGAAAACTATACAGTTGGAAAGCACCGCAACGGCGTCGCCTCCACGGATCTGGACTCGGATCGCGATTCGAAGCTCCGAAGCTCTTCCGGCGGCCGGATCTTGGACTCCTCCTCCAAACTTGCTCTCCCCTCTCTCTAAAACTTAGAGAGAGATTATCCAAGAGAAATAAGGGTTTCAAAACCCTATTCCCGGCTAAAACCACCCAGGAGCAACCCCCCACCGTCGGATCCAAAGCCAAGGAAACGAACGGTCCGGATTAAATCCAAAATCATAAAATCTGGGCCGAACACGGGTTGGCACACGGCCGTGTGCCTGGCCGTGTAGCTCATTCGCCGTCTCGACCCAAATTGAAAACCAGCACACGGCATGTGACACGGCCTCCGACACGCCCGTATCGCCTGCGACACGCCCGTGTCGGGACCCGTGTCACGCCCCCCGTGTGCAATAAATCAACACTTTGCAGTCAGAGGGGTACACGGCTTGGTGACACGGCATCGGACACGCCCGTGTCAAACTAGACACGCCCGTGTTCGTGCCCGTGTCACTACCCGTGCACCCAACCGCACAGCACAGGTGTGACACGGCCTGGGACACGCCCGTGTCCTAGGCCGTGTTCCACCACACGACCATCGTCGACCTGAACTGGTCGACGACACGGCCCGAGCTCGACACGCCCGACACGGCCTCCGACACGCCCGTATCGGGGCCCGTGTCACCAGTACCAAAAATCTGATTTGGCCAAAAACGATCCCCGTCGCTCCTACAACAATTTGGGGTGTTACAATTCTACCCCCCTTAAAGAAATTTCGTCCACGAAATTAATAAAGGAAAAACAGGACTTAACGTAAAACAGTACCTGAGCGGAATAATTCTAGGTACTCCTCGAGCATAGTCTGCTCTCGTTCCCAAGAGAGCTCCTCACGCCCGCAGTTATTCCACCGGACCTTAACCATCCGGATCTCCTTGTTACGGAGTCTCTTGACCTCAACATTCGATACGAATGGGCTTGACCCTGGTCGTCAACCCTTCGTCCACCGGCACTTGGTCAACCGCGATCACCTGCGAAGGCTCTTGCACCGCCTTCCGCAACACAGAAATGTGGAACACATCATGTAATCCACTCAACTCCACCGATAGCTTCAAACGGTATGCAGCTTCGCCGACTCGCTCCAGAACCTCAAAAGGTCCAAGGTATCTTGGGCTCAGCTTCTTCAAGCGTCTCACCCGCGAAACCCCCTTGAACGGCTTCACTTTCAGATATACCCAATCGCCTACCGCGAACTCCACGTTCTGGTGCTTGGCATTGTAGTACTTCGCCTGCCGGTCTTAAGCGATCAACAAGCGCTCCCGAATGATCCGCACTAACGAGGTAGCACTCTCCACCTCTTGCTTCTTGTACAACCTTGCCTCACCCGTTTCAAGCCACGATAACGGCGTGCGACACTTCCTACCATACAGGGCCTCGAAGGGCGCCATTTGTATACTCGCTTGGTAGCTGTTGTTGTACGCGAACTCCACCAAATAAAGGTGGTCTTCCCAATGTTTACCGAAATCCAGAACGCACATGCGGAGCATGTCCTCCATCGTTCTATTGACCCTCTCGGTCTGTCCATCCGTCTGCGGATGGAAAGCTGTGCTGAACTTTAACTTTGTCCCCAGCATCTGCTGCACCAACCTCCAATCATTTGACGTGAACCGCTCATCGCGATCACTCACAATGCTACGGGGCACACCATACAGCCTAACAATATTGTCAACATACAACTTTGCCAATTTCTCCACTGGATCATCCTTCCTATGCGGAGTGAAATGCGACACCTTGGTTAGCCGATCTACGATCACCCAGATGGCGTCGTTCCCCTTCTGCGACCTTGGCAACCCGTGCACAAAGTCCATAGATATATCGTCGAATTTCCACTCCGGTATAGGCAAGGACTTCAGAAATCCTCCTGGCTTTTGGCACTCCGCCTTCACCAAGGCGCACGTTTGGCATTTAGCCACGTACAACGTCACATCTTTCTTAAGCCCCGGCCACCAAAACAGCTTCTTGAGATCACGATACATCTTCGTGCTCCCTGGGTGGATTGAGTACTTGGTATGATGAGCCTCGTACATCAACTTCGCCCGGAGGTTACCTCCACTCGGGACGCACAACCGATGATCCTTCCTTAACAAACCATCATCCACCGAGAACTGGGAATTTGACCCATCCAGAGCGGCCTCCATAAGCTCCTTCATGGAGTCATCTAACTCCAATGCCTACCGAACCCGGTCAGCCAGGTCATACTGCACCTCTGTCCAGTTTAACATTGCTTTGGCGCTCGTCTGCTTGTCAACGCAACAGATCTCAAGCTCCTCCAACTCCCGCACTAGCCGCTCATCATGCACCGACAACCAATTGGCTCGGGCGGGAGCCCTGCGGCTCAGCGCATCCGCAACTGCGTTGCCCTTCCCGGGTACATAATGTATTTTGAAGGTGTAGTCCCCTAGGAACTCCATCCACCTCCTCTGCCTCATATTAAGGTCTTTTTGGTCCAACAAATATTTTAGGCTCTTGTGATCGGTGTATATATCGACCCTTACGCCGTAAAGGTAGTGCCTCCACAACTTGAGTGCAAAAATCACGGCCGCCAACTCCAAGTCGTGCACCGGATAATTTCTTTCATGCTCTTTCAGCTGACGCGATCCATACGCAATCACACTTCCATGCTGCAACAACACACAGCCCAAGCCACTACCCGAAGCGTCGTTATACACCTCAAAGCCCTCGGTCCCACTCGGCAAACTAAGCACTGGCGCCGTGGTCAACCGCCTCTTCAGCTCCTCAAAAGCTTGCACGCACTCTTGCGTCCACAAGAATTTCCGATCCTTCCTTGTCAACTTCGTGAGAGGTAACGCTACCCGCGAGAAGTTCTCTACGAAGCGCCTGTAATATCCGGCAAGCCCAAGAAAACTACGGACTTCCGCGACAGAAGATAACGCAGGCCACTCCCGTATCGCAACAATCTTCGCCGGATCCACCGCTATACCTTCCCCACTCACTATATGACCAAGGAACCCTACCGAGGGTAGCCAGAACTCGCACTTGGAGAACTTTGCGTAAAGCTCATTCCTCCTCAAAGTCTCCAACACCAAATGCAAATGCTTGAAGTGGTATTCTTCGCACTGCGAGTACACCAAAATATTGTCAATAAAGACGATCACAAAGCGATCCAGGAAATCTCTGAACGTCCTGTTCATCAGATCCATAAACACCGATGGCGCATTCGTCATTCCAAACGGCATGACCGTGAACTCGAAATGCCCATACCTTGTACTGAACGCCGTCTTCGGGATATCACACTCCCTGATCCTCAGCTGATAGTACCCCGACTTCAAGTCCAACTTGAAGTATACCGACGATCCGACTAACTGATCAAAGAGATCATCAATCCTCGGGATCGGGTACTTATTCTTCTCCGTTAGCTTGTTCAACTCTCTGTAGTCGATACACAGCCGCATACTACCATCCTTCTTCTTAACAAAGAGGACCGGTGCGCTCCAAGGCGACGAGCTTGGACGCACATACCCTTGCTCCATCAGCTCCTCTAGCTGAACTTTCAACTCTGTCATCTCCTTAGGCGCCAACCTATACGGAGCACGTGACACCGGTTTGGCCCCCGGTACGAGCTCGATGGTGAAATCAATCTCCCGCTGCGGTGGGGCTCCGGGAAGACTATCCGAGAACACATCGGGGTATTCGCAAACCACGGGGATGCTATCCAACGGAGACTTTGGCTCCACAGCCCCCACTATTGCGAAGAACAGCTCTGCACCAGCACGAATCGCCTTCACCACCTGAAGAGCAGACATCAGTGTCTTGCTCGACCCCTTTAGCCCCTTGAATGTAGTCTCCCGCCCTACACCCAGCTTGACCTCCTTCCGGTCACAGTCAATCCAAGCTTTCTGCACTGACAGCCAATCCATTCCAAAGATCACGTCGAACTCTACTAGCGGCAGCAATGACGCTAGCAAGTCGAACTCTTGGCTCCCAATGTGAACCTTTACGGCGCACACCCTGTCCGCACGCATCGAACACCCATTCGGTAGCAGCACATCCAACTTGTCCTTCGCCATCGAAGAAGGGACTCCGATGCGCGATATAAAGCTTTCGGACAAGAAGGAGTGTGAAGCTCCTGTATCGAAGAATGCCCGTGCCGGACTATCACTAATCACAACAAAGCCTATACAAACAATATTAGGCTAACAAGCAATAGATAACGGTATTAAAGCTAACTTGCTATAAATTAACTCATACCTGTCACCACATCCGCTTGCTTGATGGCCTCCTGCTGGCCCAAGTTATAGACTCTAGGCTGAGTCGGAGCATAGTGGGACGCGGTCGACTCCACCGCTTTGCCCTTCTCCTCGTAGGTAGCTCCTTGTTTCCTTTCGGACTTTGAGCGTCCACTCCAGCAATCACGGGCAAAGTGCCCCGGCTTTCCACACGTGAAACAAGCGCCCGGGGTTCGATTGGTAGTTGCCCCCGAGGCACCTGAAGCAGCTGGACCCGACGTCTTAGCTTTCTTATAGAATCTGCGGTAGCCCGACTTCGACGTAGTCGGTGCCTTGAACTCCGCTTTCTTACTACCGGATTCCTTCTTCGCTTGGACATTCTTCATGTCCTTCTCCAAGGACCGGGCCGAACTGACCAGGGTCATGAAACCCTGCGCCTTGGGCCCCGACAGTAGCAATCTTAGATCATCTCTTAGCCCTTCGTAGAAGCGGCTCGTCTTGCGCTCCTTGTCTGCGAAGGTAGCGCCGGCATATCTCCCCAACCGAGTAAACTCGTGGAGGTACTCATCAACGGTGCAATCCCCTTGCACCAACTTCTGAAACTCGCTTTCTAGCGCAATTCTCTGCGCCGAGGGGAGGTATCGAGCCATGAATAGTCTCGCAAACTCCTCCATCGGAACTTCGGCCAACGGTCTTCCCTGCAACTGATGTAGCTCTAGGCCTTCCCACCATAACCTTGCGTCCCCATCCAAAAGGAACGTCGCTATAGTGGTCTTCTGCCACTCTTCTGTTTCCGTCGCAGTCATCACCCTGTTAACCCTTGAGAGCCAATCCTCTGCTTGGGTCGGGGTTTCTGCCCCCGTGAACACCGGTGGGTGAAAGCCCATCACGTGCTTCAGTTGTCTTTCCGTTGCTCTCCGAGGCAACTCTGGCTCCAAAACTACTTGCTCAACCCTCCTTTGCTCTGCCGTCTGAAGCGGTACTTGCTCCATAGCAGGAGCAGGCTGCTGCACCTGCCTTGCAGGCTGTGCATTTATCATTGTCATGACCGCTTCTGCCACCAACCTAATGGTCTCGGCAGACGGAGGTGTTGCAGGCGCATCGCTTGGCGCACTGCTCGCCTCAGAACCTGGCCGTTCAGACGGCCCAGCGCCACTTCTGGTCACCTATAATCGTGCAAAACACCGATAAGCAACCCAAAAATTATTGCAAACAGCAATTATAGGAACACGCAGGTTCCTCAAACATGTATATTTTCATTCCTAAGTGGACATTCATGGGTTCTTTTCATGTTATAACGATGACACACACATGTGCTCACCACCCCTTAAAGTGAATTCGTCCACGAATTCATTTAAGCTTGACCGAAACCAGAAGTCTGATACCAATTTGTAACACCCCTATCCGTCGCATAGCATATAGCAGTAGGTCCGGCCGGGGCCCGACGCCATATACTACGGACAGACCGGTTGGTTACGCGTTGAAACCATACAACCAATCACCAACGTCCAACACAGAGTCATTCTAGCAGAAGCAAATTAATAAGTTGCACAAAAATCAAGAACCCTGCCAAGCAGGAATGTCCACTACAGAAGTAACAATAGGAATGAAAATACAAAAGTACCGGCCTTAAGGCCTTACAAGGTTTGCTTAACAAAACATGCCTTACATACTTCGGCTCGCAGGCCGGCCATACATGAAATAAACGGAAAGCATAAAAAGGGTTAGGCCTTCGAGGGCCAGCACCGCAACATGGGTTTTAGCCCGCTATTTTCCGCTCGGCTCCGCAGCACCTGCAAGCACAATCCACCGCCCGGTGGCAAACAAAAGCAACGGTCAGCTATGCTGACCAAATTATAACGATCCCGCCCCCAAAATCGGGGCGGCGATGCTCTTTCACTGCACTTTATTAGTATAGGCAATATATTAATGTGAATACACATCAACACAGGCGTAGGCTCGCACGGCCACACACCCCGTGCACTCAGGGCACATTCTCGGTGAACCGGCCAACGTCACGTCAATTCAAGCCATAGACGTTCCCAATCCACCACCGCCTCTTGGACGGTCATCCATATGAGCATTTTGCCTTCCTGGCCTTGGTCACGGTAATTTAAGCCATAGACCGCCGAAGACCCTCATCCATGCCAACGGTCCTACCGAACGACATAGACCGGGTACGGTTCCGCCTGACCCGTGCTCATATCGCAACGGCAATTTAAGCCATATGCGCAGGTCAAGACTCACCGAGTCCCGTTTCCGCCACAACAATCACATAACCCGGTTATGTTCACGTTGGCTCCCCGGCCATCGTGTTGGCAAAACTCGCTTTTGCCCAGTTTTCCGGGTGCACCTTGGAGTTAATCCCCAAGGCTCCCTGTTGCAATCTACCACGTAGAAAACCCGAAAAACGCCCAAACACCCGGAGTCTTCCCCGGTTCATATGCAATGCAACATCACCAATCCGGCTCTACTTGTCCGGATAGGCTTCACACACAATGCCTATGTCCGTTTTCGTATACGGACTCTACACAAGGGGGACTTCACATATCTACCCCAAGGAACGCTCCAACTCTTCGCTCACTCGCGAGAGCGGGCTTCCTATGCAAAGGAAAAGAGGGCTTCACATGCCCAAGGATGAGAAATCGTTACCCTTGCATTCTTCCGCGGCGCCATCGAAAACTATACGGTTGGAAAGCACCGCAACGGCGTCGCCTCCACGGATCTGGACTCGGATCGCGATTCGAAGCTCCGAAGCTCTTCCGGCGGCCGGATCTTGGACTCCTCCTCCAAACTTGCTCTCCCCTCTCTCTAAAACTTAGAGAGAGATTATCCAAGATAAATAAGGGTTTCAAAACCCTATTCCCGGCTAAAACCACCCAGGAGCAGCCCCCCACCGTCGGATCCAAAGCCAAGGAAACGAACGGCCCGGATTAAATCCAAAATCATAAAATCTGGGCCGAACACGGGTTGGCACACGGCCGTGTACCTGGCCGTGTAGCTCATTCGCCGTCTCGACCCAAATTGAAAACCAGCACACGGCATGTGACACAGCCTCCGACACGCCCGTGTCGCCTGCGACACGCCCGTGTCGGGACCCGTGTCACGCCCCCCGTGTGCAATAAATCAACACTTTGCAGTCAGAGGGGTACACGGCTTGGTGACACGGCATCGGACACGCCCGTGTCAAACTAGACACACCCGTGTTCGTGCCCGTGTCACTACCCGTGCACCCAACCGCACAGCACAGGTGTGACACGGCCTGGGACACGCCCGTGTCCTAGGACGTGTTCCACCACACGACCATCGTCGACCTGAACTGGTCGACGACACGGCCCGAGCTCGACACGCCCGACACGGCCTCCGACACGCCCGTGTCGGGCCCCGTGTCACCAGTACCAAAAATCTGATTTGGCCAAAAACGATCCCCGTCGCTCCTACAACAATTTGGGGTGTTACAACAGGCTTCATGTATAAACAGTGGTTTGCGGCCTCTTTTAGATATATATTGTTATATATATATTTGTTGTGGCTTCTTGTTAATGCTTACGTGATACTCTGTGATGAGATGCGAATGTTGTGATTCAAGCCGAGCAAGACGGCCAACTAGCGCTTTGTGGTTTGGTTTGATACCACTTAAGGAGCACAGGGTGGACGTCTTGGGCAAGTAAAATCTCATCTGGCTCGACCCGGGCCAAGGTTTGGGAAGGCAACCTTACATCGTACATCCTTCAAAATTAGCAAACCTCTCATACTCGTCTTCAGGTGCATGTCTCCCCTCCTGATGACTTAGACGTGTCATCATTGCCCATCCTATGCACCCCATAATCGTGAGTGGTATAGGTCACAAATAACTCCATATTATTAGAGACATGTGTAGAGGCCCCTGAATTAATTATCCAGTTTTGATAATCACATGAGAGTGCAGACATGACATCATCTCTATCAATGATAACATCAACCTTCATTATAGATACAGTAGATGCAGTGTGATTATCCTTTTTATCATCGGTAGTCACTCTTTTCTTTCTTTAATTTGTCTTTCTTCAAAGAATAGTAGAACTTATGAATATATTTTTTCTTATGACAATAGTGTCACTCCATGTTTTGATAATATTATTTATACTTTCCCTTTTTTTGGCTCTTCTCGTTATTCCTTCCCTTGTTCTTGCTTCTACCTCTCCTAGTAGGCTCGGTGTAGAGGACATCGGATCGTGAAGAAGAACCTGAATGTTCTTGAGATTTTCTTCATACTTTCTCGTTCATGATGTCACTCTTAGTAATCTTCATAGTATTAGTTCCCTTGGGAGAGGAGTTGATTAGAAAAACTCTAACCATCTTCTATGATTCTGGAAGAGACTTCAAGTATTCTGACATCATCCTCGAAGTTCACCTTCATAGTAGTAAGTGATCAATAATACATTGGAACTCGTTCACATTATTCAAGATGGGTGAGTCATCTCTATACTTGAATTCTTCAAGCTTCTTCAGTAGATATAGCATGTTGATGTCAGTACTCTTGGCATACAAGATTTCCACGGTCTTCCAAAAGATCTTCATATTAATGATACTCATAACGTAATTGTAGACGTTTGGCTCTACGAACTGTCTGATGAATCCATATAGCTTTTCGTGTTCCACCTTCCACTTATTTGAATTTGTGCATTTAGGCATCTCCTTAAAAATATGAGCATGTCATACCTTAACGTAGTTGAAATCTTCCATCTGTAAGTGTCACTGGTGGTAGTTGTGTCATTCAATTTCACCATTTGCTCAGAGCCTAAACCTGAAGTAGACTCCATATTGCCTTGTCACTAATCGGACTAACCTTAGTTCTTTGAGTCGACTATTTCAAAGAAAGGAATCAAAGATGATAGAGAGCGGACCAATGGTTATCACCTACCGCACCCGATCACTAACTTGAAATATTCGATCGTCTTGTCTCGAATCTTAGATAGGTCAGCCTGACAACTGCTCTGACAATCAACCTAACTCTGATACAACTTGTTGGGCTAGAGAGCACGCAAGCCCGACCAGAGCACCTGCAAATTAGTTTGAGCAAGTACATACACGACCGCTTAGCGGTATGCCGATTCAAAATCAAAACACAATATAAAATAACAATAATAAAAGGCGACATCGAAATTTAACGTGGAAATCCAATAAGGTGAAAACTACGGGTCGATCGGATTCCAACCCGGAAAGTCGGCACTAAAAATTTATGAAAATAATAGACAATTACAAGACTTTCCCACCTCGATCTACACAGTATTTTCACTAACTTCGCACTACATAATATTACGCAATAAACAATAGCAAAAATTGCAAGTTACTGACAATGGTGGACGAGCTAGACAGATTACACAAATTAATCCTCTCCAAGACACATCTTCGAATCTTGCCCAAATTTACTCAAGATCCAATCTGTGTATGTGAAGTATTGCTCGTCAACGTTGTAGAACGCCGTCTGAAAGCTCTCCCAAACTAAGACAATTGTCACAAAGGTCTCTAGTAATCTTCAAATGTTTGAGCATGGAGAAAAATGGATGTCTTACCTCTCCTCCTCCATGCATTTTATAGGGCCAAAATCAAGGAATTAGATGAGATAAATGACATGTGAATGAAGTTTTCTTCTGTCAAAAGACACATGCATGTTAAATATCATGAAGCTAGCTTCTTTTAACCAATTTCTTAGAAGCTTCTTTTAAGAGCACATGTTGGTTTCATAGTCAACGATGATTAACTTCTTCTCTTTCCAAGAAATTTTCTTCAAAAACACATGTCGATTTTATGATAAAAACGGCAAGCCCATCAACATTATTATCCTATTTTGAGATAATAAAAGAGGAAGACTGTCTTTTCTTATTTGTTTGAGAATAGTTTTGATTTTTTTTTCTTTTCCCTTGTTGATGACTACACTCTCCTTTGACCGTGAGTTGATTTCTTCCCGCGTGAGGATGCTTGTCATGCTTCTTTGTTGGAAGCCACTTGTCATCTATCTTTACTGGAAGGTGCTTGGCTCCAAACAGGTACTGGGCCCTGATTTCCGCCAACAGGCTGCACCGTCGCCGTCAAGCCGGCGTAGCAGTCGCCGCTTTCCGCCCTGTATCTCGCACACTTGGCCATGGAGGTCGGCGTTCCGGACGGAGTCATCAATGTTGTTCCCGGTTTGTGACCCACCGCCGGAGCCGCCATTGCTTCTCAGATGGACGTCGATAGACGCCGTAATTAATTACAATATTTATGCCATTTTAAAGCTTAGCAAAATGGATGATTATGAGGAGATCTTTTTTGTGACATTCCTTGTAACATTCACAGGAGATCTTTTTTGTGAAATGTATATTTATTGGGGAGTTTTTTATAATTTCATTTAGAGGGAAGGTCTCAATACATGACCCTATATACACACACACACACACACACACACGCACGACAATATCCGGCCGACGACGGCGTGCTTCGTCCGCCTTCTCACGGGCTCTGCCCAAAATAACTCCCTCACAATTGAAAATAATTAAAAGAGATATAATAACTTTAGGCGGTCACTTAATATGTATAATAGTAAGTAGTAACTATAGGCCGATCGACGACTTAATCAAGACTATATTATATATTTGTATATAATATATATATATACGAGTCACCGACATGGGACTCCGCTCTTACGGTCAAGCACGGCAGTACCCGGCCGACGACGACGTGCTTCGTCTGCCTTTGCACGGGATCAGCCCAAAATTAAATAACTCTCTCACAATTAATATATTGATAAAAAAATAATGAAAAGAGATATAATAATTGTAGGCGGTGGCTTAATATGTATAATAGTAAGTAGTAATTATAGGCCAGCCGGCTTAATCAAAAATATATTATATATTTGTATATATTATATTAATATATATAATATAAACTCCACAGCTCTATCCTGTCTATAGAAAAAGATATGCACATCTTATTATATAATGTTGAGAGGGAGAGATATGCACACTTTATTATATAATGTTGAGAGTATGTGTACTATTTATTATATGCACAGTATATGAGAAGAATTATTTAAGATGTGTAATATTTATTACATCTAAGCAGCTAAAATCCACATCCGTTATGCCACGTGTCAGCATCCGTGTCCATGTGGACATGGATTCTATACACACGTGTGTATAGAATCCATGTCCCAATATCTCCCCGCCCCTATCCCCTCCCTCTCTATCTCTCTCTTCTATCCCTCTCTCTTTCATCAGTCATGAGACATGACAAAAACAACTCTCTCTCTCTCTCTCTTCCATCTCTTTCTCTCTCTCAAATATATAATAATATATCTATTTCTCTCTCTCATTTCTATTAAAAGAACTCACCCGTTTGACTCCTGCCGCCCTCTCTCCCCCTCTCCTATCCCTCTCTCTCTCCCCTCCATCTCTTTCTCTCTCTCCTATATATAATAATATATCTATTTATCTCTCTCCCTCTCTTCTCTCTCTCTAGGAAATATTAAAAGGACACGCTTGACTCTCGCCACCCTCTCTCCCCCATCTCATATCCCTTTTCTTTCTCTCTCTTCATTTCTCTCTCCGATCTCTCTCTCTCATTGTCTCTAGTTTTAGAAGATCTAAATGTTTTTTTAGCAGCAAATATTAACAGAGGAGAACGGACAGCTTTTAATTTTCATACTCAGATGAGATTGCGTAGAAAGATTTATAATTTTTATTTTGTAGTAAAATTTACGTTTTGAAATA
This sequence comes from Platanthera zijinensis, assembly GCA_039513925.1. Taxonomy (NCBI): domain Eukaryota; kingdom Viridiplantae; phylum Streptophyta; class Magnoliopsida; order Asparagales; family Orchidaceae; genus Platanthera; species Platanthera zijinensis. The sequence goes on along the minus strand of CM077079.1, from coordinate 7,459,660 downwards.
AAATAATTAATTTCTTTATCTCTCTCTTCCTTTCTCGCCCTTCCTTTGGACTTTTTTCTCTCTCTTCCTCTCACCCATCTCTCTCTCTCTATTCAGTTTTAAAGATATTATATATCTTATATTTATATAGCTTAATATATATATATATACTGATACACAAAAACTATTCTTTGGTGAAACATTGTCTTGTATATCTATATTTTTCTTATAATTGTATTCATAATTATACAATTATACCAAACTTTATATTAGTATATTATAAAGACAATATTCTTTTGGTTAATTACACAACTTTACAATATTAAAATATAAAAAATAAAAACACTAGATATCCTAAACCTATTGTCTCTAGCTAGGAATAGCAAGAGAAAAATTGATGTTTTAACGTTAAAATATAATTTGTTTTACAAAATAAAAAATGTATTCTTGATTTTTATTTTTTTACGGTCATATTGAGTACTCATATGTATATGTTGAGAGCGCGGGCGGAACCCGCCGGGCGCAGGCAAAGCCCGCCGTCGTCGGTCGGATATTGTCGCGTGAGGCCATAGAGGCGGGTAATGTCCACGACAAATGTCACCGCTTACGACAAATGTCGTCACTCACAACAAATGTCGTATCCACGACAAATATCGCACCTCCGGCGAATGTCGCATCCGAATGTCGCACCCCGCCGATTTTATTACTGCCTCTCTTCGCAAATTTGAGCGGGACATATTAATTGGCGGCAAAATAGAAATGACTCAAAAACCAAATCTTTTGAAATAAAAGAAAGATATGAAGGGGTATTTTGGGTAAGTGAATGTTACAGCATTACCGGAGAATATTTTGGGAAGACGAATATTAATAATGTTATTAGAAAATTTAATTATATGGGCATTAATTGGATGATAATCACATCACATAAACTAATGAAAAGTTTCTTGCCCATACACCACCACTATCCCGCTTTCATCAGTGGCCACTGGACACGTCTTTTTTTATTCTTTTTTTTTCTTATTTTTTTAAAATATTAGTCCCCATGTTTGGGCTCTTTGGCATGCCTTAAATTGTGCTCGCCTATAATCTATAAGTACTTTAATGTTGTGATTAAAGAATATTCGCATAACTATACGAGCTTCTTCGCATGGGCTATCCCCGTGTTTGAAGCTCTCGGGCGGCCTTTGGCCGCATCTTGGCGGGCTTCGCCCACCTCTGCACCGACTTCGCCCATACTTGATGCTCCAGGAGGCCTTCAGCCGCATAGAAGCGGGCATTGTCCGCTTCCATGCGATTCACCAACTCAGCGCAGCACCCGCAACTCGCGGCCCGACCCCCCGAACCGCGTATGCAAAATCAAACAATGATAGGGCTCCGGGGGGGTGGCGGTTGCGGCGCCGAGCTGGTGAATTGCGTGGAAGCGGGCGAAACCCGCTTTTATGTGATTCAGTGGTCCAGAGCCGCCCCGCTCTAGTTCTGCACCAGAGGAACACATCCGGTCCCACCACCGGGCTGCAGCCCAAGCACCTCACCCATGACTGCACATATTCTCAACGTGACGGGATCGATGTTGAGGCGGAGTCTCGAACCCAGCCCCCTTGATAAATCACTTTCCTAACAGGGACTCCGCCTCAACATCCCGTCGCGCTGAGAATAGGTGCGGTCATGGGTGTGATGCTTGGGCTGAAGCCCGGTGGTGAGACCGGGTGTGTTTCTCTGGTGCAGAACTAGAGCGGGGTGGCTCTAGACCACTGCATCACTATGCTGCCGAAGGCCTTCCGAAGCATCAAGCATGGGCGAAGCCCGTGCGGATGTGAGAGAAACCCGTCTGGATGCGGCCGAATGTCGCCCAAAAACTTCGAGCATGAACGTAGCCCGTGCGAATAATTAAGCTCGTAATATATAAGTCAACATTTCATTGCAAACGACGGATAGGTGAGTCTAGCATCGCAACGTTGGTTTATGTATTTGTATATATATAGATAGTAGGTATATACTACAGTTTACAGCTGCGTGATTGACATAGTCAATTTGCAATCACCGTTATCATGTCAAACACATTTTATGACAATGACATTTTTTTAATTCAAACTCGCCGAAGCGAAAACGATGCGCCAAGCGGACCCATAATCTTAATGATTTGAGCCGATGTGAGATGCATTTGTATTCCCTCTTTGCGGCTCTGTTTCGCACTCGGTGGTGGAGCACGACATGATACTATGATAGTTTACTAACTGTTGTTCGTGAACACCCGATCTCATTTAAAGAATTTTAACCGCTCTTATGTTAAAAACAAGTATTCTTTTCTTGACGACCATCATAATCACTGTCTTGCCGGGCCGGTGTTTTTCTCACCGGAACAAAAACGCCGCCAAAAGGAGCATTCATTTAAAGTGAGTTTTATTCAGCTAAAAATAACAGTTGGAATTCGAGGACTAATGAAAACAAAAATGAACCGTCAATTCCAATTTCAACACTCCAATTCTGTAAAAACGAATGGAGATGTGCGATATTTTGAATAAAAAGATGAAATCCAATACGGAGTCTACGCAAAGCACCAAATAGAAAGTCGTCGAATTTCTTGTGCCCGCAGACTATCCCGTGTGGCCAGAAACTGCTTTCATTAGAAGGAGAGCGACAATGAAAAGGATTTTCCTCTTGTTTTACTCAAAAAGTGAAAGCTTGATGCCACTAAACATTTTATTGAGTATCCATGCAGTATCCACTTCTGGCTTGAGAAAGCAACTTTGAGTGCAGATTGAAAGCTATCCCATGAATTATTAATGTCATTATAGCTCTGCTACATTCACATTGTGAACTAAGTACCCCTTTTCTCAATAAAAAAAAGGTCAATGTTATAAGTAGTCGTATAACGGCTAAATATAGTTCATTCATATTTGCAGTCCAATGAATTTAACTGTTTTTAGGACTGGGAATAGCGATTTTGGGATTGTGAATAGTCATCGTAGAACTGTTAATAACATTGACGTAGAAAATATCAACTTTTTAGAATGTATGCATCCAATTTAAAATATTTTTGGAGGGTTTGGTGGTCTATATTAAGTGCACCTAGTTGCATGAGTTTTCGATATTAAATTGTATCTCCATGTAACTGTTGTGCTGCAAAAAAAAAATATATTGATAACTGAGAACCAATAATCCACTAAAATTAGGTTAAAAATGACACAAATAGGGGCTTGCTCACCGCCCACTGTAAGTGCAAATTTGGCTCGGGCCCAGTTGCCCTGCCCGAATCTTCTCGGGTCTGAGCCTAATTAAGCCTGATCTGACTAGGCCCGGCCTAAGGGGGCTCACTAGGCCCCTTTACTTGGGCATGACCCAGACTGGTGCCTGGCCCGGGCCAGGCTCAGGCCTTACCAGGCCTAAGGGCTCATTTGTTGGGCAATGCCCAACACAAAATTGGTAGGCGCTACCCAGCATTAAATGCTGGGCAACGCCCAACAATTTTATGTTGGGTGTGCCAGACATTAAATTGTAAGGCGTGCCCGACAATAAATTCTTGGGCGTGTCCAGCAATTTGTTGGGGCACGCCCATATTAAATTTTTGGGCTGCCCAGCATTTAATGTTGGGTCGCCCAATTTTTGAGCTTATCTGGGGCTGATTTTGTAGGCTCAGGTGGACCTCATTTTATTGGCAAGGCACGGGCCCGTCCTGGGCCCGGTTTAAGTAGGGTCCGACCTGCAGGGCCCAGTAGCAAAAAAACTCGGGCCCAAGGAGCACAAGCCTGGCCTAGGCCAGCAGGGCGTTTTTTCACACCTACCTCCCATGCTAAATATAACACAAAAAATCACTGATAGAAATTAGATTAATTAATTTTTCATTATATATACATAATATATATTGTGATTGTTCATTAAATTTTCAATAAAATAGGATTGTTATAGTGGTCATGTTCTCATTATTGTTATCAGTAAAAATTCATTAGTTTGAATTTTTCATGTCATCATAACTTTGCCGATTTTTTTTTTTTGCTAAAAGAACATTAAAATGTATATAATTTAGTAGTGCACACAAAAAATGAAAAATTATTAAAAATTTAGCCATTCTTTCTACATTTAGATATATTATACAAAAAAATCATTAAAAAAATCTCAACATAATGTAAAAAAGTATGACATTAATATAGCCCATGCAATTTTTTGTATTTGTTGATTAGAATTTTTTGAATAAATTAATACTTCACTCACACCGAAAAAAAAAGTATGCCTCCAATCACCAAGTTCCAAAAGCAGTTCTTCTCTTTCAATTTATTACGACGAGTATCATGAGCATAAAACGGCCTTCCGTAACGGTCACGTACGAGAGTAATACAAAATACGTATTTCTTACATTTGTATAACCCACCTCATAAAGTGAAAGCTACACGTGGTTGTTTTATTGTAAGGTAGTTCGTCGACATGTCACTGATCTCTCCCGCTAAAAAAAGGTTCCTTCTATCACAAAAATCTCGACGGCAGCGCTAGGTCAAATGTTTCAATACAGGCGTTCGCCAGTTGATCAAGGCTCGAAACTATCTCAACAGAAATGATTGTCTGTCGAGAGTTCCTTTCGGGGGTGCAGCCTCGATAGAATTTTACGAGAATAAAGCGGCCCCACAAAAAGAAGAGGGTGAGGGAAATAAGTGACAACCAATCTAGTGTTGAAAAATTCTTGAATAGTGTCAATGAGAATTTGGAATAAGCATATCTTCTTTTATCTTATTCATGCATGCATGACAACACTATGAGCTATTGTGCTCTCAAAATAAGTAAAAAAAATCATCTGTTTTTTTCCTTAACAAAAATAGCTTTAACATGGGTTTATGGGTGGGTTTAATGTGCTTATGGTTTAAGATACTCTGAAAATGCTAAGAAGTTCTCTCTTGATGAAGAGTGATGACAGGTGAAAAGAGCTCTTGCGTGAATACGAGATTGCTACGGTATGCGGTGGTTGATTATAGGATGAGTTCGAGCGATTCGGGCTCGGTTCGAAATAAAAAGAATGAACTGGACTCAAAATTGAAATTATTTCAAGTCGGGTCGATTTGACTCAAAATGACTTAATTTCGAGCAGGCATGAAGTGGAATTAAGCCAGCTCAAAATTAAAGTGAGTTGGATTCAAATTAAAATTGAGCAAATGAAGACCTTTAAGACTATCATTTAGGGTTTAGGATTTAGTGTTTTAATTCGAGCTGATTTGAATAATATTTTGTGTGATTCCGGGCTAAATGTGATTCCAGTCCAATTGAATTGATTCAATTAGTGAAGCTGAATCAATTGTACACAATTCTGATTCAACTGATCAATATCCGGGCGAGTTTCAAATAATACTCTCAGCCCTAACATGCATGAGGACGGTTCAATCAATTTGTGATGCCTAATATACGAAATACATATTAGTATAGAAATAGCATGCATCAATCCTTTTTTTGTGTGGTTGAATATAGGCTTGACGGCCGCGTGCCTGTGTATCTCGCCCATCTTCGATTCTCCCTCGGTTTTCGCAATTTTAACAGTTTCAGACAGAATGCTCCAGTGAGTCCCAAAAATAAATGGAATCAGTGCTATTTTTTCTGGCAGGAAATGATTCTAAGGTGAATGATTCTAAGGTGAAGTGTTTAGGAATTGTTTTATTTATATACACTTTAATGCAGATTCTTCAGCTCAAGCTTTTCACAATCATCCAGCATACTCTTAGCCAATGTGCCGGGGGGGGGGGGGGGGGGGGGGGGGGGGGGATGACATAATTAATGGGCACGCTCGTGCATACTCATGCCTTTATCCCACTATAATGGGGTCGGCTATATGAATCCTTTGTCGTCATTGTGCCCTATCTTTTGTCATAATCTCACCAATGCCGTAGTACATTATGTCTTTCCTTACAGTTTCATTTCAAGTCTTTATCGGTCTACCCCTCTCTCGTTTAACATGTCTAGTGACTAGACTCTCACAATGCCTAATAGGTGCCTCTAATGGTCTCCTTTGTACGTGTCCAAACCATTTTAGACGAGCTTCTCGCATCTTCTCTGCAATTGGTGCTACCCCAATCTTAGCCCTGATACTTTCATTCCTAATTTTATCCAATCTCGTGTGTCCACACATCCACCTAAGCATTCTCATCTCGGCAACTCCCATTTTTTGCTCATGTACACAATTCACTGCTCAACACTCAGAACCAATATTCATAATGGTGACTAAATCTTTAGGATTTCATGCAATATCGTGTGCATCTATTATTAATTACAACCCGCGGGTGCTATAAATATTGTTATTTATATGTCTCGAATTTCAATTTAGCTAGAGATTTTTATGTATGGAGGCTCGATTTGCCGCTTCCCGCGTACGCGGTCATCTTGGGATGAACTGCGTACATCGCGTGGTCTTTTGCGGCTTTGCTCAATTCCATAACAGAGTTATGTTAGCATGAGCCGCCGATGAGAATGAAAGTCAGCGTCCATCAAGACACATCGGTTCGTAAAACGAACTGTGGTTGCCGAGAATACAAAGGTCGTTCGATTATTGAAAATCATGAGAATATCGGTCGTGATTTCAAGTTTTCGTGATTTTGTGTATGGTTTATTACCTCCTCGAGTAATTGAGAAGCGTACGCTGGTTTCCGAGATGCGTACGCTGGTTGCCGAGAATCCCAATTAGTGTTGAGATTTTTGTATGCTTTTCCCACCGCCGCCACTATCCCAAACAGAGCCTTAATACGAGAGAATTTGGTAATTTTGAAACATAATGTCTCTGTAATAATGCAAACTCTCAGGGAGGTCCCAATAATTCACCATAAAAAACTGCTTGAGATTCAGAAACACTGGATCAAAATTCTTCATGAAGCTCCAGGATCTGATAGACCTTTTAAGAAACACTGGATCAAAATAAGCATAAAAAACTGCTTGAGATTCAGAAGCCTCAACACATCAACCAAACTGAAAAAGATGAGCAACAATTAAGCTAAATATAGCACCAATCTGGTCGAAATCATGAGAATAATAGCGCGATAAACACCGCCTGGATGACACAAAACTAATCAAAGACGGATTCCGCAGAACCAGGTTAGAGAATCCAACTCACGTCACTCCGAGACGAGTACTTGCGCGGCGGCGAGAAATGTTGAAAAATTATTTTGAAATTGAGCTGAGACCCAAAATTAGAAGACACTCATAACATGAGATCTGCAAAATTTGCCATCAGCTCCCCAATGAAATTAAGAAAATTGAACTACATTTTCGCTCATTTTCGCCCCCTTTGCGTGCAAATTCAAACCACAGAGGCCAGGGTTTGTGAAGCTTTTAGCTAATAATATCAACATTCAACTACACCAAACAAAATTCTACCAAGATGATCTTTAAAAAACTGTTTGAGATTCAGAAGACTTAGCACACACACAAAAAGTAAAAGATAGCACTAATCGAAACGAAATTATAAGAATAATGACCCGATAAACACGCCCTAGATGCTACAAAACTTTTAAAGATGGATTCCGCAGAATCTGCTTAGAGATTCCGCGGGCAATCCAACTCACACCATTTGGAGAGCAGCAAGGGAAAATCCACGACATTCTGGGGCAGCTCCTGGATCAACACATTGTAGAACTTCTGAATATCATGCAGCATCTTGGAATTGGCCTCAGTGACGAGGTTTAATGGCGACGCCCTCCCTGCCGAAGCACCCACTCTGCCCGATCCGGTGGTGATAGTTCTCTGGCTGGGTGTGCAGGTCGTAGTTCATGACGAGGGAGACCTGCTGGACGTCGATGACATGGGCAAGGAGCTCGGTGGTGATGAGGACGCGAGAAGACCCGGAGAAAAATTCCCGCATGATGATATCCCTGGTGTTCTGATCCATGTCTCCGTGGTTGGCGGAGACCGTGTAATCCCTGGCCCTCATTTGGTCGGTGAGCCAGTCGACATTGCGGAGGGTGTTGACGAAGATGACGTTCTGTGTGATCGCCAGGGTCTCGTAGAGGTCGCATAGAGCCTCGAGCTTCCACTCCTCCCTCTCTGTGTCGACATAGAACTGCTCGATGCCCTCGAGCGTGAGCTCGTCGCGCTTCACAAAGATTCCGGAGGGTTTGCTCATGAACTTGGGGCGATCTCGAGCACCTCGGGAGGCAGTGTGGCCGAGTTCAGGAAGAAGCTGGAAAATATCGTATATCTGAAATGGGCATAAACAAATCAACCATGAATAGGAAAAAAGATGCAAAAAAAAAAGTTTTCATAAATCAATTCATGCTAACATTAATAGGATTGGGAGTTGGGACAAGTTCCCCAAGAACATGAACCAAAAACAACAACTCTCTTAATCAAGATGATGAAGGAAATGCATGGCTTTAACAGCATTAAAACTATGTAATTAAGAAGATATGCATACTGAGTAATGTGGCCTAGATTGTGTATAATGAATGCATGAAAATGATATTTTGGGGGCTTTGAATATTTTGACATGATCGACCCGACAATTTGTAACTTTGGTTTTGTTATAGTTTCCCTTTTTAGGGTATTTGACTGCGATCTGTTGGCGTGTGTTGGCTCCATAAAAAAAAAATTTGAAAATGAGCAAGATTTGTGGAGTTTTAAATTCGTCCTCTACTCACCGTGTATTGAAGCAAAGGGATAGAATAAGGGTACTCTGGGAATATTAGCATCCCAACAAAAAATGGCACCACCGCAGGACGTTAAGAAAAAAAGGCATTTACGCAATATGAATGTTTCACCAAAGAGTGGCTTTATTTATGCTCTTTGGTTTCTTTCTGATTTCAACTGATATCAACTGTAGAGAGAGCTCCATTCAAGATCATTATTTTATCTTCATCTCCAATCACCACCACATATCCAAACAGGCCCTTGGTTTCTTTCTCTGGGGCTTCATAGCCGTGGCCATATTCATTTATCCTTCAATTTTGTTCATTTTTCTTCATTCCTGATGCAAATTAAGAATCTGTCCCTTCAGTTTTCAAACAGATATGGGCAAAAACAGTTTCTTCTTCCATGGCTGAATCACTCCTCATACCAAATGGATGTTTGGAGAGTATCCAGCCCTCTTCATCTCATCAATCAAAAGCTCAACAATCTTCCGAATCTGATCTGTGGGAACTGCAATCAATCCTTCACAGGCATGGAACTCGAAAACTTCATCTTCAACCTCAATCCAGCTGCAACCCGGCATCTTAGAGACGCCCCTCTCCCTCATCATCCCCCTCATCCTCGCAGAATCATCCCATCTATTGGAACCCGCGTAAATCTTCGAAGAGATTACATAATTCCCCGAATTTGAAGGCTCCAGCTCGAGAATCCTGCCCATAACTCTCTCCCCAACATCAACATTTCGAAAATTCCGGCAAGCACAGAGGAGAGCTCCCAGCATAACTCCATCTGGCTTCTCCGGCATGTTTTCTATGAGTTCCCACGCCTCCTCCAATTTTCCGGCGCGGGCCAGAAGATCCACAATGCATGAGAAATGCTCGATCTTCGGCGACACTCCGAATTCATCCTTCATCATTCGGAACCAATGGCGGCCTTCTTCGACCAATCCGGCGTGAACGCAGGCCGTGAGAATTCCGATGAATGTCACCTCGTTTGGCCGGAGATCTCCCTCCCCCGCCCTCATCCCGGCGAAGAGCGAAATGGCCTCCCGGGCTCTGCCATGGAAGGCGAGCCCGGATATCATGGCATTCCAGGAGACGATATTCCGGCGTGGCATGGAGCGGAATATGGCGACGGCGCGGTCGACGTCGCCGCACTTGGCATGCATGTCGATGAGGGCGGTGGCAACGTAGACGTTGTGGTGGAGATTTTTCATTGAAGCGAAGTCGTCCAGCCGCCTTCCCAATTCTTGGGCGCCAGTGGCTCCGCAGGCTGACAGTACTCCAACGAGGGTCATCTTGTCCGGCTCCACATCTGATTTTCTTCTCATGGTGTTGAATAGATTGATGGCTTCATCTGATAAGCCATTTTGTGAGTATCTGTATAGTTTAGGGAGACAAATTCAGAACAAAAAAGAAAAAGAAAAAGGAAGAAACCAATTGCACCAACTGATCCACATGATGCAAAATCAGCATCAATGTTGTTAATTTTCATGTCTTTTTAGATTAAAAATTCAACTTTAGGTTCATTCCTCCTCATTACACAGACTAAATTTAAACGAGTTACGTAAACGTTCATTATAACTCAGTTCAACCCTAAATAACCTCAAAGATTGAGGATTGTTATTAGCACTTGTAATTTGGATATTAGCACTTACAAATAATATTTTTAGGATTTTTAAGAAAATCTATCCGCTCTCACTCAATCGACTGACGCCTCTCGCTTCTTCCGCGGCTTTGCAGTTCAGGTAACCGAACGACTCCCCCTCCCGGCGGTGCTCCCCTCCATTTTCGATGGTTGTACGTTGGATCCTCTATCTCATCCGCTTTGCAGGTCAGTAGCCAGATCCTCAACCTCATTTGTTGGATCACAACCTTCCAGCTTTAAAGGTGAAACGAAATATCAGGATATTATGTATCAGGAAATGAATTTCGCCGTGAAATGTATCAGGAAATACTCTTTCCAGGAGGATGGTAGAGAAGAAACTCGTTTTTCAACTTTTCGTTATGTTAAAAGGTAAAAGCAATTTCACGCTTGCAAAGTCCCAGATCCTGATTTAAATCTGATTCAATCAAACTGAAAAAATTTGTCTTCTTGGAGTTGTCCCAGCTTTAATTATTGAACCAACTTTATATACGACGGACATTGATATTTAATCATCGTTATTATATAACACTGATTTTGTTCTCCAGCTTTTGAGTTTCTATCGGGATTTTTTGATTTACCGGAACATGAATTTTGCTATGTATTTATACTTTACAGACACTCGCCTATCCGCTTCGACGTACAGTCGCCGGATCCTATAAATTGTAACGCTTCATTTAATATGTTTAAGTGTTTTTTTTATTTTGAGGGCAGATAGCATTCGTGCTTGCAGATAGCGATTTTTGAAATACATGTTTGTGAATAGGTAAAATTGCGGAATAGTCAAAAGTGCGGTGCTAATAACAATGCAGGTTTAAGTTATCTTACGAGAGATAAAGTTGGAATCTCAAAAATAATTTCAAATTATTATTTTAATATACACATGAATCATTTTGCTCAGCTACTACTTCAGCAGATCATTCCTTCACCTTGTAATCAAAATCATAATTGGTCTATTCGAATATTTTTCTAGGCATTTCACACCATCACTCTGCATGAAGTTATCATATTCAATAAAAATTGAGTAAAGAAAATTTAGTAAAATACGTCTGGCACTGCTGAAATTTATAGGAAAGACTCATGGAACTCTTGTAGTATTCAAATGGATATTTGAAATCCATAAATTTGTAAGTTTTACTCAAATGAGGACAATTTTAATTTAAAAAACTAGAAAACATTTAATTCTAAGTTATTTTAATTTAAAAAATTATTATCACTCATTAAATAGCTCAACCTTATGAAATAAGTACAACAAATTAATAAATTATAATTTTAAGTTCTTTTAATTTATAATCAAGGTTATCATATTAATATAATATGAGTAAAATACGTGTGGCACTTCTGAAATTTATAGAAAAGACACATGTAATTCTTGTAGTATTCAAATAGGTATTTGGAACCCCATAAATTTCTAGTTTTTTACTCAAATGAGGACAATTTTTATTTAAAAAACAAAAAATGTACATTTTAAGTCATTTTAATTTACTAAATAGTTATCACTCGTAAAATAGCTCAACCTTATGAAACTTAGGCCTCATTTGGGGCTGTGTTTCTGCTCCGGTGAGTTTGCACAAAAACGCCACTGTCATAAAATATATGTTTGGCATGACAACGATTACGACCGCCACCAAGAAATGAAAACAAGTTTTTAACATAAATGTTGATGAAGTTCCTTAGGTAAGGTCGAGCGTTCATCATAACCATCATGTTCACGACCACCGATGCAGCGCCAAACAAAAAACTAATACAACAATATATTAATAAATTAAAATTTTAAGTTTTTTTAATTAAAATTTTTTTAATCATAAAAATAACTATAAAATCCATGTCTTTAATAATTATTAGGGTTGAATCAATTTAAAATAGGCAATTTAATTCAATTATATAAATTTACATGTTGTAATGTGCGGATAAAGGCTTTGAGTGTTGTTGTAATGTGCGGTAAATATGAAATTTTTATTAAAATTACTTAAAGATGAAATTTGATTTTTTTTTTAAATTGTCCTCATTAAGTGAAAATTGAAAAATTGGGCTTTCCAATGTCCATTTGAAAACTACAAGGATTCCATTTATCTTTCTCTAAATTTCAAGAGAGGATGTCACAGATACTTTACCCATTTATTTGAACTGCATAAATCCTTATTAGTTTGTAAGAAATTTGCAGTATGAACTAACCAAAGAGAACAAAATTTAGCAGAATTCAAAATCTAGGCTTACCCTGTGATCATAGCATTCCACACAGGCAATTTCGGCTCCAAAATTCCGTCGAAAATCCGCCTCGCTTCTTCCAAATTTCCGCACTTTCCATGCATATCAATCAGCGCAGACCAAATAAACGAGTTCATCTCGACTCCACTCTCCTCCACCAGCCCGGCCACCTCCCGACCCAACTTCAAATCCCCGACTTCGCCACAAGCCGCCAACACGCTAGCTGCCGTCATCCCGTTCATCTCAAACCCTTCCCTCCTCATCCTTCGAAAGACCCCCAATGCCTGTGCGGGACAGCCCGTCCTCAAACACCCCGAAATCATCGCGTTCCATGAAACCACATCCCTCTCAGTAATTTCATCAAACACTTTCCGCGCGCTTTTCAGATCAGAACACCTGGCGTACATGGTGATCAGTGAATGCTGTGTGTTGAGATCTGAATCAAGACCGCGCTGTAGAGAAGAGCTGTGGGCGGAAAGGCCGTGGTAGGGAGAGGGGAGGTTTCCGGCGGAAATGAAGATGAAAGGGTAGGTGAACTTAGTAGGTTTTTCGCCGGAGTGAAGCAATTTGGCGTAGAAATGAAGGGCTAAGGGGTAGTCCTTCCAGGAGGTGGAGAGGCCGCGGATCATGATGTTGAAGGAGAAGTCGTTGGGGGAGGGGATGTGGGAGAAGACGAGGGAGGAATAGGAGAGATTTTTGAGGTCGACGAGCTTGCAGAGGAGATGGTTGTGGAAATGGAGGGCGGCGACGAGCATTTGGGAGTGGATTTGCTTGACGGATTCTAGGGTTTTGGATTGTTTGAGGAGAGAGAAGAGGTGGGCCGGCGAAGAAACCGGCGCCGGAGGTTTCGGTCTGTGCATTTCTATTCGGAATACGGCTGAATGGCGGGAGGGTGAGGGTCACGCTTTTTTTACTTAGTCAAAAAAAAAAAGAATATTTATAATAAGTCATTAACTGCTTATATATATATATTATTAATAAATAAGGCTCTGTTTGGGGGATTTATTTTCACCGATCAAGCGATTACGACCGCATGAACCATAACTTAAAATAAGTCCCCCCAAACGGAGCCTAAGAGTTTATTTGGTACGGCGGTGGCATTTGCTCCTGGCGGGTCGAAATAGAGAGTTGGAACCGGAGGGGGGGATGCGGGGTTGGAAAAACGGCATTTGAGGGGCTTTTTCTTCTTGCGGCGGGTGCAAACGGAGCAAACGTTGCCGGCGTCCCGTTTGTTTACCCGCCGTCCGGCGGCGTTTGCTCCAAACGCCCGGCGAAAACGCCGAAACAAACGGAGCCTAAATGAAAATGTTAAACATTCAAAATAAGAAATATATAATATACTAGAGAAGAAATAAGTGATTTAAGAAAAATTTAGATGCGCTTTATGATTTAGGGTTTAGGGTTTAAGCTTTAAGATATAACAACTTCAAAATAAGATTTAAAACAAAAGTGTTTAATTTGTTGCATGTCATTGTACCGGTATTCTTATATCACGAGTGTTTATTAAAATACATGTGCATCTATTTGTAACTTTTATATTCTAAAATTTTCGCATAAAAAAAATTATTGTACTCAAAAGTAATTATTTTAAAACTAATTATTAGTATCTCAACTCCCGTCTAATAGGCATGAATTTTTTTTTTCACACATGTCTGTCGCATCACGATCCGCCTAAAGCGCACTCTGACTTTTGTTTAGATGGATCGTGACAATTGGTATCAGAGCCAAGTTAGGCTTCTAAAGATAAAGTATTTTAAACTTTTCATCAATATTGAATTGCATTGTATAAGTATATATATGCATGCATCATTTCTTCATTCACTTTGTCATTATCTGTTGTTCACAGTTGAAACACGCACTCACTACACTCATAAGCATGAGTAGTATGCACACGAATGTTAAAGGGTTATAGGCAAACTTAACATTTTGTGCATATGAATTTCTCTTATGATATACACCACTTGCGAATATTAAATGGTTATGGACAGTTTAATATTTTCAAGTGTGATGACATTAATATCATAATATTATGAATGATATGTTAAGTGAAATTGGCACTTAACATGACATGCGTATCCATTCATTTGCATTTATATCATAAATTATTGCACAAGTGTCAAGCTAAGAACATCATAATGATCGTACACACATGAATTTACTAGTTGCTTAGTATCGCACATGATCTCATTGTAGCATTTGCATGAGCATTACCTAAAGTTGTCCAATGAAAATATTGTAACTATTATATGATTTATGTACCCGACGGTATGGAATGTGCTAGAATCTCTAATTTCAAGTCTCTGATATTCGTATCCAGTCCTTTTTTATTCTCCAGCATTTGCATGAGCATTATTTGCTTGACTATCAATCCTTTTGGTTCCCTAGTATCTCCTTCTAGTTAGCTCCTAAGCATTAGCATCGCAAGCAATGCAATACTAAACATATTTCTCTAGTGGTATAAGAAAGAAATGAGGATCTTCTTGTAAATTGTTCTGTTGAATTATTTCAGCGTTGTTTGTGTTATTTCATCTCTAGAGTGACTCACTCCTGACAACATTCAACCATCATTCAACTTTTTTCCCTCGTTGGTGTTCTATCGTCTCTTCATGTAAAGATCTTTTTGGCTTTCAAACTATCGAGTCTTACAGCTCAATTTCGAACTAATTGAAGAAATTTTTGTGTTTCCTAAAGTCAATCCTTCATATCCGGACGAACTCGCTAAGATTGTGGAGTACACTTGGGAACTTGAATCTGACATGCGTAGTAAGTATCCGCAACTTTTTTCCTTAACCTTGGTAATTCTCTCAACTTTTTCTCCTTACTATTTCATTGTATTCATAGTTAGCTTCCACGCCTATATCTGCAAATCTTGTTGGAATGAACGATATCTGAATCTTTATCATAAGAGCCCCCAATCAGGAAATCCTCAAAAGTTTCAGGACGAAACTTCCTATGTAGGGGAAAATGTAACAACCCATATATTTATAAAATAAAAGTATGGGATTTTATTGGTGGCGTTTTTGTAAATTACCTCAAAGAAATAAACTTCTCTCCTTATTAAATCGAGCACCCACACCCCGATTAAATCACCCGGCGTTAGGGCTTTCACGTATCTCGCCTCCCGCCCGACTCCAAATTTCCACAAGCCGGTCGACGTGCAGCTCCCGATATCGCTGCACCCAACTTCCGCAAGTTGTAGGCTAGGATCACAATCCGGATCATAGGATCTTACGATTCTACGATCCAGATTTTGTAAATTGATCCTGATTTTGTAAAGCGGTGCTCGATCCGACCCTACTATCTGATCCGATCCTGCCTCGAAAGGATCTCATTTAGGATCTCGATCCTGACAACCGTAGTTGTAGCGCCACCAGTTCACTGTCTCCCGACACCTCCTCTTCCTCCTCTTGCCCTGGCCGACGGCTTCTCCTCCTCCCCAAGCCGCAAGAGTCGACTTTTCCTCCTCCCAGTAGTAGTAACCTTATCCTCTCCTCATTAGGGGTCGGCAGTCCCCTTCCTTCTCCTCCAAAGGACCGGCATCCCTTCTCTTCCCCTGACAGCCCTCTCCCTCTCGATTTTGTGCGTCTTGCTAGGTCAAATATCAATTTTATTGTTCATAAATAGGTTCGAAATATGATTGTTAATTTTGCTTGCGCCGCTTAGCTGTCGGCGTTAGTTTCAGCCTCACCTTTAGGCGAGTAGAGAACTTTCTCTTTCTTGCAAACATTGAGTTTAATTTAGGTGATTGTTAACCGCAAACCTGCTATTTGTTAGTGGCACCCCAAAATCTTATTACTTTTTGCGCCTTTTTGAAATATGACTTGTACATGCATATTTAGGAAAAGTGCTCAACACGAAAGTTTTAGATATCGTCGAGATCTACAACTTTCATGTTGAGCACTTTTCCTAAAAATGCATGTACAAGGCGTACTTTGGAAATATGCTAAGATTTTACGCCTTTCAGAAATACGCCTTCTACATGCAATTTCAGGAAAAGTGTTCAACACGAAAGTTATAGATCTCGTCGAGATCTACAACTTTCGTGTTGAACACTTTTCCTGAAATTGCATGTACAAGACGTATTTTGAAAAGGCGCGAAAAGTTAGCAGATTTTGGGGTGCGACTAGCCAATAACGGGTTGCGGTTAACAATCACCTTAATTTAATGCGTCTATTTCTTATGATTACATGATTTTATTCTTTAATATATTGATCTGTCAAATGAATTGAAATCTTGAATGTCTAATTAGACAAGTTAATATTTTAGGGTTTGTTGCGGCCAAACTTGACGTCCCGGTCGGACTGGATTAACTTACACCGTCTTAGCCCACAGAACGATCGAACGCGCACACAGTCAATGAGAGAGAGATTCTGCACATGATGTTTTGACGTGGAAAAACCCATCAATCGGGTAAAAACCCATGCGACCGGATCTGTGTCGGTCGAACTCCACTATCTGCTTTTGGTTACAACTTGTTTGAAGAATCGAGGGCGACGGGTCGTTCCTCGTTACACTTTGGTGATGAGAGAGAGAGAGAGAGTTATTTAGGATCACGACGAGCAACAGGCTGCTCCATGTGAGGTTATTTGGTGGGGCGTTGTGGACAAACGGATACTTGTTGTAGTAGTAATTTCCTTCTCGCCCTCACTTGTAGACTTAGGCGGATTTTTGGTGGAGCGGTGGTGACTCGAAGGTTGTTCAAAGGTGGCTCGAAGGAGGAATCTGGCAGAGCTCTGATCTGAGGAGGAAGAAAGCCGAGTAGAGAAAAATATGAGAAATGAGGAGGCCTGGATGCCTTTTTATAGCATCTAGGAGGTGGTTACAATGATTATACAGTTATCCGCACATCGTAACCACCAATATCATTATTTTAAACATAGTTTTGGGTGCATATTATTCACATATTATTTTTTACTAAATGTAAGACCCCTCTAAAAACATGCCCCCCCCCCACTACTGGTGGTGGTTACACGGGTAGTTATCCGCTGAGTAGACGGTGACAAGCGTGGCTGAACTATTGGATGGTGGGGAAGGGGCCCAGAGAGGGCAAGAGAGGCGGTCGGCCACCACCTCAAGGGTGGCCATCCCCGACGAAGGTGACGATCCGCCGTCGCGGCGCCAACCGGAGGTGTGGTCGGCCGACCGGAGAGGGCTAGCCAGCCGTACTCGGGCAGCACACCTGGACCGGCCCCGGCAGTGATCATCGGGCACAACCCCAGCGCTGGCTGTCGGGCGCAGTGCCGGCATCGGGCGCCGGCCGCAAGGCGCGGCCGGCCGGAGCTGGCCCGAGCGGGGGGCGGTCAGCCGAGCACACCCGAACGGGGGGCAGGGCGCGACTGGCCGCACCCGTCATCTTCCACGGAGGTCGCGGGGGGGAGACCCGGCCGGAGGGATAGCCACCCCTCGCGGCCGCTAGAGCGCAGACACGAGGTGTGGCCCATCAGCCGACCGACGGTGGTAGAGAGGGGGCTAGCCCCGATGGTTTCCCCTGGGCTGTTCGGGGAATAGGATCTCGTGCGTGCGGATCACGCGTGATTGTGTGTGCCAATCACGCTTAGCGGTTCCCCCATGTTCTTCAGGATGGGATCATAGGGAGTGGGCTAACTGCACCCCCAACGATTTATAAATAGGGTTATCCCCATCAATTGCCCCCCGAAATCCTCAGTATTAGAAACCATTTTTTTGTGAGAAGAGCGAAAATTTAACATCCTCCTACGAAGGATTCATTCAGCGGCGACAATCGTGAAGGCGAACTGAGAGGTGTCAGAGAAGGCGGACGGAGGAGCTTTACGAGCGAAGGTAAGTCACAAGGAAGAAGGAAAACAGAGAAGTCTCACGGGCGAGGGAGGTCGGAAGCGTCAAGCCGGTAAGCAAAGCCCACCAACACAAGGACGAACTAGCCGACCGAGGCGCCCGCAGCCGCACCGGCTCTTCCGAGGCAGAAGCCCCCCTGGGCGCACGCCTTGGATGCCCGCAATGCGCGGGCGCGCGCCTGGGTCTGTGCGGGAGCGCGTTCCTGGGTGCTCGTGTGAACGCCCTGGTGCGCGCACCTGCGCACCTCTACGTGTGTGCATTGTTGCGCGCGCGTTGGGGGCGCGCGTGCATGCTGCTAGGCGCGCACCGTGCGCACTACTAGGTGTGTGCGACGGACCCCTTTGCCTGAGTGGGTGCTCGCACACTCTTTTTGTAGGCGGGACCCTATATGTTTTTGGTTTGCGCGTCGATTGCGCACTTGCGCGCAACAGCATTCAATGGAACATCCTTAGCCAGTTGTTTGTTTTTTATTTTCAAATTTTGAAGCGTCCTAGGAGACTCATGCAGCTGCGCTCTACGCTCACTATCGAGCAAGTCGCAGTTTGGAGGAAAAATACGGGTTACTTATTGATCTTGATGTGAAAATACCTCATGCTGAAGACAGAGTTCAGAACCCACCAAAGGGTTGGCTGACCATTTGCGAGACGACTTTGAAATCCGGCTTCCGCTTTCCACTGTGCGAGGAGGTAGTTGATATCTTGAAGTTCTACGGTGTCCCGATATCTCAGTTCACTCCAGTAGGGATGACCTGTGTTATGGGATTGGTAACCTTCTTCAGGGAGCATGGTTCTAGGTTCTCATTAGAGTTATTCAGAGATTTGTGTGATGTCCATGTTGACGGTGGTGACTGTGCCGAGATTCGCAGTAACAAAAGTTGGCTTGACTTTGAGATCCGGACGGATCGTTGATATGGAAACACCTTGTTTGGATATGTCTGGAACTCCTGGGGCTTGCCAGAGCTGTGTAATTCTTCACCTGATCATTGGCATCGCCAGAGGGGGCGAGAACAGGACTTTTCTCCGTTGTTGGGATTTACGGAGCCTCAGGAGTTAGCAAATTGCTTGTTCAGTATCTCTTTGTTTGTTGAAGAGAAGCTTCTGTCCCAGTGAGATCTTTCAATTAATGTTGAGCGCACTATAGTCGCGTCATTGGTTCGCAAAAGAAAGCTTGTTTTGAGAAGTTGTTGTGATGTTGCTGCGGAGTTGCAAACTCTGTCATGTCGAAGAGATGACCTGAATGAGGAGGCCCCTTGTGACGAGCTTATTCCAGTTGATTCAGATCTTGAGGTGATAAAAGCGTCTGCCCCCACGATTCCCCTGCACAGAGGCTACTACTCTTCGGGTGTTTTCTTCTTTGAATGCAATGAGTGACATGGTAAGTGATTTGTTCATCTTTTTTCATTCGAATTGGTTACTTTGCACAACTCTAACCCCTCGTTTGTTGTTTGCAGATTGAAGCTCAAGCGCATATAGCCTTCAAGTGGAACGATCATTATGTAAGCTTGAAGGACGGATACTTGGCTCTTCAGAAAAAACTCCGGGCAGCAAAGACTTCACTTGCCACCTCTAGAGAGGAGCTAGAATGAGACGTATCCCGATTTCGGCGGATCGGGTCAAAGTTGAAGTCGGAGCTGGAGGAAGCTCGAACATCATTGCAGATAGAGAAGTCCTTGGAGGAGAAGACCATGCAGACTTTGAAGACTGCTCAGGAAGAGAGTTCTGTCTTGAGGGCGGAGTTGAAGGCTTCCTAGGCTGAGATAGCACATCTTTCTTCAGAAGAGCGGGTACTTGAGATGAAGGCGGCTGAATTTGAGGAATATAGGAATTCCTTGGACTATATGCGTGATCGTGACTTACTTGTTGAGGAGATTCGTGAGGATGTTTGGTGCAGAGAGGTTGAGCCTCAAAGAAGGTGAGCCCTGAGCCTTAGTTTTGATGATATTTCTGATGACGAAGAAGGTGAGCCCTGAGCCTGATGTAGATGGCGAGTGGTAGCTCTGTCTTTGTATGTTTGTGTACATCTTCTTCTTGTAGTCGTGTCTTGTATGGATGCATGTCTTTTTTTTATTCGCCAGACTTGTAGGTGTTCTTCACCGTTCTTTGTAGTGACTGATGACGGAGGTTTTGACCCCGAGGTTACTGTAATGTTGTTGAGGTTGACTATACATCACAACAGTTGTGCGTAGCGGAAATGGAACAAGAAAATCCAAAATAGTTCGGATCTAGCGATGAACATTGATCAAAAAGTAAAAATATTGTAAATAAAATTCACCTTTGCGGGATTGAGTCACTACTCAACCAAGATGCTCCAAGAAATCTGTCGATCACTAGCGGCTGGAGTTCTGAGCGCGGAATAATGTCCACGCCTCTACAAATAATCCACATGAACGGGAGAACCTTAGACTTTTATCACACAAGATCTAGGTTAGAAGAAAGCACTCTGCGTCTTCACGGACTGCTAGGTATGCTCCAGAAGAGGAGGCGGCGACACTCGCTGAAAATAGGCTCGGCGATGGCGATGAGATCGGCGTTCACGGCCTTGGCGGAACTGTTCCGTCGGGAGGAAGAAGAAGCTGACTCGTGATTAGGTCAAAACGTATCGTCTCTTGCTCGGTTTACTGTACATATCGTATATATACTGAATACCGAGCCAACTGATACCAGCAGACCACGCCGAACCGGACTTAAAGGAAATAAAGCGAATGAAACGGAATTCGCCGAGTATTAACGTCAATAATCGACAAATCAACATTTGACTCGACGAAGCGTCTAGTGCACTCAATGCCTAACTTGACGAATCAACATTTGACTCGACGAATCGTCGAGTGGACTCAACGCACTCAGCGCCAGATTCGTCGAATCAACACTTAACTCGACGAAGCGTCGAGTGGACTCAACGCACTCAGCGCCAGACTCGTCGAATCAACACTTGACTCGACGAATCTTCGAGTGAACTCGACGCTCTCAACGCCTATTTCGACGAGTCAACATTTAACTCGACGAAGGCGTCGAATGGTCTCGACGGTCTCAGCCCCTAATTCGATAAGTCAACATTTGACTCGACGAAGACGTCGAGTGTTCACGGCGTACTCAACGCCATCATTCGATGAATCAACAATTAACTCAACGAATTGTCGAGTGGTCTCGACGCTCTCAACGCTAACTCAACGAATCAACACTTGACTCGACGAAAGCGTCGTGTGCTCTCGATGCACTCAACGCCTGGCTGAGTAGACTTTACACACTCAATGCATGACTGAGCTCAGTCCTTTACTCATCTCATATGAGTAAAACCAACATAATACAATCTTTCAAATTCTCCAAACGCTCTTATGTGCAACCATGTTAGGCTCATACTCGTTGGCAGTGAGACTACATGCATGATCACTTCCAGATCACAATGGTAACACCAACAAATGCTGTTATTTCCCTTTCTTTACTCTTTTGAATTGCATGAATGTGAGTAACTGGCGGGATTTAGACTGTTGTAATGTCAAAGAGTGCAATGACTCAATCTGGATCTCGGAGAATGTAAGGATTCGATCTGGGGGTCGGAGAATATAAGGATTCGATCTAACAGCGGGGTCGAGCCTGGCCATGAGAGGACTATCGGAGAATGTAAGTATTCGATCCAAATGTCAAATAATGTAAGGATTCGATCCGACTGCGCGACCGCGAGGGGGGCATGCCCTGGCAATAGCAGGGCGTTGGCCTACAGTAACGATGGAGAATGTAATGATTCGATCCGGTTGCGTGGCCTAGCCTGGCTATGAGCTGATTACCGAAGAATGTAAGGATTCGATCTGGGTGTCGGATAATATAAGTATTCGATCCGACCCCACGACCGCGAGGGGGGCATATCCTAGCGATGGCGGGGTATTGACCTGCAGTAACGACGGAGTATGTAATGATTCGATCTGATCGCTGGAGAATGTAATGATTCGATCCGGTTGCGCGACCTAGCTTGGCTATGAGCTGATTGTCGAAGAGTATAAGGATTCGATCTGGGTGTTAGAAAATGTAAGGATTCGATCTGACTGTGCGATCGCGAGGGGGGCATGCCCTAGCGATGGCGGCGCATTAGCCTACAGTAACGACAGAGAATGTAATGATTCGATCCGATCGTCGGAGAATGTAATAATTTGATTTGGATCCGCGGCCTAGCCTGACAATGAGCTGATTGTCGGAGAATGTAAGGATTCAATATGGGTGTCCGAGAATGTAAGTATTTGATCCAACTATGCGACCACGAGGGGAGCATGCCCTGGCAATGGCGGGGTGTTTCCATGTAGTAACGACGGAGAATGTAATGATTCTATCCGGTTGCGCGACCTAGCCTGGCTATGAGGCGATTGCCGAAGAATTTAAGGATTCGATCCGGGTGTCAGAGAATGTAAAGATTCGATCCGACTACGCGACCACGAGGAGGGCATGCCCTGGCGATGGCGGGGCGTTGGCCTGCGGTAATGACGGAGAATGTAATGATTCGATCTTATCACCGGAGAATGTAACGATTCGATCTGGTTGCGCGGCATAGCCTGACTATGAGCCGATTGTCGGAGAATGTAAGGATTCAATCCGGGTGTCGGAGAATGTAAGGATTCGATTCGACCGCGCGACCGCGTGGGGGCATGCACATGCGATGGTGGGGCATTGTCCTACAGTAACGATAGAGAATGTAATGATTCGATCCGATCGCTGGAGAATGTAATCATTCGATCCGGTTGCGCGGCCTAGCTTGGGCGAAGAGTTGCCTTTCGAAGAATGTAAAGTTTCGATCCGAAAGTGATTGAGCCTAGTCTAGAATTTGTCGTCGGTGAATATAAGGATTCGATCTGGGGAGTGGCCTAGCCTGACCGAAGAGTTGGCTTCTAGAGAATGTAAAGATTGGATCTAGAAGTGACCGAGCCTAGTCGGGAATTGCTCGCCGGAGAATATAAGGATATGATCCTGAGAGTGGCCTAGCCTGGCCAAAGAAGTCTTTAGACGAGAATAAGGAAAATACAATGCAATATGATCAAATTAAAGATAATTTGCACGAGTCGTGCCTCGTGACTTTTACATCATAAAAAGTAAAAGACATAAAATAGAAATTCAAGGTAAACAATAAATAAAGAGAAACAAAGATAAGGGTGGTATTGGGTTCTTGATCGGCGAAGGATCTTCCTCTCCTAATGAGAACTTCCTTGTTCAATAGTGTTTTTGCTGCGCAGATCGATGTAATCAACATCAAAGGTGATTGCTACTATCGGCTGAGCCTGCTTTAAGTACCAGGCGCGAGCTGCTTCCTTGTTCCCATGAATGGCCTATATACCTCCTATGGTCGAGAACTTCATAGATAAGTGTGGAATTGACGGAATTGCTCCAAAAATAGACTGGACCGGCCTTCCGGTGATGGTATTGTAAGGCAAACTTGAGTCGATGATGACGAACTGGATATCATGAGTAGCCTTCCATGGGAATTCACCCATCGTCACTGGTAGAGTGATTATTCCCTGGACGGGGACTGGATGGTTGTTGAAGCCATAAGCAGGTCCCGCGACGGGACTGAGATGTTGTCTGGTGAGTTTCATGTTATAGAGAGTGGATAAGAACAAGACATCGATAGAGCTCCCGTTGTCTATGAGAATTCTTTTGACGTTGAAGCAGGGATCTCCGACTCCTGTGCAAATGACGAGCGGGTCCTGATGGGGGTCTGCAACCCTTCGAAGTCTTCATTATCAAAGGAGATGGTGAAATCCTGGTTGAGCTCCCTATTCTTGTGAGCTTATTCTGTTGTTTCACTGAGAATACCTAGGTAGAGAGGAATGGGGGCCTGACGATGGTTTCGATGTTACCGACCATTTGTCTGGCGTCGGGAGCCCCCTGTGGCGCATTCTGTTCTCTTCCCTGGCGCAATGTTTGCTGACCCTGTGCTTGTCCTTGTAGAAACCTCTCAATGAGTCCTTTGCGGACAAGGCATTCGATTTCATTCTTTAGTACGGAACATTCTTCGGTATTGTGATCAGTCATATAGTGAAACTCGCAGTATTTCGACTGGTCATTTCTTGGATTCGGCAGCGACACTCTCGGTTGCTAGAATGTCGGATCATCCTGAATTGCGTACAACACATTAATCTGAATGGTATTTAATGGAGTGTATTCTCGGGGTGGTTGATGACCCACATTCCTTGGTGGGTCATGACAAAGTTCGTTGTTTTGACGCTCTTCCTGACATCGCTCTTCTTGTCTTACGGGGGCTTGCTCCTGCCCCCTCTGCCTTTTTTGTCCGCCTTCAAACTGCCGGCGGTGCACTTCGATGGCCTCGTCAGCTGTTATCTAGGCTTCGACTCGATGAAAAAGTTCTGGATAACTGGGCACGGTTTCCCTCATGAGTGTCGAATAGAAGTTGCTTGGGTGGAGTCCTCCGAGGAAGATGCCCCTGAGAAGCTCGAGGTCGACCCCCGGAATTTTTCGTGCTTCTGAGGTGAAACGGCAAAAGAAATCTTTGAGAGATTCTCCCTCGTTCTGTCCGATACCTGAAAGGAGTGAGGGATCCCGAACGATTCTACGGTTCGCCACAAACTGTTCTGAAAATTGGCGTGCAAAATCTGCAAAGTTGAAAATTGTTCCCTCTCGAAGAGAATGAAACCAGGTGCGGGTCTGACCCTTTAGAGTGGCTAGGAACACTTGGCAGAGAAACTGGTCTAGGGCGCTAAAAATCCTCATTATGGTGAGGAAATGGTTGATGTGTTTGAACGAATCCTCTGTTCTGTCGATCGTCTCGATGTTAGGGAGTTTGAAGCTGTGTGGGATTGGATGAGCTAGAACCTGGGGGGCGAGCGGGGATCCCTGGTGGAGAGGACGGCACGCGAAGATGTCCTGTCGTCCAATCTGTAGGTACTCTTGGGAAATCACCTCACGTATCTCCTCGTGGGTGTGTCTTTCACCCGGGGGAGCATGGGCTACTTCTTGCGGATGATGATGGTGGACACCTCCAATGCCCCGATGAGCGGGGTGCGTAGAACTAGCGGTGTCAGGAAATTTTTCATATTCATTTTTCTCCCTAGGGGGCTTGCTGAGGCAGAACTTGATCCTGAGCTGGAGGCGGGGATTTAATCGGCGTGGGAGACTGAAGAGGAGCTAGAGGAGCTCCGATATTCAGGAGGAGGGCGGGCATCTCGACTTGATGCTCCTCCATTTGTTGCATGCTCCCTTCCAAAGCGGCTATGGGCGGGAGAGCGGCTTCTCCGCCGAGAGTCACGTTGGCGAGCGAGTGGGAAGGAGTCGGCTCAACGCGGCCTCCAGGAAGTGATCTATTAGTTGTTTGGGTGGTCCTTCTTGCCATGGGATCTAATCATGAGTACCATTGTGCAGAAGGTGTTGTCTTCTAAGTCTTCAGAGGTTGTGGGTTCGATTCCCATAAACGGTGTCAAACTGTTACGGCCAAACTCGATGCCCCAGTCAAATCGGATTAACTTAGACCGTCTTAGCCCACAGAGCGATCGAACGCGCACACAGACAATGAGAAAGAGATTATGTACACTATGTTTTGACGTAGAAAACCCACTTAATAGGATAAAAAACCATGCGAACGGATCTGTGTCGGTCGAACTCCCCTATCTGCTTTTGATTACAAGTTGTTTGAAGAATCGAGGGCAACATTCCGCTCCTCGTTACACTTTGGAGATGAGAGAGAGTTACTTAGGCTCACAGCGAGCAACAAGCTGCTCCGCATGAGGTTATTTGTTGGGACATTGCGGACAAATGAACACTTGTTGTAGTAAGAATTTCCTTCTCGCCGCTCACTTGTGGACTTGGGCGGATTTTTGGTGGAACGATGGTGAATCGAAGGTGGCTCGAAGAATAAATTCGGCAGAGCTCTGGCATGAGGAGGAAGAAAGTCGAGGAGAGAAAAAGATGAGCATGGGAACCCGTGTATACGGATCGCGCGCGATTGCGCGTGCCAATCGTGCGTGTGGCGGTTCTCCCATGATCTCCATGATGTGATCATGGGGAGTGGGCTAACCACACCCCCAACGATTTATAAATAGGCTTGTCTCCATCATGGTTTAATATGTTTGAAATGTCATGGGTTTGTGAGCGTGAATGATTTTTATTTGAATATTGATCTAGATGAATGAATTTCTCATTTGATGAATAAATTGAAGAATGATAAATTGTTGAGTACGAGCAACATTGTCATGACAATAATTGTAACGAATTTTAGTTAGCAAATATATGATTGGTGCTTTTATGTCATACTCGTAACGTACACATTTTATTTGGAAGATATTTGTATCAAAAATGATTTAATCTAGAGTACTTGTTATCCCAGAAATGATGTATGTTAAACTTACTCCTATGATTTACTTGAAAAATCTTCTTGTTAATGAAACCTTAACCTCTCGAACCCGCAAGTTTCAAAACTCACAATCTAGTTTTGGGTGTCATCAGATCTTTGCTTCTTATGCATGTTTGATTGCAAGACTTGAGTAACTATTGTTTCATGACTTGATTCTTCTCTTTGATGTAAATTCATTTATGCTAGAATCACAACCTATGAATCATTAAATTCATTAATGTCATAAGGAATCATTGAAATGTAGTGTTTAATTGATGTAACATCTTGACTTGAGCTTACGCTTGTTTTTGTAATGGAAACAAATAAATGATCATATCAAACACAAATTTTCTGATAAGCCTTGCATTTGAATATGAATCATGTGCATCAAATAAAAACACATATACATTCCATTGATTACAGCTTATGTCATTACCTGAACTTGTATATGCTACACTCCGGAGTAGACTAATAATTCTAGTTATTTCTGTTTGTCTCTTACTTGCATGTCTTATTAGTTTTGCTTCATTAAAACTGATACACAAACATTTATGATTTCCCTACCCGTACTTTATTTTACTTTGCTCATTATTTATTTCTATATTCTGAGACTTTTTTCTTGTTTTGGAATTTTTCTTAGTGCCCGTGACTGTGTCGCCTGCTATCTCGAGCCTGATCTGCGTCAAGCACCTGCCTCTAGAAGTTTATCTTCTCGTCGTGTCAGATTATATGCATTTTAACTTTCTTTGCTGTTGAATATTTCTTTTATATAATAATTATGATCAGCCTTTTTCTTTGTTATCATGAACAACTGCTAGGCTATAAACTATTTTCTAAAAATTTGATGTTAAGGTATGTTCATTTCCATTGGAATTGTTATTGCATGACATCATACCGGTATTCTTGTATCGTGGGTTTTTATTAAAATACATATGACTCTATTTCTCACTGTCATACTTTAAAGCTTTCGTATAAAAACAATTTTTTTTACTAACAAGTAATTATTTTAATACTAATTATCAGTATATCAGTTCCCGCCTAACAGACATGAATTTTCTTCTGCCCATGCATGTGGCAGCACGATCCGATCGAAGTGCACTTTGACTTTTGTTTAGACGGGTCATGACAGTGTATGAGTGTGTGCGTGCGTGTCTGTGTGTGTCTGTGTTTGTGTGTATCTGTGTTTGTGTCTGTGTATGTCTGTGTGTGCATGTCTGTGTTTGTGTCTGTGTCTGTGTATCTGTGCATGTGTCTATTTGTTTGTATATGTGTTTGTATGTCTATGTTTGTGTGTATGTATCTGTGTATTTGTGTGTGTGTCTGTGTGTGTATGTGTGTATGTGTGTCTTTGTGTTTGTGTTTATGTGTTTGTGTGTCTGTGTGTCTGTGTTTGTGTGTCTGTGTGTCTGGGTCTGTGTGTGTGTGTGTGTGTGTGTGTGTGTCTGTGTGTGTTTGTGTGTGTCTGTGTATTTGCATGTGTCTGTGTGTCTATGTGTTTGTGTGTCTGTGTTATGTGTGTCTGTGAATCTTGATTGAGAACTGACTCTAGGTTGGACAGCCTAAGATTTAACTTTAATAGAAACCCCTAAAACTCGTCTTACGGCTCTGTAAATCATAATGCTTGGCTTTGACACTAAGACGGGAGATTTATGATACCATATTCTTTCGGGGTTTCATGCAACCAGAAATTTAATCAATATAACAATTCAATTAGTCGTATGGAAATATGATTATCAAGATATGTATACTATACGCTAGCAATATCTCGTCGCAAAGTAAAAATAGAACTATTCATAGCATGAAGTGAAGACACTTTATAATAAAGAAACTCTCGTTAGAACGAGCGT
This sequence comes from Platanthera zijinensis, assembly GCA_039513925.1. Classification (NCBI taxonomy): domain Eukaryota; kingdom Viridiplantae; phylum Streptophyta; class Magnoliopsida; order Asparagales; family Orchidaceae; genus Platanthera; species Platanthera zijinensis. Next base: position 7,431,257 of record CM077079.1, on the reverse strand, counting down.
TGAGCTTGTTGGAGAATAACAGCATGTGTTGAGAGTGGGGACTTGAAGTTTCCTTCTATTTATACATCTTATCTCCTTCAATAAAGTGTAATATACTCTCCTAGTTCTCAAACAATGGAGTTTAGGACTTCTTCTATAAAAGAGAAGAGGGGGAAGATTGTGGAAAGACTTACATAACTCTTTGATGAAACACTCCTCTCCTTATATTTGAGTATTACAACCCTTTGGAAGATGGAGGGGATGCCAAGATTTTCTCTTGGAGAAAGGTCTTTGGAGGTGGAGAGGAGGAAGATGAAATAAGGTTAGTTGAATTTCCTCAATAGGAACCCTCCTCTCCTATGGATTTCTACTCCAAATTGCATCCCTCCAAGGTGGAAGATGGTCGCGCCCTCTTAATCAAACTTAGGGCTCATAATCCTCGAATAAGCTGTGTTAATAATCCAACGAGCAGTATAGGGCTTCGTTTGTGGGGACTTATTTTCACCGGTCAAGCGGTCGCAACCGCTTGACCCGGGCCTTAATTAAGGCCCGGTTCATGCGGTCGCAACCGCTTGACCGGTGAAAATAAGTACCCACAAACGGAGCCTAGATGTATTGGAGTTTCAATAAGTTCTCAAGACTTAAATATAAATGAAATAATTGAAACATCACCCTCTCTAAAATACCATTGCCAATCAGTGAACGAAGATCCCCGATAGATGCTCCGGGTCCACTATTGCCGACCGCTAAGCCCCCGTCAAAAATCGCCTCACAACGTAGGTAAGTTGATTGTCTACCTATCTAAAACATATTAAAAATGAATATATATGGTAATGAATTTTGGTGGATCCATTTCAAGAGCTCATAGAACAAACAAAAGAAATGTTTTGATTAACAGACAGAATCTCAATACAACCAAAAATCTCAATCAAGATTATGTAAACAACCGAGAGATGAGGGAAAAAATCAACTCTCAATATTTTCTGATTAGATTTCAAAAATCCCACCTAAATCATGATTAGATTTCGTTCATTCAACCAAAAAAATAACCTACGGCTGACGAGATTTCGCCATAATAAATCGGCTCCTTCTAGCTTCGAGTACCCTAACCGGCTGCGGATGATCGAAAAAGATCAGCCAATTCATGGCCATCATTCGGAAAAATCTGCGCAGTTTTGCTGCTATTGTTTGAATTTATCCAAAAGTAGAACATCCTTCCAGGCTTCGTAGAACATCCAGGTGATGCCGGAGGAGGGCATGACTTTCAGGCAGCTCGCCCCCCACCCTCTGTAGAGGCCGAGAAGACCCTCTTCCCTGATGACCTCCGCCAGACAGGCGACCATGTTCGCCGGACATTTGCCCTGCATTTTTCCAATCATGAGCCGCTTCCTCGCCACTTCTAAAGGGAAGCTGATCGTGCTCGCAGTGAAGCCTAAAAGGTTGAAAAACTGGGAAAGTTTAGAGATTGATAACTATACAATTTCTCATCTATCTGCACTACATCTAAAAGGAGAACCCTCATCTTTACATGTTAGGAGTCCGAAATTTAAAAAAAACTAAAAAATGCTGAAAGCTATTGTAGTGAGAAGCAGGAGAGAAAGATATAGAGGGAGATCGCATGAACATTAGTTAGTTGAAGAAGGCTAGAGGTATTGCCACGTGGGCACAGGGGCCCCGGTGGACGACCGTTAGTGGTAATGTTAAAGAAGAGTTGAGTGTGGCTCAAATTTGATGCTTTTTCAATGGAAAAAGGGTTCTTGTAAAATTTTGTGTTTAAGAGAGAATATCTATAACTACGAACATTGTATGTTTAAGAGCGGATATCTATAACTAAATAAAAAGAAAAAACTTGTGCATGACGTAATAGTGTAAGGGGAATACATGATCAGGGTTAATACGAGTCGTCTGATCCATTCTATTCCCCTCCGCATTACACAACTTAAGGTTGTTTTACGCTTAATTCACATGCCCAAATAATTTCTAAGAAAATAAAACTCTTATCATGAACCATTGCGCCCACTGTTATTATCTCTGTGTATGTGTGTTTGTGTTTACATACACATGCATATATATGTAAACTATGTATAAATACATGATTACATGCATATATACATGATTACATGCATATATACATGATTACATGGTGTAATGGTAAGACCACTAGTTTAATGTGACTTGCCTGATCCCCACTATTCGCACGACATTACACAGTTTACAATTAGTTTACATTAAATTCATATGCTCTCATAGTTTCTAAACAAAAAAGTAAAATTCTCTTCCCACTCTCCGCATGTCTTTGTAAAAAAACCGGCACCGAAAACATCATTCCCCTACTTCTAGTGTGTAATATACAAGTATATTATGTATGTATGTATGTAGAAAAACATCATGCCCTGCTGTTAGTGTGTGTATACACTGATGTATGTATGTATGTATGTGTACGTACATATCTACTGCTCACATGTTTGCACATTATGACGTTAGTTTAAAGGAACATGCTGCTAGTGATTATATACACACATAAATACATGTATACTATGTATATGCATGCATGTATATCTACTGCTCAAATACCGATGGCTATTAATGACACCAGAGTTTAGTCCAGATTATCCTTCAGAAAAGGAAAACAGAGTATAAGACCAGATTCTTCACAGAATGACAAAATGAAAAGAATGCTGGTAATAGCACGCACAACATTTACTTTGAAAAAGAAAGGAGAGCTAAAGAAACTTGCAGATGGTATCCAGGTATACTGTTTATTTCGAAAAATAAGTAACTGTGGAGATCAGAAAACACAATTAAAGATCGCTCGGCTTAGAAGTTAAACTACTTAATGCTTTGAGATTTCTATTGTCAAGAAATAACTTCGAAAATGTTTTTATACCAATGCTTTCTCCACCAACATGAAGCAGCATATAACATCAAGGATCAGTGTTGGAGAATTTAGTTTTTTATTGGTTGAGTTTATTAATATGTGAGTGAGTTTAATCCCACACCATGAGTCAAGTGTTATTGTCTATGTAATCATCTATTTATAGCCCCCTTTATGGATAAATAAACTAATTTTCCACTTCCAATATTCTCAACATGGTATTAGTCATTTGACTAACTCTATGAACTGCTCTGTAACATTTTTTTCAACTTCTTATGTTTTTCAGGACCTGAAGACGGAGACGGTGATTGGCACTGGTAGATTATGCAACGGACTTTATGTGTTCGACTTCACATCCCCCACTTCATCGAGCCTCACTCCGCCTCCAAAGACTCTTCATGCATATCGGACTCTGATTTGGATTCTTAGCACTGTCGCCTTGGACATCCTCCTATCTCTACTACGAAGCTTTTGATTCCTACTATTTTTTATGCTGTGTTTTTCATTGTGATGTAAGTGAACTTGCTAAACATCATCGTAGTGCCCTTCCTCTTATGTCTCCACGTAACTCAGTTTTGTTTGCTCTTATTCATACTGATGTTTGGGTCCCCAGTCCTATTGCATCTATTTCTAATTGCTCATAATTTGTTTCTTGCTTCTCCAGGTCACCAAATTGCCCCCAACAAGAGAGCAATATCTTGATGTAGATTTTCGGTCATCAACTAAACCTGCCAAGTCCGTATCTGTATAGGCTTCTACTGTTAATGTCTAGTTGGGTGAGAGCAGTATGTCCTTGCCATGAGAGAATTTGAGGACTATGTATGCAACATCGAGATGATGTGATGTTGATGAGTGCATGTACTGGCTAAGAACACCACAACATAAGAGATGTCTGGACGAGTATGAGAGAGAAAGATAAGTTTCCCCACCAACCATTGGAGACCTAGTATGTCATCAACAACTTCTTCACCATCTCTACCAAGTTTGTGATTGGCTTCAATTGAGGTGTCAGCGGATCTGCATCCAATCATTCCAGTTGTCTCAAGCAAATTTGGAATGTACTTCCTCTATGATATAAAGATCTCATGTTTGGATCTGGTCACCTCTATGCCAAGAAAATACTTAAGAGGTCCAAGGTCCTTCACTTCAAATTCCTTAGCCAACCTAGAATTCAAGTGTTCAATCTCCTCTATGTCATCACCAGTTATCATTATATCATCTACATAGACAATAAGAGTAGTCAACTTGTCGTCCCTATGTTTCACAAACAGGGTGTGATCAGCATTGCTTTGTTTGAATTTGAATGACATAATTACCCAGTGAAATCTCTCAAACCAAACACGTGAAGATTGTTGAGCGCAAGAACCGAGTATTTTGACTCCCGCTTTGAGGAATACCTGAGTGATCTTGGCATCATCAAACCTCTTGTGTTTACACCCCGGATCAGAATGGGGTGGTTGGGCGCAAGAACCGACACGTCCTTGAGGTTGCCAGATATCTTCATCTCCGCATGAATCTCCCTAAATATTATAAGGGTGATGCAATTCTAACTGCTATCTACCTCATCAATCATTTTCCTACTTGTGTCTTTGGATTTCATACACCTCTGACCACTCTGTGGGTTCATCCCACTTCTCTCTCGCCTCGTATCTTTGGATGTGTGTGTTTTGTTCATGTCCATCCAAAAACCAAACTCGACCCCGAGCTCTGAGGTATGTCTTCATTGGCTACTCTTCTATCCAGAAAGGCTACAAGTGCTTCCATCCCACCACCAAGCGGATATTTGTTACTATGCATGTCAATCTGAAGCCTATTATGGAATCTCTCTTTAGGGAAAGACAATTACTAGGTAAGTGAGTTCCCCTCCTACTGTTCCTTTGCCTATTCCTCCTTCAGTTCCACCATCTACATTGCCTCCTCCTATCCCTCCACCTATAGTTCCTTTGCTCCCTCCTCTGTTTATTTAAATAGAGGCTTCGTTTGGTGTGGCATCTTTGCTCCGATTAGTTTGGAAAAAAATGATACCGTCATAAAATGTATAATTGGCATGTATAATTGGCATGACAATGGTTATGACAACCACCGAGGAAAGAAAACTAGTTTTGAATAAAAAAGTGAATGAAGTTCCTCATGTGAGGTCAGGCGTTCACGAACGATGGTTAATAACCATTGCGTTCACAACTGCCACCATCGTGCCAAACATTGCCAGAAGCTATGAATCCAGCCTTAAACCATTTGGTTATAGGTGGAGAGGCCCAAAATCTCTATTAAGTGCACAAAGTTACAAGAATTTCCTGATGTGAGACTATATTCTCAAAACACGAAGCATGTATAAGTCGTTAGCCTCTAACATATGGATTCATTTTTTAACTCAATGATGCTAGATTTGGCAGTTGAGCTCAACATGGATTGATACATGTTATAACCTATGTATCCAACCTAAAATCAACGGTTGGTGGGACGAATAAGGAGGATTAGTTGGAGATTGCTCGTCCGTCCTGTCTGCATGCCCATTGATTCAGTACGGTCCTATCTAATGGTCGGTACTATGAATCCAATTTGAGGCATACTCTCCATGAAAGTGGAGGTTATCCATAAAGACAGAAGAACAAAAATCCTTCTTGCACCCTATTCAAGGGCTAGTGCACCTTAGTCAGCCTTTCGACGGGTTCTTGCTGGTCTTTTTGTTGAGCGTCGGAAAACCCTAAAGTGGGCTGAAATCAAGGTTGTCAGGATCGAGATCCTAAATGAGATCATTTTGAGGTAGGATCGGATCAGATAATAGGTTCAGATCAAGAATCGCTTTACAAAATCAGGATCGATTTACAACATCTGGATCGTAGGATCGTAAGATCTTATGATCCGGATCGCGATCCTAACAACCTTACTGGGCTCCTTTTGCATTGTTCTATCTCTCATTCAAACGGCATCATATATGATTTGATTCTTACTAATGATCAATATTAAGGGTACAAAACTATATAAGCTTCCAGCTCAAAATGAAACTATATTTATTCTAAATATCTATCTTAATTTGTGAATCGCCATCCTTCATCATCATCATAGCTTTCTTCCAACTAGTTTGAATAGAAGCATAAGATTTATAAACACATGGCCAAAACCTTAAAAAAAAAAATCACACCTGAGACAGCCCCAATCAGAATCATCTCAGCGCGGTTCAAATTCTTCTTCTTCTTTGACTGACAATATGACGACTTCACTGTCTCGTACATGAAATAATAGCACGTACTGTAAGGAAACATGCCCACAAGTGTGGGGAAAATACCAGCATATAAGCCTCCAACACCGTCATCTTTGCATATCTTTCTGAAAGCAATACTAATGGAAGGGTAAATCTCTCGGTTCACAGTTAAACGATCCTGTAGCAATACAAATGTAATTAGAAACCGACACAACCTGGCCTCAAACTAATAAAGTTGTAAAGCATGCAATAAATTCAATCCAGTTCTCAAAAATTACAGTAGAAATTTCATAATGAAATAATAAGATTTGATTTTGTAGGCCTGTTAGAGGGAAAATGTAGGGGAGATCTCTCTCCAAAGGAAATTTAACAAGCCTAATGAAGTTCCAGGAACTGTCTTCTTCCAAGACAATAAAAAGTTTTCTCCAAAACCATTCCTTGCAACTCTTCAAAACTTAGACATTTTGTATCTTCTTCCAGACAGCAGATATGACGGTTCCAGAGCCTCAGTAAGCACCGACTCCATTTAACAGCATTCATATGAAGCTGTCAGATTCAGTTTGTTTTGAATGCCAAAATCACGAACCGAGGATTCTTCTTTTGAGCTGCCACATCTGTCGTAGCCACTTGGTACATTCATGTTGTTTAGATCCTCCAATGGCTTGCCTTCATTGTAGGGGTCTTCATATGCTACTCCAAGTGTTGATCACTATCCTATTCCGGTGAATATGATAACTTCTCATTCATCGTGCAAAAGTGGGAGAAGTTTAATGGTAAGCACTGATTCATCCTCTCTGTGTATGTTTGGTTCCTTCAATATTATGAATTTATTTCCATATAAACTGAATGACAATAAAATCACCAGTTAAAACTTATGGTTTGCATTGAATCTTGAAGTGTTTGCAAATTAAGAAAGATTATACTCGAGGAACTAGGAAACTACAGAATAACTTTACACAAATCAATGAAAATTAGAGATGAAGAATAACTTTAAACGTATAGTAGACTTATAAATAGCTCAAATTACAGTTAGAGTTCTCCTGAGGTTCATTAATTAGCCTAACTAGAAGCTTACATGAAGTATTCTTATGCACCGAAACCAGGTGATTTATCCATGTCAAGGATAAAATTTGGGCATGATTAAGGATTTGTTTGTTGACCTTTTTCTCAATTTTTCAGAAATCACAAATGTTGTTATTCCACCATTTGAATAGCCACCATTTGGAATAATCAATCCCCCCAAAACATTATTTTATGTCTGATTCCAACCGCAATGAGAGAGTTCCATTCAAAAATATTGTTTTATCTTCATTTCCAACATCTCCAACTACCACCACCCACCCAAATAGACCATAAGTGGAGTTCTGAACCAACCTATATTAAAATGATTCTTAAATCGGAGCAGTCTGGTTTTCTTTGAAATAAATTAACGGGCAGCAATTGACCAAATATTTGAAACCAGCCTATGTCGTTCACAAGCCCGGATGAAAAATGGTGAAAGTTGTGTTGGTAGATGAGCAGCATAAAATTTAGTCACCTTTATGTGTTGGTAAAAAAAGTGTCGCATGGTCCGAATGTGGTGTCTTGGCAAAGACCGCTGCATCTCCAGGACATGGGTGTAGTGTTAAATATGCAAGAGTTCTCGTTGTATGGTCCGAATGCGGCGTCTTTGCAAGGACTGTTGCACCTCCAAGAGGACTTGGGAGTGGTGTTAAATAGGCAAAAGTCCTCGCATATTAGTCGTCCTAGGGAATTATGTCGTACGAATTATGACCAACTTAGGTTTGGTAGTTGGAATATAAGTATACTAACGGGGAAAGCGATGGAAGTAGTGGATACGATAATTAGGAGAAGGATAAATATTTTATGTCTGCAAGAGACTAGATGAGTTTTTTAGATAATACAAGTTTTAAATTATGTTACACGGGAAAAAATAAAGCAAGCTGTGGAGTAAGTATTATTGTGGATACTACTTAGAGGGATGAATTTGTTGGGGTAAGTAAAAAAGGTGATAGAACTTTAGCTCTTAAATTGGTCATAGGAAAGGAAACTATTAATGTGATTAGTGTTTACGCGCCACAAGTAGGATTAAGTGAAACTATTAAAGTAAAATTTTGAGAAAATTTAGATGATTTAGTAAGGGAAATCTCACAAAGAGGGAAGATTTTCATAGGAAGAGACTTAAATGGACATATAGGGAAGGAAAATATAGATTATACAATCGTTCATGAAAGATTTGGATATAGAGAAAGAAATGAAGAAGGCTGAACTATTTTAGACTTTATAGTATCACATGAGCTAATTGTGATAAATACACTTTTTATAAATAGGAAAAAACATTTAATTGCATTTAAAAGCGTACCAAATAAGTCACAAATTGATTATTTATGATTCGCAAAATAGATAAAATGATATGTAAAGATTGCAAAGTCATACAAGGAGAAAGTTTGACAACACAACATAGGTTAGTGGTGCTAGACGTACAAATTAAATATAATAAATTTAAGACAAGAATAAAAATGTTGTCAAAAATTTGGTGGTGGAACTTGAAGATGGAAAAACGGATTGTTTTCAAAACAACAGTCACAGAACAACTAGATGATAATCCCTTCTAATGTCTCATGGAAAGTTATATCTTCACATTTAAGAATAAGTGGAAAAAATATACTTGGAATATCAAAATGTCATGCGCATCGAAATAAAGAATCTTGATAGTGGAAAGAGCGAGTGCAGGACAAATTGAGGCCAAAGAGGGTTCAGCTATAAATCACTTTATGCGTGTAGGAATGATGAAAACTTAGCTAGGTATAAAGTCACTAAAAAAAGCCGTTAAACATGCAGTAAATAAAACAAGAAGTCAAGTTTATGAAAAATATTATAAGCGATTAGATACAAAAGATGGAGAGCATGACATATATAAAACTGCTCGAGCTAGAGAAAAAAAGACAAATGATTTAAGCCAAGTAAAAAGCATAAAGAATGAAACAGATACAGTTATGACGGATGACGTGGATATTAAAAAGCGATGAAAAAGATATTTTTATGAACTCTATAATGAAACAAAAAATAATGAATTGAACTTAGAAGAGTTATGAGCATAACGTTTTATCATAAAATTCAAGTATCAGAGGTAAATGATGCTCTAAAGAAAATAGAAAGGCGGTTGGGTCAGACGATACACCCATCAAAGTATGGAAATGTCTAGGGAATGAAGAAATTTTGTGGCATACATGTTTTTTCAATAAAAAACTGAAGACAAAGAAGATGTCAGACCAATAGAGAGAAAGTATCTTAGTACATTTGTATAAAAACAAAGGAGATACAAAATTATGTTAATTACAGAGAAATTAAATTGATGAGTCGTACCATGAAACTATGAGAACGATAAATAAAAAGAAGAGTAAGACAAGAGACTAACATCTCAGAAAATTAATTTGGATTCATGCTAGGACGGTCGACCATGGAAGTTATACATCTCTTGAGGAGATTCGTTGACAACTACAGAGAAAGAAAACAAGATTTGCATGTGTTGTTCATCGATCTTGTGAAGGCTTATGATAAAGTTCCAAGAGAGATCTTACGGATACTTAGAAAAGAAAGGTGTAAATGTATCATGCATTGACATAATCAAAGATATGTATATAAATTCAGTGACAAGGGTGAGGACATCTGGAGGATTAACACAGGAATTCTCTATCATTGTTGGCTTATATCAATGTTCAGCTTTAAGCCCTTATCTATTTACCTTATCTTAGATGAGCTCACTAGACATATCCAACAAACAATACCTTGGTTTTTATTACTTGTGGATGATAGCATTTTGGTCGATGAGACGTGCAAGGGTGTAAACGCAAAACTTGAATATTAACGAGTCACTTTAGAAAAGAAGGGTTTTAGGTTGAGCATGACAAAGACGAAGTATATGGAGCTTAAATTTAGCAGTGCAAGAAGGACGGATGACTTCGTTATTAAGTTGGGTGATCAAGATATTTCCCGTAGTGAGTGTTTTAAATATCTTGGATCGATAGTTCAAAAGGACAGAGGTATTGATAAAGATGTGACACGTAGAATCCAAGCGGGTTGTTTGAAGTGGAGAGACGTGTCAGGGATCTTATGTGATCGTAAAGTACCATTAAAATTTAAGGGCAAGTTTTACCGTACTGCAATTAGACCAGCGACACTCTATGGTTCTGAGTGTTGGGCAGTGACTTGTGTACATAAGTAAAAAATGGGAGTTCCGGAGATGAGAATGCTTAGGTGGATGTATGGACACACGAGACTGGATAAAATTCGGAATGAATGTATCAGGGATAAGACAAGAGCAGCACCAATTGCAGAGAAGATGTGATAAGCTTGACTAAAATGATTTGGAGACGTACAAAGGAGACCATTAGAGGCACCTGTTAGGCGTTGTGAGAGTTTAGTCACTAGCATATTAAACGAGGGAGAGGTAGACCAATAAAGACTTGGAATGAAACCATAAGGAAAACATGATGTACTTGGCGCATTGTTTTAAATGTCCTCCAACATGTCTGACATGTCTCCCGACATGTCATTTTTTAGGGCAAAACGATATGTTTTTCTAAAAAATAGATTATATCATTTTGTAAAATATAGGCCGACATGTCCAATTTATTTTGATATATCGACCGACATGACTTTTAAATATATCACTCACTATTTATTTTATTTTATATTAGCATACTATCATCATATGTTTAAATCGCTTATATATTATATTATTTGTTTAAATCGATTACACTTATTATTTCAAGTTTTTTAACGTTTTATTCTTACAATCAATTTTGTATAATTGTTTCACAATTTTTAATTTCATATTACAAAAAATTGAAAACATTTATTAGTTGATTGTTTGCATTATTTAAATATAAATTTATGAGTTTAAAATAACTTAAAATCAATCGAGGATTTTTAACTTTTAAAACTTCTTTATTTACAATAAATTTATTGTTATCAAAATAAAATTATTGTATACTATTAAATATATTTTACAATTGATCATTTTGTATTTGTATATAATATTTTATCGTATATACTATTCGATTTTATTTCATAATATAAATGACTCATTTTTTTATCTATTAGTTATATTGTTTTTTATTTTTATAATATATAATTATGATTAGTATACATAGAAATAAAATTTTATTTATAAGACATGAAAATCCGATATTTTAAAATATCTCTGACATGTCTTCGACTTTCGACATCTGACATTTAAAAACTCATTACGATATGTCACTGACATTCGAAATTTAAAGCATTGCTTAGGCATTAGTGAGATTATGACAAGATAGGGCACAACGACGACAAATGATTCATATAGCCGACCCCACTATAGTGGGATAAAGGCTCGAGTGTTGTTGTTGTTGTTGTAATTGACTAAACATTTGGGGTTAAAACAATGTTTTGATGTTGTCCATGGATCGCAAATTGACAAATTTTAAATATTAGACATTAACTCAAATGATGGGAAATAAGCTACAACATTTGGAGGGAAATAATTGGTATCTCTAACTAAGACTTATAAGTAATATATGAGGTAAATGGTGAAGAGATAACAAGAAGTTTCTTTCCTTCAAAGGTTGTGTAATAATTCAATGATTCTTTTAGGACGGTCCCATCTCTTTTGGAGGATTTGGTGGGTGGAGGTGTGTCGGCAGAAGTGATTGTGGGTGTGGTAAGGTTGTCCGATGGAAAAAATGAAAAATAAAAAATTAGGAACAGAGATCCCCTCTGTATATGGAGGCGGATATAACAACGAAAAAGGAGAAAAAAATTAATACATAACATAACCACTACATATTATAACACTCCCCCTCAAGTTAGACGTGATATGTTAATCATGCTCAACTTGTCAACAATCCTTCCAAATATATTCTCATTCAACCATTTGGTAAGAATGTCATCTAGTTGTTTGTCAGAGAGAACAAAAGGAGTATACACAACTCCCTTCTCAATGTTTTCCTTAATGAAGTGTCGATCTACTTCAATGTGTTTAGTGCGGTCATGTTGAACAGGGTTGTGGGCAATACTGATACCTGACTTATTATCACAATATAGTCGGATGGGTCCTGCTTCAGTAAGGCAGGTCACTCATCAATGAGCGTAGTCATAAGCCTTCACAAACCTCATGAGCCATAACACTAAACTCGGTTTTTGTGTTGGATCTTGCCACGACTTGTTGCTTCTTGCTCCTTCAAGTAACAAGGTTACCCCCAACAAGGGAACAATAACCTGAAGTTGATCGTCGATCCTCAACAGGCCAAGCCCAATCGGCATCAGTGTAAACTTCAATATTTAGACGTGAATTTGGAGCAAACAAGATACCCCTTCCTGGTGAATTTTTAAGTTTTGAGGATTGTGTCCCTCGGCTCAGTGGATCAGTTAGTCCACGGGTAAAAGTATACATATAAGCAGCGGAAAATACTTTGTTTAGTTCATTTATTATCTTATATGAGTATGAAAGTTCACTAGAATAATTCATGAAATGCACACTTCTAGATTTAATATAAGTACTAAAAGAGCTTTTACGTTCATTAAAATAGAGTGGCATTTGATTTAAAGAGATGTTATGAGTATGAGTATGAGATAAGGATATTGATCTTTCTATATGCAGACCAAATGAACTGCATTGGGGAAAACGGCCAAGTTTTTTTCTATGCAGCGAAATGTGTTGTGTAGGATGGAGTAGAGGGCTTCTATGTCCCGTTATTGGAACAGGGCATTGGTACCCAGACTGCAAGGATAACATGCAGAGAATTTCAGGTATTTCAGAGTGGTGGCAGAGAGGCTATGAAGCACCGGTACATGTACAATACGTATATGATATGGTGATACGTGAAAATAAAAATGCGGATGCAAGTACGTTTGGGTATAGAGTAATTAACATTGACTTATATAAATATATGTGCAATATGTCCATGTATATATATGCACATATACGTATATGCATTTTCATGTGTCTATATATATGTACATGTATATAGTATAAAACAAAATAATAAAATTTAAATCAAATTCCGTATAATTTTAACGAAAAAAAAAAACTTAAAAACACGTTTTGTTATTATAATAAACAAACACTGCTAGTTGCATTTATGGTTCACAATTTTTTTTTCTTCTAAAAGGCACATAAGTTTTTTTTTACTTTAAAAAAGCATACTCTATCACAATATGCAGAACGATCTGGCAAGTCCAAGTGTATATATCGACTATAGTAACAGGTGTATCTGTCGAGTATCGGGTACGTACAAGTACCGAATATGTATCTGGTATAAGTACATGACCCTCAAGGAAGTATCAGTGCTTTATAGCAGAGAGGAGACATGAGGAGAGATAACAAAAAAATCCCACTTAATGAGAACAAAACACATAATAATTGTGTATATATTAACTCATTAATGACCTTACTAATTAATTAAAATTTTGTTACTTAATAATAATTAATTACATAAAACACTCATGGCATGCTCCCCAAAATGATCTCCTTACCTTTCAAAATGATTATAGGGTATAGGTTCACGTTCCATGCGTCGTCACACATGAGACAACATTGGGTGATGTGAGAGGTCTTAACAGTGCTCCCCTGACACATTTTCTTTTCTCAACGAATCTTCTTCTTTTCTAAGAGAAGTTGGATTTTAGGAGATCCATGTGAAGACACAAACTCGTCTAGCCGAGCCATCATTTTTTTTAACAAGTGAGTCATTTGGTTTCAAGTGGCATGTAATAGTGCTAAGGTTAACTCAATTGCTCTGTGACCGGTTTTAACGACACATGAAGGATTATTTTAGGCTAGTATGAATATGTTGAGAATATTCTAGAATGGAAGAGAAAAATCAAACATGTGAGATATGGAATGGTGTAGAAGAGTATAGAATAATCTAGTCTCCTCCTTGGGAGGAGAAATCTAGATCCATCATGAGTTTTGGAGTAAAAAAGGGAGGAGGCATATATATAAGAGGAAGACCTCTCATCAATTCCATCATTCATGGTTTAAAGCTTATTGTGGTAGTAAGTTTCCTTTTGCGGGAGTTAAGTGTTGCTTGTTCGTGCTGAGTGTTGTTGTATGTCTTGATCTTTGTATGTCTCGGTCAGCTGTCTATTGAAATCAAAGGTTTTCTCTTCATTCAACTGCAATGTTGAAGCAAGGCTTACTTGGTTAACATAAGTTTGTGAAAAAAACTAGTCAAGTGTCGCACATGCCTTGTGCTGAAATTTTGTGAGCGTGAAAGTTGGTATCAGAGTGAGATTCACTCAAGTTCGTGGTTGGTGCTACAACAAAACCGATGATGGCAGATGAAGACTCCAACATTATGGAGGAACGAGGTAAAGATACTACAAAACATGCCAGCGGGAAGAAATGGGACCAATACCGAACTCGTGAAGGTGCCACTAGTGTTTGATATGATGGACTGAAAAAACGCATGGAGATCATGAAAATCAATAACCACCAGGTACATAGAGGGTGGGAAGCCATTCGAGAGGGACAAGAAAAGAAACTTCAATATGTTTTTGATGATAATGCAACATTACATGAACATATCGAGGAGTTGAAGGAACAATCTAGTGAGCTAAGAAGAAAAGTGGCGCACCTGGAGGAAGAATTGGCCATCTGCAAGAAGGTTCTTGCCAATGGGGATAAATCATTGCTTTCGGGGCAAGATTGGAAATCCCCAAGCCAAACATGTTTGTAAGCAAACAGGATGCAAAGGAAGTTGAAAACTTCTTATGGAGTATGGAGAATTACTTCGAGTGATGTAATTTAAAAGATGATATAACCAAGGTACGAACTGCTTCCAAATTTGATAGGAACTACTAGAGAGAGAGGGAGAAAACTAGAGAGAAGAAGGAAGGAGGCTAGGGTTTAAAAGAATGAGGAGAAATACCTTAGGGTTAATTGCTTGCCTCCAAAAGATGACATCCCCGGGTATAAATACCCAGGCCAAGGAGGGAGTCGGTCGGCCCCTCCACAGAGGGCTGAACCGGTTGGTTCAGCCCTTGGCCGGCCGGTTCTACTGAGTGGTGGCTGAACCGGATGGTTCAACCCCTTCGTCGCTCGTCGTCTCCTTGCGCCTGCGAGCATAATAACGCCCCGAGAAGCGGGCCGCGGTCAGGGCGTAACATTCCCCTCCCCATCAAGACCCAGCTTGTCCTCAAGATGGAAATCTGGGTACAGCTCCTTGAAGTCCAACAGATCAACCCAGGAGTTATGTGCTTCCAAAAAGTGCTTCCACTTGACCAAGAGTTCGGCTCGAAACTCGGCGTCCCGCTGCTTCCACCTGAGTAATAGAACATTCTCCGGCATCGGCCGAAGTTCACCTACAACGGTAGCTTCCGGCAAGAAAGGGTTTGGTTGGGCACTGTCACCAATCTTCTTCTTGAGCAAAGAGACATGAAAAGTCGGATGGATGCGGGAGCCCACGGGAAGCTCTAACGTGTAAGAGACCGGCCCCACCCTTTTGAGAACACGAAAGGGGTCATAATATCGAGGAGCCAACTTCTGATTTGTACGGCGAGCCACTGAGAGTTGTCGGTAGGGTTGAAGCTTAAGGAATACTTCATCGCCCACGACAAACTCCCTCTCCTTGCGGTGCTTGTCCGTCTGGGCCTTCATGCGATTCTGGGCAAGGCGAAGATTCGCCCGCAATGTCACTAAGGTGCGGTCGCGGTCGTGGAGGGCCCGATCAACCGTCGGTAACGCCGTGCTGCCCGGCTCATAACTGCTTAAAGAAGGTGGTGGACGACCGTAGACCACCTCAAATGGCGTCATCTTGTTGGTGGAGTGGTAAGCAGTGTTGTAACAATACTCGGCCCAGTGTAGCCAATTGGTCCAAGTCTGAGGCTCGTCCATGACGAAACACCGGAGGTATGTCTCCACGCTGCGATTAAGAACCTCCGTTTGGCCGTCGGTCTGGGGGTGATTTGCGGTGCTGAAACTCAAGCAAGTCCCTTGAAGCCTGGAAAGCTCTCGCCAGAACTGGCTCACACAAGTGGGATCACGATCAGAAATGATGGCGCGTGGGAGGCCGTGCAATCGGACGACTTCCCGAGTAAAGAGTTCGGCGACCGACTCCGCCGTATAAGGGTGACTGAGAGCGAAGAAGTGACCATACTTGGAGAGCTTGTCGACCACTACCAGAATGACCGACTTGCTCTGAGACTTGGGCAATTCATCAATAAAATCCATCGACACAGTATCCCAGGTGTGGTGGTTTCGTACTTCTGTCGCTGACATGCCTCACACTGTCGTACAAACTGCTGCACATCATGGCGCATCCCCGACCAAAATACATTTGTTCTTGCCCTTTGGAGGGTACGGAGCACTCTTGCATGACACCCCACTAGAGAGGAATGAAACTCGTGGAGCATAACTGTCTTCCATGTTGAGCCTGGAGGTATGATTACTCTGTCGTGGTAATGTAGTCGTCCACTCTGTAGATGATAACCTGGCGTCAGTCTCCCCACGCTGGAGGGCCTCCACGAGGGCGCGTAGAGACGGATCCCGCAAGACCTCCTCATGTACGTCATCGAACAAGTCGAGGACCGGCCCCGAAATCTGGGTGAGTGCACCATCAGGTAGGCGGGACAAGGCGTCTGCCACCATATTCTCCTTGCCCTGGCGGTAAACGATCTCATAATCGTAGCCCAAACGTTTGGTGACCCACTTTTGCTGAAGAGGAGAGGAGACTCGCTGGTCCAACAAATGCTTCAAACTTTGTTGATCCGTACGAATCTTGAAGTGTCACCCCAAAAGATATGGCCGCCAAAGGGCCACTGCCTAAACCACCGCCAACAACTCTTTTTCATACGTGGACAGTCCCAACGTCTTAGGTTGGCACGGCTTACTATAAAAAGTCAGTGGGCGGCCCTCCTACATCAATACTGAACCCAGCCCCACCCCTGAGGCGTCCGTCTCCACAACGAACTCCTTAGTGAAATCCAGGAGGGCTAACACTGGGGTGGTCTTCACCGCCTGTTTGAGCGCCTGAAAAGCTGCCTCAGCATCATCCTGCCACGAGAAGGCATCCTTCTGCAGTAGCTGGGTCAGTGGTCGAGCAATCTTCCCATAATCCCGCACAAACCGTCGGTAGTAGCCGGTGAGACCCAAGAATCCCCGCAGAGCCCAAACAGTCTGGGGCCGCGGCCAAGAAACCATGCTCTCAATCTTCTGAGGGTCAGTTTTGACCCCTTCAGCCGATACCAAGTGGCCCAAGTACTCGACCTCCTCCTGCCCAAAAGAACACTTGGAGCGCTTAGCATAGAGCTGATGCTTGCGTAGAATAGAGAAGACTTGTTCAATATGGCACAAGTGATCTTCCCAATTAGCACTGTATATCAAGATGTCATCAAAGAAAATCAGCACAAAAAGGCGAAGTAGTGGGCGAAAGATCTCGTTCATATTGGCTTGGAAGGTGGATGGCCCGCCAGTCAGTCCGTTGGCCATCACCAGAAACTCGTAGTGGCCGTCGTGGGTCCTGAAAGCCGTCTTATGGATGTCCTCTTCCCGCATAAGGATCTGGTAGTAACCCGACCGTAGGTCAAGCTTTGTGAATCGAGTCGCCCCGTGTAGCTCATCCAAGAGCTCTTCAACCAATGGAATTGGAAACTTGTCTTTCAAAGTGATGTCGTTCAAAGCCCGATAGTCGACACAGAATCGCCACGAGCCATCTTTTTTCTTGACGAGAATAATCGGGGCCGAAAAGGAGCTCGTGCTGGGTCGGATGATCCCGGCGTCGAGCATCTCCCGAACGCTGCGCTTGATCTCTGCCTTCTCCATGTGTGGATATCGGTAAGGTCGGATATTGGTAGGCTCCGCTCCGGCCTTGAGTACAATTTGGTGATCCCGAAACCGCGATGGCGGTAGTGTACATGGCTCCTGAAAGACGTCAGAAAACTGCTCGACTAAGTACTGCAACTGTATGGGTACCTCAGACGACCCGGCCTTATCAGACCGCACCCCCAAAAGGATTGCCATCAAGCTCCCTTCCTCTCCGAGCTGCTGCATGCTCCAAAGAGAGACTTCCTGTACTGGCGAAGCTGTGAGACCCTTCAAACAGAACTGTCGGCCACGCTGTAGGAACTCCATCGTCATGAGCTCCCAATCAAAAGTGACCCACTTCAGCTGCTGCAGCCACTGAACTCCGAGTACCATGTCTGATCCCCGGATGGGTAGAAGGTATACATCTGTGCTCCCAATGTATCCCTGAATCCGCAACTCCACTCCCTTCATGAGCCCTTCGCAATGCAGCTTGCTGCCGTCAGCCACCATAACCTGGAATGCAGCTCCCCTATCAATGTCATGCCCAACCCGTTGAGCAATGGCCGGGTGAATGAAATTGTGGGTGCTCCCGCTGTCCACTAATATCGTCACTTTCTCCCGTCTAACCCGTCCGGCAACCTGCATCGTGAGGGGCGGATTACACCCTTCCATGGCCTGGATGGAGACCCCAAACTCCGTCACATCCACATCCTCCTCCAATAGCGCCTCCTCGACTGCTACCTCGAGCGAAGACTCGTCGGCCACCTCTTCATGCAGCATGAAAACCTGTAGTTTCTGACATTTATGCCCGGGCACAAACTTCTCGTCTCAGGCTAAGCAAAGGCCCTTCTCCTTGCGGGCCTGGAGCTCGCCCCACGACAAACGAGTCACCGTAGGCTTGGCAACCGCTTGTGGCTCTCTCCTGGCTATGGCGGGTGTGGCAAGAGGCTTCCCCGTGGTTCGTGAGCGCTGCCGGTTGAATCGCTCCTCCTGAATGTGCGCTAGGGTGATAGCGTGATTCAAGCTCTGTGGCATATAAGCATGAACCTCATCCCGCAATTGCTCCTTCAAGCCCAACACAAAACAACTCAGCAGTGTCTTCTCTTCCCAGCATACCTGGTTGGCCAACTTCTCGAACTCCGTCCGGTACTCAGTCACTGTCCCCTTCTGTCGTAACTTATACAGCAGCGCCTCAAAGTCCTCATATTCCAGTGGCCCGAACCGGACCGTGAACCCCTCCACAAAATCAGTCCAGGGTACATAATCTCTACCTCTCATGAACCACTGAGTCCACTGAAACGCGTCGTCTTCCAGATGGAATGACGCTAGTTGCACCCATTTCCCCTCCGGGACCTCCTGATAGCTGAAGAACAACTCCACCTTATGAACCCACTCCAACGCATCCCCCCTTTGAATTTGGGGAAGTTCATGCGTGTCAACTTCGGTGGCATGTATGCACGAGGCCCGGCCTGCCCTTGTCAGCCCTGTCCTTGCCCATTCTGTCATCCCACATGCCCATCGTGTCCACCCAGGTAGCCTTGAGGTGGCTGACCTTGATGAGGAACGTGCTCCCCGGCCCACGGAACGTGGCCTCCAAATCCGCCGGGAAGAATGCCGCCTCGCGGGTGAGGAAGAAGCCCCGCTGCACCTCCTGGAGCCCGCACAGCAGCCCCCTGCCCTCCATCAGCCTATAGCCACGGCTGCCGCCCGCAATCCACTGATCCAGCAATATCGGAGTCGCCGCCTGGATGTCTGGCCAGCCCAGCAAAACTGGCGCCGCCGCCTTCTGTTGCTGCCGCCGGCCACGCCGTCGCTCCCCAGCCTTCGTCGGTAATCCCCCAGGGTCGGGAGAACCCGACGCCGCTGTTCTCGCCCAGTCTGAGTGCTCCAATGCTCGCTGGTCCAGCAAAATTGGGGCTGACGCCCCCCGCTGCATCCTCCGGCCACGTCGCTGCCCCGTGGCCTTCACCAGTGGTCCCCCAGAGTCGGGAGAGGCCGATGCCCCCGTTTCCGCCCAAGGCCGATGCCCACGTGCCCAAACGCCCCAGATCGGGCGTTCCGGACGCTTCGGCGGACCGATCGGGTCTTCCGCCGATCGGTTCTTCCTCGCTCGTGCTTTTTTCTTTCAACAGTGCTTTAAACTCCTCTATACGCACGTCTATGCGCTCCTCCAACCGCTGTGTAGATGTACGCATCTCTTGCTCGATTGCGGCTACCGAATCCATCAATCCACCATAGTTCTCCTCCAAGGTCTCCAAACGGGTGACCTCCTCTTGCGTGTGAGTGGTGACAATCGTCGGAGAATGACCGCCGCTGATACCAAATGATAGGAAATACTAGAGAGAGAGGGAGAAAACTAGAGAGAAGAAGGAAGGAGGCTAGAGTTTAGAAGAAGAAGGAGAAATACCTTAGGGTTAATTGCTTGCCTCCAAAAGATGACATCCTCGGGTATAAATACCCGGGCCAAGGAGGGAGCCGACCGACCCCTCCATATAGGGTTGAACCGGTTGGTTCAGCCCTTGGCCGACCGGTTCTACTGAGTGGGGGCTGAACCGGATGGTTCAGCCCCTTCGTTGCTCGTCGCCTCCTTGCGCCTACGAGCATAATAACGCCCTGAGAAGCGGGCCGCGGTCGGAGGCGTAACAAAATTCCTATATGATATTGCTGCGTTATGGTGGTGAAGAAAATAAGAGAAAGTTGCAAAAGGATTGTGTTGATTAGACACATGAGAGGAGTTCAAGAAGGAACTCAAATGTAAGTTCTGCCAAGAAAGTGTCATGTATCAAGCACGAAAAAAGTTGAGGGAGCTGAAGCAGAGAAGAACAATAGTAAAATATGTTAACGAGTTTACAATGCTTATGTTACAAATTCCCAACATGACCGAGGAGGATCATCGGTTCTACTTTGTGGATGGGCTATAGACATGGGCAAAATAAAAAGTACGACGACGAGGACCCCTCACTGTCAATGAGGCAATCACGGCTGTTGAATCACTCAGGGAGTTCCATCTAGAAGAAGAAATGCATCGTCTTGAATTCTTGATAATGGTGGAGGCATTGAAGTTGAATCAAAAAACTATGCACCCCATCAAAGGAGATTTGAGGAAAGGAAGAGGCCACCCTCCTGCCTTGTATGCAAGGGACCCCCATCATATGAAAGATTGTGCAAAACTTGACGGTTATGATGATGAAAGATGACACAACAAGTTGAGGATGAATCAGAAGAAGTGGCAAAGCTTAGTATCATGCAACGCCTTAATGTCATGTCTACTCGAGGAGGATGTGAAAGAAAAAGAATTTCCTACATAAATCGCTCATCTTCGCAGTGTTTCTTTTGTAGTGTTTCTTTTGCGAAGGACGTCACAAAGTCAGTGATTGCCCAACCTTGGAGAAAATAAGAATCGCAACCAATCAAGTAGAGACAATGTGCAGCTTCAACCCGGGAAGTTTGAACCAAACCCATACTAGAAGAAGGATGATAAGTAAAGGTCAAATAATGGTTGATGTGAAAATCAAGGGCACAAAAATTAGAGCCTTAGTGTACAAAGGTGCAACTGACTTCTTTATGTCCAATAGAGCCATTGAGAGAATTGGTCTACCAATCAAATTTGAACCAACACGGCTTAAATTCGCTAATTCTCATAAAGTACGAACTATTGGCAATGCACCAGATGTGGACGTTTGTCTTGGAGGATGGAAGGGTAATATGTCTATTGAAGCTATTCCCTTAGGGGACTACGACGTTGTCATTGGGATGAATTTTCTTGATCAGTTTCAAGAAATTC
The DNA here is from genome assembly GCA_039513925.1 of Platanthera zijinensis. Classification (NCBI taxonomy): domain Eukaryota; kingdom Viridiplantae; phylum Streptophyta; class Magnoliopsida; order Asparagales; family Orchidaceae; genus Platanthera; species Platanthera zijinensis. Next base: position 7,409,632 of record CM077079.1, on the reverse strand, counting down.
TCATTTCCCCTGCATCTGAAATGCATCTCCGTAATGGTCCAACTACCTAATCGGTGTCGATAAGGCGACTATGTGATCAAGAAGAGAAGACTCTCTCCGCAATGAGGTTTGCAAATAACACGAGAATCTGAAACATGGAAATGATTGATGCGCCGAGGATGACGCATGGATTCGATGGTGGGGAATGTCACGGTGCTATCGTTAACTCAATTGCTTTGTCATGAGTTTTAACTATACATGAAAGATTATTCTATACTAGTATGAATATGTTGAGAATGCTCTAGAATGGTAGAGAAAAATCAACCATGTGAGATATGGAATGATGTAGAAGAGTATAGAATAATCTAGTCTCCTCCTTGTGTGAAAAAATCTAGATCCTTCTGGAGTTTTGGAAGGAAAAGGGGAGGAGGCTTATATAAGAGGAAGACCTCTCCTCATTTCCAACATCCATGGTTTGGAGTTTGTTGTGGTAGACTGGTAGTGAGTCTCCTCTAGCGAGCGATGTGGGACTAATCCCAACCACAGGACTGCAGGGATATTCTGCCACAGGGGGCCCACCGGGGTAAACACCCAGACCAGGAACGCGATGGGGAAAGCCACGGGGTCGGTCCCACACACATGTGTCCTGCTGGCAAATTACTCCAACACACCCCCGCAGCAGGACAACCTTCCTCTGATACCATGTGAGAACCCGCCAACCCATATCGCATCTCAAAACCCAGGTATTGAGATAAAGGGTGGCGGGGTACATAAACACAGAGGAGCGAGCGCTGCGAGCGATGTGGGACTAATCCCAACCACAGGACCGCGGGGATATTCCGCCACAGGGGGCCCACCGGGGTCAACACCCAGACCAGGAACGCGATGGGGAAAGCCACGGGGTCGGTCCCACACACACGTGTCCTGCTGGCAAATTACTCCAACAGTTAAACATCACCGTAGTTCCCTTCCTCGTATGTCTCCGCGTAACACAGTTTCGTTTGCTCTTATTTCTATTGATGTATGGGGCCCCAATCCTACTGCATCTATTTTTGGTGGCGCATGATTTGTTTCTTTTATCGATTGCTACTCTCGTTGTACTTGAGTATATTTAATGAAACATAAAAGTGACGTGTTCTCTCTCTTTCAACGTTTTCATAATATATTCACTACTAAATTTGGTGCTACCATTAAAATATTGTGTAGCGACAATGGTTGTGAGTATATTGACTCCCACTTTGAGAAGTACCTGAGCGATCTTGGCATTATACATCAAAACGCTTGTGTTTACACCCCAGCTCAGAATGGGGTTGTTGAGCGCAAGAACCGGCACCTCCTTGAGATTCTCAGATGTCTCTTTCTCCGTATGAATCTTCCTAAATATTATCGGGGTGATGCAGTTCTCATTGTTGCTACCTCATCAATCATCTTCTTACTCGTGTCCTAGGATTTAATACTCAGTGATGCTTCCTCCATTACAGGTTTACACTCGACATAAGAGCGGCACAAACACACAGGCCTTGCCCACACTACCTGGGTCACGACTTGATCCATCTTCAGGTACTGGCAGAGGTAATTCTATTGAGCATCTTCTTTCTCACTTTGTGACCTATGACTCTTTGTTTCATTCACATAGAACACTTGTCACCTCCTTGTCTTCCATATGTATTCCTCGTTCTTGGCAGGAATTTCTTGAGCACGGTGAATGGAAGGCATCCATGTTGGAGGAAATGGTGGCCCTTGACAAGATTCATACTTGGTATCTTATACATCTGTCAAAAGGGAAAACTATTGTAGGATGTAAGAGAGCCTTCTCTGTGAAACAAAACTCTCAAGACCTTGTAGAAAGGTTTAAAGTCAGATTGGTTGCTAGAGGATACACTCAAACAATTGGTATCGACTATCAAGTGACATTTGCTCTAGTTGCTAAAAAGAATTCAATCTAGATTTTGTTCTCATGTGTCGTGTGCAAAGGATGGAGCCTCAGTCAGTTGGATGTGAAAAATACATTTCTTTACGATGATCTTAAGGAGGAAGTCTACATGTCCCTGCCTACTGGTGTTCTTCAAAAGGGGCAACAGGAAAAGTTTGCAGGTTGAAGAAAGTCATGTATGGCTTGAAGCAGTCTCCACGTGCTTGGTTTAAGAGATTCCACCGGGCAATGATGTCATTCGGATATAAACAGAGCAATGCGGATCACACCTTGTTTGTGAAACACAAGGACAGGAAGTTGGCTACTCTTATTGTCTATATAGATGATATAGTGATAATTGGTGATGACACAGAGGAGATTGAACGCTTTAAGTCTAGGTTAGCTAAAGAATTTGAAGTGAAGGGCAATGGAACTCTCAAGTATTTTCTTGGCATAGAGATGGCCAGATCCAGACATAGGATCATTATATCAAAGAGGAAGTATATCCTGGATTTGCTCGAGACAATTGGAATGATTGGATGCAGACCGGTTGACACCCCAATTGAAGCCAATCACAAGCTTTGTAGAGATGGTGGAGAAGTTGTTGATAACATACCATGTTTCCAACAACTGGTGGGAAAACTTATCTATCTCTCTCATACCCGTCCGGACATCTTTTATGTTGTGGGTGTTTTAAGCCAATACATACACTCACCAAGATCACATCACCTTGATGTTGCATACAAAGTCTTGAGGTCAATACATATGCGTACTAGGCAGGTTCAGTTGATGACTGAAAATCTACATCGGGATATTGCTCTCTTGTGGGGGAAATTTGGTGACCCGAGATCGATATTAAGTGTAGACGACTATTGAGAATAGTCCCAAGTCGGGGAATTATCATTGTCTTATGCACTCAATACAGATGTTGAGCCTCTCCATCTCTAACCAAATAGTTTTAGGTTGGATGTTTGGATTATATCATGGTTTCAAAGTAGGTTACACCAAATGGCTCCTTCCACGTCACCCAGTTAAAAAAAGTTATTCAAGTGTTAGAGGACAAAGACCCTACACATAAGGAGACGTGTTGAGAATAGTCCCACATCAGGAAACTAACATAGCATTGTGCACTTAATATAAATCTCAGGTATCTTCGCCTTTAACTAATTGGTTTTAGGTTGGACACTTGGATTATAATATGGTTTCAAAGCAGGCTACGACCAACGGCCCATTCCATGTCACTGGATTAAAAAATAATAATCCACATGTTAGAGGCCAAAGATCTTACATGTGATAAGGCATGATAGGAATAGTCCCATTTTGGGAAACTAACATAGTCTTGTACACTTAATACAGATATCAGGTCTCCACCTCCAACCAATTGATTTTAAGTTAGATGTTTGGGTTTTATCATGGTATCAGAGAGGGATAGACCTAACAATCCATTCCACATCATCCAATTAAAAAAAATATAATCCATATATTAGAGGTCGTGGGCCCTACACGCGAGGAACCTGTTGAGTATAGTCTCACATCGAGAAACTAGTGAAGCCATATGGACTTAATATAAATCTCAGGCTCTCCACGTACAACCAATTGGTTTTAGATTGAATGTTTTGATTCTAACAGCTCCTAACTTGAAATCGAAAGCATCACAAAGTGCTGCCTTCACATTTAAAATCCATGCCAGATCAGGAAGCATAATTCCAACTTCAATACTAATGCATAAAAAGGAAACAGCCTTTGTATCAAAATTAACTTCTTTACTGATTTTGACTATCACAAGGAACCTCAAAACTTCTATCTACCTTAATCACTTCAAGAGGGTGGCATATGAGTGTGCTCACAATACCAGCGGCAGCCCCGCCAACAGCAACCGGCGAGATCCACGAGCATGGAAGCTCCATGCTTAGATGGCCAACATGCACCTTTGGATTTCCCTCTTCTTTCCATTTCTTGTGTACCGATGTAACTGTGCGCTTTACACATTCAAAAGTTGCAAGTTCAATCGCCTGTGTGGGTATTATTCGCAGCATGTTAACTGTGTTTCCAGCCCAAAGTCCCTGCCAACCGTTCTCTTCAACAACCTGAAGAAAACTGCCAGCAATGTGTCTGGAGCCAACTCCGACCACCATTCTTGTTCTGCAAAGGTATTGACATCAATGTAGGTTACAGCATATATTAAACTGAGTGCTTCCTAAGACAATAATTCTATTTTTGCAAAACATTTTGATTAACTTCTAGCCATTTTAACAGTAAGTTTATCTGCCCTATCTAATAGATACAGTTTCTACCTATAGACATGTACAGATTATTCATATTTATGTTTAATTACCTCATTAATTCAAAGCATGTTTGCATGGTGAGAGAAGCACCATGCTTTAAGGATATTCAAACATCACTAAGGGCCTATTTATAGAACTTCAAAGGACCCTTATTAAAATAACTAGTCATAAAAATACCTTAAATCCTAACAAATAACAAATAATTAAAACATAAATAAATATGATATTGTTATGGATGCTAGTTTTTGTCGATATTATTGTTTTACGTGATCTCGCTTGACTTGCGGGGCTTATTCTACTTTTTATTGGATATTGAATTTCTAGTGCTCTTCCGCAAATAAATTAAATCTTGCAGATTATTTTTAAATTTTTTGTGACTGACTGTGGTATTTGCAATAGGCTTTGTTTGATTTGTTTGTAACAGCTCACTTCCGCATTGTGAGGTTTTTTCCGCTTGTGCCCACGGCCAGCACAGTTTTGTCCTCAAAAGACGCCTCACATTGTGAGGAAGGGCCACAACTTCCCAGTGTGAGGTGCCTTTGAAGACGAACCGTGCAGGTCGTGGGCCCAAAACGTGCAATACCTCACGATGAGGAAGTGGGATGTTACAGTTTGATATCAGAGCAGGCCTTCATGTCAGGGGTGGGCCGGACTCGGGGACGAATCCTTTGTAATGCTTTCATGTTGGGGTGGGAATGATTCGGGGAGTAGGCCTTCAAGCCGTGAATAGAATTGTTGGGATTAGTCCCACACCGCCCGAAGTGAATGAGATCCTGATGGCTAAAAGTAAGTCATGTTTTCTCATTGTGAAGCGTCTTTTGAGGACAAAACTGTTCAGACCGTGGGCTCAAATGAGATAATACCTCACAATGCGTAAATGAGTTGTTACATTGTTACTAATTGCAATGTATTGTCGAACTTGCTTTTGCTTTTTTCTCCTTCACTAGTGTTTAGCTAAGTTTTCCCTAAAAACGCAACTTAGTGTTTGCATAGTCTTTAGACTCTCACTCGCCTACCTACCCTCTGTCATTTATATTTTCATGATTTGAGGAAAATATATATTGATAATTATGCTAATTCAGTAACTATGTTTTTTTTCTTTTTGGTGCTAGTTTTATTTCTTCAAGTGTTTCCATAGTTTTTTTTTCTTTTTTGTGCTAGTAGCATCATGTGCCATTATGAAATAAGTATAGCTTCTTCTTCAAGCAAATTAACTACATCAGATGGCTGGAATATTACATACCAAGAAAATCAATGATTTTGTATAGAACTTGAAAGGAGTGTGTATGAACTAGAAGAATCTAACAGAGATTCATGGAACACATACAGAAGGAAGAGAAGCCAGAAGTGGAGAAGTCACAAGCGTCCAGGAGCAATTGTTGGAGGAGCCCATCACCCAATGGAGGAATGTCCTTAGATGTAGTGGTACTCTAATATAAGATGTATATAGATAAACATGTGTATGCTTGTTGTATGGTATATATTAATGAAGAAGATTTCTGCATATCTCTGGGGCTTTGGAAGTATCAGTATTTACGAGCATCTTACAGCAATTATCTTCTAATGAAAGTATCTCTTTTGAGCGCATGTGGATAACTAGAAACATATCTAATATTTTACTTCCGCTTTTAATAATATATTTGCTATATCTGAAAGTGAGAAAATAGTTCTTCTGTTTTACGAACAGTGATAAGGATGTTAAATTGTAAAAGGCTTCGTACGGTCATTACACGTTGTAGAAAACCTCGGCTTATGTATAATCGCAATTCAATTAAGGCTCTTTGTTTGGGCTTTGTGTCTGTTGCGTTTGTCAAAAATCGCAATTGTTTTTTTTTTTGCCTATTTGAATAGCCTTCATTTGGAACCCCCAATCCCCCAAAATGGTGTTTATGTCAGATTCCAAGAGGGAGCTCCATTCAAGAATATTGTTTGGTGTAACTTTAGGATCATTTTCATGGAATTTGGTGTAACTTTAGGATCAATGTCGGCTTTAACATAAATCATAACCTTTTCTTATCAGAGTTATTGATCGACAATAACTTTTTTAAGAATCAATCTCGAAAATTGGAAAAAAAATTTATGCATCTTAAAATAACCTTGATCCTAGGGAGAGATAAATTTAATGTAAACGATCCATGAAACCTAAGATAAAGACTTGACTCATATATATTAAGTACAAAGAAGAGGGCTTGAATGTGTTATGGGCCTACTCGGAGGTCGTCGGAGGAGTGGTCAGAGGTGGAGATGGCGGTGGAAGAGATACTACAAAGCAATGACCGCGGCTACCTAAACGGGGCTTGCTCAAGGAGAGAGAGTTTCCATGATCTCTTTAAAGTTTAGGAAATAGAAATTCACTTCATTCATAACTTGATACAAGACTGTAAGAGTCAATATATATAGCCTCAATGGCATAACTGTAATTACATCAATAGATGCTAAAATATTAAAATATACGACGACTACGATTAGACTCATATGACACTAAGAATACACTCAACTCGACTTAATACATATAATAATAGATAATTGGCGGGGGATCCGTAACAGATCCATAGCATCTCATCCACCTTTGAAATCGAGTTTGTCCTCAAGCTCGAACTCCACGTGATGACTGGATCATCTAGCATCTTGATCTCCCGCAAGAACAATGCATGATATCGCGTAGGGACAGCGGTGGCGTCGGTGAGTAGCGGCGGCCCCGTTGGAAAGACAAACGGCTGAAGCAACAAGTAGGTCGGAGGAGTGGTGATGAACAGCAGTAACGGGTAGATCGGAGGAGCGACGACCGGTAAAAGGAACTGATCTGACGGAGTGGAGGTGAGCAGGAATGGCAAGGTTGTCGGAGGAATGACGGCCGACAACAGGAACGGGTCCGTCGGGGTCAACGGAGTGGGGGCCGTCAAAGCAAGTGCTGGAAGAAAAAGGTTGGTGTGGCCGAAGGAACCATCTCCGCGAAGAGCAGTGGTGCATCAGTGGCTGGCGAAGATGGCGACTGCAAGAAAAGAGGCGGCAACAATGAAGGTGAACTCTTCGGCAAAAGAACAGCTATTAAATTATCAAATTTGTGGAGGAGCATGGTCATGGCGTCCTGGCGACGTGCTTCGATATCCCGAAGGCGTGTGTCCCAGGAATTCATCAGTTCCTTTATCGAACGGAGGACTGTAATCTCCGTGACACTAAGTTTGTGGTTCATGAGAATTAATTAATGACTTAATTAATCAAGAAATAATTAATTAACCAAGAAATAATTAATCAATTAAAACTTAAAGTCATAAATGAAATGTTGGTGCATAGGGCTCAAGGAGGAAATGGGTTGGGCTGGATGCGTGCGTGGAAAGTTTCAGCAAGTGGAGTGGAAAGGGGCATAACTTCCAAAATAGGCTAGCAGATTGCGCGTGCGATAGGAAGTTGCTGCAACGGTGATTTTGACGAGAGCAGACAAGGCATGCGATGGGCAGTTGCTGATGGGGCGCGATGACTATCGTGCGGCCCGATTGGACTGGGTGGCGGCGGAGAGGAGGCTTTGACGCAGCAAGCGTGGCCGCGTTGTTGTTCCCTCGACTGCGCAGGACGGAAGAGTCGCAGAGATGCGGAGGATCGTGTCTGGATGTGTCGCCGACTGCGTGTAGGGGAATCCTTAGCTGTGTCGATGGAGCAGACGCTGGGAAAGAAGCCAGAAGGTGTTGGTAAGGCAGCGGTAGTTGTTGGAATGAAGAGGACGTCGGCTCATGTGGGAGAAGTTGGTGATCTCGTTGGAACGGCGGGGTTGTAGATGGCGATGTGGTTTAGTATGAAGGGGCGCAGCTAATATAACAGCGGAAGGAGCGAGGTTGCAGCGACTGGAATAAGGAGGAAGCAGATGCAATATGTGTAGCGAAAGAGGAGCGGCAGCTCTGATACCAATATGTTATGGGACTAATCGGAGGTCGTCGGAGTGGTCGGAGGTGGAGATGGCGGTGGAGGAGATATTACGGAGTCATGACCGCGACTGCCAAAGCGGGACTGCTCAAGGAGAGACAACTTTCATGATGTCTTTAGGGTCTAGGAAATAGAACTTCATTTCATTCATAACTTGGTACAAGACTCTAAGGGTCAATATATAGAACCCCCGATGGCATAACTATAATTACATCAACAAATACTAAAATATTAAAATATACGACTCGACTTAATACAAATAATAATAGATAACTGACGGGGGATCCGTAACAGATCCATAACAGAATGGTTCGGTATACCAACTTCCAAGTGTGAAAATTATTCATCTGAATTGCTTGGCTTTACAAGACAAGATAGAAATACATTATGGGTCTGTTTGGTCCGATTTGTGGCAATCGTGAAGGCCGTGATCATAAATTATCGCTCGTAGACGCCAGACACCGCCCTGGGAACCGCATCCACGTTTAGTTTCAAAATGAGATCTTTCTACAACAGCAGTCGCAACTATTATCGTATCAAACAGGTGTTTTATGGCGGCTGCATTTTTGCCCAAACACAACAAAGCAAAAACGTTGCACCAAATGGATCCTATGTTTACATCAAGTGAACTAAAGCTAGTAATTGTTCTCTTAGACTGGCTGTATGACCTAAAATTGTGTTCAATTGCATTCATGGCAAACTAGCATTTACTGAATGGTGTGAATATCCTCGCAGGTGGAGGTGAATTTTGTTTGAATTGGGATGATACTTGATAAAAATAAAATAAAGTTTAAACTTAATTGTTTCATACATTTTTGAGCATATAAAAATCAAGTACTGAATGAAATTTTATACCTGTCTACTTCAATTCTACCAAAAATGAACACATAAAATAACAACAAGAAGAAAAATTAAGACTTTTTCAAATTATACTGAACGTCTGAACATAATTTTAGAATTAAGGAGCATTTTTCAAAGTAAGGCAGCAAGAATGTAGAGAGATTTCTCTATTATACACCAAATAGGCTCAAAACTAATCAGAAGAAAACATTGTACCTGATGGTCTCCAGAGGAGCTAAAACAGCTTTTGTCATGGCACCAGCTAATGCACCACTTAGAAACTCTCCTACTTCTCTGCAGCTAACAAATTTCTGCAACAATAAAGTACATAAAATTATGAATTTCTAGGAAGAAAAACAATTTGTACATATCATTACTTATATCCGGCATTGCTAATTAAACTACTAAGAATTTTGAAGCTATTGAATGTGATTTACTATTTACCCTTCTTCTTCGATTGCTCAAACCAACATGAATTGCTTTAAAATTTTGCTATAAAGAATTGACTCACACAATTGATAATGAAACAATTGTGTTAGACACTTTGCATCCGACATAATCAATTGGTTTTATGTTGGATGTTTAGATAATAGGGTATCAAAGCAAGCCAAACAGCCCACTGCCTTGTTGGGAAACTCACAAGTGCAGTTAATATAGATTGTGTATGCATCCACCCATAACCAATTGGTTTCAAAGTGGATGCTTATAATCAAGGTTGTAGATATCGGATATCGGGGATATGTTAGTTTAGGTTTTTCATGACGGTTTTATATGTTGGGGGATATATTTAAGATATTTCATATATCGAGTTTTAATATTTAATTATTTATATGTGTAATTATTTATAAATTTAATCATTTTTAAATTTATATATATTAATATATTAATAATTTGATATTTATTGAACTCCTAAATTTATCAAACTAATATAAACATTTTGTGTTACACAAGTAATAACGGTATAACACGTGAAATAAAACAAGTGGAAGCAGAATGTCGCGAATTTGTCGATGACAATGAAAGATAAAAAAACCTTTAGTCCATAATTCAAAGACCATGCATAATTGAAATCGATGACGGACATGAGCAAGGAAGAAAGCCTGAGGAAGGGAAAAACTACCCAAACAATGAAACAATTTTGGTCTATTGTCTATTAGACCATAGACACTAATTAAAATAAATTGAAAAAAAAAACAGTCGATAAAATATCGGGATATAATATATCGGTCAATAGCAGACATATCGGAGGATATATTCCAAAAGGATATTTTGCAAAAAATATTGGAAATGTGTCGCTTTGTCCATGAAATCTTTATGTCGGCCGACATGTCGGTCATGTCGGAGGATATCCACAACAGTGCTTATAATCAAAATCTCTTAGAAGTAATTGGCTGCAAAAATTGAAAATAATAACTCAAACAAGAGATCTTCTAAGATAGAATGTTAAAAGTAAATTGAAACTGCAATATCAAGCAAATTTAAGAACATTTTCCGACATGAATACATGGTTCCTCGTGCTCTTAGAGCATTAAATACAAAAACAAAATAAATGATGTCAAATAATTCTAGTCCTCGAAAATTTGAGTTACTCAATAAGATTGTCAATATGCGTAAGTTCGATGTATTGGCGGGTTAATGAAGTCTCAGGATCTGTTTGTTTGAGCAATTTTTCTCAGGAGTCTTAAGATGTTCTGTTTTTTTTAGAAAGCATGACACTCTTTTTTTGACCTGTTTGAATAGTCTCTACTTGGAACCATTAATCTCCCAAAAGGCCATTTTATGTTCGTTTTCAACCGCAAGGCGAGAAATTCAGTCAAGAATATTATTTTATTTTCATCTTCAGCTACTTCATCTCCAACCCCCATCATCCACCCAAACATACCCTAATAATAAAAACATAACAAATGTAGAACATGAATGTACAACTCATATTCATCAAGGGTAGGCCCAGTTGTGTCACATAAGTCAGGGTCAAAGTCAAAGATCAAGTCAAGGTCGGTCAGTAAGAGCAGTTGCAGCCTAAAGAAGCATTTAAAGCCAAGTGCGAGAATCAGGGATACTCGTCGAGCAGGAGACTATCAGCTGTGTTGGCGAGCATCAGAATTGCTCGCCCAGTTGGCGATTATCCGTGACATCTCGTCAGGCATGTGTGAGAACCTTCAATAGTCGTCTGACCGCAAGTCGCAAGATCACCAGGTCCAGAAAGGTAACCTCACTGGAGCTGGGTATTCTCGCCAACATACCCCCCCCCCTCAGGATTTATCTATAAATAGGACCTCATGAGTACCAGAAATACAACAACAACACTCAAGCTTTTGTCCCACTATAGTGGGGTCGGCTATATAGATCCTTTGTCGCCATTCTGCCCTATCTCTTGTCATAATCTCACTAATGCCTAAGTACATCATGTCTTTCCTTATAGTTTCATTCCAAATCTTTATTGGTCTACCCCTCCCTCGGTTAACATGCCTAGTGACTAGACTCTCACAAGTCACAAGCGCCTAACCGGAATGACACCTGAAAATCTAGAGACCCCCTCCCTTTTTTGTGAGTTCAGAGACTCTAAGTGGTGTCTTTCTCGTACCTTGCTCATCCGTTTTGGTTGTAGAGGGGAAGTTTCTCACAAAAACTTTTGGATACGTGGTGGGACCTCCCTGCTGCAATGTTTGGGGTCCTTTAGTATTTTTTCTCTTCTTCGCACCAGTTTTCAAACCGATCAGTCAAATCACGAGACCAGTAGCCTCGGGCTACACTTTAGATCCGAACATTTAAAGTAGGAATTTTCCCGTTTTATATACATTGGTGTGGTGAGCGTGGATCGCGGTAAGAGGAAAGTCTAGCAAGGAGGCAAGATGGTGGATGGAGGCGAGCAAGAAGGAGTAATGGGTAACTTGCAGGGGCTGAGAGAGTATCTGACTTGAGCCGAGTTCGGTGTTTTCACGCAACATCTCGAGGACACTTTGCGATCAATGTTATCGCCTCGCACGGAGATCATCGCGATCTCGCCTTGTCAGGAGACTCTGTCGGAGGAGGTCGCGTCGTCTATGCGAATAGGAAAGGAGCCGATGGTAGAGTAGCTGAAGCGACTTGGGCAATCAATGTGCTACCCGGCGAGTACTAGGGAGTCCGGATCCGAGAAGGGGAGTACCAGGCGAGGTTTCAGGATATACTCGTGCGGGAAAGCATGGCGTTTCTCGCCAACTCGTCGATCATCGCCGAGGAGGGAGGAACCCATTCAGCGAGGAGGTGTTGGTGGCCCCAGTCCCTGAAGGTTTCAGATAACCCGTCATGAGCTACTCCTCTAGAAGAGATGATCCGGTCTGGCATTTTAGGTGGTTCTAGGACGTGGTGTCGATCCAGAATATAACGGATGCTTTCAAGTGTCAGTTCTTCGTCATCCCTTCAAGGGAAAGGCCGGAGACTGGTTCCACCAGCTGTCGGGGAGTTCGATCTGCTGGTTCGAGGACCTGCGTCGAGGGCTGATGACGCTCTTTGTCAGGTCAAAGAAGAAAAAGAAGGAAACAACTGCTTTCTTCCATCTGAAGCAAAGGAGAGTGCGAGACTCTTGGTCATTACATTGACCGTTTCCAAGAAGACATCGGCATTCAAGAAGCGGATGGTTATACCTTGCAGTTGGCCCTGTCTTTCGTCCTGAAGGGAGGGTCTCTTCAATCTGGAGATCAGCACGGATCCCCCAGTGTCCTATGAAGATTTCATCAAAAGGGCAAACAAGTTCGTGAAGGGGGAGTCAACCAACCGCAATTTCCTGGCCAAGCTGACAAAGGTAACTAAGGAAGAGGATGATAAAGAGGAAGAGGCACATGAGTGAAGGCGGAGGAGCCGCAGAGGAGGGAGCCAAGGAGGGGCATAGGAGGCGGGAGGATCCTCGAAGGCAAGAGGAGTGGAGGCCCTTTGTGGATTCGGAGAATCAGGAAGAGGGGCGAAGGTTCCAGTTCTCAATGAACCGACCGCCGTGGAGGCCAGCGGGAAGACCCAGCGAGCGGGTCCCAGGAGGAGGTTCTCCCCAGAGAGGAGAAACAACAACTACCAGCCAGGAGGGCATCGAGGAGACCAGAGAGAGGCAATGGCGGTTGACAAGCAGGGCAATGGACACCACCGAAGGAACCAGGGGATGAGGAACAGGCCATAGGAAGTTCACCTTTATTGTGAGTTGCACCAAGTCGAGGGGCACGACACCATGACGTGTTCGGACTTCCTGGAAGCGAAGAGAAGGGCAGGAGAAAAAGTTAGAGGAGGAGAAGCTCGGAGACAGAGGGGTCCGGATGACCAGTAGATACAGCCAGCTACCGTTCGGAGGCGGAACGAGGACAGAGTCGACCTAGGAGTTCGTGGAGGAGTCGGTCATGGAGGAGGCGTTGGGAGTCTGAGTGATTCATGGAGCGGGGGTGGGAGCCTCCCACAAGGGAACTCTCCACACCATTTACCACAGGAGTATCGCTTCGACCTCTCAGGCTCTTCAACTGCTGGAGGAGATCAACTTCTCTACAGAATACATGCTAAGGAATGAGAACCTCTTTCATAATGCTCTCATCACTTCACTATAGATCGGATCCTCATGGACAACGAGAACTCTGTGAACGTTATCTTCAAGAAGGCATTCGACGGGTTGGAGGTGGAGGCAGGAAGGGTGATAGCCTCGGATGGTCCTCTCTTTGGCTTCTCAGGAGAGAGGAAGGAAGTGGAAGAATTGGAGTTGTAGGTGACCCTTGAGGGGACGACGATCAAGTGTAGATTCGTCGTCGTGGATGCGCCGAGTTGTTACAGTGTCATCTTCGGAAGGCCTTTAATCAACTCCTTCAAGGTGGTATCGTCCTCTTATCATCAGTGCTTGAAGTATTGTCAAGGGGACATCCAGGTGAGGATCAGGAGCGATCCAAGAGCCGCACAGGAGTGTTATCTGAAAGCGGTGAGCACAATTAGCTGGATGGAGGCAGAGGAGATTGACCAGGTCTTGGAAGGAAGGGCCAAGTTGGAGGTAACTGAGGAGGTAGAATAGGTAGAGGTGGTGACCAAAGGCGGGATGCCCGGGATGCAGCAGATCGGAGGGGTGATAAAGGCCGAAGAGAAGGTAGAGATGGTGGTGTGTCTGCAGGAAACGTGGACATCTTTGCCTGGAGCACCGCAGATATGTCGGGAGTTGATGGCAATGTGGTCTGTCAACGCCTCAACTTGGCTCTGAGGTCAAGTCCATCAGGCAGAAGAAGAGAGCGATGGTCGTTACGCTAGTCGGGCCCATCAGAGAAGAGGTGAAGATGTTGTTTGAGGCATGTATTGTATCGGAGATCCAATACTCAGGTGGGGTCTCCAATGTCATGATGGCAAAAAAAGTCACGGGGGGCTGGAGAATCTGTGTTGACTTTTCTTTGTTGAATAAAGCCTGCTTGAAGGATTGTTATCTCTTACTTCGAATCGATGCGCTGGTTGACTCAGTCGTCAGTTTTTCCGTGAAGAGTTTCCTTAATGTTTTTTCAGGATACCACCAAATTTGGATGCACCCACCTGATCATTGTAACGTCTCCTTCATCACAAATGATAATTGTTAGTCTGTTACAGCTACAAGATGATGTCTTTAAAGTTGAAGAATGCAGGAGCAACCTACCAGCGGATGATGGACCAAGTCTTCAAGGAGCTAAAGGTGCGTAACTTGGAGGTGTACGTCGTTGACCTCTTGATCAAGAGCAAGAGCATTCAAGAGCGCATCAAAGATTTGGTGGAGACCTTCGCGGCGCTTCAAAAATTCAGGATAAGGCTTAATCTGGCGACGTGCATGTTCGGGGAGGCAGAGGAAAGTTCTTGGGACATCTTCTCACCCCTGAGAGGGTAGAACCAACTCCTGAAAAGATCAAGTCAATCGTGGAGATGGCTTCTCCGAAGAACATCAAAAGGTTCAGAGGCTGACAGGAAGGTTGGCAGGTCTTAGTCACTTCCTGAGTAAAGCCGGAGATAAGTAATATCCATTCTTCAAGACTATCTGAGGCGGCCAATAGTTCGTGTGAACCAAGGAGTGTGAGAAGGCCTTCAACCAGCTCAAAAAGCAGCTGACCTAGGCTCCCCTACTCCAAGGCCTGAAGGAAGGTGAAGATCTGCTACTTTATTTGGGAGTCGAAGCAGAGGCAATGAGCTCGGTGCTAGTCCGGGAAGAGGGGAAGAGACAGTTCTGCATCTACTATGTGAGCAGGGTGCTCCGAAAAACAGAGTTAAAGTATCCCATCTTAGAGAAGTTGGCTTTCACCTTGATGGTTTTTGCACGAAAGCTTAGGCCTTAATTTCAAGGGCACTCCATCTGCGTCGTGACGGATAATCCTCTTCGAAGTGTCATGAGAAGGGTGGAGCACTCGGGACGATTGGCGAAATGGTCGGTAGAATTTAGCAAGTTCGACACTTTCATCTCGCCAAGAGTGGTGATTAAGGTGCAAACAGTGGCAGACTTTCTATAGCATACTTTTCAGCAGAGGTGGGCGAAGGCGGAGAGCCATCTAGGGTAATCCCCTAGAAGATGTTTGTGAACGGAGCCTCAGGCAAAAGGTTTCGTAGGCGTGGGAATCATACTGGTGAGCCCTCAAGGAACTAGGAACGAGCAAGCAGTCGAGATCCTTTTCTCCCAAACAACCAGATCGAGTATGAAGCCATTGTGGCAGGATTATGTCTAGCCAAGGATTTGGGGATCCAAGATGTCCAATCCTTCACGAACTTGATGGTGGTTGCATCGCAGATCGGCGGGGAGTTCGAGGTCAAAGATGTTATCCAGCAGCAGTACCTCACCAAGGTGAAAGGGTTGATTGGAGGTTTTCAAGCAAAAGTCGCCTTTTTCGTACCTTGCGAGGTAGTCAGTTCATCGGCAGAAGGGACCTGTGCGGGTTGTGCAGACAGGTCCTCGGCGGGCTCTTGGTATTGCGCGGGTGGACGTGCAGTTTCGTCGACAGAGGTATCGAGATCCTCGCCCAAGCTCAGTTGATTCAGGATCTCCTGAGCCTCGCTGGGCAATGTAGAGTGCTCGGCGGGACTCGGGCATCGTCGGCGGGGCAGGCACTTCGGCCCCAGGCTTTACAGCCTTCTTCTTCTTCTGTTGATGGTCGCCAACATCGTCATCCGGGGGCCGACGTTTCGAGGAACTCGGATTCAAAAGTTCCCCTAGATGGCATATGTTTGTCACGAACCTTTCGGCACTTCCAGCCATCTCGCGAAATTTTAGAAAAGGTGTCCGGTTCAAGTGCCCCCCCCCCTCCTATTTATAGAGAACGATGGGCTAGGATTTGGGACGTGTCGAGCACGCCAGTTGCTCGCAGGAAGGCCTTGCCGAATAGGGGGTTGTATGTTTCTTTCCGAGCTCCATGATCGCTCGCCAATAGCGGGAATTGTGCACAAACCATATTCATCAAGGATAGGCCCAGTTGTGTCATGTAAGTCAGTGTCAAAGTCAAAGATCAAGTCAAGATTTGTCGGCAAGAGCAGTTGCATTCTAAAGAAGCATTTAAAGCCAGTGCGAGAATCAGGGATACTCGCCAAGCAGGCGACTACCAGCTGTGATGGCGAGCATCAGAGTTGCTCGCCCAGTTGGCAACTATCTGTGACATCTCGTCAAGTGTGTGCAAGATCCTTCAATAGTCGCTCGATCATAAGTCGCAAGATCGTCAGGTCCAGAGAGACAACCTTGAAGGGGTTGGGTATTCTCGCCTACATACTCCCCCCCCCCCAACAGGATTTGTTTATAACTAGGATCACAGTGGTACAAAGAATGGCACCTAAAAATCTAGAGACCCCCCACCTTTTTACGAGTTCAGAGATTTTAAGTGGTGCCTTCCTCGTACCTTGCTCAGCCATTTTGGTTGTGGAGGGAAAGTTTCTCCCAAAAACTTTCGGGTAAGGGGTCCTTTATTATTTTCTCTTTCTTCTTCGCTCTAGTCTTCAGAACCGATTAGCCGGATCACGGGACCAATAGCCTCGGGCTGCACTTAGATCCGAATATTTAGAGATTGGATTTTTCCGGCTACAACAATGAATATTACAAATTGGATTATAGATGAAGGATAAGAAATATAGTATCTTGTTTCAAAATTGAAGTTTGAGAGAAAACCTATACAAAAATATGATTGCATAACTTTTTGAAGGAAGTGCTATCTAATAGATTTTTGACATAATAACATATAAGAAAGGAGCTTCCTTATTATGGTTGTTGCGAGTTGAGGAAATTGACTAAATTATTATCGTTGAACAAAAAAGTAAATGAAAATATAGACTGCATGGCCGAAGAAGGATTATGTCAATAAACAACAAAGAAAGATGGGTACTTGTTGGAGATGTGGGGCTTGATTGGTACACTTTGTTGTACCTTCAATCCTACTCAATGTTGAGTTGGTTAGCACGTGGCATTGTGGGTGGCTAGCAATCGCTAGTCACAGGTTCGAAGACGGAGTCTTCAACCCGAATTAAGTCTTTATGGTAATTGCAGCCTTGGACTCCATCTAAAAATAAAAGGTCGTCCTGTATGATCAAGTACAACAAAAAAACTCCACAGAAATTGTGGACCCTACGTAAACATTTTTTTACTTAATTGTGCATTTTTGTACTTATTTGGTTCTCTCTAATGAACATTATTAGCATCTGAAACCAAATAAATCAAATTAGATTGACTATAGGCATGCTAGTCATCCTTGTGGTAGCAATCACAACAATAAGGATGTTAGACAAAATGATAAGCCCTCAATTGGCACGATGTGTTATCACGACTTCTTCTCCCTTTTATGTCTCTGGATCGAGTTTGGAGATTTTTTTCTTATCCGTATGTTTCTGTTCTCTCAATTTTCAGCAAAGTTGATAACCAAAATATCAACAGTAAGACTGTATTTTTCACTTTACTATATGATTACTTTTTTAGGTCTGAGCATTCACTTAGATTTGCGTTTGATATCAGATATATATTGATTGCTCCACATACATACAACAGACAGATCATGTTTAATGCAACATTATTCATCCAGATGAAGACATTATTCCCTACTGTTAAAGATATTAAGATTTTCTTGTAAAGGCATACCATCAGAAAACTCTTTTGACCAATCGGGTAGATAAAGAAAATAGTTGTAACAGCCACAACATGAGTTGAATATGCAACAACAATCAAGTACGCATACCCAGACGAAAACTAAGTTCCCACTCACGACCTATATAACAAGCTAAATCAAGTAAAAAGTGTAGAACAATCAATTCATAAGGATTACCATTGTATAACCACTCATCAACAGATGTCGCTTCCCATATTGGGCAGTTGCGGAAGTAAGGATAATGGCACCAAAAATAATATGGTTTCCATAAAGTAGAGGCCTAGAAACGGATTCACGAATACCATCAAAATCAACTGGAGGGTGGCAATGATAAGTAGAGAAATTGTGGTCAATATAGTCAAAACAACAAACCATTCAATGTAAAGACAGTTTCCAGTACTGATAATCCAACTGCAGAAGCGACCCACTATGCTTGTACTTTCGCATCTCTCTAAAATTGCAGTCATAGTAAGATGTTGGTTTATTCTATTTTCAAGGAGTCCCAATTATTTTATATGAATACGAATCATTGAAGATATAAATCCCCCAATATCTTGATCTCACTTTGCTATTTTTTAAGCCAAAGGTTTTCAATTAGATTTAGATAAATGATCTTCGGTTTTCAATTAGATTCAATAAATTATTACCTTTGATTTTCAGTTAGATTCAGATAAATGATTATCTTTGGTTTTCAATTAGATTCAAACACTTAAAGATCAACTTGATCAAATCCAAAAAAAAATGAACAAACATGCTACTTTGAAAGATAATTCTCATGCAACATGTTTCCATGATCAGTAACAACTGAATACATGAAATAGAAAAGTAACATAAGACAAAGAAGACGAAGAAGAAGAAACACCGACCCTCAGGGCATGGCCAACGTCCGGCAGGCGGAGCTCGACGGCGGCGTGAGAGGCGGCGCCCACTTTAACGACCTCGAACTCGTTAGGCATCGACAGATCCTCCCAAAGAGTATCACCCAGCACCCCTACTTGCACTTCAAATCAGTTTTCTCAAAACTTCATATAAGCAAACACCGGAATCAGAAGAAAACGGACTCGGAACCGAGTAAAATCCAGCAAAGCCGGTGAAAGAACAAACAAAAATTATTCTTTTTAACACTTACGAATCAGAAAGGCCAAAATTTTAGATCACCCGCATCATTTTTCTTGCCTGGAGAAAGTAATGTGGCTTTTTTCTTCCTTCATTTGGATCGACCAACAACAACAAAATTCCTTTTATTATGGATTTTGTTGCCTCCAGTCTTTCTCACCCTTTCTCGTACCAAACTTTTGAGAGTTTTAATTCTCCCTCTCTCCTTTCGTGGTCCGCCCTTTCAGAGTTGCAGTGGGGCTTTTGAATTTGGAAATGCGGAGAAGCTGTTCAGGGGGGGACGCGGTGGAAGGTTATTATAAATGTCGCGTCAAATGAATTCAGCCTATGTAGTGGCATGTTGTATAGCCCTCTTTGTTGCCTCTAATGCGAGTAATTATTGACAGATAAAATAGTGAAATAAGCCCACCTCACTATTTGCTTCAGACTAGGGCTTTATTTGGCGCAGAGGCTGCGGACTCATCCGGCGTTATCTCACAGGTGGCCATAGAATTGGAGGCGGGAAGCTGGGGATCGAAGCTGAGCGATTTGCTGCGTTTTTCAGGGGGCGGTGGGGGGAAACGGAGCAAACGTCGTTGGAGGGTGTTTGTTTACCCGGCGTCCGACAGCGTTTGCCTCAAACAGTCAGCGAAAACGCCGCGCCAAACCAAGCCTAGGACTCCGTTTTTTCGACGTCTTTTCTCCATTTGTGGTGGGGAAAAAACTTCAACGCAAAAAAAAGTTGTTTGGTAAAAAACTCAGTTCACCATTCTCGACGCTTCAAAAATCAAAATGTCATTTTTTTTTTTACCTTTTAACTCTAATGTTGTCTTTTCATTCATTATCACCGCTCTCATTCTCAACACTACAAGACGCCAACGCCGAAACAATCGAAGCCTAGGGGTATGCACAAAGTACCGGAGAACAGAGAATTGGCCCAGAACTGAACCGAACTGATCAATTCAAGACGGCTCTAATGATTCTCAGTTTGGGTATGATTTTGAAAAAGGTAATAATCGACCTTTTGAGCCGGTTTTTGTGGTTGGGTACCCGAGAACCGAGAACAGACTTGATGGGTTCCCCTGAGTCGGTTCGACCTGTAAGAAATCCGGAGCGCCGAGAAGTAGAAATCCGAATACGAATAACAAATCACAAAGCACAAAACAGAACAATCACAAACACAGCGATATACAGAGGTTCACCCAAACCGGGTTACGTCCTCTCTCCCCTTCTTCTCCCTTCTTGTATTCACCAGAAAGTTACAGATTACACCAAAGGTTACAAGGATCTAAACCCGATCCTACCTTCTTCCTCTTCTGGACATACAAGAAAACCGTAGAAGAATACCTTCTGGATCGACGCCGACGGAAAACCTCGTACACACCTCCAAAAGAATACGCCGCCGCAAGTCTGTAAAAGATCGTTTCGTCCGTATACCTAAAAAAGAACCGGAATACGCCTTAAATAGGCTTCAGCATGACAGGATCGTCGAACGTCGAATGGCGTTCGACGATCGTCGAACTCGGCCCAAAACGCCGAATGTCGAGCTGGGTTCGACGCGTCGAACATCGAGCTGGGTTCGACGTTCGACGTCGAACCTAGTTCGACGATCGTCGAGCTGGGTTCGACAAACGTCGAACCCAGTTCGACGACTGGAGAAAACATCTCCCCAAGGAATTTTGGGTCGGGGGCGTTTCCCCCGCACCCCCACCGGGGACGTTGTCCCCTGGACCCCTGCCCGCTATTCGGTCAGCGGGACCTCCGTCGGGGGCGGCTGCCCCCGGACCCCCGCTGTCGTCGGCGCCAGATATGTCGGAGGGGCATCACACTTCGATTCCTCTAAGCTCACGTGGGCTAACCCGGTGTGAGAAACAAGAGGACCGGAAGTGTTCCACAACCCCAACACGACCAAGCCCCTGGAACCGCGCGTGACCACCAGAACCTCGGGCGAGTCAACACGTGCCGACTTGGCCCCGTCTTGCCGTGCACATCCATGCGGGCACTGGGCCGCGTGTGGCCTTAGCTGCGTATCTCCCCGCCCTCGCGGCCTTCCCGCCCTCGCGGCCTCACCGCCCTCGCGGCCTCACCGCCCTCCGGCCGCCCAGAAGTGGGCGGCCATTTTCCGATAGGAGCGGGCGGCCAAGCGACCGCCTTGCCCTCTGGCCGCCCAGACCTGGGCGGCCCTGGCCGCCCAGAGCGGCCTCTTGGCCGACCAGATCTGGGCGGTCGTGTCCCATTAGGAGCGGGCGGCCACATGGTCGTCCGCCCCTCTAGCCGCCCTGATCTCGGCGGCCTCTTGGCCTCCAAGTTCTTGGCAGTCGTTTCTCTCCAGGAGCGGGCGGTCATAAGGTCGCCTGCCCCTCTGACCGTCTGCTCCTCTGGTTGCCCAGATCGGGGAGGCCTCTTCCCCCACTAACCATAACCACTATGGTTGGTGGGGGAAGATTATTCATTTGTGGTGATCTGCATGAAATGAATATTATAAATAATGTATAGTCAAAACTATACTTTATGTGGTCTATACCCAATAATTTGGATGGTTACGGTGTGCGAATATCCGCATAACCACCGTAACTACCTCCTAAAGCCTATAAAAAGGCCCCAGAATTCCTCTCATTTCTAACCTTTGTTAGAACGCGTGTTCTGCATCTCTTTATTTTAATAATATCAAATCTCAGGTTATATTAGATCATACTTGCGTTGGGTATAGTGTGCGGGTTTATAGGTATGAAGAACGATAGTTTCAAAGTTTGTGACCTACCGCCGGGCGCTAGCACTATCGCTGGCGCTAACGTTGAAGAATTAATGTTGAGCGCGCAAAGAGTCTTCTTTATGACCTACCGTCGGCCGCTAGCCAATTCGACTACATCGAGGAGAATCCGCTACCGCCGGGCACTAGTCAATTCGACTGCATCGCTACCGCCAGACACTAGCCCTACCGTCAAGCGCTATCCCATCAAATCGAATGCTTCAAGGAGCAACCACTATCGCCAGACGCTAGCCTTACCGCGTCGCGGTATCCAAAAGTGGCGCGAATATTTTAAGGATACTTTTCCCAATTTAATGGACAGCTGACGACACCGTGTGAGAAGACCTACCGTTGGGCACTAGCTCTACCGCCGGCGAAAGCTTTTTTAAAGACAAGTATAAAAGCACGCATTTCTTTTTTAGAGAAGACAAGAAGGAGGATTACACGTCTAAGGTTCGGCTACCGTCTCTGTTGGTACTAACCACCGTCTCCAAGAAAAAAAAATGAAATTTCTCCCTCCGGTTCATTATCGAAGAACTACGAAGAGCAAAGTCTCCAACGACCATCTGTGGTTGATCGAGTGCAAGAAGAACAATATTCAGAAGCCTCGATCGCGCACCATTCTACAGGGGATTCTTATTTGACAGAGCAAAATTTTCAAACTTTTTTTTATTTGTATTTTCACTTTTTTATTCAGTCTGAGTCTGTGACAAATCGGCCTGGGAGACCGTCGGATTCCTGGGAGGAATCTATGGCAAATCATCATGGGAGGACGTCTAGATCTGGGAGATCTAGTGAGCTCTAAGACCCTTCCTGGGATGAAGGTGAAGAATCGGCTCGCCAATCTTCTTAGGAAGAAGAGAGAGTCAACCGGTTCTGGTTGAGGGTCGGTATAGAAACCTAAAAAAAATTATTAGTTTCATCGCCTCCGATCTTCGGCGTCACGAAGATCAAGTAACCTTGTGTTTAATTTTGAATAAAATTATATTTCTTTTATTTCATCTTAAATTCGTGGTTGTATGTTATTGGGGTTTTGAGAGTTATGTGGAAAATCAGAAAATGAATTTTCACAAGTGAAAAGTGGTATTGTGACCTACTGTCGCGCGGTAGCAGTCAACCACCCCGCAGTAGCTTTCAGATCAGATCGTCCTTGGTGAAATTTATTTTAATTCTAAATTTACTTAAAAATCTTATTCACCCTTACCCCCTCTAAGGTTGACCAACAGATCCAACAAGTGGTATCAGAGTACGTTATTCCAAAACGTTTTCACTACCGGGAATAATGACCAACTCTGATCTCGAATCGACTAGTGGGGAAGAAATTTTGTACACTGAAAAATCATTAGCACCACCTTTATTTATAGGTGTGAATTATAAATTGTGGAGAATACTTATGATAAAATTCCTTATATTATTAGATATAGAAATTTGGAACATGACTGGTATCAAGCCCCCAAATAATTAAAATAAACATGAATGTTATTTAAATATCAAAGCTACGAATAATTTATTTTATGGGCTTGGTCATGAAATTTTCAAACTCATCTACACGCTTCCTACTATCTATGATATATGGAAATTTTTTGAGATGCAAACACAACAAGCAGAAGAGAAGATAAAAATATATTTTTGAAAGAGGAAAGGCAAGATGAAGAAGTCGAAGAAACTTTATGCTTCACTTTTGCCTCATCCCAAAATGCTGTAAGAAAATCAAATTTCCTTCTTGTTTGTAATTCAATTTTTATATTGCATGCGCTAGATGCATCTAAGAGTATAATTAAGAAACTGAAAAATATTAATTCAAGATCGAGCTTAGAAAATAAAAAATTAAAAGCACAGTTTCATGAACAATCTGTTTTTAATGTGTCTAATTCTCCTACTTGTTCTTTAGTTAGCACTCTTACACCTTGTATAGATTGTAATGAATTAAAAGAAAAATATAAGGTTTTTGAAAAATTATTTCTTCTTGCAAAAGAACAAAATGAAAAATTATGTTTAGAAAATTCATCATTGAAAAGTGATTGTGCTAGATGCAATAATTATAAAATTGAAATTAAAGAGATGAATGAGACATTTGATGAATTCATGAGTAAGGATGAAGCTCATATTAAATCTGTAGTTTCTATTCTTGAAAACAGTACAATCGTGTACAATAAAACTAGACTCAGGCTCCGTTTGAAAGGACTTATTTTCAACGGCCAAGCGGTTACGACCGCATGAACCGGACCTTAATTAAGGTCCGGTTCATGCGGTCGTAACCGCTTGGCCGTTGAAAATAATTAAGGTCCGGTTCATGCGGTCGTAACCGCTTGGCCGTTGAAAATAAGTCCTCCCAAACAGAGACTTAATCACACACAAAAAATTAGAAACAAAAATAAATATGCTTAAGAGAATTATGATTAAAAACTTACAAACAATAACTCCAAAATTAAAGGCATGGTGAATATGAATTTTCATATAATAGCTAAGTCAAACAAAAGGAGTGAAATACATCAAGCACGTGCAAATGAAATTCCAAAACATAAAAATCATCTTCATTTGCAAAATCAAATCACTCCCATTTTAAAATCAAATGAACAAAAAGTTCCTTTTAAGAATCACTACACAATGAGTCTTTATGTTAAAGAGCGTAAATTTAAATTGGAAAATCAATTCATCACAGCTAAATCTTTCACGCACGGTGTTTCAAACAAAGATTGCTATAAGAAGACTCAAAATAATTTGTATGAAAATTTGATGTATAAAACGAATATTCAACCAAATTATGAATGGAGACTCATTAGTAAGAATGACGCACTGCAATCTAGTGAAATGACTCATTCATTAGTGTCTACCAATAAGCCAACACAAAGTATTTGGGTACCCAAAGGAACCGCCTCACACGGTCTCGCTTGAATACTTTAATCTCATATCCATTAATATCTACCATTTGGGTGAAGTAAAATCAAAACGAACTACATTATTTTACTTCACGATATGTTTATCATAATTTTTTTGTTCTTTTTTTATTTGTTTGAGCCAACACGATATGTAACTAGCCACATAAATCTAAAAATCGAAAAATGTCAAGCTATGCATGTTTCTATCCCAAAACCAATCAATAGGCAAAGTTAAAATCATGTTAGTTATCTCCAGCGGTATCCCTAGGGGGGCCGGCGGGGGCCTGACGATAGAATCTTCACAATAAATATAATAATATTTAGTTCCTCTGTCGAGCCTTAATACAGTTTTTAACTTAACTTCAAAAATGGTGTCCGAAAAAGGGGGAATATAGTGCCACTAGACCACGAAAAGTATTGAATACCTACTCATTGATGTTGCTCCTCTGAGGAAGTCGGAGAAAGTTTATTAAATTTTTGCATCATCTTCTTCATCATTTCTTTAATCCTCTCACCGCCTTGCTCGTCTCTCGTATCTCCCGACCTTGTTCCCTCACTACAAGAAAAACTTGATTTAGCAAGGGAAATTAGGATGGCTTGATATTCCTTCCTAATTAGCATCAAATTTAGCTACGAAAATACTTTTTTATTTTACCTACAAAAATAGTAAGGGATTTTTTTGTTGCAAAATTAGCAACAAATTTTTTTGTTGCAAAACTTTTGTTGCTAAAATAGCAACAAATTTTTTTGTAGCAAAACTTTTGTTGCAAATTAACAACGAATTATTTTTTTTGCAAAATATTTATAGAGGTAAAAATTATTTTTTTCAAAAAAATGTATCTCTTTTTGACTTCGTTTGGTTCGGCGGGAGCAGACGGGCGTGTAAAAATGCTGTCGTCGTTCGGAACTAGTGGGGGAGGCAGGGATTCTAAAATGAGAATTTTCGATCCGTTCCTCTACCACGGTGGGAGCACATGGCGCCCATTTGTTTTCTCGCCACGCGGCGTCGTCTGCTCCCGCATCGACATGAAAATGCCTCGCCAAATGAAGCCTTAATTGAAAAGAAAAATTTTAATTTCCTATTCTATCTTTTAATTTTTTTGTTTATAAATAATTTATATACATATATAAATGTATATTATGAAATTATCATATATCAGCATATATTATATAAATATATATTTTTGTAAATAACTGTATGTATATATATCATACATGAGTATATATAAAAATTATAAATATATCTTTTTCCTTATTTTTATAATTTTATAAATTACATAAACTTTATAATAATTTAAACATTTTCTTACGTATTTATAAATATATTAACGCATTAAAGAACAGATTTGTTAGGTGAGTGAAATGGTAAGCATCATTTGTTGTGTATAAGTGGTTGTGGGTTCAAATCTCAGCAAAGACAAAAGTATCTTTTTTAGTTTTATATATTTTATTATTGAATAAATAAATAAAATACAAAACATTAGCAACGAAATTAGATTTCTTTGCTAATTTAGGAAGGATGTAATACCTTGCTAAAAAATCCTTGCAAATTAGCAAGCAATAAATTCCTAGCTAAAATTAGCTAGGGTCATATTAGCTAGGTATTTTGTTTATTCCTAAATTCATAGCTAAATAAAAATAGGAACGAATTTTGTTAATTAGCAAGGAATTTTGTTCCTTGCTAATAGAGGAATTTCTTGTACTGCCTTATCTCCCGACCCTGTGCCTCAACCTCCTCATAAAGACCTCAACGGGGTTCCCAGAGTGATTCTCTACGACGTAGAGGAGGTTGTAATGTAGATGCCCAAGCACTAGGTGCTATAGAGATCTCCCCTACCCTATATGTCTGAGGTTGACTATTATTTGGAAACTAGGTCCAATCGATAGTCAGATACTTGTGCATCAATATCCTCTGAATCACCCCACCCAATGACAAGGTGCTCAATCGTGTGCGCTCAGGAGATTTCAGCCGGAAAGTATAGCGCATCATAGATAAAATCAAATCTGAAATACTAAATGATATACCTGCCACGATGCAATATGTCATCATAGAGAGCTGGGCAGTTATCTTCTTCGTGTCCCTGGACTTGTATATGAGGGAGTGATACAATATGTCCTTAATAATGAGTGCGTCTAGAGTGAGCGTAACCACGTAGTGATATGGTCTCGACAATCTTCCTCACAATGGAGAAACTGATTTATTAGAGTCCAGTTTCTAGAAGTCATGAAGGACTCGACAACGTCGAGTCGTTCAGAGCCTGGAGTCAAGTCGTACATTTTCTTCAAGTCCTCGTGTTCAATGGTCACAATATGTGAGCCTATACTGGACTGCACCCCTCAGTCGAATGTCGTGATTGCTGGATCGCGGAGATTGTTATAAAATTCACGACCGAGTATGGATGAAAAAGGGGCATCTGACACAAGCACTGATAGTATTCCTGCATCTTCCAAGTAGGTATATATGTGGGGGTATCGACCCACATCGATCTCAACGACCATTGCTACACGCACGGTGACACTCTCTACTATTGGGTGGGTCGGTGTAGGAGATCAGGGACGCTTTAAGAAACTCCATCGTGGTGGTTGTGAACCGGAAGATATCATATCCTAAGAACACAATTTTTTTTAAGAAAACTGAACAACTGACCTATGTCTCTTATCGTCGCGCGATAATGAGTTATCGTTGCGCGGTAGCCCAGCGAGCTGTATCTCGTCTTCTTACTCCAGATCTCCCCCCAAATCTTTAGTTTTAACAATTATTAGCCTAAAAATTTAGTGAGTGAGGGTATCTAATCACATATAGCCGAGATTCAAAATATTCAACCCTAGATCCATGTAGAAAAATGAAAACCCTAACTCTACTTGATTTGAAACTTCAAATCTCTAACCTACCTTCATGGATCTTGCCCTAATAACTTGTAAATCTCCCACGAATACAACTTTAATCTCATC
This sequence comes from Platanthera zijinensis, assembly GCA_039513925.1. Classification (NCBI taxonomy): domain Eukaryota; kingdom Viridiplantae; phylum Streptophyta; class Magnoliopsida; order Asparagales; family Orchidaceae; genus Platanthera; species Platanthera zijinensis. The sequence continues at coordinate 7,381,961 of CM077079.1, read as the reverse complement.
ATAAATTAAAAGGGGGAAGAAAAGGAGGGGTTTTTACCTTAGATCGGAGGAAGCACCGGCAGAAGCTCTCATCACGGGGCGTGAAAGAAAAGAGAAAATGTGAGGGGGTCGGCCCAAGGCCGAGTCTATTAAACAGGCTACCGCAGCATGATACCACCACTGCCTGCGACAACATAGTAAAATCTTTTAAAAAGTTTAAATTAAAATTTTTGATTTGTTTTTTTGGTTTGATTTGTTTGATCTTTAATCATTTAAAAATAAAAAAATTATAAAAGCAAAAAAAAAAAAAATTTATATACTATTTTTTATATTCTTGTTTGTTTACTTTTAAAAAAACAAAACAAAAAATATATGAAAAAAATGGTACAATTATTATTATGACATGCATGACTAGAACTTAATGCATAAATATTACGTGTAATATTTGATTTAGGATTGCTAAACTCTATTTAACATTGTATGTTTTCATCATAATGTATCTAATCTATTGGTACTTCACTGCTAAGTGCGACTAAATAGGATAATGTATGTTTAATATGTCTTTAGGAATGTGTGAAGATTTCGGTAGCATAATGACTTTTCACGGTTCACACATCCCTAAAAATGCACTCTAGTAGAAATTTCAAAGTTTACATGTTATAACTCGTGATATTGTGTCTAACATGCTAGGAATGACTTGAAAAATCAATGTCACGTTATTCATATTTCATATATAGAGCTTTGAGCTTTGAGCCAAAATTACAGTTGTAAGGTCTTTTGTATACAAGTTAAAGTATATTTATCTATGTGGGTATATTTCGATTGATTCAGAGACCTTGAACTCAAAAAAGGGTATAAAATTGATAGTAATAACAAAAATGAAATGAAAAAAATGTGTGTACATTATTTCAAAATTATCAAGTTATGTGTCAAGGGTACCCCCCAAACACTATTCATTTCTCCTGATAAGCCTCTGTGAGCATTGTGAGGATGAGCACCTTGATTTATGAAAGCATTTCGATCTTGTGTAAATACAAGTAAATTGAGTTAGAGCCCTTTGTTTTTGTCTTGGTATATAGTAGATAGAAATGTGACGTGATTTTTCACTTCATCACTCTTGTGTTAGCATATTGATTTATTGAGATAAAACATGTATTAATGATTATTTCTACTTGATATTTTTTTCTTTAATGATACACGTACACATGTCATTATTTTATCCAACTCTTCTATGCATAAGAATTGGAATAAAACTACACTAACTATCTATTGCACAAGTGTACCAGTACATGATTACTATTCATGACGCTTCCAATATTACACTGCATTAACTCTATAAATCATCTGACATTGTACGCCAAATCTTGTGTATTTAGTTTCACATGTTTTGTCCAAATATTTCTTATGTTCTGTCATTCTTTTAATCAAATATTTTTCTTATATTGGCTAGGTCTATTCAAATATTATTTTTTTCTCTCATGTCTGAGTGTTTGCTTTGCCAAAACCTTATCTCTTTGTTTAATCTCTAGCTTCTACTGTTAGTTCCTCACCCTTTTGATAATGTCAGAAGGTGGAGATTTATTTGTTCATTAGTATGTCATACTAGTCACTTGGGAGTCGTAATTCGTACTTCTGTTTATATTTCATGCTTATTGTTGAACTACACTATACCTTGCTACTAATGATTTATATCTTATGAACGAGATTTGATATTATAAAAAAGGGGAGTTTGTTGGAATCCATGGTCTGCATCTCTTTAGTTTGACAATATCAAATCTCAAGTTGTATTTGATCATACTTGCGTTGGGTATAGTGTGCATGTTTACAGGAACGAAGAACAACAGTTTCAAGGTATGTGACCTACTCCGGGCACTAGCATTACCACTGGCGCTAGCGTTGAATAATTAATACTGAGCATGCAAAGAGTCTTCTTTGTGACCTACCTCCGGACGTTAGCCCTACTGCCGGGTATTAGCCAATTCAACTGCATCGAGGAGAAGCCGCTACCGTTGGGCATTAGCCCTATCACTGGGCGTTAGCCTTATCGCCAGACGTTATCCTGTCAAATCGACTGCATCGAGGAGCAACTACTATCGTTGGACGCTAGCCTTACCGCGTGGCGGTATCTAAAAGTGGCGCGAATATTTTAAGAATATTTTTCCTAATTTAATGGACAGATGACGACACCGCGTGAGAATACCTACCGCCAGGTACTAGCTCTACCGCCGACGGTAGCTTTTTAAAGGCAAGTATAAAAGCGAGCTTTTCTTTTTATGAGGAGACAAGAAGGAGGATTACACGTATAGGGTTAGATTACCGTCTCTATTGGTACGAACCACCTTCTCTAAGCAAAAAAAGTGAAATTTCTCCCTCTCGTTCGTGTTCGAAGAACTTCAAAGTGCAAAGTCTCCAATGACCATCAACGGTTAATCGAGTGCAAGAAGAATAACACTCAGAAGTCTCGATCGCGCACCATTTTACGGAGGATTTCTTATTTGAGGGAGCAAAATTTTCAAAAAAATTTATTTTTATTTGTATTTTCACTTTTCTATTCAATCTGAGTTTGTGAGAAATCGGCCTAGGAGGCCGTCGGATTCCTGGGAGGAATATGTGGGAAATCGTCCAGGGAGGACATCTAGATCTGAGAGATCTAGTGGAATCTAAGACCCTTCTGGGAAGAAGGTGAAGAGTCGGCTCTTCAATCTTCTTGGAAAGAATAGAGAGAGCCAACCGGTACTGGTTGAGGGTCGGTATAGAAACCTAAAAGAAAATTGTTAGTTTCATCGCCTCGATCTCAGGCGCACGGAGATCAAGTTGTTTTGTTGTAACCCTCGTGCTTAATTTTGAATAAAATTATATTTCTTTTATTTCATCTCAAATTCGTGGTTGTATGTAGTTAGGGTTTTGAGAGTTGTGTGGAAAATCAAAAAAACGAATTTTCATAAGGGAAAAGTGGTACTGCGACCTACTGCCATGTGGTAGCAGTCTACCACCCCGCGATAGCTTGCAGACCAGCTGTCCTTGGTGAAATTTATTTTAATTATGAATTTACTTAAAAATCTTATTCACCCCCTCCTCTATGGTTGGCCACCAGATCCAACAACCTTTTTCTCCTCCTAACTTTCTTCTTCCTCAGGCCGGAACTCTATCGAAATTCTCCTACAAGCCATCTCCTCCCGTCGAGCCACCAAAGAATTTATTTAATTCCACAACACTCCAAAGAATAAGACGACACGCTGGATACTTGAAGAATTCTCCTACATGCGCAACACCCTGCAAGCCTCCACCGACACATCATTACGAACTTCACAGCAGTATTGAACAACCCAATTGCATCCGAGGACGTTTGTCACTATTTGTGTTACCATGATGATCTAGAAGTGATCAAACAGGTAGTTTCCTTGCCAATACAATATGAACCTACAAGGTCGCACATAAGAGCGTTTGGAGAAGTTGGAGGAATGGATTGTGTTGGTCTTACACATATATGATATAAGTGAAGGACCAAACACTTGACTAAAATTAGAATTCGAGAGGACAAGTCTATTCGTCGAGTTATCTTGAGACATCTCCACGAATTCGTCGAGTTATCCCGAGTCATCTCAACGAATTCGTCGAATCATCTCGTGTCATTTCGATGAATGCGTCAAAGTCATCCAGACAAATTCGTCGAATCATCCCGAGTTAATTCGACGAATGTGTCTCTAGTCTTCTCGAGGAATCGTTGAGTCATCTTGTGTCATTTCGACGATTCATTGAGACATCTAGAGTCATCCCGACAAATTTATCTCAAAAAATATTCCATAAGTTTCGTGTCTGCCGATAGCAACTGTTTCATCTGTTTATTCCTTTGGGTATAAATAGAAGATGCCTTAGGTTTTTCTGCGTGCTACTGTGTTAAGCCCGAGAGGAAGAGGCCGACGAAAAAATGTTTCCGGAGTTCGATTCTGATCTCGTCTGTAACGCCCCCGATTTTTCTGTGATTGTTTAATCCTTGTTTGACGTTACATTGTCGCATTTTCGGTCTTTTGCCGTTGTTAGAGAGTGGTCTTAACTCTTAAGGCTCTCTGAGTGACTTGTGTTGTAGCTTGTTTGCAAGGTTTCCTAGCGAGCCGGAGTCTGTTTTGGTGACTCAGTGGAGCCTCTCCGGGAATGCTTGTGTTTTGGCTTTGGGAAGTGTTAGCCCAGGTTTTGTTTGTCGGATGACGATTCCGACTTCTCCACTAGATTCGTAGCGTGGGTATTTAGCTACGGTGTGAGTTTCGTCAAATTCCGAGATAGTTGGATTTTTGCGTCGTTTTGACATTTTATTCGATTAATTAATATCGTATTACGCAATCTTTATTTGCTATAGTGGCAGAATTCTCATATGCCTTGAGAGTTGAATATATTATATTATATACTTAGTGGCTGGATAGTATATCAAGGGTTGCTAGTGGCTGGATAGTCTATCATATGCCTTAGAGTTTAATAATTTATTAGTTAGTGACTGACTTATAATAATATTATATATACTAGTGGCTGTTGTATAATAGTATCATAATAGCTTAGTGGCTGGATGCAGTATATTATAGCTTATTTTAGTATATCCCCTTCATCTTCTCCAAGAAGAAAGGGCGGAAAGCTTCCAATGGAAGGCTTCGGGCGACGGAAGTGCTGGAGCTCCGGCCGGTGATTTCTTGCGATCTAGAGTTCGTTTGTCTCGGGTAAGGGCGGATCTGGACTGCTCTCACCCAGATCTTCCTCCCTAGGTCAGTAATTCTTGCTCTCGAGTGGTCTTAGTAAGCTAGGTTTTTGGGTTGCTCTTCTTCTTCCCTCTAAAGATTCAGGTTTGCCTTTTAGGTGGCCGATCTTGCCGTCAGTGCCGGATTTTGATAGGGCAGCTGTTGTTCCTGGAGGTAGAGGCAAGTGGCGCTCTTTGCCCTTGCCAACCTTGATTTTTACTCCACTTATCTTATTTTAGTAGCTCATTCCTATTTTTTTTCCTAGAAGCTAGGGTTGCTGCAGTTTCATCCTAGCTAGATCTGCTCAAGTGTGTCCAATTTTAATTTATTTTCTCTCTTCCTATTCACTGATTCATGTCCAGATGGCTGGAGGTAGGATTTTAGTTTGCTAGTGTTAGCTCAGCTTAGTTGGTAGATGTAGCCGGGTAGAAGAGGTAGGAAGGAGGAGCTTAGAATTTTTTTTTAAGTAAGTTTGAGTTCTGTGGATAGTAATCATTGAGTGAATTGTAGGCTAAGCATAAAAGCGTTGAGTGTGGTGGACACACTCAACGCCTAGCTATTTGGTCTAGAGACTAAGTTCATAAGCGTTGACAACATTGAGTGTGGTGAGCTCACTCAACGCCGTCTTCCTTTTAGCGTTGAGTGAGCTGAGCTCACTCAACGCCGTCGGCCTTGGAAAATTTCTAAGTCTTTTGGCGTTGAGTGAGTTGAGCTGACTCAACGCCATCAGACTTTTGGTGTTGAGTGAGTTGAGCTCACTCAATGCCGTCTGTGTTTGGCGTTGAGTGAGTTGAGCTCACTCAACGCCATCTTGCTAGAGACTTTTTCTAAGTCTTTTGGCGTTGAGTGAGTTGAGCTCACTCAACGCCGTCTGCCTTATGAATTTTTCTAAGTCTTTTGGCATTGAGTGAGTTGAACTCACTCCTCGTCGTCTGTCTTTTGGCGTTGAGTGAGTTGAACTCACTCAACGCCGTCTGCATTTGGCGTTGAGTGAGTTGAGCTCACTCAACGTCGTCTAGTATGGTGTTAATTTCCTTCCAAGTCAAAAGCGTTGAGTGTGGTGGAGTCACTCAACGCCTTCGGCTGTTAGCATTGACAGCATTGAGTGAGCTGAACTCACTCAACGTCGTCAGCCAGTGAGCGTTTTGCGACCAAGCCTTTTGGCATTGAGTGAGTGGAGCTCACTCACCGCGGCGTCGAGTGGACTCGACGCCTTCCCTGCTTAGCTTTTGGCGTTGAGTATGTAGTACTCACTCAACGCGGCGTCGAGTGGACTCAACATTTTTTTCCTTTGGCGTGTGTTCTTTCTCCCGAGTTGGTTAGTGTGGGTTTGCTCTCCTTTTGGTGATGTTTCTCGGCTGGTTTTGAATACCGAATCGTGAATTATGGCAGGTGGTTTTGTTTGGTTTCTCTGTAAGGGGTGGTTTGGGTTTAGAGCTGTGGTCACCACTATTTTGGCCCCAGTCTAGGCTGGTTATGTTGGTGTGTTGGACCCTTGGGCTGCCACTGGTTGTTTTCACCCTGAAGAATTTTGGGGATCTGGTTGTTTGGATGAGGACTGTCTTTGGTCACCAACCCAGATCCATGGTTTTCACCCCTGCTAATGATTCACAAGTAAGGACTGTTAGTTCCCTTTTCTTTTAAATTGCTATTTTGGCATATGTTTGCCTTGTTGTTGCTGCAGGTTTTCTTTTTAGCAGGGCATGTTGCTACTTTCTCGCACTTGGTGCGTTTCGATTAATCCTTGGATAATGCTTCTTCTGTTATCTTGTTTATTTCTTTCTGCTAAATTTGATAGCATATTTGTTGTAGGGTTTGGTAACCCCTTCCTTTTTATTGCTTGTAACCTAATGCTCTATTTCTATTTGATTATATGCTTGTTGAGGTGTTCTTTATTTGAATGCCTCAGGTTCAGAGCAGTAGCCGGTTGAGCGGCTAGTTGTCTTTTGGGGGCGCGCTGTGACCTTCGAGGATGTTGAGACTCACCTTCCTCAGACTGTGAGGTAATTGTTTTATTCTTTTTTGTATAGACATGCATACTCACTAGTGGGTTCGTGTCAGGTTGTTGACGCTCACCGGTGGCTTTTTTGTGATGCTAGGTATGAACTGAAACAGCTATTTTATTTGCTTTTGTGGAGGTGGTTTACTTGCTCTCTGGGAATGATTTATGCTAGGTTGCATGTTAGGTATTTTAAACCCTAAAAGCATTATTATATGTATCTCATGCACGTCATGTTTATAAAACTAAAGCACTACTTTCCAAAGTAACGTAAAGACTATTGTTTTATACTATACTAAATTTAGAGTCTTGCATATCATGAGTTGTCCTTTGGGGACGTTTACGCTCATGTAGGATGTCAAATCACCTTAACCAAAGTATTTTTCGCTGCGTATAATGATATTTAATTGAGGACTAGATGATCCCATGTGCCGAGGGATATAGCCATCTAATTTAACTAGGTTTTTAATTCTTTCATAATAAGTCATGATTCTCTTTAAGCTTTTAAGTCTGGTGTTTTGCCTGAGCGTCTGCAGTTATCATCTGTATGACGTGGCATCACGACACGCATTTTCTCGTACTTTGATATAATTTTATTATTGAGGAAATGCAGGTCGTGACACCGTCGCCGTCGCTCAGCCCGATTCTGGCGCCCATGTCGCCTCTTATGGAGCATACCTAGCAGTCTGTGAAGACGCATAGTGCTTTCTGTTTTCCTTCTGGGATTTCGTTTGATGAAGTGCCGACGTTCTCCCATTCGTATGGATCACCATAGAGACGCAGATTTGTTTTTCCATGGACTCACTCACCGGTCGGAGACCTACCTTTTGGAGTATCTTTGTTGAGTGCCGACTCAATCCCGCTAAGGTATCTTTATCTAAAGTTGTTTTACTTCTTGATCAATGTTCATCGCAAGATTCATTTCACTTTGGATTTTCTTGATTCTTTATTCCACTGCACACATGCGATATGCATCTCATAGAAACCCAACAGCCACCGCTAGAAAGTATGAAAATTTATTTTCGTGTGAGGTAGTCTGTCGCCCACCAAGCGTAATAAGAGTCTCTCACATCTCACAATCTATTTCACTCACAATCTATAAAACCACATCCAATAGTGAAGTTTGACTGACACCAAATTGGTCATGTGATTTTTTACCTGGTTAAGGGGTTTTCCACATTGAAATTGCCTAATGTACTTCCTTATTTATTCTGTGACTGTTTGCGCGCTCAACCGATCCACGAGCTAAGGCAGCCTACTTTAGTCTGATCTACCGGGAGCATTGAGTTGGCCATAATAATTTGGTGTCGTCTAGGGGAAGGAGTCCCCCAAAGATTTTGAAGACAGTATCTACCACCCGACGATACTCGTGATTGGTAGATGAGGCCATGAACGACATTGCAGACAGTTTGAGGGAGGAGTTAAGAGGAAACGAGAAGATCCGATCCCATTGCGACATGAAGAGCGCCGGAACAATGCACGACCGCAGGAATGTCGCGGGGACCGCCCTCCCAGAGGCTATCCAGAGTATACGCCACATAATACTTCAGTGCAAACGTATTATATGTAATTCGGGATGACCCAACACTTCGAAGACCCCGGGAGATCCTAGAAGGAAGAGGGGATCAGAGAAAGTATTGAGAGTTCCACAGGGGAACCTGACCCACCACCAAAGAATGCGTTAAGATAAAAGATGAGATCGAACACCTTATAATTCGCCAGGAAATCCTTAGAAGATTCCTTCAGGATTAGACTCACAACTACCAGACGTAGCTCAGGAGAGAGTAGTTGCTGCCTCAGCAGAAACTACTCAAGGGGCAGACATGCTATAGGAATAGTAGAGACTATATCTAGCCCCCCTAGCCACCATCAACCCCATCACTCAACCGCTAGGAGAGAGACAAAAAGCTTGGACAAATGAAGTGATAAGCTTTGGGGACGAGGATCTAAAAGGATTGCTCACGCCACATCAGGACCCACTTGTAATTAGTGTAGAGGTCAGAGATCCCAATTTTCATGTCAAGCAGATCCTAGTCGATAATGACAACTTAGTAAATGTCGTATTTATGCCAGCACTTCATGAAATAAAATCTCATAAGATTAGTTTCAGCTAGCGTCCGAGCCTATTTATGGATTCGATGGTGGGCTCGTCCCAGTCAAAGGCACCATTGAGCTCTCAGTCACCTTGGGAGAATTTCCGAAGCGGGCTACTCACATCATCCAATTTGTGGATATCGAATAAGAATCTCCTTACAATGTGATCTTCGGTCGACCCCTTCAAATGAATTTCAAGGCAATCTCATCCACTCCTCATCTAGCGATGAAGTTCGTTACCCCCGTAGGAATCAGAGTCGCACGAGGAAATCAGAAGGCCGCACGCACATGCTATCTACAATAAATGCAGGCTAGGTGAGGAGCAATTGCCCGTCTTGGAGCCACCAATACTTGAGAAGAAAAGCCAAGAATCGGGTAGAAGCACTTTACTATATTTCGGCTTACAAATTTTTATCTTTAACTACCTATTAATTAGTATCTCTAACAAGAACAATGACGGCACTCTATACTTATGCACGTACATTATATTTCGTTTCATGCAATGTTTTTTGTTTGTTCCTAACTTTGTTGACATAGGAACGCTCAAAGCTCATCCATCCAACCGTCAACAGCCAGCATCACGGTAGTCCTTATTAGCTCCGGATTGAAGATAAGTCATTCTCCCCCGCGGTAAGGATACATCGCTGGGGCCATGCCCTAGTGACCACTCACTGCCCCGGATCGAAGGTACGTCTGTCTCCCTCGCGGTAAGTCACAGTGACGCTAGGGCAAGTCCCCCCTCACGTGCGCTAAACGACTGGTAGGACCTACCCCTCACCGTCTCTAGTGACCTAATACTGCCTCGGATGGAAGGTAAACCCTTCTCCCCCGCGGTAGGTCACGACACTATCAGGGCCTGCCCCCTTCGCAGTTGCCTCGGTGTTGGGTACACTGAAAAATATGTACCAGATTTGGAGAAGCCTCATCTTACTCAATGATATACATCAATTTGTATTTGATGGGATGTTTGAGTTTCATTGTGCAGGTGTAAGGTTTGAAAGAATTTTCTCTAAGTACAAGTGTCGACACTTGTGAAGAATTGTGTCGATACCCAAAAGTTGTGTCGACACTAAAATCAAGGCTTGTGTTGACACCCAGACATTGTGTCGACGCCTGAAGAAGAAGCTGTGTCGACACCCATAATTGTGTCGACGCCTAAGGTAGGAATTGGGTCGACACCTAAAGCAGAAGTTGTGTCGACACCCAGGAGTTATGTCGACACCAGAAGAAAGGCTGCGTCGACACTCAAAAATTGTGTCGACACCTGAAGAAGGTTTGTGTTGACACACAGGATTTGTGTCGACACACACTCAACGCCATTTGTCTGCATCAGCTAAGTCAAGACCAGAAGCAGTTGTGTCGACACACACTCAACGATATCTGGACGACACTCAACGCCATCTAACAACAACAGTTATACTGAGTCTGAAGGCTTGTGTCGACACACAGGACTTGTGTCGACACACACTCAACGACGTCTCGACGCACACTCAACGACAACTGGACATACACTCAACGCCATCTGCCAGCATCAGTTATGTCGAGACCAGGAGCAGTTGTGTCGACACACAAGACTTGTGTCGATACATACAAACAGAAGCTGTGTTGAGTAGCAGAAGAATGACTATGTCAACACATGGAGTGTTGTGTCGACATCATCAAGACTTGTGTCGACACTTAGTCTATTTGTGTCGACACATATGAAGCTGTTTGCTGAGTGGTTCATGCTGAGTTGTAAAGTCTTTGAGGAATCAACTGTCATGACTGGTGACTCGACAGCTATCATAACCAACAGGTCTGACACCTTTATCAGAATTGTCAGAAGGTTGTTACAAACCGGATCAGCCGGTAATCATGAGGAAGCTCTATATAAGGGACTGATCCTTGACAACCAAAACAGAATTAAGGAAGTAATCAAACAATTACGGGAAAGAGAATCTGTCAACAAGAAAAGGGGAAATCCTTAAGAAGGCAGATCCAAAACAGTCTGTAAGAAAGATTCAGATCTAATTCTGAATCTAAGGAAGGAGTTATCTGAAGATCAACTTCTACATCAAGTGAAGATCAACCTTATTTTGTTCTATCAAGAAGCTTTGAAATTGCTAAGTCAGGTTGGATCTGAAGATTCAGTTTATTCAAGAACTGATCAAGAAGCTCACACCAATAGAGAGTTCTATCTGGTGAATTTATGTACCCTTTAAAACATTCAATTTTCTTGTAGGTATTTTGAAAGATCTGAGTTGTAAGCCTGTAATTATAAAGGCTGAGGTAGGGCTGAGTGCCTGGGGTGTAGGACTTGTGAAAGTCTGAGTTATAAGCCTAGTGATAAAGACTGAGGTAGGGCTGAGGCCTGAGGTAGGATTCTTGGGAAGAATCTGAGGTAAGACTTGTATAAGTCTGAGATGTAGGAACCAATCTGGTTCTGAGTTGTAAGATCTGTGGATCTGAGTAAGTGGAAGGAAGTTGGGCTAAATCCAGTTCTCTACTGGATAGGCGAAAGGGGGAAAGTTGATGTACCAATACCTTAGGGAACCACTATAAATTTGGTGTACTGTACTGTGCTGTGATTGGTGTGCTGTGATTGCTGTGCTGAGAATTGTATTATTTGTACTAAGTTAGAACAAGCTAATTGCCTAAAATTTATTAAAGAAAATTAAAACCTATTCACCCTCTCTAGGCGTCTAGGCTCTTGAAATCAAGTATTTCACTCGGTTCGAAGGTTGGTATATCATCACAATCAACGACACCCCCGGTTCAGATGTCTTAATTTCTACTTGGCTGGAAGGGCTTGCCCTTTGCCTTGTTAGTGGATTGAGAAATCATTAGGTCTCATCCTTCAACAATAAGTCGATCAGAGACATCCTCCAGTCCGATGCTCTGACTTCTTGCTACATGTTTAATGGGGTTTGCCCCACACATAGATAGGAGAAAACAACACCGCCCGAGTCTTGTCCTTCAGTTTCAAATATTCGAGAAAGAGAATCGTGAGCACGCTTAGAGCAATAGTATGAATATCACACAAGCTCAATCAATACCAGAGTAAAGCTCAACATTGGGGAAAGTTTGCAAATGCAATTCAAAATGACGTTTAAAAGTGTCATACACATCATACAAAACTACTACACAATACGAGTAAAAGAGCTTGAAAAGCTGATACAAAGTTCATCATGAAGCGACGGAATAACACAAACTCAACTGACAAAGCGAACACATGCAAATATACAAGGGCAAGAGTACTACTCACCTATGACATCAACATTTGACTCAAAGTTCGAGTCGTTATTCTTAGAAAGATTGTCAAAGCCAAGTCGAGAGACGACATGCTCGAATCTCCTGGCCACCATCCGAATAGCCTTCGACACTCCACGCCTGAGAGCGACCTCACAAATATCTTTAATTTAGGGCTCCACCTCCTTGGACCAAACCTCATCCTGGATCTCCTCGCCAAGTAAGCAACGGTCACGCATGTAATCCAGAGAATCCCTATACTCAGCCAGCCTTGCGGCCTTCAGCTCTGCTGCCCGATCCTCTAAAGAGAGTCGCCCCACCTCAGCTTTTGAATCCCCCAGCTCCGTCTCCAAATGAGAAGTCTCTTCATGAACATTTTTTTGCAACTGCACAGTCTTCTCTACCAAGGATTTCTCTATCTACAACGCCACTTGAGACTCCTCAAGTTCTGCCCTCAGCTCTAACCCAATCTGACCAATGCGAGATATGTCTCGATCCCGCTACTCTTTCAAGACAACAAAAAAATTCCTCCACTTATCGAAGTCTCTCCCGAAGTGCCAAATAACCATCATTTAAGCTCACATAATGGTCTTTTCATGTGAGCGCTATATTGGTCTGAGCTTCAATCTGCAATGAAAAGAAAGAAGTCAGACTTGCACAAAACAACAAAACCACAAACCAGGAAAAAAGAGTATACTCACTGTACTGCTCATAACCTTCAAAGAAGAAGACACGTGTTTCCCTTTCACCTCTGGGGGGGGGGGGCAGAAACCTCTGAATGAGGAATTTGCGGGGTAGAAGACCCCCGTACCATAAGATCAGGATCAGACAGTATATTCTCATCTCGAGATCTGCAAGGGACCTCCTCGACCTGACAGTCTCTCGACCTTGAAGAAGATCGAGGCTCAGCATGTGCATCACTGTTACTTTTCAACACAAGCTTTCTCTTCAGATTGCAAACCGTGATGTCGCAGCTACACGCTAAGGATTTACAGAATGCTCGCACAACAACAAACATTTCTCCTCCACAAATAAAGAAATGTTGAATAAATGGTTTGCCAGCTCTCACGTTCTGTAAACCCCAAAATAGGAGACGTTACACCGGATACTCAGAGAATTCTCCTACGTGTGTAACTTCCCATAAGTCTCCATTGACACATCATTACGAACTTCACAACAGTATTGAACAACCTGATCGCATCCGAGAATGTTTGCTACCGCCAGAAAGTAGGAGGAACTGAGCTTTGTGTGAGGCGGTCTGTCACCCACCAAGCGCAAGAAGATTTTCTCTAATCTCCAAATTGTAACGAGCAGCGGTCTGTCGCCCTCGATTTCACTCACAATCTGTAAACCACAGACGATAGTAAAGTTTGACCGACACTGAATCAGTCACCTGGTTTTTTCCCCGGTTGAGGGGTTTTCCACGTTAAAATCGCCTCGTATACTTCTTTATTTATTTTGTGGTTGTTTGCGCGCTCGATCATCACATGAGGCGTTCTAGTTTAGTCTGGTCTACCAGAAGCATTGAGTTGACCACAACAACAATCTTAAATAGAAATAGTGATTTACCGTTATTCATTTTTTATCTAAAAGTAACTTCATGAGTTTTACTTATTTGCGTGAGAGAATGTTGCAACTTTGTGTTCTTTTATGACATTTTCCAATGCATTCTAAGAAGATAAAATAGAAACTAAGAATACATGTTAAGCAAACTTAAATAATAATTATTTTTTCAATAATGTCAAATTCGATTGACTAAAAACATTTTTAGCTAAGCACAGTGAATGGTATAAATATGTATTCATACAACATACCAAATCTTTTTTTTGATTGACGAGACTTAGGTTCCCTTTGGGAGGACTTATTTTCACCGGTCAAGCGGTTACGACCGCATGAACTGGGTCATAATTAAGGTTCGATTCATGCGGTCATAACCGCTTGACCGGTAAAAATAAGTCCTCCCAAACGAAGCCTTATACTACAAAGAACATGCGCATCAATTTGTTTACCGCAACTTGCTTTATTTTTCTCCCTTATACTTTATCTGTTGGGGTTGTGGAACACTTCCGGTCCACTTGTTTCTCACACCGGGTTAGCCCACGTGAGCTTAGAGGAAACGAAGTGTGATCCCCCTCCGACATATCTGGCGCCGACGACAGCGGGGGTCCGGGGGCAGTCGCCCCGGCGGAGGTCCCGCTGACCGGACAGCGGGGAGGGGTCCAGGGGACAGCGTCCCCGGTGGGGGTGCGGGGGCAACGCCCCGGCCCAAATTTTTGGGGAGATGTTTTCTCCAGTCGTCGAACTGGGTTCGACGTTCGTCGAACCCAGCTCGACGATCGTCGAACTGGGTTCGACGTTCGTCGAACCAAGCTCGACGATCGTCGAACTGGGTTCGACGTTCGTCGAACCAAGCTCGACGATCGTCGAACTGGGTTCGACGTTCGTCGAACCAAGCTCGACGATCGTCGAACTAGGTTCGACGTCGAACGTCGAACCCCGCTCGACGTTCGACGCGTCGAACCCAGATCGACGTTCGACGTTCGGGCCGAGTTCGACGATCGTCGAACGCCGATCGGGCCGAGTTCGACGATCGTCGAGCGTCGTTCTGCGTTCGACGATGCTGTCAAGCTGAAGCCTATTTAAGGCGTATTCCGGTTCCTTTTTAGGGATACGGACAAAACGATCTTTCACTGATTTGCGGCGGCGTATTCTTTTGGAGGCGTGTACGAGGTGTTTCGTCGGCGTCGATCCAAAAGGTTTTCTTCTACGGTTTTCTTGTCCAGAAGAGGAAGAAGGTAGGATCGGGTTTAGATCCTTGTAATCTTTGTTGTAATCTGTAACTTTCTGGTGAATACAAGAAGGAAGATAAGGGGAGAGAGGATGTAACCCGGTTTTGGGTGAACCTCTGTATATCACTGTGTTTGTGATTGTTCTGTTTTGTGCTCTGTGTTTTGTTATTCGTATTCGAATTTCTGTTTCTCGGCGCTCCAGATTTCCTACATTTGGTATCAGAGGGAGGTTTCTTGGATTCTTGGCTATGGGTTCAGGAGGAGTGCGGATCGAGATAGAGAAGTTTGATGGAAGTCGTTTTGATCTGTGGAAGATGAAGATGGAAGACCTTCTGGTTGATCGTGATTTATAGGGTGCAATAGTGGATACTCCTCCAACAGAGAAGTCTGATGAGGAGGTTGTTGCAGCCTGGACAAAGGCCGATCGGAAAGCCAAAGGTCTGATCCGGCTTTTTCTCGCAGATTCGATTTTAACAAATGTCATGGAGGAAACTTCCGGCCAAGGCCTATGGCGGAAGTTGGAATCTCTCTACCAGAGCAAGTCTCTGGTTAATAAATTGTTGCTGAGGAAGAAGTGGTACAATCTAAAGATGCAGGAGGGTGGTTCTTTCTCAGAACACCTGACAAGTTTCAACACTATCGTGGGTCAGTTGATCTCAATTGGTGAGAAAATCTCGGATGAAGATAGAGCTATTACACTACTGCGCTCATTGCCGGATTCGTGGGACAATGTGATTATTACGATAGGGGGTAATGGAGATAAGGCTCTCTCCAATGAGTCAGTATTGTCTACTTTATTATCTGAGGAGACCAGAAGAGGAAGTTCAGAGAAGACCAACAAAGGTGCATTGAGTGTATCGAGATCTCGCCCTCAATGGAGGGATAATAAGCAAGGAGGATCTCGAGATAAATCTCGGGGTAGATCCAAGAGCAGAGAAAGAGAGAAAGAGAAGAATCCCATCAAGTGCTGGAAGTGTAATGAGGTTGGGCATGTGAAATCCCAATGTCCCAACAAGGTCGTTCAGAAGAAAGATGCTGGGTCAACTTCTGGTAGTAAGAAGGAGACTGAAGGGGGTGACATGTATATTGCTGCTGCATGTGTTGCCCAGAAGGATTCAGATGTGTGGTATGTTGACATAGGAGCTTCCTACCACATGACCCCTCATAGACACTGGTTTAGTGAGTATGAGAGGTTTGATGGTGGTGACGTCATGCTTGGCGATGATACTGCTGTGCAGATTGTTGGGCGTGGCAAGGTGATGCTGAAGTTGTCAAATGGGACCATAAAGTCTCTTCCAGGTGTGATGCATATTCCTGGGATGAGCAGGAATCTTCTTTCTATGGGATGTATGGCTGATGCAGGAATGATCTTCAGCTGTGACAAGCATTCATGCAAGATGACTCGAGGGGCAATGGTTATTGCTAGTGGAGTCAGGCTGGGGACACTGTATAAACTTCTTGCTGATACAGTGGTTCCAAGTGGAGCACTTATCTCTGAAGGCCAGAAGGATGATCAAGAGGAGAAGTCCAAGCTATGACATCATAGGCTTGGACATATCAGTGAGAAGGGGATGTTTATTTTGACATCTGGTAACATGGTGGATGGTGTGCCTATGTGCACTACTAGCTTTGGGTTATGTGAGCATTGTTTGCTTGGCAAAAAGAACCGGGTGAGTTTTCCTGGAGTGGGCAAGAGGGCTGCTGGAGTGCTGGATGTAATCCACAGTGATGTTTTCGGACCTACTCCTACCCCATATCTGAGGGGTGCTAGGTACTATGTCTCATTTATTGATGATTTTTCTCGTTACTCTTGGATTTATTTTCTCAGGTCCAAAGATGAGGTTCTAGATAAGTTCAAGGACTTTAAGAACCTGGTAGAGAACCAGTTGGAGAGAAAGGTAAAAGTTCTTCGTTCTGATAATGGTGGTGAGTATTGTTCTGATGCCTTTGAACGGTATTGCTCTGAGCAAGGCATTGCACGACAGAAAACTACTCCCTACTCTCCAGAGTAGAATGGAGTGTCAGAGAGGTTGAACAGAACTTTGATGGAAAAGGCCAGGTGCATGCTCAGTTGGGCTAGTTTGGGGAAGGAATTCTGGGCTGAAGCGGCGGCTACTGTTAACCATTTGAAGAACAGGACCCCTACATCTGTAGTGAAGGGGTGTACCCCCTTTGAGGCCGTTTTCTAGAAGAAGCCAAATTTGGCTTATGCTTGTGTTTTTGGATGTGATGCATACGTTCACATTCCAAAGGAGAAGAGGGGGAAGCTGGATATGAAGTCCGAGCGGTGCATCTTTGTGGGCTACAAAGATGGCATCAAGGGATATAAGCTTTGGAACCCGGTGACGAGGACGGTGACGTATAGCAAGAATGTGGTCTTTCATGAAGTCCGTCCTCAAGTCACTACACAAGCGGAGGAAGGAAAAGCTGCAGAAAAGGTGGTGGTAGAAAGGGGCATGGAGGAAGTTACTCTGGAGGATGCTCAGATTACTACTATGGCTATTTCGGATTCGGATTCAGAATCTGATGGTTTGGAGGAGGTGAGCTTTGATGATGAATCAGAAGAGGAAGTTGCTGATGCTCCACTTCTGAGGCGCTCAACGAGGGAAAGGAGGGCACCAATCCGGTACTCCCTTAGTGCGGTTGGAGCACAATATTGCCTGAACATGCTTGGAGAAGATCCCATTTCAGCTAGGGATGCGAGGTCGAGGGCTGATGCGGATCAGTGGGAGCTTGCTATGGTTGATGAGATGGAGTCTTTGCGGAAGAATTAGACAGGGTCTGTGCAAGCTTCCAAAAGGAAGGAAGGCCATTGGAAGTAAATGGGTCTTCAAGCAAAAATTAAAGGCTGATGGCACCGTGGAGAAGTATAAGGCAAGGTTGGTTGTCAAGGGCTTCTCACAGGTTGAAGGTGTGGACTATGACGAGATTTTCTCGCCGGTGGCCAAGCTTACTTCTATCAGGGTGGTTTTCGGCTGTGCATGATCTGGAGATTGAACAAATGGACGTGAAGACAGCATTCCTTCACGGTGATTTGGAGGAGGAGATTTATATGTGGCAACCTGAAGGATTCGAGGCCAAGGGCAAGGAGGATCTGGTGTGCAGGTTGAAGAAGTCCCTTTATGGACTTAAGCAATCTCCGAGGATGTGGTACCAGAAGTTCGACACCTACATGCTGGAGTTGGGTTTTGAAAGGTCGAATTCGGACCACTGTATCTATATCCAAAGGAAGGGAGAGCACTTCACTTTCTTGACACTCTACGTAGATGACATGTTGCTCGTAGGGAATAGTGTCAAAATGATCCAACAGGTGAAGAAGTTGCTCTCGGCCAAGTTCGAAATGAAGGATTTGGGTCCGGCAAGTGCGATCTTGGGGATGCAGATTACCAGGAACAGAAGCAAGAAGAAGCTTTGGTTGGGGCAGCAAAGGTATGTCGAAGAGGTGTTGAAGAAGTTCAACATGGCTGACTGCAAGCCTGTTGGTGCCCCTATGCCCGTTGGGAACAAGCTATCTGCGGAGATGTGTCCCAAGACACATGAGGAGATGGAGGACATGGTGAATGTCCCATATGCAAGTGCAGTGGGAAGCCTCATGTACGCCATGGTTTGTACTCGGCCTGACATAGCACAAGCAGTGGGAGTGCTGAGCCGGTACATGGCCAAACCAGGGAAGGAGCACTGGAATGCGGTGAAGCGGGTGTTCAGGTATCTTCGTGGCACTTTGAATTATTCTATATGTTATGAAGGTGCTGAAACTGGAAGAGTCCTGGACGTGGTCGGACACGTGGACTCTGACTGGGGAGGTGACCTGGATAGCAGGAGGTCCACCAGTGGGTATGTTTTTACATTATTTGGTGGTGCTGTTAGTTAGATGAGTCGGCGGCAAGGAGTAGTGACACTCTCGTCGACGGAGGCTGAGTATATGGCTCTTACACATGCCAGTAAGGAAGCCATATGGCTGAGGAGGTTGTGCTGGGAGCTCGGTTTTGAGCAAGGTCCTGTGAAGATATGGTGTACGTGACAGTCAAGGAGCTATTCAGTTAGCCAAGAATCCGGCTTTCCATGCTAGGACAAAGCACATAGACATCCAATTTCACTTCATCAGGGAAAAGGTAGAGAAGCAGAAGGTTCAACTGGAGAAGGTTGATACTAAGGAGAACAGTTCTGATTTTCTTACCAAGGCTGTGCCTGTTGCTAAGTTTGAATGGTGTGCAACAGCAGTGGGGTTGAAGAGGAAGATTGGAGGAGCTGCTCTCATCTGCGGAAGCTGTCCAACAAGTGGGAGAATGTCTGGGTTGTGGAACACTTCCGGTCCACTTGTTTCTCACACCGGGTTAGCCCACGTGAGCTTAGAGGAATCGAAGTGTGACCCCCCTCCGACATATCTGGCGCCGACGACAGCGGGGGTCCGGGGGCAGCCGCCCCGGCGAGGTCCCGCTAATCGGACAGCGGGCAGGGGTCCAGGGGGCAGCGTCCCCGGTGGGGGTGCGGGGGCAACGCCCCCCGGCCCAAATTTTTGGGGAGATGTTTTCTCCAGTCGTCGAACTGGGTTCGACGTTCGTCGAACCAAGCTCGACGATCGTCGAACTAGGTTCGACGTCGAACGTCGAACCCCGCTCGACGTTCGACGCGTCGAACCCAGATCGACGTTCGACGTTCGGGCCGAGTTCGACGATCGTCGAACGCCGATCGGGCCGAGTTCGACGATCGTCGAGCGCCGTCCGGCGTTCGACGATGCTGTCAAGCTGAAGCCTATTTAAGACGTATTCTGGTTCCTTTTTAGGGATACGGACAAAATGATCTTTCACTGATTTGCGGCGGCGTATTCTTTTGGAGGCGTGTACGAGGTGTTTCGTCGGCGTCGATCCAAAAGGTTTTCTTCTACGGTTTTCTTGTCCAGAAGAGGAAGAAGGTAGGATCGGGTTTAGATCCTTGTAACCTTTGTTGTAATCTGTAACTTTCTGGTGAATACAAGAAGGAAGAGAAGGGGAGAGAGGACGTAACCCAGTTTTGGGTGAACCTCTGTATATCGCTGTGTTTGTGATTGTTCTGTTTTGTGCTATGTGTTTTGTTATTCGTATTCGAATTTCTGCTTCTCGGCGCTCCGGATTTCCTACACTATCATATTCCAACAATCATAAATAATAATCACAATCTTTCAACATGAAAAAGTATAAACACAAATAATAAGAATAAAAAAAGATCGATAAATATATATCACCTTTTTTTTTGCAGAATACCAATAGATTTATTAGCGAATAGGTTCATAAGCCTATCAGTAGAACCAACTTTTGCAATAACTAATGTAGAAGTGCTTGTTACACTCTTAAAATATGTTTTATAATCCCTAAAACTTACTCATAATAATTGTATTATAGATTTCTTATCAACTTCAAAAATAAAGAAATAAGTGCATGCATAAAAGCTAATTTTAATAAACAAAAATTGTTTTTAATGTAAATAAAAAGATTTAATTGAACATTGTCACCTTAATCAAACATTATATTGTCTTCTTATTATATTGGGACACATGTAATCATGATTGTGATGTCAGTGAAAATAATGGTGGATTTCGTACAAGAGTTTCTAAGAATGATGTAAATTGTGTTGCACCATCTCTAACAGATTAAACAACTTTATTTCACTATGACAGAATAATTTTGTTACCGAGCATTAGATGTGATGTAAGCATCCTTAATTTATAGGGATTCAAGGCTGCAAATAGCCAAAATCCCTTCGGGTCATAGGGACTAAATGAGGTTGACTAAAGTCGACGCCACTAACCCCATGATAGGAACTGTCCAAATCGCCGCCCTGCGTGCGGCAAAACAACCACACCATCATGTCCAACCGCCTAGCTAGTCGCCGCACGGGCAGCCGCTGCCATCACACGGCCACACGCCCCGTGCACGTGGCCGCGAGCCTTTGCGTCCGGCCTCCTGGCCGGCTGCGCGCCTTCTGCCCAACCTGACCGGTCATCCTCCGGCCAACGCCGGTCTGCCAGAACTTCGTCGCCCATTGGCCCGTTTGCCTCCGCCGTCCGGTTATCCTTTAACCGGTCACTCGACAGACAGACGTTTCTTCTTCGACAGGTCCCCTGTATACAAGAAGAAATACTGAGCTCCGCGAGCGGTGATCTATCACCCGCGTAGCCCTTCTCTCTCTTTTCTAGTAATTGTAACGAGAGACGACCTATCACCTTCGAATTCTCAGCAAAGTCTTGTAACAACACAAAAAAATAGTGGCAGTTTGGTCAGCATCGATTTGACCACGCGATTTGTCTCATATTTTCGGGATTTTGTACGTTAAAAAAATCGTCTTGTCAGACATCTCGTTCGTTCATTCTACATTTACTGTTTGCGCGCTCGACCACTCACTGAGCTAAGACAGTTTAATTTAGGCCGGTCTACCAGTAGCCTCAAATTGGCCGCAACAAGATGAATTTCCTGAGAGGTACCCGCCTAAGGTTCCTCATTCTCTTTTTGCATGAGTCCGACCTAATGCCCGACTTGGGCACAGACCTGCCCAAGCACCAGGTAACGCTAATGCCCAGATGTAAAATTGGGCAGACGCCCAGCATTAATTGTTCACAAGCTAACACTTTAGCAGCAGCACTGACCTGGCCCGGCCCGGCCCGTCTGGCCCAGTCAGACCTTTTTTTAGGCCTGAGCCCAACCTGAACCCGCAGCTAAGTAAGCCCGGGCCTAGCCTAATATTTTTTGACACTTACCCCATCAGTCTCCTCCCCCATTTCTCTTTTCCAAAACCTCCCAGCTCGAAGAGGGG